>JBAMCG010000103.1:2400000-3085177 GCA_037075325.1 Drosophila mayaguana
AATTTGCGTCAACAGGCACAACAGACACAACATGAAAACCAAACGCGTCCAATGAACGAGCACGACAGCAGACACCACCGACGTGCCAGATACCCTAGCTAGTGAAGCTACGGAAGAAATACTAGCCTCACCTGCGGGCCTAAAGCTGGGCTGAGCTCAAGTTCTCATTTATAGAGGTAAGTATTCATAATCGTAGAACAAGATTTTGCTTGAATACAAATTATAATATAATATTATTACTATAAAATTGTTTGCATAATATATTTTTCTCTTTTTTTAGGTTATTTTTGCTTTCAGATTTTCAAATTTTAAATGAGCTGTTGAAAATGTAAATCATTAAAATTATCATTAAATCAATCATTAAAATTTTGTAAATATTATATTTATTATATTATATATTATTAAATCTAAATTTAAATATATATCATTAATATATTTCTTAATACAAATATAATATATTAAAATATTTTAAAGAAAAAAAATATTATATTTATTATTTTATTAAATATATATATATTTAAATATGTATATATAATCAATATATTTTTTAATACAAATATAATTATAATTATATTTTTTAAAGAAAAACATAAACATTATATTATTAAATACATATCATTAATATATTTTTTAATAAAAATATAATATATAAATAAAACCGATCAAAATGTAGCCGCAAATTTTATAAATCGAATTATTATTGCTGTATTCACATTATATCTCTCCATTCAGATTTCATTTGATTAAAAAAAAAAAAACAAAAGCAAATTACAAGTGTAATAAAAACAAAAATGTTTCTTTTCCATTTAAGAAAATAAAAACCTACAAAAAATTCATAAATACAATATGTTTCCTTTAATTACGTATTTCACGCGCTTAAGCAAATTAATAATAATAATAAATATTGCAGCTTCCAGATAGATAAACGCAATTAAGATGCGAGTGGGACTGAGGCGATTAATAATATAAATATTTATGGCATGCATAAATGTTGGACATCCGCCTTTAATATGGAACTTTATGATACCCTTTCGTCGCCTTTTATATGTTTGCGCATTTTGCTTTTATTGTTATAGGGTATAAAAAACACATACAGCATATACATATATAATATTTGGAGTGGCGGACGTTTACGAGAGCTGAGAGCAAACGCAAATATTGTACATTAAATCTTTTGCATCCAAGAAAAATATTTGCTCTAAAAGGTAAGTGTGTAAATGGGGGAGCAGCGCTAAGAGATTGGAATGGGTCCAAGATACCCTGGAAGTTGATTGAATTTAAAAGAAATTCAAATGCATACAATGCTGTCAGAGCAATTATAATTATGAATGACTGAATATTATATTATTTTAATTAAATTGAAGCATTTCCCAAATGACTTTTACAACAAAACGAAGCACATAAATTCAATTTTAATGAATATGTTCAATTTGCCCATTTGCATATATTTAATTTGAATTTATTTACATATATATTTGAAATTTAAATGAAATATATGTGAAATGTTTCGAAACTTGAGTAAGCGACAAACAAAAACAGTTTTAAAAATATAAATTAATTATTTAAAAAATAAATTATTTTCAAATTTGATTAATCTCATTATTTTCTATTTATTTTAATTTGGTTTTATTCATTTTGCAATTTATAATTTATTTAAATAATACATCTATTAATATGAATAATTATTATTTAATTTGCAACTTAAAAGTTTTCTTACTTATATATATTCAAATAATTATTTTACAAATTTAATTCAATTTTTCGATACACTTTCTGCAAGTTATAATTAAAATAAAAATTCTCTTTAAGCATTCTGCCAAATGTTCCCACACAAAATCTTGAATTTATATTCGCGTTTCAATTGTAATTAAAGTCCAGGAAATTCTGCACACAGTTTTATCAGCATAAGTAAATTTGGTTTAAATACCCGTAGCTAAAAATAGGAAATTACAAAATTATGGGCATTATAGAAGACGTCACAACACTTTTAATACACGTTGTGGATAAACGAAGAAAATATTACAAAATGTTCAGCAGATGCTAAATAAAAAAAAAATTGAATGAAAACAAAGAGAGAGAAAATCAACTCGAGAACGTTGCAATTGGGCGTTATCGACTGCTCGCATACTTGTTCACGATGCTGCAATTGCTAAATTAATAACTGATTAAAGTAAAGAATTCTAAATATACCTTTAAAACTATAGGAAAACAAAGACCAAGCTACGTTTAGACGAGGGTAAGAGCGGGCAGATAGACGGATCGACAGATATCTGGACGGAGTAAAAGATTAACAAACAGACAGGTGGACAGACAGGTGGTAGGGGGACGGAAGAAGATGGGGGGATGGACAAAAGTAATGAGAGAAGAATAAGAAGGCGGGCAAACGGACGGATAGACGAACAAACGGACAACGACTGACAGACAGAGAGACGGAAAGACGAACGGACAGGCATACAGATGGACAAACTGCTCTCGGACAATCAGACAGAAGTGAACAAACGAACGAACAAAGACACCAACTGACGAGCAGTGCAGAAATCTAATATACTCTCTTAGCTTCGTCAGCAGGTAGAAGAATGAAAAATACCAAAGCAACGAAAATTTGCCAAACTCAACAATGTCAAACACAGACAACCGCACACCCACACACACAGACGGTACACACGTGTAATTTTATGTGATGAAGCAACCGAATAGTATGTATATATGCATACCTATATATATATGTATATATATATATATAAATATTTGTGCAAGGTAAGCAGAATTTTTATATTTTGTGGGTCGATGTCGCTCTCTGATTTTGTACAACGATTTGTATGGCAATCTATCTGTGTGTATGTATGTGTGTGTGTGTGTATTATGTACTAAAGCGAAAACCTTAAAAATTGGTGGCATAAGCATCTGCATGCACCACTAAAATAAATCAAGAAATAACATTTACACGTTCGCTTTTATGTTGTATTTGCCACGTAACAATAAAAGCAGACGTCTCAAACCAGAAGCCCACCCACCCGGGCCTGGCCCCTCCTAGCTAGACCAGGTTGGCGGCTGCAACGGTGAATAGGACAGGCGTTCAAAGCTGAAAGCCAAAAAAGCGAAACCCGTAAGCCGTAAGCCGTAAGCCGTAAGCCAACCAAGACAACGCCACAAAGGAATTATTTACTACGTGATACAACACTAAAGTCATTCCACAGTATAAATGTGCTCGGTGATCCCCCACACTCGCCGACAGGGGCTCGCTGAGCGCCCCCATTGGCGCTCGAGTGCAGAAGGGAGTACTATTAATACATAAAGAAAGCATTTCTCACCCATAAGCACAAAAAGGCCATCGCCGGCAGTGGAGGCACGCAGTGGAGGCGCATTACCCAAACGACCGCGCCAGCGAACGAATCAACGCCAACATACCCTGTAATTCCATTCGAATGACAAGATAAGGTATATTG
Organism: Drosophila mayaguana; assembly: GCA_037075325.1. Taxonomy (NCBI): domain Eukaryota; kingdom Metazoa; phylum Arthropoda; class Insecta; order Diptera; family Drosophilidae; genus Drosophila; species Drosophila mayaguana. Next base: position 2,403,447 of record JBAMCG010000103.1, read on the forward strand.
ACGTGCATAATTAGTTAGAATTTACTTCGGGCATTTTTGTATTTATGTAAAGCAAAGAGAGCTGCTATGCATTTGGTATAGGAATTTGAGTAGGGTAGATGGAATATATATTGTTATAGATGTGAGTTATAAAGAATTTCTATATATATATATGTTTTAGCTATGGCAGAGTTACGTATCTGCACCAAATTTTACAATAAATATTTAGTAGTATGATAATTAGATTAAGTAATAATATGTATATATGGAACTCCTTTATCAGTCTGTTCGTAAAGCCCTTAGTTAAACCCCTCTATAATACAGCCCATTCTATTATGCTCCAATCCAAACTCCAGTCAATTATTATTATTGTTATGATTATATGTTCATTCCTCTCCTACATAGAGTATTCCTACACTCTCCATTTTAACATATTTTCGCTTTCCTCCTCCCTCTGTTAGCTCTTGATATTCTTATGCAAATATATCCCAAGTCACATTTAACTTAATTCATGGTTCAGCATGCCCTAGACTCGCCATATTGTTACAGGGTATTTCACAGTCACTGCTGCAGAAGCCTATCAAATTCTGGTTGGTCCTAGGCTGAGATAGTACAGCTTTTGTGGCCTCTCTGTCCGACTGGAAAAAGCGCAATAATAAAATTGGGAAAATTGGCTTTAAGATGGGGGATGCGCCACAGAGTGGAAAACTCTTGCCGCATCTAGTGGCAACCTAATCAGCTGCGCGCCAGCTAAGTAACTTTATTAGACTATTATTTTAAATTGCCCCAACCAAAAGGCCCCATTGTGTGCGAGTTGAGTCAGTTTGTGTGTGCGTATGACCACTGTAAGCTGTAAGCTGAGCTTTAACGGCGTCCATTGTGAATGGCCATTGGCCTGATGGGTTCGTCTCTCTCTCTCTCTCTCTCTCTCGTTGTGTGTGTGTGCGTGTGCAGAGAGAGAGAAAGTTTCATTGTACTGTAATCGAGAGGTTGGCAACGATTGTTCGGGTCATCGATGACTACCGAAGAGCGAACTCTGCCCGACTGTAAAACGATTTGCACATTAAGATTGCAATTGGATCGCTTGTATATCGAGAGAAAGAGAGAGGGGGAGAGAGAGAGGAAGTGTGAAAAAGGAATTGTCAGAGAGGAAGCAAGAAATATGAAAGTTATTGTTAAGCGTTTCATTGTTGCCTGCCATAGACAATTAAGGTTGCATACATTTATTATATCAAGATATTGCTGCTCTATGCGATTCTCAGGTAAACAGAGTAAGTCTGTATGGGGAAAGGAGGAAGTGGGAAGCCTGAGGAGAAGTGAGAAATTAAAAGAGAAGGCGATGTGGGATAAATAGGGCAGTGGAGCAGAAGTTGGTTGAGGAGGAGCAAAAGTATATTTAGACGAAGGATGAAAACGTGAAGGTTGACACAAGAGCAGGAGGTGTTCATGGAGATTGACAAGGATATATATAAAAAGAAGTACAGAGCAAGAGTGGCCACTAGGCAGGGCTAAACGACGAGTTGACACTTCCACAGAATAAGTAGGACAAGCACAGGATGAATAAAAGCGTAGGAGTATCCCTTGAGGAAGTTGAAGGAACACTATAAGAAAGAGAATGCTCAGCCTGCTCGTCCCCTTCCGCTCTATTCAGATACCCCTAACCAAATTACAGTAAATAAGTTATTTTACATCAAGAGAAAGTAAACATAAACATCTAGCGAACGCCAATCTAGCCCCTGGCTAGTGCATATGCTTGTTAAGTAGCTCTTAAGACCTTTTCGCTGCAAGGTGAATCGGATAAGGTTTTATGTTACAGCGGGTCTCATAGTGTTTCTCAGCAAGCAGCGCTTGCCAATCACAGAAACTCAAATCAATAACTTAAAGTTTATCGCGCTATCCTTTGCCTTGCCGCCTTAATCAAAGCCCGCTCACAAATTGAAATAGTTGTTGAAATGGGTTACAGCCAAGCGAAAGTGGGCCAACTTGGTTGACAACCACTCAATGGCTGTGCACTCACACACACGCAAATAGACAGAGGGACAAGCGGACGGGTGGACGGACAGCCACTCAGCTAGCTCTATAGAATGCAGTGAACGATGTTTTGGGGCCGACCATTTGACAAAAGCCGAACGCCGTCCAATCCAAATCAATCGACAGGCACTTGTCAGTTCTAATTGCCTTTAAAACCAGCAAATTGTAAAGCGTTAAGCTACACTTCGCATAGAAAACCTCATCCACTCACGTCCAGATTGCCTTGGCTGCGCCTTGTCAAGCTCCGAGTTCTGGGCTCGAAACTCAATCAAAATGGCGAACGTTGCTCGAGCAGTTCAAACAATGAACTAGCTGCCTCAACGGCAGCTTCCACTGCTGAGTTGCTGAGTTAAATAGACAATTTTGCACACAAATCCATTTAATCTAGAGATAAATAACATTGGGTGCTTACGACATGCTGCACCCTTCCACGCGCCCAGCCCGGCGGAGAGCAGCTCGGCTCAGCTCTGCCCTGGGGGCGGGCAGCACTTAACGCACCCGAAAATTCGAAAATTCTTACGCAGCACTGGTCCTAATGATTCTTTAGACTTTCAGGACATTCACATCCTGTGGCGCTCCACAATTGCCGTAGCAACTTGGGGGCGCGTTCGTATCGATTTGACGGCGAAGGCAATAAAATCCACTGTGATTAGGTTAAAACTGTTGACTTTCAAACAGGCCATCCTGTTTGCCCGCCCATCCGTTCAGTCCGTCCGTTCCGTCTGTCCGTCCATTCGTCCTTTGTCGAAAGTGCGTTACCAAATCAGAAATGGCCCACCCAAAACAAAGTCCCCGAAAAGGAGCCCGAGTCCCAGACCCAGGACTCAAACCCAATCCGAATTGGGCGGGTTATTGAATGACTGTGCAAATCGAAAGAGATAAAAATGCCAAATAGCTGCTGCTCCTGCTGCTGCGATTGCTACTCCTGCTTCTGCTGCTGCTCCTGCTGCTGCTGCTGCTACAGAATCCACTGGCAATGTGATTCTGCGGTGACTCTTGTGTGACGCTCATTTATTTAATGGTTTTAACTTCCAATTTCCCAATTGTCAGACGTGCCGCCGCACAGCCATTAACCTAGGCGAGGCAACGAAACTCTTATACTCTCGCTGGCTCGACTCTTATACAACTCAACTTGGCAGCTAACTCAATTAACACCCCGAGTTGATTGGGCTTTAACTTAATTTCAGCTGATGGCAAAACTAGTTGAGCTTGAAGTTTATTTAAGCTAAAGTGCCGTTATATAAGCGCTAGATTACCGTTATATACACATGTACACGTATGATATATTACACCGTATTTAGGGTGCCTGCTTTTGGCAAGAGTATCAGCAGCATGCTGAGCCAGCATCATCAGCGATGATAAAATGCTCTAGCAACTAATGAGTTTCAAATAAAAATAAAAATGAAAATGGAAATGGAAATCAAAATGAAAATGCGCACGTGTGCGGCCATAACCTCAAAGGTGAACCCATCGCACAGCCTGTGGGAAATGACACAGCGTGTGGTGAATATATGTATATATATATATATATATGTGTGTGAGTATCTGAGTGTGTGTGTGTGTTTGTCTATGCCTGCCACTGATACGTAAATCTGCAAAAATGCTAACAAAACAAATGGACACATGACACATAGTAAAGTTTACAAATGCAAATCAGATGCTAAACAAACTCGACGCCAGCAACAAATATGTCATAACAGGACACAAATATGCACTCAGCAAGCGTGTGTGAAAGGGACAGAGGCGACGAGGGGCAGCTGAAGAATACCAGAGCGAGAGAGAGAGAGAGAGCGGCATACATTTATGAGCTTTGGCCTGTTTGTCGTTGACTTTTTCAAAAGAATTGTATAATATTTTTTGAACTAAATATATGTGCGAGTGTGTGCATGTGCGTGTGTGTGTGTGTGTGTGTGCATGCAAAATAAGAACACACACACACTTACATGGAATACAACATAACAGGGCACACATACACACATACATGTGTATCTACAAGCTGTAGCTCAAACACAGGAAATGTAATTTGCATAAGAATAACACACACACACTCACACTCACACAGACACGTCTGCATCCATGGTTGTGGATGGCGCGCTCACCAGACTGGGGCATATGGCACACATATTGAAGTATGGCAAAAGGACCAGCCAACAAAAGCAACAACAGAGCAACAAAGCAGCCAGCAACAGCCAGCAGCAGCCGGAGCAGCAGGCGGAGCAGCTCAGCTGCCTCGACTGAGGGGACTGACTGAAGTGTCCTTTAACGAGATTTGCATCTCATCATAATAATGTAAATGACATAGAGACGTCGAGTGGGGGGAATGGGGGCCGAGTGGTCGTTACATGGATTTAACATAACTAGCAAAAGGGTTTATTAAAGTGTCGGGGCGTGGTCGGTAGCAACGGAGCATATATTGTAGATTATATGATGTACGTGCTAATAATTTAGTTATACAAATTAGCCGATTTTGGGCAACAGCTTGAGCATACCGAGCGAACATATTCACTTGACTGCGATTACAAAAAGCTATTTATCAAATCTGTTAACTGGCCAAGAGAGTAAATAATGATGGGCAGCACTTTAAAGAGCCTACTTCAATACACCGGCCACATCTAATTGAATTACCGCCTATGGACAATGAGCCATGGGCAATGTTAAACTCTAGGCGTGCGGCAATGATAATTAAATTAATGGCTTACATTTAATTGCATTTAGTTGAGTTATGCGTTTGACGCGGGCAAAGGGCAATATTCTGTACAACTAATTGGGCCTAGACGAGCAGCAATAAAAAATGATATGATGGGTAACACTTTAATTTAATTACATTTGTGTTGAGCGAGGGAATTACAAGTAAAGTAAATACAGAGTATGTGTAGTTGTTAGGTATGGGCAACAGTAGAGAAAATAAAATTGAATTTCAAATCATTTGCATTGGATTTGGAATGGGCATAGCAATATTATTTTATTTTTTATTTCCTTAAGTTATTTTTCTGGACTGCGCTGCCATTTTTAGTTGAATGTCTACTCGATAATTTAATTAATGCCCAATAACAACACAAAGCTGTTTAAGCAAGGCTTTCGGCTACAACATTCTAGCAGCACTTTAAATTGAGTATATTGAACTTTGAATTGATTGTGGTAAGTCATGTAAAATCAAAATTCAAAATGGTGAGTTATAATTCTGGATGGGTTGAACTTTAGATTCAGTTTGGTGAGTTATGAATGGGTTGCACTTTAGGTTTAATTTGGTGAATTATGTATGGGTTTCACTTTAGGCTCAATTTGGTGAGTTATATATGGGTTGCACTTTATATTTAATTTGGTGAGTTATGTAAGTTAACATTGACCATGTGCAGCAATTTTTCTATATATGTTATCTTAACATTCACTGTAGTTAAACATAGGTCACTGTAACTTAATGCTTATAAGCAAATACAACATGCATTAGCATCACTGGCAATCGCCCCATTGACTGGCATTCCATTAGAATAACTTAGCAACACCTGCACAATCGTCAGCTGCAACTTAATCACCTATTTGTTTCAGCTATTTCTTAGCTGAATCCAACTATTGATGGCTCTTTGCCAGTAGTTGCATCACTCAGTCAGCCAGTCATGGTGTGTGTTTGCCACTTAAGCTCTTCCCATCCAGTTTTTGCCTCCTGGCCACCTTTAGTCATAGTGCAATTTATTTTGCAACACTTTCGCTGCAAAAGTTTGCTGTGTGGCTGGAGCTTATGGCGATAGGAGCCAGCTCTAACATGCTATCCCTGTTGCTATCCACGTCCGATATCCTCAACCATGCAAGCAAAAGTTTTCGAAAACTTCTCATCGCTTTGGAGGCTAACAAATTCAATTTGTCAGACTTGCTGCGCACTCGTTCGCTCACTCAGCCCGGCTAATCCATTTACAATTTTGAAGTAAACAAACAAACAAACAAAATGTAACTATATATTCCGCCGTGGCAGCTCACAGTTTGAGCTGCAATGAAAATGCGACACAAACTTTGCCTGTAGACCAATTTCTGCTTCAGCTCCCCGCTTCCTGTTCCCTGTGGGCTGCTTCTGCAACAGCTGTTGCAGCTGCTGTTCTGTTGCTTCCAGCTTGCGCAACTGCTCCTCCTCATCCTCCCGACCCTCAGCCAACTGCTACTGTTTTCTGATCCTGTTCAATGCTTCTGCTAATGCTATAGCTGGTGCTGCTGCTATTCCTCTGATTATTAGGGAGGAGGTACAGCGGGAGCAGGAATAGGAAACGGTGCACTCTTAATATTCCTCCTGCTGCTCTTTCTCCAATTGCTTGTCCATCTTCTGCTCTCAATCCTCATCCTGCTCTTACCCTCTACTTTCCCTCTTGCTGCTACTCTACCTCCGGCACCCTACATCTGCTCCTGTCCGTGTTCTTGCTGTTGCTGTTTCCTTCTCCGCATGATAGTTTATGCAATTCCGTGCCGACAATTGTAAGCAAATGGAAAAACGTAAACTATAAACCATAAAAGACGCCACAAACGAAGGAATTTTCATTCCATTTTATTCCATTTTTTCATTTCTATGCTCTACCTTGACTGTTCGCCGTGTCCGCGTCCGTCCGTCTGCCTGTTTGTCTAGACCAGGAGCGCCTAAAGTAATCTCCTAGGCATAGTAATACGTTTTGTATATTTATTTTTCTCTTTCAGCAAAGCTGCACGTGCTTAGCTGATGCTGCTACTGTTGCTCTTCCTACTGTTGCTGTTGGTGATGCAGGAGCCGGAGGATGTTAGCCAGGAAATGTCCAGAAGGTAAACAAGCCTCGAAAAATATTCAAGTGTCAACATTTGGAAACGCGTCGAGCGGAACTTAACTTTTTATATCAGCTCTTAAACAGAGCATACCGAGGACATGCACAAACGCTGGCAAGTGCCTTAATTATATGTCAAGTTATAGCGGATAGCGAATGGGCGGGGCTGGACTGGGTTGGTTAGCTAAGTAGATGCCACGCATAGCTGCAACGCATCAAAACGAGGGCAGTTCGAAGAAGCTAGCAAAGAGATCGTTGGAATATGTTATGAATGCCAGTGTATGAGAGTATAACTTGTATAAGACTACACAATTATAAGAGCATGGGTATACGAGCTTATACGTAAATATGATTATAAGTGTATGATTATATAGGTAGCATATTAAAATATTTATATATGTATATATGAATCTGTGTATATAAGAATAAGATTATCTGTATAAGAGCTTGACTCTAGTTCTATAGCAAAAGGTGTATAATTATCAATAATTTGCAGAGTTTATTTTACACAGTATTTAACAGTCGCGCTTGCTCGACAGCAGTCCATTTATTTTAACTTGTTATTAACATTTTTACAACATTTTAAGTTGAGTTTTATACTCTAATTCAAATTTATAATACTTTTTCAGGTTTTCTTTAAATCACTTTTTCATGTTTTCTGCTTAATCGCAAGTCTTTAAATATAAACAATCTTTTTATATTCTTTATTTTGTTAAATATTCTACAAACATGTCAACATTTTTAAGACCAATAAAACAAAACCACTTGAGCGCAAGCTTTTGAGCTGTAATTCGGTTGAGTCCCTTTTACACACAGGAACAGCAGGAACAGCAGGAGCCCCGCAGCAACAGCAGCTGTTGCTGCCGTTTAGGTTAAGTTCATATTTCTGCACTCGCAATTGAAGCATCAACAGCAAAAAGTGCACAAGATGAAGTCGACAATTAATTAAAAAGTGCTAAACTTTTGACAGTTTTATGATGGTTAATTTTTAACTGCCAGCGCTCTACGCTACTTAATGAGCGCCCCTCGCGGCTGTCCGAAATGGAAATGGGCAATGAAAATAAAAAAAATAAAAGCGCGTATACGCCACGTGGAATAGCTGGATGAAAGCCGAAAGTTTTTTGGGTGAGGCGCGCAGTTAACCTGAAAATTAAATTCGAAAATGCGCTGCAAAAGCTAAAATAATTCCTTTGCATTTCTGCTCAGGTCTATGTGTGTGTGTGTGTGCGTGTGCATAGTTGTGTGCGTGTGTGTGTGTGCGTTTGCTCTGTGTTATGCCAACGGCAACGTTTCTTGTACAGCAATTTGTGAGTTTGCTGCGCGCAGCACTCACGTAATGAGCATAAACTACAGGCACACAAAAACGAAGGCATCGCACACACACACACATGCACAAAGGCAAGAAAGGTAGAGCTCCTACATAGACGTAGAGAATCGGCGCTGCCGTGCACATAATTGGTGCAAAAGTTTGAAATTATCACGGAAGCACGCCGAAACACGTACGTACATCAGCGACAACGGACGCGAGATGGCATAATACGAGCTGCGACGATGTTGTCCTGATCCCACCTGCCCCGTCGACCCCGCAAGCTCACCTGTCGCCCCAATCCGCCATCCGCCCTTCGCCGCCTGACATCTTGTTGCTGGCCTGTGCACATTGCGGGCAACGCCCCGGACGTACGCTGGACGGGATCCGGGTATGGCCTTTAGGCGCAAAATTTATTAGAGCGTAGGCAGTACCTAATCCAGACCCTAATTACTCATGGGCTTCTAGTTTGGCAATGGCCGATGGGCGATGAGGGGGCACCGGGCGACCGGGGAGACCGGGCCAACAATTAGCAACACCAGGTTTAGTCAAAAGTTTTATTTCGCTTGAGGAGCGTAAGGAAGAGAGAGAGGGGGCGAGAGGGTAGCTTCACTTAATCTGAGCTAGGGGCTTACAGGTTCAATGGTCAATGGTCCGACGCTTATCTTGAAACGTAAAAATGTTTCACTTTGAGCTGAAAGCAAGAAACTTCCGCACGAGCTGAGGCCAAACAATTAGCTAATGTACTGAATTAACTTCGTCTGCAGCACAGTTTAAAAAGGCGGAAAGCCGCCGTTAGCCATGCAAAACGGTTCGAAGTCGTAGTTGGCAGGGCTCAACGGCCACCGGTATGGCAACGCTCGATAATTATCAATCAATTGATTGATTTGACAGACAACTAACCAATCGCTGACTATGACGTTACGTTACGGTACGTTACGTGACGCGACTGTAGGAACAATTAATAAAAATTCAATACGCATATGCAAAAGATCTGTCAACATAACAGCAACTTCCAAGTACCAGCTTGATTGTTACGTAACGATGCGTTACGTTAAATTACCTTAAGTGAAACTAACTAACATTTGACGCAAATATACAAAATACTTGCTGTTAGCGTCATAGTTACTTTGAAGTAGTTTCTATTTCATTTCGCTATGTTACATTATGATCTTCGCAGCATTTATACATTTACGCAACATAGTTGACGTTAAAGTTGACCTGATGCGTAACGTTACTTCACGTTACGTTACTTCGCGTTACGTAACTTCGCGCTACGTAACTTTGCATTATGTTACTTTGTGTTACTGTTTATTTCGTTACGTTACTTTGAATTACGTTTAAATACGTTACGTTACTTCGCGTTACGGTAAATTACTTTACGTTACTTTGCGTTACGTTACATTTCGTTACGTTACATTTCATTATGTTACTTTGCATTATATTACTTTGTGTTACGTTATATTGCGTTACGTGACTTTTAATTGCATTCAATTACGTTACGTTACTTTGCGTTACGTTACATTGCGTTACGTTACATTTTGTTACGTTACATTTCGTTACGTTACATTTCCTTACCTTACAATACGCGTTGCATTAAAGCCAGCTCTTTAGTATTTAATGTGTGTATGCAACATAATTTTACATAACTCTAACGCCAACTCAATAACATCACAATACATGAAACATAGCTTCTGCTAAGGTAACAGCAAACTGCTGTCTTCAACTAGTCAGATGTTACGTTACGTTGCCTTACGTTAGGTAATGCGCTCTCCAACTCATTAGCATTTGATAAGAGCAGACAACATAGTTGATGGTCACGTAACAGCAGCATTCAACCATCTACTGTAACGTCAGTTCAATAACATTACATGATGTGCAACATAGTTACTGTTAACGTAACAGCTACTATCAATTAATTGCTTCTATCTAACGTTAACAGTATGTGTTACGTTGGCGTTAGCTGTTGCGTACACACACGTACATATCAATTATTTACAGTTAATTTAATTTCTTTGAAACATAGTTTTAGAAGCAAATTGGAACGAGCGAAAGAGGGGAGGGAGGCAGTGCGAAGGAGAGTCGATGGAACCCTGAGCCACACACCTATTAAAATGTGCGGCCATTAAAAAGTTGTTCTATGGCCCAGGCACTTGAAAGGGGAATTTTCAGTTTTTTGCAATCTGGCACCTGTGCAAGTGCAACTGAAAATACGTTTGCATATGAATTTTTCAAAATGTTTTTTTGCGTTGACCCCGTTTACGGGTCAGAGAAGCTATGAAAAGTTTGCCGTACAAACTAAAATTGCCGCTGCAAGCGACCCAGGAGGAACGAGGTGGGCTGCAGCGTTACGTTGCGTTGCGTTGGCTACGTCCACAACGTACGTTACCCCTACCGGAGAGTGAAGAGGCGGAAGCGATGAGCAGCTCGCAACGGGACACGGCTTGGGTTACATAGCATATTGAAATGCGATTACAGCAACCCTGGCGGGAACAGTAGCAGCATGTTCATTAAACATGCATAAACACATACACACATACACATACACCCACGCAGCAGCAGCAGCAGCAGCAGCAGCAGCAGCAGCAGCAGCAGCAGCAGCAGCAGCAGCAGCAGCAGCAGCAATGGCAGCACCAGCTGTCCCCAGGCACATGTAAACAATTTAAATTTGCAGGCGATGTGCTAATTTTAAATCAATTATACGACGTGACGCCACTTTAATGTTAAGCCCAATTCCACAGTCTGCACACACACATACAATCAAGTGTTTGACAGCTGCCAGTGCTGCCCATGAACAATGGCAACTAATATCGAAATCTGTGTACAAGGCAGCAGCCATGTTGGCAACATTTGGTGTGAAAACTTTCTATTTGCAGAGGGAACGGGACGACGCGACGGTGCCGGATTGTGGATGCGAGCGAGCGAATATTACTTTAAAAGTTGATGCCCAAAGCGTCCTTCCATTTATTTCAACAGAAGCGAACACAAGCAGCAAACAGAGCAACAACAAGATGACAAAAAATTACAAGAGTCTCAAAAAAGTTTGTGCCTTTGTTAGTGGTACATTTGGTGACACACAAATTGCAGAACTGAACTCCCGTCAGTGAATGAGAATCAGCAGCTTCTCAACTCAATTTCAGTTTGAAGCCTCACACACACACACACACACACGCACACATCACACACCTCCACTGCCAGACACGCAGGCGAAAGCAACAGTTTTTTCTCCTTTTTATTTGTCTTAAATAAATACATTTGTGTGTGCATGACAGTGTGTGTGAGTGTGAGGGTTTGGATATGTGTCTTTCTTTATGGACGAAAACAGTGTTGCCCGTTTAGCCTATTTCAGGCCAGATCTAGCCTATTTGAAAGTGGTACATAAGTATGGGATGGAATAGCAGACTAGTCCTAGTCCTTAAGACTAGTCCTATTCCTTAACAAAAGAAACTACTATTGATACCATATATTAATTATAAATATGAATATACATACGTTATTAAGCATATCAACATTTAGACTTCTCAAGCATATACATACATATACTCTTGAGCCGCCCAATGAATTAATCTGATTTAACTATGCGTGTTTGTTTGCCTATATATATGTATGTATGTCGGTCTGCACATCTGTCTGTCTCCTTGCCTCTCTCACAATGTCCCTCCGTCAGACTCTTTCTGACTACCTATAAACAAGAGAAAAAAACAGTGCTACGGAAGATCATTCAATGTACATGTATGTTACGTATATGTGTGCATTTGGTATTTATATTTGAGTAAAACGAAGCTAGACTGCCTACAGCAGCAGAGAGTGTTCCCATTGGTCACTCAAAGCTCGACTGCAACGACCCCTACCTAGGCGCCAGACTCAACATTTGAGCGCGACTTAGTAGTTGAGTAAAAGTCGACCTATATAAAGAGCAGCAGCTGCAGCACTTCTTCAGTTTTCTGTCTGTCCTTGAGGGGGTTAGTCGTGCAGTGCAATAAAGTGGAGTGTGTGGGAAATGATCGTTCAGCTAAGCATTAAAGACAAAGGAATTACTTGGAGGACAGACTTGGAAGAAATGCTTGGAATAGAAACACTTGGAAGAAATGCTTGGAGTAAATACTTAGAGGAAATACCTAAGGGAAAGACTAAGAGAAAATGCTTGGAGTAAATCCTAAGAGGAAACAATTTGAGGAAATACTTAGAAGAAATTGAAGAAATACGAAGAGGAAATATTTAAAAGAAATACTTAAAGGTAATACTAGCCTATTTGTTACTGTAAATAATTTGTTAAAATGTTCTTGCTTTTTCCTGATTTTTAGCCCGTTTTAGCCTAATGTTATTCAAAATCCAACTTATTTCAGAGCTCAACAGCTGGCAACACTGGATGAAAGTTACGCCGCAAAGTAGAATAAATATATGTTTGTATGGGCATGTGTATGGGTATGTTTATATATGTGTGTGTACTTACAATATATGTGCATGTGTGTACATATGTATGTACATAATTTAGTGAACTTGAAATTTGCGTTGGCTTCACATACATATATATGTATATGCCTGAGAATATGTGTATGTGTGTAGTTTGCAATATTTATACAGAGTATATCGAATGTAAAAGAGCTGGCCGAAATACTTGTCTTACACTTGTAACACCCTAAAAATAAGAGAACACGCCATTATATATATTTGAGTGTATGTGTGTGCATGTATGCTAAGTAATTTATATTTGTCGGTAGGTTGGTATGTATGTATGTATGTGCATATTACCGGTACACACAGAAAAAGCTATACTTATATGGATGTGGGAGTGGGAGCAGCAATACAACCGCACGCTGATGAAAGCACACTCAAGCACACATATGTGTATACATATATATATGTATATATTATTAAAGATTTAAAGTTTTTACAACGAGGCGAAGCAGGAAATTGATATGCACTTACCGGTCGCAGCACCAGCAGCATAAGCATCAGCATCTCAAAATATAAGAATAATAAAGAAGGTGCTATCTTAAAACATAAAAAAAAAAATAAAAAAAATAAAAAAAATATATATATATCCATTTATAGTATAGTAATACACACACAGACACACTCGAATATTATTTCAGTGAAATTGCCTTAGGTAAAGTTTGTTTTGGCAGCTGTTGTAAATTGAAAGATAATAATCAAGTTGAAAACAAAACATGGCGGTATTCGAGCAAAGTAAAATAGGGAATTATTGTTACATAAATACTTACCTGCACTTGCTAAACATAACAGAGCAATATTGAAAATATTGAAAGAAAAAAACTATTATTTACTCATCAGCGTCAATGCGTATCAAAGGGCATTCAAATTTTTCCCGTTTTTTTTTATTTGGCCATCTGAAAGAAATTGAAAGATTATTTTTCTTGTCAAATTTAGGACGTTTTCAGCTGCAGGTTGTTGACTAGGTGGCAACTCTCTGTACAGGCGCAATCTTTGAAATCAGTTTAGTTGATAGTTAACTATTTATTTTCATAGACATTTCGAGATATAGAGCATATATTGCTTACAATTGGGAACTATATGCTATTTACTCCACTCAGTTGAGGTCTAGTCAAAAGTGACTAGTCTCCGAGCAGTATTGTATATGTTTGTATTTGAATATAATTCGATGCTGTTCAGCGGCCAGCTGTTGTTATTTTGCTTGGCAGTGGACCTGTAGCGCGTTTTAAAACAATTTTAAAGTTTTCGCTAACTGTGTGCTCCTCCTTGAACAGCACCACTAAATTGAGCTCGAACTCTGCAATTATTAAAAGATCTTATATTTATAATAGAAAATATAGGTTAAAAGCTTACCAATTTTAAAGTTCTTGGTTAAGAGAGTGGGACAGGTAAATAAACGTGGAAGCACCATATATATTGGTATTTCCAGTTTAGGCATAACATTGCCATCGGCAACTTGTATAGTCTGCACTTCAGTGGCATCCTTGGAGTAGCCCTCATCACAACCACAAGTCTCCACACGTACTAACTGTAATTCAATTGACTTTATCGGTGCCTCGGTATGTTGCACGGTTAAGCTGCCTGTTATAGGAGTCGTGACACACGATTCCAAGCTGTCCAGACGACCAGTGATTAGGAACCTGGGCATCGTTACACGTTCCTTGACATTGCTCATAGTCAGACTAAAAGGTACAGGTTTAGTTGCCTCATCACCCAGCGGAACTGGCTTATATTGGATACAGAATTGTTGAACTTTCTGCAAAGATTTGCCTAGGAAATTGCGTTTCACATTCACATCGCATTTAAGCTGATAGTTGATGCTGATAAAGACGCCGTGATATGTTTCATATAGTCTACGTGGCTCCTTCTTGCAAACCAAAGGAAGCTCAAAATGAAATTCGGAATTGCCGGCACTTAGTTTGCCCGGAGCAGAGAGCTCTAGACTATTCTGTAGCAAAGTGATGGGCTTCACCGAGTTGTAGAAGGCATCGAAGAGGCCAACAGTTTTGCTACTTAACTGTAGATTTACGACACCGTCCAGTGTGAGAAGTATTCCATCGTGCTTGGTTTCAGTCGGACACTGAAACTGCACGCAGCCTACAAGCATCTCCTAGTAAATAAAACTGAATTAGTTGAGTAACATTTTGTTATATTTTACCTACGTACATTTTCATAATACACTTTGTTTTCACGTTTAAGCTTGATTTCAAAGTTGAAGGCATTTCCACTCATCTTGAGTAAATTAACTTAAATTAATAAATCGGCATTTATTACAGCTTATGACGTTGTTTGTTTACATTCATTGTTGTAAAACTTTTATTGCCAAAGAAAAAGGAATGATAATAAGCAATATATCGATATTAGATGCAGGCAATCGATAGGCTCGATAAGCTAAGTCAGTGGTGCCATATATTTTCATTTCTCTCCGGCTTATTATTGTTACGCGAGCGCAAGGTGCCTGGAAAAGTTGTTTCATCGAGTTTACACATTGTTATCAAAGAAATTACCAAAAATGTTGGCTTTACGCAATACACAAAAGCTCAACATACGGTTAGTGAGACTTTAACGAAAAGAACGTTTAGAAATGTTTATAATCGCATTGTAATTTACAGTGCTTTCCTGCCGTCTGCAAAAAACGTGGGAATTCTTAGATACTCCAGTTCTTCCCAGTCAAAAGACGATGACGGTTCTTCCTCCTCAGACGATGAAAAACGAACAAAGAAGCAACGAAAGCCTGATGAAAAAACTACGGAAACAGCGGCGCAGCGATTGAATCGCTTATTGGGCACCATGCAAACGCAAACGGATCAGCTGACTAGCACGGACTTTCCTCGTCCCGGAGATGCGAATCGCAAACGCCGGGAGTCAATAAAACAAGATACTGCAACAAATAATGTTATTACAGCAGCTAAGAATATTGCCAGCATGTTACGCACGGACGAGAATGAGAAAAAGCAAACGGAATCCGAATTGCTGGCGAAGCTTTTGGGACACAGCTCCGAAGGCGGATCAGATGTACCACAGAGCGACGACAAGAGCTCACCAGCAGGAGCTACCGGTGCAGAGAAAGAGCTGAACTTGAGGTAGGATTGCTTTAATATTACATAATTTATACTAAAAACTTTCCGTTTTTAGCGAATTGATTGTGGGCATGAAAATCGATCGTCGCCAACAACCACAGCAGCAGGAGCCCACCCGTAGCGAGTATGTGCGTCGTACCTTGGCATCGCGGTCCAAGTCCAAGGGCGAGGACTTGACCTCGCGTCGCCCGCAGCGACATGTTAAACGTGAGGCGCAGGCCTTCTCGGGCAGCGTCAATTTGTATGGCGGCGAACCTTTGGGAATTTTCACAAAAGGCGACGTCAAACTTCAGGAGTCGCCGGACATCCTTTCCACGTGGTCTACGTTAGTCGATCGCGAACTGAAACTACATGCAGCGCATCCACCAGCAAACTATTTTGAGCAGATGATCCAATGGACGAATCAAGGAAAAGTTTGGCGTTTTCCCATTGACAACGAACAAGATATGAAGGAGGAGGCAAACGTTGACTTCTCGGAGCATATCTTTCTGGAGCAGCACTTGGAGGGCTGGTGCCCCAACAAAGGGCCTATACGTCACTTCATGGAGCTCGTGTGCGTGGGTCTCTCCAAGAATCCCTATGTGACGGCACAAGAGAAAAAGGAGCACATTCTCTGGTTCCGCGATTACTTCGAGGCCAAAAAGGACATTCTGAAAGATCTGATCAGCAAGGAGGGCAGCGATAATGTTAAGAAGATAACAACATAATTTGGATGGCGTGAAATATTTGTTAAAAATATATATTTATATTTGATTTCGCTTTAGAAGACGATATTTTCGCGTAAATGAGTATAATGTATTCGAGTATACATTCATTTGATCTAAATAATACTTAATTTAAGGCCGATTCGCACGCTAATGTGCCCGGGGACTGTGCGCGGAATGTGTGCCAATAATAATGGATATCTATATATTGTGCTTCAGAACAGCAGAATACGTTTCTCCACCGTTTTCCGGCAAATGGGGCAGCCTTCGATTTGATCGCCGCACATCTGGCAGGTGCCATGGCCACAAAGAAAGACCATATTCTTAATCCGGTCAAAGCAAACGGGGCACATGGTCTGCAAGCACATCCATGACATTAATATAATGATAATAAGAATATTTAAGTAATTCACTCACCTGCTCCTTTATGTCTTGTAGCTGTTGCTTCAGCTTTTGCACATCGTCCATTTGGAAATTGTTAACAGCGCCTGCAGCAGGTGCGGCCATGCCCGATGGTAAATTCGTGAGACTTGCAGCTGCTGCAGCATTTAATATGTTGTTCTGGCTATTCAGCTGATTGCTGCTGCCAGCCACTGGAGTGACCACCGTGTTGTTCATGGCCACGCTATGGCCAGAGGTGTTCACACACGTCGGTTCCAGAAGCTTCTCCTCGGGCGCGGTCAAGCAGACTGTACCGGCCACATAGACCTTTTCGACTGGACCCGCACCGCCACAACAGAGCGTATATGAGAGCATTTCATCGATTTGTGTGCGGCAGAGGACGCACTTCTTCATCAGCGCACTGCAGTGCTCACAGGCCACCATGTGGCCACAGGGACGAAAGAAGACGGCAGCGCGTCTGTCCGAGCAGACGACGCACTCGTCGATTTTCTCACGTGAGGCCACTGTCTCGCGGCAGATGAGGCACTTCTTCACACGCGGAGCGCAAGTCTCGCAGCAACTTACATGGCCGCAGGGCTTGAACACTGTGTCCCGCTTGGCATCCGAGCAGACCAGGCACTCCTCAACGCTGGTAACCTTGTTGTTGTTGTTGCTGATGCTGCCAACACAGCCTGCAGTCGTGTTTTTGCTGCTGCTGCTTTCCATGTGCAATGATTGCGCCATATCCTGACTGACTCCGTTCAGCCCAAAGGCACTGCCCGAGGCAACAGTGTTAAGTGGAATATTTGCCGTGGCCGACTGGTGCATACCAGCTGCACTTCCAGCTGCCGCAGCACTTTGGGCACGTGCGCGTGCATTGAGACTCGTGCCAGCCACATTACCTGGCAGCTCTGCATCATCGGTTTTACGCTCGTTGTAGCACTTGAGTAGCGTCTTGCAGAGATTCGGATCTGGACACAGGTCCAGCGGTGTTTGCATTTTGCGATTCTTGAGCGTTAAGTCAGCACCGTTGGCCGCCAGAAAGCAGGCAATTGATGCGGATGCCTTTTTGTTGTTTGCATTGCGTAGCCCCATCAGCAGCTTGCCAAAGCCCTCAACATCCTGCAGCTGCTTTAGCTGCGACAGTGTATGATGGCGCAGTGCCTCATGCAGCGGCGTATCGCCATCCTTATCGGCTATATTCAAATCGGCGCCATCCTGCACTAGCAGCTTAACGATCTGTACATGCTGCCGTTCAACGGCCAAATGGAGCGCCGTCTGCTGGTTCACATTCTGTCTATCCATATTCGCTTTGCCCATGTGAACCAATAGTTCGGCTATTTCCACATGATTGTTGAGTGCAGCCAAATGTAATGCAGTGTACCCATCGTCCTTTTTCTCCTCGACAATCCAGGGACGATTCGTTTTAGTCAATAATATCTTCATGGCGCTCGGATTGCCTTTGAGAGCGGCATGATGTAGTGCATTGAATCCATTGTTGTTGTTCAGCGTGATGTCAGCTCCAAAGTCCAGCAGCAGCGACAACATTTCATCATGCTCCTGCAAAGGGAACAGATTTATATGAAAACCCATATACCCATATGTATATTATAAATATTTCTTTGTACCTTTGATATGGCGTCATGCAGCGGCGTATCGCCTTCAGAGTCCTGCAAGCTGGGATGACAGCCCAGCGTGAGCAGCGTCTTCACCACATTCAGATGCCCCTTGTTGACGGCAATATGCAGTGACGTCTGGCGACGTTTATTACGTGCATTCAGATCCGCACCAGCTTTAGCCAGAATTTCAATGACGGCTGCTTCATCGCCAAAGGCCGCATGATGTACTGCACGATCACCGTCCTTGTCCTCAATCTCCACATCGACAGAGTGCCTCAGCAGCACTTGAATCACCTCAATATGACCATTCTGGCTCGCCGCCTGCAACGCCGTGTGACCCGCAAAGACACCATTCACATTCACCTCCGGCACGGGGCCGCCGCTCGGACTGCCTGCAGCTGCGGCTGCCGCTGCGCTGGAGGTCGAAGGCTGTGCTGAGCCAGCCAAATACTCCTCACAGCGCGCCTGCAAAAGACAGAAAAAATTAGCATTTTTCTAATGTTAGGAGGACTTTAGGAGTAAAATCTTGTTAACTTACTGCAAATCCATTGGCTGCTGCCTTGACAAACTCTTCGGTAGCATCGCCGGAGACATTGGGTTCAAAGAGCTTCTTAAGAATCGCAGAGAGGCGTTCGCCGCTAGGTATGATTGGGGCACAGTTACCATCGGCCGTTGTTGCAACGCCAGTGCCGGCGCCGCTGGTGGAGACCACCTTCGAGACTGCCAATGGATTGTAGGTCCATGAGGTGTTGCCAACCTCTACCTTCAGGTCATTATCGTGATACACCTGCTGAACGCGACCAATTTTGCCTAGGGTCAATTGCATGGCATCGGCCCATTCGCCATGGCCGCGCTGCAGTATTTTAATGCTCTCCACATCTGAACAAATCTTGACAATGTCGCCAACTTGGAATTCCGGCGGTGCAGTGGTTGGCGATGACACCTTAGTCAGTACAGCTGGGTTGAAGGTCCAGCGATTACCCGAATTGTAGGCAACAACAATGTCGTGATCCTCATCGATGCCAACGACCATGCCAGCATTGCTCAGACACTCGAACATGCCATCTGTCCAGCCGCCGTGACCATGCTGCAGCGATTGCACAATCTCCAAATCCAGATCCACAGTGACCTTGTCTCCGATTTGAAAGCCATGTGGCCCTTTGCCAGGCCCGTTCTCGCCCAGCAGCGGCAAATGATCACGATAAACATTGCTGCCCTTGGCATCGTTAACCACCTTAAGATCCGCCATGCCTTCGAAGCCCACGCGATACAGGTTCTTTGAGCCATTATCCCATATCACATAGGCCGCTGAACGAGGCGATGCAGACGACCAGTCCTGAATCTCATTCACCTTCCCCCGACGTCCAACACCGCCATCCTGATCCTCCCACTGCCAGTCGACGCCGCGCACCACACGAGCACCTGGAAAGATGCCGCGCACAAGCACCTTCTTGGACTTGCGGCGTGGCTCCACCATGGCACGGTCTCCGCCGGGCGTGCTGATCCGATAGAAACGATGACGCAAATGATGCTTGTCGCCATGATAGCAAATGGAGCAAACGTCGTAATTGATGCACTCGGCACACTTCCAGCGTATGCCAAATATTGGCTGCTGTCTGCAGGTATCGCACATGGTGCCCTCATGCTTGACGCCTGTCGGAGCGCTGTCCAATATGCGCAGATCATAGGCACCGGCACAGCGATAATTGGCGGCTGTGCCATTGTCCCAGACAACGACCACCTCCTCGGCCGATTCAAAGTTGCGCACAGTGCCCACGTGCCCCTCGCCGCCATCCTGCAACAAAACAAACAACCAAACATTTACTTTTCGATTACAACAGCTCAGGTTACGCTATCCACATCAAAATCGACACGCTCGACTCACGCTAATCACAACGCGAAAATTATAATTGTTTCGCATTTGCCTGATGCCGCCCAAAAAGCTGCTCAATGTTCAGCTGTGCACAATCTACTAACTGTTAACTATTAAGGGTGCATTCAGTGCGTTCCACAATCTGTTAAACGATCTTCAAATCACACCAAAAAGCCACCTCATTCCAGGTCATCATCAATTTAAATAAATTCATAACAAATCAACACCAACGACTGATAAGCTATGAATGCGCACCTTAAATGCCCTAACTTAAATAGATGATACTCGGTTTAAGATCTAGTAATATTAACCATTTTTCTATTGCATAAAATATGTATATATATTAAAAGCAACTGGCAATTGAACATCATTAATTTTTAATAAATATTATACATTTATATATATATATACTTTTTATAGTATTATAATGTAATGTGAATAGTGGATGAAAATACATTTATTAGTTAATTACTGAACCTTTTCTACTTACATAGATATTAATACATAGGCATATAAATATATTTGCATATGTATGTATAACCTTAACAGTTTCCTAGTGAAAAAAACAATTACGAGCCAATGAAAATTAAATTCAATCACCGTAAGCTTTCAAACAATGCCCAAATAGCCTCTGTCTCACCCCCTCCCATTCTCGAACCTTCTATCTCTTTTCCTCTCTGTGAGTTTGGTTTGCAGCTAGTTACATATGCACAATTCAGGGCCGTATTCATGCAATTAAACATGTGAAAACATTGTGAGGATGAGCTGACACTACTGAATATGTTCCAGTTTAGTGAAATGCCAATGCTATCTACTAACAGTTAGCCTGATCTGAATCTCAACACATCTTATAGCTAGCAACTCACTTGTTTGTTCCATTTCCAGTCCGGGCCACGAATTACACGCGCACCAACTCCCTCCATGGAAAATCGTCGAGCGACTGCCGCAGCTGAACCAGCACCACTGCCACCGCTGCCGCTGCCACTGCCACCGTTACCCACACCTGCAGTTACACTGCTGCCTCCGCTAACTACCACACCCACAGATGTGGCCGAGGATGAGGAACCACTTGCAGCAGCATTTGTTGAATCTTTGGCCGCCGATAAGGTTGCGGCACAAGACATTGTCGCGTCTCAATATGTGAGCCCAGTAACTATTTTATTTGATTTTCTTCACTTTTTCCTTGAGACACACACACAAAAAATGTCATGAAGATTTAGTGAGTGCAAGCAGCGTTGCCAGCTAACAAGTTTCGCTGCTGGCACAAGCAATTGCATTCCAATGCACAATGAATGTCCAACGCAACACGTAAACGCTACGCCACGGTAATCAAGAAATACAAATCATGGATACTTGTAATAAACTGTCTATTAATACAAACGCAGCGAATTTTAACGGAATGGCAGACTATAAAAATATAAAAAAAAAATAGTGTAAAGCGCTAATTAAAATAGTGACTACTGCTCGACAGTGGCCATCTGAGATTCCAAAGTGTTGCCACCTGATCAAAGAATGTCACACATCATTATTTCACCATTTGCAACATGACATTGATGTATCGATATTTTCAAAAAAGTAAATAAATAAATATTTCTAATTAAAAACGCTATATAGAAAAACGATTTACAGTAGTAAAGCAAACAATGCTAATTACTTTCTCATTTATTAATTATGATTTTCGATTTATATTATCGATAGACTTAGTACAAGTAGATCGACGACTAGTTCGATACATTATTCTGTTGTGTTGCACTCGTCATTCCTAGCACAAAGCCCCTTGCTGCACTAGCATTTGGGTTTTCTGTTCAAAGAAACAAAATTGAATTAAGCGTACACATTAAAATGTCGAACAGCAATACAGACACGGGTGACACAACCGTTACGACCACAACTAGCGCCACTGTACAGGATTACAATCCGAATGCTGACGATGGTGAGGTACTGGAACCGCGTGAATCGCTGGTAAATAGTCTTAAGCAAATATTCAAAGCAGTGCGATTCAACTTTGTCTAATCTCTAACCTTAAATCCGTAGATAACCACAGCTGTTAGCTTTTTACAAAACACGAAAGTTCGCCACACAACACTCGTCCAAAAGCAGCAGTTTCTGAGGTCCAAAGGTCTAACTGCGCATGAGATACAATTGGCTTGTGAGCGAGCCGGTGTCTTTACCCAAGATCCAAACAATCCCAATACTGTCATAAATATTGGATCTCAACTGGCGGTGCAGCCACAACAAACAGCTTTTGGCAGACTTCGGGAAATTCTGCACACGACTGCGTTATTTAGCGGATTCGTCTATGCCCTTTACCTATTCTGGCGCGTGAGTAATAAATTATTGTTCGTATAGTAACAAGGTCTAATTGTGCTAATAATCTTTACAGAAGTTCATTGCACCATTTCTGTTTGGCAAGCCAAAGAAGAAACCCGTTGAAGAGGCTTTGGCAGATATTGACAAAAAGGTGGAAGTACGCACCGATGCACTTAATAAGGAAATCACATTGGTTAAGGACATGATTACGCTGCAACAGAAGGAGCAGACCCAACAGATGACTCGCGAATTCAACAATTTTCGATGTGACTTGGATGCTATTAAGGGGCTATTGCTGAATCGTAAACAATTTCCGGGACCCGTACAGCCCATCGCAGTGCCCTCTATACCTGCCTGGCAGTTGGCTAGCTCGCCCCATCACCATCGCCATAGCAACAATAGCCAGTCCGATGACAATGATAAGCCCGATGATGCTGGCTCCGGTTCCGGCTCGTCCGAAACAGAGGTGGTTACCAAAAACAGTGATTCTAGCTTAGAGATCATGTAATAACTATGAAAAAAGGCTTTTAATATATAGCTGATGTAGTCTGGCTATATATGCATATTGATAGATTTTGTATATGATGAAATATTTGATGCTTTAGTTATAACCAGTGTAAATTGAATGAATATCAGATAGACGGTTTACAGATTTAGTAGTATTCAGGTTTAATTTTTCAAAGGCTAATATCCATATCCATAATTGCTACCAAAAGATAAAATACACATAAAAATATATACAATATATATATATATAATAAAAAGAGGTTTGAATAATTGAAAAAAACTTTAATTATGCAATTTGTTAATCTATGCGACAAGGGCGCCGGGTTTTTTTAAGTGGATATTTTTAAAAAAGGCTGACGTATTGAATTCGGTAAGAGGGGTGGTGTGTGTTGGGGTTGTTTTTCGAGTGGCCGGGTGATAGTTCAGCTTACTTGATATTTTTTTTAACTTATAGTTAGAGTTCAATTTTTATCTAAAGTGGCCGATTCTTATTACTTTTTTGTTTCGTTTTGTTATTTTTTCTAAGTTTCTATTAAATTGGCTAAATTCCCATTAAAATGTATTAGGCATATTCACGATGGCTTCCATTGGCAGCTTTAATGAACATTCAAGGGCTGAATGAAATTTGGTTTTAAGGTCTACCAATAGATTCTGTTGTGATAAACCCATTTTAGGTGTACTATATATTATGTTCATTGTGCGGTGCGTAGCATTTGCTTTTGTTTTGTTTCTTGTTGGTTTTTTTTTTTTTTTTTTTTGTTTTATTACAAATTTGGTTCTCTGCGCGATCCGTTATATATATATGTATATTTATATATTTTTCAACTACTTATTTTAAAGATTTTTATCGATTTGTACATACGATAAATTAGTTTTGCTTTAAGTTATAATCCTAAATTAAAAGTTTATAGTCTCACAAAAGATTGTTTGGGGCTTACTCATATATAATATATAAAGTTAAGGTGCAGCACGGAATGAGAAATCTGTGCCAGTGCGTGATTTTTATTTCATGTGTGTGTTTGTATTAAAGATTTTGGAAAATAGTTAATTTGTTTTATTACAATCATCAAGAATAAGTGGAACACATTCTACCCATACTTTGTATGCATAACTGAACCTTCTGCTTAGTATGTGGGGGCAGCTTGGTCCTTGTTCGGGATCAATTGCAATGATTAACAACAGCCAGGCCGTAGTTAAGTATCAGCTATTTATAATTATTAATCAATAAAAAACATATTTACAATTATTCAACTTTAAACTTGTAACCATTAATTTCGAGGGCATACGGATAAGATAAACTTGACTTTCAAGAAACTGGCTTTTGTTTAGATTAGTCAAAGGTCTTAAACAGTGAAGTCCCTCGTGTTAATTAATTAAAGAGCTATGCCTAAAGTATAATAGCTAATTCAAGGAAACACAATAGTGGTACTTAGCCCCATGGTGCACTGTTAGCTTAAAGAATTTAGACGAATAGTTTACAAAAATTGGTTTCCTGTCTATTTCTAAACAGCTGAATTGATGACCGCCGTACTACTAATGCTAGTTGTTGGTCCAAATGTCGCTGCAGCCGAAGTGCTGGCCGTTGCCGTAATGCTAACAGCAGCCGCTGCTGCTGTGGTGCCACCATCCGGATAACCGCCTGAGGCTGGGGCGGGCGACAACGACATCGTCGACGATGACGGCGATGAGCAGTCGCTTTGGACGCTCATCGTTGGCGAGGCGGCTACTAAATTGCTGCTGCTGCTCGTATTACTAATGGTCAGAGGGAATTGCGATGGTGTTCCGGTCGGAGTATGCGGTGACAGGGGCGATAGCACGGAAGACGTTGTAGATACGGGACTGCCGATGCTGTTAGAGCTCGTTGTGATGGCAACGGTCACAGCTGCTGATGTGCTATTAATGTTATTTGCTGTTGTGGGCGTGGCAGGTGTCGGTGTGGCAACAGACGATGAGGCCGTTGATTGCGGCGTTGAAGACGGCGACGACTGCTGTTGCTGGTGATTCGAATTGCTGCCAGTGGCAGCGGCTGCAGCAGCGGCACGTTCGCGCTCACGATCACGTTGCGGCCGAAAAGCTTCACGCAATGCCTCAACACGATTCTCATTGGGTCCCCAGCGCGCATATCCGGCGCTATTCTGCAGCCAAACCACTTGAGTGCCCTGCATGCACTTAATGAGCACCTCAGATCTGGTGGTAGTACATGGAGTAAATAAATTTGACATATTTATATTTATATATTTTATAATCTACATACTTTTGCATCATGTGCTGATAGCCATGTCGATACTCGTGCGCCATGCCCAGCACAACCATTGAACGGCGCTTGTACATGCTCTCCTCCAGCTTCGATATGC
Source organism: Drosophila mayaguana (assembly GCA_037075325.1). Classification (NCBI taxonomy): domain Eukaryota; kingdom Metazoa; phylum Arthropoda; class Insecta; order Diptera; family Drosophilidae; genus Drosophila; species Drosophila mayaguana. The sequence goes on from JBAMCG010000103.1 coordinate 2,428,821, forward strand.
TCTTCCACTCAGGCAGGAACACAATGAAGCTGTGTGTGGATTAAGACAAAGTTTATAAATATATATATTAAAAATATTAATTAAAATAAAGCAAGCTACCTCAAAGGCTCCATGGAATCGGTAAGCAGTTTATCAATATGTAAAAGGCAGGCATCCATAAGTTCCTCACAATGCGGCGGATTCACTTGGAAGGAACCGGACACAGGTTTAAAGTCCAAAAATGGTCTATAAAAATCAAATTGTTATTAAAGTTGAACGAAATTAGGCAAAAAAAACTTAATATGACTTACCCTCTTGAACCGAAGTAGGCATCCGTATCCGCAAATGCTGAGCAATATTGCCGAAAATAGGAATTGAATGGCGATGCAAAGCATTCAAAGCTAACACCAAAATGCCTGTGCAGGCACTCAAAGACGGGCACTGGCAGCGCTGCCTGTGTGAGCTCCGCCTCCTGGGATGAGTTTAAGGCATTACCCAGGAAGGTCTGGTAGCGCTTAAGGAGGCACCACACCCGGCCAATAAACAGATCAAACTTCTTGTCGTCGAAGCAATTGTGACGATAAAGCTGTTCCAGCTTTTGGAGATAGGTGAGGTTGATGTATTGCGCATCCGGCTGATTGATGGTCGCGGGCGTATACTTAATGATCATATGATCACGATCCTGCAGATATTCAATGGCCGGCATACGAGGCGAGGGCACTGCAAACTGTATGGGATAGCACCATACCTTTTTCAGGTGGGGCGGCGGCGGTGGTGGCGTTGGTTCAGGTATACCATGTTCCTTGAGCAACTGCAAATGACGTTCCCGTATCTTACGCGCATGCTCCGCTGACAGATGGTAGATCTTAACGCATAATGTTTCCACGGAACTCTTAACCGTCTCCACCAAATGCGGTTCGCATTGGCGCTTTAAATGCGCCAAACGATCCTGGAAATCCTCATAGCTAGCACCCACTGTACGGCGCAACCATTGAAATGTATCCTCCACATTCCATTTGACAACCTTCTTGGACTCCGCGGGCGCTGAGCGCGACTCAATGATTTGTTTGGCCGCCTCGGCATATCGTGACAGTTGTTTCCGTGCATCGCCTGTGAACTTCGGCTTGACAATCTTGATGGGTATATCGGCCATAATCTCTCGATACATGGAACTGGAGATTTCAGGCACGCAGTTGCTGGGCAGCAACGGATCGCAACCGGTGTCTATGACCTTTCTTTCCATGAGCCAGCGATTGAAGGAGTCCCGCGGTGCCTTGATGTTCTCCCTGCGCATGCAAAGATCCTCATATGTCTTGAGCAGCTTCATGGTAAAAGCGGCGCGCAATGCCTCGATCTCTGGGTGCGGCTGTGGCAGTAACGTGGGTGGGCGCTCAACAATCACTGCATTGGTGCACACCTCCAGATCCCAGGGACCGGCCAGCACAAACTTCTTCATGGGAGGCCCGCCATGCGGACCCATGTGCTGCTGCTGCAGCTGTTGATGGTGCGGGTGCGGGTGTATGTGCATGTCATCCGAGGGTCGACGCTTCAAATGATGATGATGTTGCTGCTGGTGAGGCGTCATGGGCGTTGGACCACCAACACCGCCACCACCACCATGGCAGATGCCCAATGGATCCGTAAGCGGATCAAACGGACGTGCGCCTGGCATTTCCCACAGCGATTCGCCTGTGACCTTATTCCAGTAGTACGGCCGATTCTCACGCTTCGACCAGAACTTCCGCCACCCCTGATTAACAAGCTCCCCTGTCAACTCCTCACCATAGCCACCAGGTCCGAGTGTGGGTGGGCCCTGCGGCGTGTGAGCCATTGCCTCCAGCGTGGGCGGCGCATTATGTGATTTTGTCGGCGTCGATGGTGACGAGCAGCTGGGCACCGGTGAGCTACCAGCGCTCATCATGTGTCCAGCTGCGTCCGACGTAGACGCAGCCGCTGACGTTGTTGTTGCCGTCGACGATGTAGGCGACGGTGTCATATTATTAGAGGCACTCGCCGTCAACTGATCCCAGGCACTCTGAGCACTGGTGCTCGGCTGCATCATAGAGCCAACTGAGCCGGTGGAGGCGATCACCGATGGTGGCACCTGCAGCGCTCCCAAGTTGTGCATGTTGCTATTGTTCGCAGCCATTTGAGCTCTGCAAAAGCAAAATAAAAAGAAACACGCACACACACCTTAACATTATTTACAGCTCTTGTTTACGTTTTTCAATCGCGAGAGGGAGAGAGCGAGAGCGTGCGCGCGTGTATGAGACGCGAGAGCGCCTGCTGCTGCTAGTCTGGCAAGCAGTAAAATACTTGGGCTCCAGCTTAACGGAAACTAGTCGGCAAGAAACACTCAGCGAAGCAGCAACGTAAGCCGGAGAGTACGCGCAGGTGACCGAGCAGCAGGATCGTCATAAATATGACGCATAGATGCGTATACATATATGTACATTAGTATAAATATGCCGTTACTAGTGAGCATAAGCACGCATTCCCCTAATAAACTCCGCCAATCAACTGGAGCTTTTGCTTGTGCTATAAAATGAGAGCGGCGCGCATGTTTTCTTGTGAGCAATAAACTACAAGAGAGACAGAGAGGAAGAGCGAGAGAACGGCCAAGTGAGAGCGAGAGCGAGTGGAAGAGGGAGAGCCATTACGACAGGCACGAATGAGAAATCAAAACAAATTGCAAAAGAATAGAGATTTTCTGCCTGCTTGTGTATGTTTTGACGAGCGTGTACCTACGTATGCGCACCGCACAAATAAAAATATACAAAAAATTATTTGCAGGCAACTTTGTTGCTGCAATTCACACACACGCACAGGCACACAGTAATAACGATTGCATTACTTGCCATAAACAATTCCGATGACTTTTGAAAAAAAAAAATGCACTAACAACATTCAAGTGCTGCTCTGCGGTTTCATGGCTACGTCATGCCAGGCACTGAAATAATGGCGCGCTTTTTCCATCAAAACTCACAACACACTAATTGCAGCTATATATAAAAGAAAAATTTCATAAAATTGATATTTTATTTTTGTATTGTATTGGCGCTACACAACATTTTTGGCGCGCATGCATACAATTGCGGCATTTGTCGTTTATATAGTTTTATAAACAACATTGTGACTGCACCGAAAATTTCTCTACACTTTCTTTTCAACCACATCAATATAAACTACGCCTTGCTGCTGTTTCGTATGGTCATATTTCAATCGTGTTTAATTGCCACTAAACTCACCTATTTTCAACTATCCTATTATACAAAACACCAACAACGTGTTTCCAAACATTTATAACGTATGTACGTAATTATTTGATACGATTATTTATGTTTTATAAATAAATTCCTGAAAAACTCTTCTTCCAAAGATACTTCACCAGCTAAGTGTGACCAGACTTGGTAAGTGCTGTAATAACTTGTAGCAGAACATATCGCAAATGTATTATAGGTAAACATGAGTTGTAAAAGTTTAGCTAAATGATCATTATAACATGACAAAACAAATTATATTTTGAGCTTAATGTCAGTACTTTAAGCTCTCGACTGTTGACCTTTTCAAGTATCGATAAGTTGATGATTTGATACAGTAAAAATATACCAGCAGGTAATATTAATCTATGAATATAATTTGTGGTATCTTTGAAATACTGTACATTGTCAGGTTGAATTTTATTCATTCTGGATGGAGTTGTGGAATGTTTACCAACAGTATTTATATATACATATATTTGTAACTAATTTGTTGTCTGCAATTTAAGGCAAATTTCTACACTTATATTGAGATCCGGCTTATATCTGTTTATCAAACGTAGCAAATTTAACTTCTTCGCCTTGGAATTATTCGATTCCAATTCATACAATGTTGATAAATTCACTAGTAAACTTTCATTCAATGACTTTTGTGGATTCAAATTAATTGCACGTTCATACAAGTTGATTGCGTCTTTCAGTTTGCCAGCATACAGCAAACACACGCCCATATTGTTTAATATCATCGTATTGCCGGAGTCCAAGTGTAGCGCCTTTTGGAATATGAGATAAGCCTCGGGGAAATCATTTTTGGCCACAGCTATGAGACCCTTGTCGACCAGATCTCGCAAATCCGGCGACATATTACTGCAAAAGTCAAGTTCGAATATTATCAACGATAATTTCTATAAATCAATTCCACTCACATCTCACGCAACCGTCGAGAGACAGCAAATTTTTGCTCCGCCCCAAAAATATCTCCGATTTGTAGATAAATGCGGCCCCAAGCTGAATACAAAGCGCGTTGCTCCTCCTTGCTAAGCGTGGAGCGTGTCAACAGCATTCCACCCATAATGTCATCAATCATGCTAAATTTCTTCATCTATAATATAGGGAAATTTTAAATGAAACTCTTAAAGGGTTCACCTTTTTTAACTCACCATTAGAGCGCAATTGATAATTGATTGCAGAACTCGCTCGGCTCTACGCTGCCAAAACTCAGCTGCATTTATGTTCTTTAATCTTTCGTAATGCTCCTTGATTTCATGGCTTATGACATGCAGCTCAGACAAACGATCCAGCGCTAGATGAGGTTTGCCTAGATAAATGGGCAGCTCGGACAAGAGCAGGCGGAACGAGAAGCACGCAATGGAGCCATGTTTGCCCTTGTACATCTCTGGATAATACTCGTAAAAGACATCGGGTCCATTCAGTTGACCGAATGGCTCAGCCTCTGCCTGAAGTAGCTCATATTCCCCCAGCTTGGCCAGCAATGCGAGGCGCGTAAACCACAATTGAAGTGAATGCGGCGAATGTTTCGCTGGCTGTCCAGCACGACCATAGCCCTGGCCATAGATGGTGAGCAGTCTACCTGTTAGATTGACCCCAGCACGAAAGCAGCCAGCATTTATTAATGTACGTATTCCTCGCTCATCTTGCGTCACATCGTCAACTGCGAGAATTTTACGTTGCTGCAATTCAGCTTCTCCTAAATGTTGAGTTACGGCTATACGAATGGGATCGGGCTGCAAAAAAATTATAGATAGTTCGATATACTTATTTGTTATGTTTATACTTCATTACTTACCAAATCGTTAGCTATGTGTAGGCCTGGCATAATCAGATGTGCTGCCTGCTTGCCCGCCTCATTTGGCGGGGGCAGCTGCCACAGGTTTCTCACCTCATCGCTCACTTTTATAGGCTCTTCGGCTTCAGCTGTTTCTACGTATTCAGGAGGCTGAAAACTGCCCGTAAATGTGCTGCCCAGCATATTGTTGCTGTTGGTTGGTTCAGCGGCGTTTGCTGGCTGTATATCCTTGGGCTTTGATTTATTGTTTGTCAGCTCATCAAAAAAGCTGGGCGGATCGTTAGCGAAATATTCGCTTAGTCGTCCGTTCGAGTTATTTGTCATTCCGTGGTCGATACGTTTATTGTACGTTTTTTAGCACCTGCGACACAATCGAAAGCAAACCGATGAAAATTTAATCGATTACTTACACTATTTTAAACTGTTCATTTGCTTTGCAACGGTCACACTTCAGTCTTTTTTTATTCAAATAAGAAATGTTGCTTATAATTTATATATTTATTCATAAGATTCTATACATGGCAAAAATGTTTTCTTTTCTCAGTTATTTATCGAGAAATCAAATTTAGAAGTAATTTAAATTACTCTTACACAATTTTAAAAGAGCTATCGATACTTGTGGCTTTTATTTTTATCGATAGTAACTTTTTTTATAGCACACTGAATTGGTTTAGTGCTGTCCAGCCCATAAGAAAGACGTTTTAAATTTAAACATTGTTTTCTATATTTATTTATTGCAATTGCATTATTGTTATTGTACAGTAATATAAAGAAAATTAAAAACTAGAAACATAACGTCATTTGATGACCCAAAAATGTAACATTAAAACTGATGTATTTACAAAGCAGCGCCTGCGCATTTGCCACATTCTTCACTCTACTGTCCATTGAAAATGGATTCGGGATAATAGCTGGGGGCGTTGAACATGCGCGGGAAACCGTTCGCATCCAATTGACCCACAGGCAGCATGATATCACTGCAACGAGAACAAAATGTATAATTATATTGAAATGTGTGCATGTGTGAGTGCGTGTGTTAGAGAGTGTATGGAATTTGACGCCTCTAAGTGATCAAACACAGCGGGGCATGCGGCAACAATTGAGGCACATGCTACACGCATGCGCATTCGAGTAACGGGCACCAGGCAATGGGCAACGGGCAACGTTGGCGACCAGTGCCCGACTATAAATAGGGTAAAAGGAGCTGCAAAATTGGACATAAAACACGCTCAAGTGCCCTTTCAGAAAAAAAAACCAAAAAAAAAAAAAAAAATGGCATCGGACCGTGGCGAACCGTAAGGGAACTCGAATTGGGACTTCGATGCGGAGGCAAGTGTTTTACGGTCACTTAAACGAATTTTTAAATGCCAATTTTTGAAAAACAATTGAATTGGTTTTCGAGAGCGAGTGCGAGTGCGAGAGAAACATGAATTGTTTTACGAGTTATGTGGAAAACGTATTGTAATTAGTTTCTGGGCGACATAGAAAATATATATGCATGCATATACATGAATACATATATACTCAATAAATATACTTACGATCTTTGCTGTGGTGTGCGATCCCTTTGCCGGCGATTCTTGAACCAGTTGGAGACTTGAGTGAGCGTGAGGCCCGTTTTCTTGGCCAGCGTCTTCTTTTCGTCGGGCGTGGGGTAGCGATTCGTTAGATAGCAATCCTTGAGAGCGTTGCGTGACTTCTCCTTGAAGCAATAGACCGTCTCCTCGCCATCCCAGATGGTCTTTGGCAGCGGATACTTTTTGCGCAATCGATATTTGTCCACGGCGCCGAGCGGACGGCCGCGCACCTTTTCCGCCTCCTTGTAGTGCGCCTTGAACCACAAGTTCTGCAGGTCCACATGGTACTTGATCGAAAAGCAGTGCGTCTCCAGCAGGCTATAGAGCTCATGGAACTGGCCCAGATTGTAAGCCACCATGGCGCGAGCCCGCAGCACGCTCTCGTTCGTCTTGAAGAACTCGCTGGGCGGCAGGCTGCAAAGGAAGTTTGTCAACTTCTCGATGTCTCCCTTCTGCTGCAGTGCCTCGCACATGCACTGAATCTGCAACGGAGTAAACTGATAATCAGCTGACATTCATTTGGCTATCATGCCTCTCCCACTCACTTGATCTGTGGAGAACTGCAGCATCTTGGCATCAATGGGAAAGCTGCCAACTGCGGACATATTATGCGCCGCAGTCAGATTCGAGATGAGATGTCCGCCACTCGATGCACCACCTAGGCCAGCACCGCCACCGCCGCCGCCGCCCAAGCCGGCGGATCCGCGCTGCAGGCCGCCACAGAGCCCATCCGACTTGGTATTGCCATTGAGATCGCCCAGGCTGCTGCTGCCGTTCTCGAAGATGATGCTGTTCAGCGTGGGATAGTGCGTGGGCGTCGTGGATGCTGTGGGCGGCGGCGACTTATCATAGTCGTTCGTGATGTCCTGAAAGCGACGCTCAATCAAATCCTTTTCGCTCGCCTCATACGGCGCGAATTTGTCCAGCTGCAAAACTGTTTTGCAGGAAATGTTGCCGCGGTAGCCTGAAATGGATGGAGCAGATGAGGTGAGGTTCGAGATCGTTAGATATGATCAAATGTGAGGGATTTATTTTGAGAAATGTGAAATGTAATAAGAGAGAGATTATGAATCCTTCTCCTTCTTTCCCTTTCTCTCCACACCTCTCTCTTTCTCGCTCTTTTATTCTCAATGGACTATATATTTTATATAAATATATAAATAATTTTTTTTTTTTTTCATTTTTCCACAATTCATAGCCCAAACATTTATATGGCACGTGTGAAAATTATTTAATTATTTTTTACCATTAGGTGTTTATGTTTTTTATGTTCTACAAATTGCATATTGACGCAAGAGAATTCATTCTCACGTGCTACTTTGCTATTCAGCAATAGCTCGGCTTCTTCAACTCCCCTTCACTCCCCCACAAATCCCTTGAATTTGGACGCCCCGCGTTGCCTATGAATTGCATGTGACTAATCAAAATTCTGACTTTCGACACCTCAGACCTCAGACTTCAGGCATAGCAAACAATACCATATAGACCAGAAAGAGACATCATGCAAAATATGTATATACATACATACATACAACGATATCTGATACCCCCTTATATACATAAATATGCACACATGCATGTATATTGATTTGTATATGCATAATTAGTGCTATGTAAATATATTATAAAACAATTGAGTTGTGTTTTTGTTTAATGAGTGGAAAGTACGCCAAGGAATGCCAAAAGCCAATGTAAATACTGCGCAGTCGAATTGGAGTTTAAAGAAGCATAATGAAAATATTGAGTTCCTAAACATATTTCAATATGAAATAATTAAGTAATTGAGTAATTGCGTTTAGAGACTAACACGTTTTGAATGTTAAGGAGTCATATTGGGAAGACCTCCATGAACTTAGATGAGAAACTTTTCGTAAAGGAAACAACCTAAAATTGTAATCTAATTATTTATAGCTATAATTATAATAAAGTTTCACTATTTTAGTCAGGCTATTGACAATTAGTCAGGAAAAACTAATTCTAATAATAATGACAGTAATAATAATATTAATATTCATTAAACATATCAATACAATCATAATAATACATAACAATCTCTAAATGAAACCCAAAATATATATGTTTTTCATATTTTAAAGAGTTCTATTTTATGAATTCAAATATATGGTTTCTTTAATATTTATATTCAAACAAACATAAAAACTAAGTTTTTAATAATTTATTGAAAATTGATTTTTGATTTATTTAAACAGTAAGTATATGATATTATAGTTGTCTTCATTTTCTATAACTTTTCATAAAAAGAATTTCCAAAATGTGCTGCCAATTAAAATTCTTAAAGAATTTTTTATTAAAATTCTGAAACAATATCTATGCAAATAGTTATCCCAGAATAATGCAAATGCTTAGATCAGTTTACCTATTTGACGGATGGCAATAATTTGTTAATAGACAGCATTTATTTATGCAATTGCTATGTATGTATATATTATATCGCATTTCCAAAGCTCATTGAGTGCCTGAGAAATGTGAAATCTTCAGCAAAAAAGGAAATTAACATTAAAACATAAAACAAGAGTCTCCGATGGTAATTGTTTATGCAGCGCCTCATTGACGCCTGTTTCATGTAATCCGATCTATATATATATACATATATATATATATATATATATATATATATATATATATATATATATATATGTAGCTTAACTGATAAATTAGCTAACGCTTACCAGCATTTGGCAGAAAGAGCGAGCCGTAGGCCATGGGCGAGCTAATATTGTCGTGTTGCACGGCGGAATGATCGGATGCTGTGCCGGCGGAGCTGGTCGAGTCCAGGTCCCCGTTGATGGACACCGAGAGATTTGTGCTATCCATATTCTTTTCGAACATATTTGAAAGCTGAACTTTTACAGTTTTCAAATTAGATATATCACTATTTAACTAAATCATTTACTTCTTAAACTTATATTTTAGCACACTATTTTCACTTATTAAAACACTTTTGTAAATTTTTGTAATATTCTTACAGTTTTTTCTTGGTTTTTTTTCTCAATTATTTTTCTTCCCGTTGATAGCAACGCGACGCTTTCGCTTTTCAAACTCAACTGCAAGTGGCAAAGAGAGAGCGCCCGACGCTCGCGTTGACGAATGAAATGGAACTGCATTCAAGGCTGCGGCGGCGACTGTTGCTGCCTGTGCCTGAAACGTTTGGAAGCGAAACGTTGTAAAAGGGCCTGCTGGCTGCACATATATGTTTGACTGTGTGCGTGTGTGTGAGTTGGTTGCTGTGCGTGAGCACGCTAATTAGGGGTGGCTTATTCGCATTTGGCTTGTCCTGCACGATGGGCGTTGCCAAGCCAAAGCAGGCGCCATTTTCAATGCTTGCCAATAACAGGCCAGCCAAACCTGACTATATACACATGCACATGTGTGTGAGCGGGTATGTGTGTGCGTCTGTTAAGTTGTATTGCATTATGTTATCTAATGCTTAACGTGAACATTTCAATTGAAAAATAAAACATGGTGACCTCGTTTGCGGCTCAATGGTAGTAGCTGATGAATGCCGTGTGCATTTCTTAGAATTTACATCAAATTTCTGTAGCATTGCTAAATGCTATTTTTGTTAGAGTTTGCATATAAAATCAGTTGTTAAAGTCACCAAAAACGCGATGCAATTTGATGCCCCGCACAGCAACAGCAGGCAACAAAACTGAACTGCACAGACAAACAGATAGACAGATAGACGGCCGGACGGACAGACTGATAAAGGGGCTGCAAAAAATGTTGTTGCTGCTGCTGCTGCTGCTGCTGCTGTCTTTGTCATTTGTCATCCAATGGCATCAAATTTCAATTACAAAATTGTTCCTCTCATTCACAAGCATTAAAATCGGTGTGCGCCACTTCAAATGGTGTGATAAAATAGTGACATGACAAAGGTGACAACAGCAGCAAATCCACAAAAAGGCTAAACAATGGTTGCCAGCAGCAGCAGCAGCAACAACAACATATTTGTTGTTGTTAGAAAGAATTCATTAGGACTGAAATTAGGAGGGTTGACAATTTCTGTCCCAATTTCAGCTCACACGGGAGTTTTCAATTTGATACAGCATCAGCTTTATAGCATTGAGCGATCAATCCAAAGGGGCGCATAAATTGAGGAACACGCCGCCTGCAGGTTGACAGCACCACAGGTGCATTTCTTATTTTCAATAAATATATTTTTTAAATGGCTAAACATGAAGACCTTAAGAGGAGCCAGTTTTACGCGCTGTTCATTTGAGCTTGTGATACTAAGGATGTGAGCATGGACTATCGATAGTTATTCTTTTGGCGCTAGCTTTTGTTCAAGTGAACTTGTTTGTCTAAAGCTGTTGGCATTTGGAGTACTGCCACCTAATTAGAAGATTTGGAAGTGACCACATCCAGAAACCAAAGTGCGTTGCGTCACAGGAGCAGCTCTATTAGCGATAATCAGAATAAGGTATTATAATCAGGTTACGTAGCGGGTAAAAAGGCTCAAATCATGCTGTTTGCACGGCAGCTGACCTAGCTAGTAAAGACTTTATTGGGTGGGTGTTGTAGGCTGTCCGCTAATTGTCCGCAAAGAGAGGCTTGTAATCGCATTAAGCTAATATTGTTTATTTGATTATGGCAATCACGTGTCAGGACTTAGCTGCCAAGCAATGCCCAATAACAACTTTTTTGAGCCATGCGAAGCGACACGCCTTGATTCCCACACTATTGTGTTTTGCCGAGCGTAGCAAAAAAGCTTTTTTTTTGCCTGCCTGCCTCGGTGTCCGGTTCGTTTTAAAGCTACTGAATGCAGGCGGACACAGAGAATGCATTTACAAGCGAGAAGCGAGGATCTGTTGGATATATTTGTATGTATATGCGTATATATATATCTAAGCAGTTTTCACAGTATATATATTATGTAAATATGTATCATGCAAATATTTATCAAACTCTTGAGTTGATCTAGCCTAATCTTTCCCTTTGTCATGTGACACCCTTTAGTTTCGTAAATCTCTAGCTCTATACATATGGATATTGAAAACGTTTTACTTCTAACTTCTTATATAACCCAAGTCCATTGTCATTTTACTCGAGTGCACACAAATTGCTTAACTTCTGGCAAAGAGGAACAATGCAATACCTAAATATCTGTTGTAGAATTTAGCTAACGTCATGCTGTTAGCCAACGCAATCCTTAAACAAAAATAACCTGCGCGACATCATAATCCGTAGCCCAGATAAATGGAGCGACAAACCCACTGGAAAACAGCTTAAACAGCTCTAATCCCGAAATTCCCAACAAATGTGTCTGCAAAGTGTTTTGTCATTTATGTTACTGCTGCTGTTGTCTATCCCATTCATGAACTGTAGTCAGAATGTCTGATCTTTTGTGCAGCATCCTTTATCCGCTTGTCGATCGCACAATAATGGGCAAACGCATTCCTATTGTGCCGTGTAGCAACCTGATTTTCGCACCTTGTCAACAATTGTTCAATAGAAATGCTCCTCGGGTATTAGTGGACCAGATTCATGTATTTATAGCGCATACAAGCAGGAAGACAGAGCGAAGGTCCAATTAATATTCTTCAGTTTTCACTTAAATGGAAAATCGTGCACCAATTAGTTACGGAAATCAATCAATGTTCAGGTCTCGAGCCAACATATGTTCAGATATAGTCAGAGTCTAAAGCTAATTGGCTGGCAAGGGTTGTGTGGGCGACTATCTATATATGCTCACTGTAAGATGATCCTTAGTCAATGGAATACACACACACACACACACACACACACACACACACAACAATCTTATTAATCCTCATTAATGAAGCGTCGCTGGCTCTTGAGGTTTCCATTTACTCAAATAACAAATACAACTTTTTTCCACACTTACAACTATCAATTATTTGTATACAGAGCGAAACTTGAATTGTTTTTCTAGTATTTTTATACTACCATAAATATATATATATATATATATATATATATATATATAGATGTTGGATGGGGTTACACTTTTGCCAAGAATTTCATTGTGAAACGTGAAAAGAAGGCCTCGAGAGTGATTCACGGAAACTAGAGCAGATATAATCCATTGATAGATATCATTTTCTAGATCTTTTCAATTGATTAGGATATTTGGCCAATTCTTGTTAAATTTCGAATTTTTCTTTAAGCAAAGTGAATGCGGAAGCAAAACTGCTGATAAGAGCAGCTGCTAAAAAGAAATTTACTAAGGAATTATTTTTTAAAAATAATTTATATTTTATTCTCTGTTTAAAAATATATTTAGGGAATATTCAGGAGTGTGAAATCTCTCAAAAATCAATAACAAATATTTTTTATATTTAGCAAATAAATAGAATTTCATTTTAATATTTATATATATTACCAAGTCCATGCTACTAAGGAATATCGTTCTTAGATAAGTTTTAATATACGGTTTATCCATTTTAGGTTAAAATATAATATTCATTGACTCTAAAATTAGTTAAGAATATAAATATATATATATGTATTATTATTTAATGGATATATGTATTATTATTTAATTAAGACAACATATTGTTGTATGCAATTATTATTTTTTACTATTTTCTTAATGTGCTTCATTAGGCGCAAAAATGTAAATTATTAAGGATATCAGAAAACTCTCGTGGGATATAATTAGTCGCTTTAAAACAATCAGAGGCGTTGGTTATAGTGGGCATATGTTGGGCATTGCCCCCTGTGCGCTCGCAGCCACGAAATGAGCAAATAAATCATAAATGTTTCATTCAACGTAATTGAGCTCAAGCCCAACTGAGCTCGAACCACCCTTAGCGGAGTAGAGAGAGAGGTAAAGGGAGCGGGAGCGGGAGCGGGAGTGAGGGCAGAGCTGGGCGACCAGGTCGTTATGGTTGCACAGTTCCATGAACAAGCGAAGCAAACAATGTAACCCGATCCGATTTCTATATATCTATGTATGTGCGTAAGATTGTGTTGCAGCAGCAGAACAAGGTATGTCCAATATAATCCTGTTGCTGGGTGCGAGAGCAGAGACAGCTGGGAGAGCAATTGGCTTGAGGGTTGATTGCACAGGCTCCTCCTACCGCAACTGGAACCAAGTGGAATGAAACAGCAGGCATTGCCAAGCGGAGCGTTGTGGAATGAAACAGCAGAGAGCAAATTTAAAGCAACAACTAGACTTTTTATAACATTTGAGAACAATTTGAGGGAAAACAAAACACAAAATAATTAAAAACATTTTACGAAACGCTTTCACACATCCTTGGTAAAGCGACGCACATTGCGATAGTTGACATTGATCAGCCTTAGGCTGGAGCCCAGCTTGGCCAATGGCTTGATAAAGTGTGCCAATGTCTCGGCGAGAGGTTCTAATATATCGCGCAGCGAACACATGACATTATACAAAAATATCATCGGTGGCTGGAGGAAACCATTGAAAATTACCGTCAAGAAGGGCTTGACCAAATAATCGGAGGTCGTATGGAGGAGACCCACAATCAGAGTATTGACCAGAGAGTAGAGCAGGAATCGGTAGGATTGCAGAAGAAACGAAACCACGAAGGCGACGGCAATGTGCAGCAGTCCAAAGAACTCGGCCCAAAAGTGTGTGGCATATGTTGTAGCTCGATCTGCCAGGACAATTGAATTAATCTTGGGATGCGTATCCGTGGTGCTCAAGTAATCGGCGCAGCCGTGCTCAAAAGGATAGATGCCGATGCAAGTGTGTCGGGCGGCGGCCGTTTTGTTCCACTTCGGCGAGGGCAGATCGTCGATGATGCTGTGAGCATGCTGAGGTTGGCACTTGCACATGTTGTCCAGCGAGGCCATCAGGCGTTGCAGAAATCCAGGGCGATTCTCCTGAAACAGCTGATTCGAATGATGATGTTTCGTGTCCTGCACTTCCTTTGCTTTGGACCCATATGGTTGTGGTCTAGTCGCACGTTTGCGCGGCGGCATAGTTATTCGGGTGCACTTGCTCCTCGAGTAGCGTTGGAACTCAATGCGATTCGGCTTAGAGACACGTTTCTCTGGCTCCGCGTGCATTTCGTAGAGCACAGACGGCGGACTCGATAGCCCAGTTGTGTTCGTTGCTGTTGTGTCGCCTTGTCCCTCGTTTTCAAACATATTGTACTTCGATTTCGGATGCTGGCAGATTTCCGTATCCGTTGAACTGCTCAGCTGGGGCAGTAGCTTCTTTAAAGGCGATTGCAATTTGGCTGTAACACCCACATGATGGACCTGCACTTCAATCAATTGGGTAACCGACTGCGTTGAATTGATCTCAGCAGCATCAGACATTCCCAGCTTCTTATTAGATATACTAACACAAATATGCTGAGCAGGAAACTGATTTAAGAAGCACAGCCTGTTTCTTGAGTAAAAATTGGTAACAAAAACTCCCCACTTATCATATGTCTACTATTTACAGCCTCGACATTTAACCAGCTTCAAGAATTACATATTTAATTTAACGCGCCAATTGAAAAAGTAATCGGCTAACATTTCATCATTTTATTGCGTTTAGCTATAACCTATCGATAGTTGTGGTATCGAACTTCTGAAGCTTCGAATGTGACAGCTGCTCGTAGGAAAAAAACAGCTACACTACATATATACATTATATACATTATCAAGTGTTCCGGCACTTCTCTGGTGATATACATATTTAACTGTAAATAAGCATCATCATCTTGTGCCTTAGGTTAACGAGCAATAAAATATTGTCAAAATTGAAGCGCCTAAATGTTTTCGTCAGTCTGGAGAAACATTGAAACCCAATTGACTTCCTACT
This sequence comes from Drosophila mayaguana, assembly GCA_037075325.1. Lineage (NCBI taxonomy): Eukaryota > Metazoa > Arthropoda > Insecta > Diptera > Drosophilidae > Drosophila > Drosophila mayaguana. The sequence continues at coordinate 2,444,217 of JBAMCG010000103.1, forward strand.
ACTTTCGAGGTTTGTCCAAATTAGCTGCGCACGGAGCTGCAGTTAGTGCGTCCCCTGGTGCTGGTGCTGGATCATTAAAACGGTGTCTGGTTGTCCCGTTATTGTCTCGCGTCAATTGTAATCTTTTTTGTCTTCTAATCTAATCAACATACACATACTTATCTGTTTAATGTGCATGCAGTCACTTTAGTTACAGTAACTAATCCATATGTGTATGTATGTATTTAATTTTTTCGCAGTACAAAAATTGAGAACAGTTGGATTCAGGGGCATGCATAGCTCATTGGAAAATGTCACGCTGGACAGCATGCAGGTGAAAATCCTGCCCGCTCTACAGGATAACTATATGTATCTGATTGTGGATAACAAGACAAAAGAGGCAGCTGTCGTAGATCCCGTGGATCCAGAGCTGGTCATCAAGACAGTGAAAGAGTCGAATGTGAAGTTGAACAAAGTTCTGACCACTCATCATCACTGGGATCATGCTGGCGGCAATGAGCGCTTGGTCAAGATGTGGGATGGTAAACTGGAGGTCTATGGCGGCGATGAACGTATTGGCGCAATGAATCATAAAGTTTGCCAGGATGAAACATTCACCATTGGCACCCTGAAGGTGCGCTGCTTATCGACTCCCTGTCATACCAGTGGCCACATTTGCTATTACGTCACAGCTGCGAATAGCAGCGAAGCTGGCGCCGTTTTCACTGGTGACACACTCTTCCAAGGCGGCTGTGGTCGTTTCTTTGAGGGCACTCCGGAGGAGATGTATGATGCTTTGTGTGCTAAACTTTCGGCTTTGCCGGATGATACGAAAGTCTTTTGCGGCCATGAGTATACGCTGCAGAATATGAGTTTTGCTCGGCATGTGGAGCCGGACAATAAAAATGTACAGAATCGCATTGAATGGGCCAAGTTGCGCCGCGCAACCAAAGATCCAACAGTTCCATCGACCATTGGCGAGGAGAAGTCCTGGAATCCTTTTATGCGCGTCCATGAGGCTACCGTGCAGAGTCATGCTGGCATTTCGGCAAATCCCATTGGCACAATGGAAGCTTTGCGCAAGGAAAAGGATAACTTTAAAGCTTAAAATTAAAATTTATTAAATGTTTTATTTGGTGAAGAGTACAAGTTGAGATTTTGTTATAAGAATAGCGCCAATAGTGTTAAAGATATCGATAGTAATTTTGATAGCTTAGATATTTATCGAAAATACTTTTCTTCGGGGCGAATGACAATGTTTTGTTGTATTTTCGGTGCAATAGAAGAAAACAAAGCAGCGGCAATTGAATTTGTTTCAATCTAAAGACGAGGTGTTTTTCTTTCTATGATGGACCATCTAAAAGGCTTACTTAAGTCCTACGAGACATGGGTGGCCAAAAATCCAGATGTGGTGGGTGACTTTGAGACAACGGCCAAATGGGTTTCTTATTTTGTGGCAGGTAAAGTTTTCACATTGATAAGTAAACATTTTTTTATGGTTTGGTGATGCAATTCCCGATTCAATTAGGTCGCATATCGAACTCCAACGTCCTCTCCGAATTAGTATACACCTTATCCAATATGCTGGTGTTCTACAACGATCGCATTATCGAAAAGGCACGTGGCGCCAACGAGAACGCCGTACTCCGGCTGCAGTCCGGCCTATGCTACCGTCTAAAGGTCACATTGACGACGCTCGAATATTGTGAAGTGTTTATCGAGATATCAGCGCGCCGCCTGTTTGGTCAAACGGGCAAATGGCTGGTGATAGCCCTCATACAAGTGTGCAAGGCAGCTGGTCGGCTATTTTTACTGAAACATTCCACATCTGACATAATCACGTCGCCGCCCATCGCAGCTCTAAATCGACGTGCGCTGAGCAAACAGCGCAAAGACGAAGCCGCTGCAGCCGACAGTGTGCCCCAGTCGGAGCATTCCATTACGTTTCAGCTGAAACGTTCAGGTCGCCTCATACGCAAAGTCGAGGGTGCACCGCCCATTCAATATCGCGACTTTAAACTGCATGTGGACAATGCGGATGCAGCCAAGACCCAAATACCACGCGAATTGCTGCAAGCGGAGTATTTGTACATAGCCAAGCCGCTCGTCCACTTGGCGGCTATGGGCTTGTTCGGTCAGCGCAGCTGGAAGCAGTACATGATAGCGCTTTCGATGGACTTATATAGCGTACATCTGTATCGCCAGCATCGCCACTTGATGTCCAAGCAGCAGAAATTGGAGCTAAGCCGGCGCTGCATCAATCTTTTGTACTTCCTTGTACGCAGTCCGTTTTACGATAAGTACAGTAGGACGCGAATCGAACGAATTTTGGGCTTTGTGGCACAGCATGTGCCCATTGCCAAAGTGGTCGCAGGACCTCTGAAGGAATACGTTCCACAATGGCAGAACACCTACTTCTACCTGTGGTCCACTTGAGGCTGAGCATGCAACAAGTATTCCATATTAGGCTAAGGACACAAACTTATTAATGGATAGATCAGCAATTTGTGGAAGAGATGGAAGAACTTTTCCTTAATCAATGGATCAATTCTGGTTTACATGGTGATTATTTATAGTGCGTTGTGTGATTGTATGGCTTTTAAATTATATTTGGAACAATATTTGTACACATACATTAAAACGATATCTGTTGTTTCCTCATTTTTCATCTTACACGCTAAACTATACATAACAATTATTCAAATTGGCTACGAATCTGTTGTACACACCACACACAAATCGGTCTCAGAACTTCAGACTGAAGCCGGGACCCATTGCCAGCTGCCGTTGCGTCAGACCCGCATTCAATACAAATCCTGTGCTGGCCGCCGTTGCACCGCTTTTCTTGTTGCCAGTGATAATTCCGGAGGCGAGCTTAGCACCAGCTCCGCCACCAGCTGTGGTCGTTGGCATGGGCTCATCACGGCCCAGCTGCTTGAATTGCGAGCCACCGGATGGTGGCTTAGGAGACGATGCCTGCGCCTTGCGTGCGCCCAGCTCGCTCTTGGCTGGCCAAGTGGGAAACATGGATGGATCGATGGGTAGGGGTAGCTCCTTAAAGTAGCCATGCTTAAGCGCCGCATCAGCTGTCAGTCTTTGTTTTGGATCATATGTGAGCAGGCCCTGCAGCAGTCCAAGTCCCGCATCTGATGTTTTGTCCTGGAAATGTTTACGCAACTGTGACACCGGATAGTCCGTGAACTGTGAGTTCTGGCTCAGCATATTTTTAACGGCCGGCAGTTCCGAGTACCCTGGCCAGATCTTCTCGTTGGGTGTGCCGAGTTCCTATAAAAGGAAATACGAATTAATAATAAAAGCTTAAATTGCTAAACTATATTTTCTTACCTTAAAGATGCGATTAAGCTCATCGATTTCAGATTTGCCCGGAAAGAGTGGCGCCATTTGTAAAAATTCGGCAAAAATGCAGCCTACAGACCACACGTCTATGGGCGTCGAGTATTCCGGTGAGCAGAGCAACAGCTCTGGCGCTCGATACCACAGCGTGACCACCAAGGAAGTATACTTCTTCAAAGGCGAACCGTATTCGCGTGCCAAGCCAAAATCACCAACCTTGAGTATGCCCTTGTGGGAGAGCAACAGATTGGAGGTCTTCAGGTCACGGTGCAGTATCCAATTGTCGTGCAGATGGGCGACAGCGAGCAGTAGCTGTTGGGCCAGGCATTTCACCTCGCCCGGAAAGAAGCTCTGCTTGCGTTGCTTCATCGTTTCCATCAGAGATTTGAGATCGTGCTCCACATAGTCCATAACAATAAATATCTTGTCCATATTGGAACCAACAACAATCTCACGCACCGTCACAATATTCGGATGTTGACCCTTTAGCAGCGTATTGATCTCCCGAAGCGATGTTATAGGAAAACCTTCTTTCTCCTTTTCCATTTTCAGACGCTTCAAGGCGACTATTTCGTTGGTGCGTTTGTCCTTGGCGCGATAGACCACGCCGTAAGTGCCCTCCTCGATGCGATTGAGGCACTGGAACTCTTCTACCGAACGGCAGCCCTGCACGCCCGGATAATAGTTGGGCAGCGGCACTCCTTTGTCATCACATGGCGGCAAATCCTCAACAGGTGCCTTCGGCAACTTCTCCGCAGTGCTAGTCTCGCTGTTGTCTAGCGGCTGCGGCTGCTGCTGCTGCTGTTGTTGGGCCATGCCGCGCTCCTCGCTGCGCGTGCTGCTGCTACGTGAGCGCTGTTGCTCGTCCCCGCTGCTGATTGGTGATCGGGAACGGGATCGACTGCGACTGCGACTGCGACTTTGACTGCTATGACTGCGACTGCTGTGACGACTCTTGCTGCTGGCTGCACTGCTGTGACTATGCGCCGAGCTCTTAGAGCTGGCGGAGCGAGAGCGAGGTCTTTGCTTCGGCGACTTGTAAAGAGCGCCCACACTAAGTGGACTATCTGGCAGTGGCACATCGTCATCATCGTCGGGTTGGGGCTTTTTTCTCTTGTTTTTCTTGTGTGGCTGTTGCTCGTAGCTGCTCTCAGCACTCTCTGCCGAGTCGCTGGCGCTCTCCTCGCTGCCGCTGTCCTCGTCTTCGTCATCTTCATCGGAGTCACTCTCGTCGCTCTCTTCGCTACCATCTTCGGCTGGCTTTACTTGGCGCTTGTTCTCCTCACCCGACTGTTGCTTGCTGCGTTTTCGATGCTCGTAGTGCTCCTCTTCTAGTTTCATTTTTTGCTTGCGCTTGACAGGATTAAGTCCGGCGGTTACACTGGCCGCCACAGCGCTGGGACTAAGTGCATCACTGTGCTCATTGCGTTCACGTAGCAGTTGCTCCCGACGCGCCTCCAGCTCCTCGCGTGCAATTTGCTTACGCTTGCGATTCTCACGTTCGGCAGCCAAGATTTTCTCACGTCGTGCCAGCAGCTCTGGATCATGGGAAACTGTGCGATGTTGTTGCACAGGGTCGGCAACTTCCTCGACCTCAGCACGTCTTTGTTTGCTCCGATGATGCGGATGATGCGCCACTGCTCCTGATTCGGGACTGTCCAGCAGCTCAATGACCTGACCGTGGCGCAGTTTGTGACTGTGGCTGCTGTGCCGGGATTCCCGCTCCTTGCGGCGACTATGTGAATGTTGTTGCTCATAGTTTTCCTCCAATTCGTAGTCCTTAACGTATTTGTGCCGCTTGCTGAGCAGTCGTGAGCGCAGATCCTGTTCCAAGCTCTCAGCATCCTTCGGCTGCTCGTAACCATGTTTGCTGGAGCGACGCTGGGATGGCAAGGGCTGTTCAACTTCTACATAATCGACATGCCGGCTGCTATGATAGTATTCGGCACGCGCTCCAGCTCGAGATAAGCTCATTAATTGCTGCTGGTGATGATGATGGTGGTGATGGACATAGCTCTGGGGAGGCAGCAAGGGTAATTGTTGCTGATATTGATAGGCGTGGCTCAGATGATGCTTGGCCCTTTCGCTGCGATGCTGTTGATGGTGCTGATGATAACGTTGCTCCAGATCCTCGCGAGATCCTCGATACTCATAGCGCTCCCTTTCACGTTCTCGCTCACGTTCCCGCTCCCGCTCCTCCAGGCTGCTGCGCTCCTTGTGGCGTCGGTCGCGCGAATGTTTCTTCTTCTCTCGCCGCGAACTCGCTGCATCTCTTCCCTGACTGCTGACAGCCTGTGGCGGTTGTATGTAAAGGGCATCTGCGTCGTGGTCATCTTCGCCGCTAAAAGAGAAAAGACAAAATACATTTTACACAAACTTTGACGCCAATTGCATGAATTGTTGAATTTATCGTAGTTTTCCCGAAAGTGTGCAACCAGTTTCTCAATTGAAGAAGATGCCACGAGGCGCGCTCTGACAATGTTTGCTGTTCTTATCACTCAAGTTGTTGTTGATTGACTGATGTTGTTGCAGTGCTTTGCTAGTCGTTGATTACATTTTACGTTGCCCAGCTCAGCTTCAAATCTCAAGGCCCCAATAATGGAAGAGCGCATTACTGCTTGAACATTGGGTGGAAATTGACAATAATCAAAGAAAAACAATAAACAACTTTCGGTGTAGTACATTAGCAAATAATACGAAGTTGTAGATGTGCATTCATTAGTTGTATATATTAATACAGTGGAATCCTTGAATAATACTCATATAGATCTTACCTACAAAACCTAAGGAATTGTTTAACAAATATATTTTGATAAATCTTATTGAACATTTAAAAGTTAAGGCATAAAGAGCAAGAAATTTAAATATATAAAGCAGACATATGAAATATATATATATATAAATATATCTATAAATCGAGATGAAAGATACTAATAATAATAATAATAATGGCTAATAATACATTGACTACGGATGAAATTAAAATGCTTCAAGCACTGTGAAAACTCTTCTTCAATATTTCAGCTTGAAGAGATCCCAGATTTATCAATTTGGCTTAAGAATTCAAACCATTTATTTAACCATTTACTATATCCGCCATGAGTTGGTAAAAAGTTGAAGAAAGTAATATTATTCATATTAAACATTGCATAGTAATGAGTTATTCAAGATTCCACTGTTTTAAGTACTTACCTGTCCGGCCAACCCCATTTGAACATTGGCAATTGGTTAACAAACAATTCCTTTGGGGCATTGAGTTTAAATTCCGATGGACTGTAAAATGTAAACTTACGACTGCAAACTCTGCTAGAAATATATTTATATACTTTTTTTTGGAAATGCGTGGGACAAAAGACAAAGATTTAGAGATCTATATATGTATAAGAATGCGTATATAGATAACAGGACTTGGAAAGGCATTAGCATTGTTATTGAACAGAAAGTTGTATTCGATTTACCGCCAGACTTTAAGATCTTCACTCTCTCTCGCTCTGTCTTTGTGTCATTTAAAGGCATTTGCTTGAGTCAATTCATATTGGGTTTGAGAAGGTGGCCATATCCTGGGGCCTGCTGTTCGCTGTGGATTTGCCATTTTATACACTTGAGCTGCTGGGCACACTTTAAATTTGAATTTCATATCTTGCGTTCAGCTTTATAATTATTTGGTATTTTTGTTTTGTTTGTTTTTTGTATTTATATTTGTTTTTTATTTTAAGTTTAGTTTTAGTTGTTGGCCATCGCGCGCCTCGGTCATTTTGGGACAAGTACACACTTTTTGGCCTATTTGCAACGAAAAAACTCAAGTCAATTATACGGTACATATGCAAAAATTATGGTAATGTTGTCAATAAATTGGATTTTTTGTTGTTGTTATTGTTTAACATTTGGTAGGCAGAGTATAGGGGATGCAAATTTGTACATTATATACTGTACATATGATAAGCAAGCGAAAAAAGGATATGTCTGTTTGAGAAGGTACACTATTGACTGATCTACAGGTGTTGTAAAATGTGAATTTTATTTCTTTTTTTGTGTACGTCACAGAAATTACTTTCGAGGTACATACATCGCAACTGGAATTTTCTTTGTTTCCTTTGAACACAGACAAGCGGACTTGCAGAATGCGCCACCTCTTGATCAGTAAATCGTGTGGAGTTTTTTTTACATGAATGTTTTAGTTTTTCATTTTTTTGTTCATAAATAAACATCAGAAAATAACGCTTTCAAATAGAAAAATGGTTTAGTGGTCGCACTTAATACACGGCAGCTCCCACACACACACACACACAAACACACATAGCAACACGCGCGCATGCATGTGAATGTATTCGTGTTCTCCGTGCGTGCGGTGCGTGTGTATGTGTACGCAGCAACAATTTGATGTGCTTTTCAATATATGTATACATATAAATACATATGTATAATATATATAAAATTTTACACACCTGATATAGTGTCCGTCGTTGGGGCTGCGCAGCTGACCATCTTCACTGCCAGATGTATTAACCATATTGCGTTTTGATTCGCGTGTAGATATTAATTAGAAGACGCTGCCTTGCCTCCGATTATAGATGCTGATTCACCAGCAAATTTCCAGCAGCTTGAATGCAAACTTTTTGCACGCTTTATGCAAAAACGATTGGCGAGCACTTTCTGCACATTTATGTGACCTTCAGTTGAATTTTCGGTGGAATTGTACAAGTTTTTCTTATTAAAAATGATTACAAACGTTTGCAATAGCACAAACGTTTTTCATGCAGTCGGCCAGGGCTGCATAAGACAGGAAAAAATGGCGTCTGTTAGACGTTGCCACATTATTTGAGAGTTAACATACAGCTGTTCACTCAGCTGACTACGTTCTGTGCAAATAGTTTTTCGGAATATATTTTTGTTGAATTGACTATAAAAAAAATTGTTAAATAATCAAGCTATGTATTTGTCAATGCGATTAAGAAGGCTGCATCCAGGTGCTCACATTGCGTATCGCTGTGCGAACACATTGCCCAGCCACAACTCAGAGGAAGAAGTGAGTGCCACTGTGAAAAGAATTCGCCAGCAGCTCGCACAAGACAAGCAACAACTCAGTTGGAGAACTCCGATTGGAGATCGCCCCGAGGACTGGAATAGCAAATTGAAACTGTTCGCCAATTCAGAGCAAACATCAGATTTCATTGTCATGATGCAACGGCCAATAGATCTGAGCCCGAAGAACGTCAAAAAATGGTGGACCAAGCGCCAGGAGCGCATCGAACGACATATGCAACAATTTGTGCCCGAACGCCACAAGATTCTCGGGGCCGAATTGGCTGCGGCCCATTTCGTACTCTATCGAGGAGGTGCAGCCAAATTCTTGAACGACAAGCGGTGGCATCGCGCCTCAGAGGATGGCGAATTCAATTTGCCAAATAAATATAATGCCAATTATAAGCTCGAAGCGCTTCGCTGTGATAACATGCAGTTGTACTACGAGGGCTTGGAGAATTTACGCAGTTTGGAGCATCTTAAATTCCTATCCCTGCACAATGTAAAGCCATTCGATGATTGGTGCTTGGATCGCATATCTGGTGGCGATTATCCGCACTTGGAAGTACTGGATGTATCAAATACATCGATTACTCATAGAGGACTAGCCTGTCTCTATCGCTTGCCCAAGCTGAAGCTTCTCATCATTGATGATCCGAAGCAATCTCTCGAAATGGAATTATCTGTAGCCATGCTGGAGCTAGCGATGCCGCCGTTGAAAGTAATGGCAGCTGATACTATACATAGCAAAATTTAACTGTGTTGAAATAAACTTTTTATCATTTGTTATTTATATATCACAATTTTGGTTTGCTCTTCATGTAATCAGCCTTTATCTCCGCGCGCTCCTCAACGGGCGGTAAATAGGGCACTATTCCTTGTGCTCTGCGATCGGCGCGTACTTTATTCTGCAGAGAATTTCATTAGTTGCTGTTGATCAAGATTTGGTCCGTTTTTAGCTCACCCAAAACTCTTTGCAGTTATTGTAATTAGCAAAGTAGACCTCGCATTTATCCCGGTCAAAATTGTTTTTATTTAGACATTTAAAAGATAGCTCTTGCTCCTGCAATTACACTTATTTATATCTGTGTATACCATTTTACCGATTTGCTTACTTTTAAGCAGGGATTATCACGCTCGGCATTGGGATTGCGCGGCATTTTTAATTAATTTTGACAATATTATATAAAGTTATTTTTGTTTCATAGCCGGTTGTCAACCAGGCACTAGTTCTACAAAATCATTCGGACTAAGTTTAGTGGAACTGAGCCTTCGAGTGCCGTTCATTTAGTTCTTACAAGATCTATATATTTTAGTAATAATATCAGCATTGATGCTTCTCGTGAAAACTTTAATAAAGTATTACTATATTTCTGCGCGCATTGTATAATTTAAAAATTGAGAAAAACCTCTATCGGTTCATGTCTAATAAACAATTTGAATTCACTTAAAAGATACTAAGCTTCTCTAGCCCTGGTCGCTGTTAATAACATTTCGTTTACATTTCAGTGTATCTGGCAGCTCTATTTCTAGTTTCATCCGCTTATGGTGACAACACTTAAAGCCAGTCTTGCTACATTTTTTTCGATGAGCACACGTTTTGTTTTTTTGCGCGGAGTTTTGAATACAATTAATATTAAATAATTAATGAATACTCAAAATGAGTGCGATATCGAAATAAACTACCATAACGAGAGAAAACAATTGAGAAAATCGAAGCAAATAGCAGTGCCTGTGTGCTGCATAGGTGCAAGTGTGTTGTGTGTTTGCGTTTGTTTGTGTGTGTGTCAAGTGAGTGCGTTATAAATAAAACGCCAAGAAGCTGCGTGCAAAAAGTAGACGCCAAGAAAAATAAAGAATGTGCCCAAACAACAGTGCAAGAAAAGAAACTGTTTTTATGCTGAGTTCCATTGTATTTTTAATACATTTCTAATTAATTTTTTTAATAAAGTAACGAAAGGCGAAAGTGCATTTCTACATGTAACGCTGCAAAAGGTGAATATCGCGAGGGAAAATCATTTGCATTCTGCGACGACGAAACCAACGAATGAGGCTGTCAAAGCGTAATTGTAAAATTCCACTGTCTGGCACAGGCAACAGTCGCAGTCGACGTCGCAGTCTGCGCTACAGACACACACGTACATGCATGCATGCATATGTGTATATAAATGTGTGTTGTTTCTATATAAAGAAAACATGAAGTTTTCTAAGGAAAATGTGTGCAAAAAAAATATGTATTAATATAATGTGTATGTGTATTATTTTGTGCAGCTAAATTTACAAATAAACGCTTTTTTGCAACTTCGACCTGTAGACTTTATTTGGATAAAAGCAGAGGAGTGTTCAGCTTGCAACACGCTGTGTAATGGATGCAACATCAATAATAACACAAGTTTCCCACGATGATGAACAATTGAATGTCTACCCAAGCGACAAAGGAGGTAAGAGACAACAACTCACACGATAAACTATAAAAGTATGAGAGTCCAATGAGTCATGCGACAGCCCAAACGGCGTCACAACAAAGACGAAATAAAAATACTTAAAGGACAAGTGGCCACCCCTCTGACCTTAGCAATTATTGAGGCTCCCCCACCCCAAACCAGCTTACTTCGATAGCTATAGTATTGCTCTCACTGTCTCGCACACAAACTTTGTGTTGTGTGTGTGTGTATGTGTGTGCATGTTTGCATGTTTGTGCGCAGCTGTTTTCTTGCCTATTGTGAATGATCTAACCACTTGCTGCTAGCTTCTGACGTCGTAACTTGCAACTCTCAGAGTGCCACCTGTAATCAACTGTGACGTCATGCCTTTGCCCAGTGCACGCGAACAGCAAAAATCCACTGCAGAACAAATTACAAATTGCGAATTGCGATACATTAACTGCCTTTGCATGTCCGATTGGTAGGACGACGGCAAAGGCGACAAAGAGGGATCGAGTCTGAGAGTGAGAGGGATAGCAGAGAAAAACAATTGAAACAGCAATTAAATTGCACACTATTCACAATAAAGATAAGAAGTGCGAGAGGAAGAGGGCGAAACCGGTATTGACTACTTTTCGTGAAAACAAACAAACAAAGCAACAGACGATTAACAAAGCGTAGCTTACAAAAAGAAAAAAGCTTGAATGAAAACTGCAGAGAGCACAATTTTGTCTAAAGAAAGAGAGCGAAAAGTTAAAAAAAGTTGCATACTCGCACATATGAATGTGCGCATGTATGTGTGTTGTTTGCCTTTAGTTATATACGCGCTTATATATATGTATATATATTTATACGAGCGTGTGTGTGTACTTTTATATTTCTTTTTATTTTTGCTGCAACGGCAGAGTAGAGCGCATAAAGTGTGGGGCGCGGCCCCGGCGAGACGAGTCCAGACGTGCGCCTTCTTAAAGTAACAACAAAATTTAATCTAATCTGCGGTCGCAAAAAAAAAAAAATAATAAACACAGACGGCAACCATACATTACATATATATATATATATATATATATATATATATATATAATTATATATGTGTATATGAAACACATACATTTAAAAATTGTTGCGGTTAGGTGCTAATTGACATCTCCCGTTTCTTGCTTAATAGGTTTGCTCGTTTTGTTTTTGAGTCGTTTTTGACAGTGCTGCCAAGTCAGCTCAAACTGAAACTCAAATATTTATCTTTAATTGGACACACTTCCGTGTGCATATACAGATATGCTAGTGTGCGTGTGTGTGTGTATCGTAGGCCTTTTCTTGACTCTTTCAACTTGTTGAGCTTTCTGACAATAAGAGCTGTGGCGACGTCATCAATGCCACACATCTGTCTCTCAGTTATTGCTACGTTTCTTTTCTTTATTATTTGGCATGTGTGGGTGTGAGAAGGTGCAGAGCATTAGAACCGGCAACAGATGAAATATGTTGTTGCTGTTTTTTTTTGTTTTTTAATACTCTATATTTGTGAGTGTGGGTGCCGCCTAAGTGCTTAAATATTTATAAAGACACACACACATACAAATATTTTGTTTTTATGGGCAAACACTCTAGTATCTCATTTCTCGCTATATAGTAGCTCTGGGATTGTCTGTGATTTTCAATTTCCCAAGGTCTTCCAAGCAAATGACTTACGCACGCGCACACACACACTGACACATACAAACATACAGCAGCAAAAAGCTTATTTTGCCCTTTCGAAATTAAATAAATCATTTCTATATATGTATATATATTTCTATATTTATATATGTTTATGTCTAAGGCAAAGGTGTTAATGCAAAGCTAACAAAACGTATATAATTTTATTTTTTTCAATTAAATTTTTAATAGATAACGAATAATTATTATAATTAAGCTATTGCGAATTGTTAGTGTGCATCAACAGACAAAAATAAGTCTATTGCGTTTGCTCTCTCTCTTGACACTGTGTGAGTGTGTGTGTGAGTTGAGAGATAAAGAGAGCGTGCAATTGAATGATGGGCAACACTGTTTGCAATAACTATTCGGCTTAACAGTTAGGTCAAACATTTGTTTATATAAACCAGCTATTGAAATGCTAGCAATTGCGTCAAGCAATAACAATCAAATGTTTAATTAACTTTAAAAAATAAAAAAAGAAAACGAATAGTTTAATGTGCAGTAAAGTTTGGAATTTTTTTTTTTTTTTTTTTTGAGATAAGGTATTGTTACATAAATCATGTTTATATTTGAGAGAAATTGGAGAATGAGCTCTATAAACAGGCTAAATTTAAGTATTAATCTCATCAATATATAATATAAAGAATAAATTAAAAATACATGAAAAGCAAATTGCAATTTATTATTTAAAACTTATAACTCATTTATAATTTTGTATCACATTTTAATTGATTATTGATATTATATAAATTATATTGAATTGAATTAATGCATATAAAATCTTAAACATTGTAAAAGTCCGTAAAATAAATAGACATTTATATATTACTTTTGTATATTTTTTTCAATGCTAAATGTAAACTAATTAGAAAAATCTTTTCACTGCTTGTTGAGCACTTTATATACTTATCTGTTTTTATTAATTTTTATTTTTTTGCTTTTTCCGTAGAAATAATTTTGTTAGACATGTATTGGTACAGTTATTAAAAATAAATATACATAATATTAATAAACAAATATATATAGATATATTCATAACTATAACCATGAGCAGAATATATGCTGTGCGAAAAAAAAAGAAAAGAGAAATATTTTGATGGCCTCAGTAGCAACACATTTCCTATATAGATACAGCAATCTATCTATCTATATACATATATACACTTTGATGGATGTATGTATATATACAGCTGAAAAAGCAATAATTAATTTATTTTTGGCGCTCTGGTTAGATCCATTCAACAGTTGAATAAAAGGAAATATTTCGGAATACTATCTAGTTAAAGAAACAAGGGGGCGGCGGTGGCAGGCACAGGTTCATTGACCTTTTGCGTGGGGGATTTGCTAATTCCAACCCCCAGAAAGCCGTCATCTTTGTGTGCGAATGCAACAAAAGGGTCGCCAGCTTTCAGCTTTTCAGCTTCCCCTGAGAGTCGACCCCCAAAGCTGCGCGTTGGCTCTCTCGTATTTCTTTTGTGTGACAGGTGTGCAAACATCACGTGCAAAAAGAAAAAAATAACAAAAATAAAAAGAAACTGTTTACAGGTCGCCAACACATTTTTTTTTTTAGCCAACGAGAAATATGCTGAAGGTCGAGCCGTTCAACATTTAAGGCCAGCGCGCAAAAGAACTGGAAAATGATATCATATGTATGAACGGAAGATAACAAACATTGGGAGCGCGATTAGATAAGGAACAGCACAAATGTTTAAAGTTGGGGCGTGCTCTCTCTATCTCTCCGTCTCTGTTTCTCTCTAGTTTCCTCCTTTGCAGCTATTATATGATTTTAATTCATTCTTGCTTTTATATTTGATTTTTCAATTAATTATCAGAATACACATTTGCCCCGTGCATATCTGTATAGTTCCATATCTCTCTCCCTGTATCTCTCTCTATATATAAAATATAATTAATAATGAAACAAAAGCAAAAGAAAAGTTTGTCATTTTCATTGCCATTTCGCCTCGGCAAGCTTTAAATGCGAAAATATATTTCCCAATTGACGCGTAAGGTCGTTTAACAGTCTGCTGCGGATTTCAGATATCAGATTAACATAAATGAATGCACCCGAAATACTCTGCACAAATTGCATATAGATTAACCAATTAGCAGAGAAGGATAATCGCTATACTTATAGAGCAAGCAAAAGTTAAGAGACTTCATAAACTAAATAGTTAATAAAAAGCAATGAGCATATCTACCGTCGAGCATACTCTACTAAATCACTTTTGTTTTCATGTTCATTACATAAATCGCAATTTATTTAATTCTATGCACGAGCCACAGATGCAGCCAGCTGCTGTTTTCTGTTGAAAACATGTGCATAAGTAGAACAGATCTGAAAATAATTACACTCTAATTGTGTAAAAGCTTAAACTAATTTATGAGATGCGTATAGAAAGGCGGCGAGTTAGTGAAAGGGCTGAATGAGTAATAGTAACCGACAGGTTTTTAATTAAAAAAGAGTGCAGAGCATACAAAAATAAATTATATATAAATGAAATGAATGAATGAATATATAAATATAATAAAAATACCAATATAAAATATAACTATATATACATTAATAGAAATGGAATGAATTCGGTACCGACGAGTTCTTTTTCTTCTATCAAATATCGTTTGTATCGTTTTGTTATGCATATAGACCATTGCCATAAGGCAAGTGACTATATGTATGTTCCAAATATTAAATATCTCTAGCTTCAACGAAGGCAAAATAGTTTACACAAAATGAATATACTCTTTTCACTTGTTGAATGAGTATAAATAAGGGGAAATGAATAAATAAATTTCTTAGGCTCAAGAATATTCAAGTCTCTTAAATATTTATACAGACTTAACTGTTTTATGATCATATATGACATCATATATATAATTTTACATGACTATATATACTTATAAAGAGTCCAACCTTGGCCCAATCAACGTGTATATAAAATGTAAATCATTTAGTTCTATATTTTAAATATTTCAACTCTTTTTTCTTTTGAACTTTTAAAGAGCTTAGCTTTTTATATGGCACCACTTAAAGCGAAAGAAATGAAAAAAAAAATAAAATAAAATAAAATAAAAGCCGGCAAAACACGGAATTCGTGACCGGAGCATTTCACATTTGATGTACCCACTCACAGATTTGTATCTTATTTATTTTGATCTGGTGATTATTACGTTCGGCTGAATGCCAAATTTGGAATCTATTTAAAACTGATGGACAAATTGCGATCATAAAGTGGAGCTAAAAATGTGCCAGAACAAAAATAAACAAAGATGACATAAAAAGCAGATACAAGAGCAGGAGGCCCACGCACAGCCTGTAAAGTCAATAATTCAATTTAAAGCCTTAAAAATAGGACAAAAGCCGCCAGATAAGGGATGTAGCCAGGGTTGGATGGGTGTGTAGCGCTAGGGGATTTAGGGGTTAGGCTCTGCTTCAATGCGCAGCTGAAGCGCTCCGTGCGATAGGCGTGCGCATCAGTCAGGAGACGGAGGAGGAGGAGGAGGAGCAGAACCCACAGACCTAAATATAGATATATGGGGATATACTTGGAGCACACACACACAAATGCAGAGATAAATGCAAGTGTGTGTGTGTGTGTATTGCCAGCCTATCAATAGGCATACAAAATGTTGCTCAACAAGTAGGCGAGAAATTGCCAGCGCTTCGCGCCATCCTTTTTATGTAAAGTTATGCTAAAATCTGTTTCTTTAAGTGCGGGGCGTTTCACCTTTCACCTGGCTAATAAGCATAGCTGTGTGTGTGTGTGCGTGCCTCTAAAATGCTCTTAGCTCTTTGTTGAGCAGTTAGTCTGGGCTTTCATTATGCTGTCGACGTTCGCTCATCAAATATTCAGGTACAGTTGCACTTCACAATGTCGGCCCCTTTTTGTAAATGGGGCGTGGGGAGCGGATTGCTAATGGTGCTCAGCTTTTCGTTAGCTAACGGTTCATTGAACTAAGCGCGCGTCTTAATGTCTGGCTTAGCTGCTGCTGTAGCTGCTGGTGCTGTTGCTGCAATCCTTGCTTGCAACGTGCCACATGCCACAAGCTACATGCGCTGTGCTGTTGCAAACAGCTCGAGTGCTGTTTGAAATCCATTTTCTTTGTGCCCCACACAGCAACTAGATGAGTCAAAAGCAGCAGGAGTAGACGAGCTGTAAGTGGAGAGGAGAGCCAAATGCAGTTGACTTTGCTAAGGGTAGGACCAGGCGGGGTGTGGCGGGGTGCGGTGGTGTGTGGCGCCCGCACCGGGGCTTAAAGGTCAATCGGCGACCTTCTTAACTGTGCGTGTCTCTTGGGGCTGTCTAGTGTGTGTGCACGCGCGTGTGTGTGTGTGCGAATCTGTGTCTGTGTATGCAATTATAGTAATAGCATTTTCCATCGATTAAACGCATGCACGTATGCTTCAGTTGCGACTATATAACCGCTGCCGCCCACCTCTCCACCAGCCCCTGGAGAACCCGTCGCACATATGTCGCAGTGGGTTTTTCCTTTTCGCCACATATAAATTTCATTTGATTTCATTTGAGTTTTCTATTTTAAGACAACAAGCCATTTACATGCTGATTTCTTTATCTATATGCATATATACTTTTCGCTTTTATGAATATATCTGAATGTACACACATACATATCTATATATCTTATAGGCCGCATTAATTGGTCGATCAAAGTTGTTAGGCGCGACCTTGAGCGACTTTTTTAGCAAGGTTTAAATATAGCCTCAGACAGCCAAATTGCCAAATAAAAGGGGTGTACTTGGGAAACTTGAGTGTAACTGTAATTGGTATATAGACGTAGTACAACTGTAGCACAGATTAACTGTGACTGGTTTATAGCTATGTAGTAGAGCTGTAGAACAGCTTAACTCTAATTGTTATATACTATATATAATATGTAGTCACGAGGAACTGCAGCTGTTATACATGTAGCATACAGCAAGTGCAGCTGTTATAAATATAGCACAGCTCACTAGAAAGCAAGTCAACAGTTAATCTCCTGCTCAAGCAGGTAGCTTAAACGAATCATTCTATAATTACTAGTGAAGCAATTTCACTTTGATTTATTTTTACTATCCCCATTTTTAAAAGAACACAAAAAAGGGTGTTTTTCACACTTTAACAAGCACTTATTTTCTAGATTTGGAATCTACAGAAAATACATTACTTTGCTCTAAAAAACCCAATTTCATTGCCTTTAATTCTAATAAAACATATTTGATAAATAATAAATAATGGTAATCAATTTTAAAACCCTGCTCTGTTTAATCATTCAATTTTTTATAGTATTATATATAGAATATATATTCATTCAATAATTTATGAACTTTTAGCCTGTGGTTAAGGCTAGAAGTTCATAAATCGTGAATCAAGACAATAAGTAAATGCAAAGCCGATGAGAGTATTAAAAATATGACAGGGTGTGATATAAAGTATATATGCATATATCTATGTAATATCAAATATAATATACAAGAAAATAGAGCTAAATGATTTTTGAAGTGAGCTAAAGGTAGACGTCATGCAGATCGAAATATAGAGACATAGGAAAAGTCTATATAGATTCTATAACCCAAAAAGAAAACATTAATCTTATAAAAAAAATTATATTTTCAATAATATATTTAAATAAATTCTCCCAAATCGTTTTACTCACAGAAGATGTGGATCGTTTAAAGCCACAAAAACGAGGAATTCTACAGTCTTTACTCTGCTGTTGGCGACGAAATCGAACGAAAACAAACCAGAATGGCACACAGATCGACGGTTCGACAACACCGCCGCCCCTACCGGACCAACAAAGGTACCTACTACCTCAAATTAGGCACTCCGATATGCATAAAAAGTGTATGGTCATCGATTTGGACGAAACTCTAGTGCACAGTAGTTTTAAGGTAAAGTCCAGAAGGCTTATCTTATGTAGAACTACTAATATCTCTCCCTCTATCTCTGTAATTCTCTTTTATAGCCTATACCTAATGCCGATTTCATAGTACCAGTGGAAATCGATGGCACCATACATCAGGTTTATGTGCTGAAGCGACCCCATGTCGATGAATTTCTGCAAAAGATGGGTGAACTGTACGAGTGCGTTTTGTTTACAGCATCACTAGCCAAATATGCAGATCCCGTTGCCGATCTGCTAGATAAGTAAGTAATGAGGACTATTATTATCTATTCTAATAATAATGGAGATGTATGTAACGTGGGCTTATGAAAGAAATAATATTTAAAATGAGAATGGTTTATTCAAGTACGTATATATTCGAGTTCACATAAGTATGCATTCATTTAGATCAGTAATTATTACATATAAACACGTATTTATGCATTCCCAACTATCAGTTTCTACAGACATACCCTTCGTGATTTCAAGAACGAACTTACAAATCATATCACATAGAATTAAATAAGCTGACAGATATGATATTGTAGAGCTTTGCAATGACCGCAATTAAAATGACTTTGGCGGTTCGGATAGCGATCTGCTAAAAATCAAGATAAAGCACGAACAGAACTGTGGTTAGGATTGATAAGAAAACATAGAAATGCAAACGTCAAGAAAAGGAAATATAGTCGAAATGAGCAGATATAGAAAAGAATGGAGTTCTCTATTCATAGACAAGTTATTGGAAATACTATATTATCAACATATAAAGTCGTGTCACTAATCTAATCAATTTGCTTTGCAGATGGAATGTGTTTCGCGCAAGACTGTTTAGGGAATCATGCGTTTATTACAGGGGTAATTACATTAAGGATCTGAATCGTTTGGGTAGGGACTTACAGAAGATTGTCATTGTTGATAATTCACCGGCCAGTTATATCTTTCATCCCGACAATGCGGTAAGTGAGCATGGGGCATTTGAAATGAATTCGCATTACTCAGTTGATGCATTTTAGGTTCCCGTCAAGTCCTGGTTCGACGATGTCACCGACTGTGAACTGCGTGAGCTGATACCGCTCTTTGAGAAGCTAAGCAAAGTTGATTCCGTCTATTCGGTGCTCTGCAATTCAAACCAGCCGCTGAACAATCAAACAAGCCAGCAGCATGAGCTGCAGCAGGTGCCACAGCAGCAACAGCAGCAGCAGCAGCAACAGACCATCTCTGCCACAACAGTTATTACACAGGCGAGCACACTGTCTGCACCGACCATGCTGAATGCAGCACAACAGCAGCAACAGCAAACGCAGCAGCAGCAGCAGCAGCAGCAACAGCAACAGCAGCTGCAGCAACTATCGAGTCCGCCCAGCCCACAGAGCGAGCTGCTGCAGAATACGTAACATCAGTGGGAATTAATGTTTATAAATATATGATAAAGTTTATACATATTATGAGACCAAGCAAAAAGCCTGCAAGAAAAAATAATAAGAAAAACAATACATAACCACGCGCCAACACACATACACACACAGACACCATAGAAATATTTCTAAAAAAAACTAAAATATATATATACGAGAAATCCTTTTTTATGGCATTGCAATGTAACCCCTTTTTCTAGACTAAGCTCAAGTTTTTATTTTTTAAAACTATTTACAATGCACATTTGTTATTTATTTAATTTTTTTATAATTATATTTTGTTTGGTTCTTTGCTTTGTTATTTGTTTTTTACGTATGTGTGTGCGTGTGTAAAGTTTTATTAGCAAAACAAAAAGCAAAGTTAGGCCACGCTTACCCAATCTACTGGGTATCCCCCACTTCTAATCTTTATATATATATATATATATATATACATAAATATATATGTATAACTAATAATCATTGAACTTTTATATACACCATATACATATACATACATATTTTAAGTGCGCGTATTTAACAAACAAAACAAAAAGGGACAAAACTAAGCAAGCTAAACAGATCTAATACAAAATAAAAGAAAAAAGAATAACTATACATATGGGCAGAGAGATAAAATCAAATTCAAAATAGCATATATTTATATATATT
The DNA here is from genome assembly GCA_037075325.1 of Drosophila mayaguana. NCBI lineage: Eukaryota > Metazoa > Arthropoda > Insecta > Diptera > Drosophilidae > Drosophila > Drosophila mayaguana. Next base: position 2,464,645 of record JBAMCG010000103.1, read on the forward strand.
TTTTATTAAAGAGAAAATTGAAAAAGCAACAAAAAAAACTACTTAAAGCAAATGCAAAAAATAATTTACGTGTACTACAAAACAAAAAAAAAAAAAAAAGAAAAGAAAATATAAAAACAATTTATGTATACACAACTTATATATAAAATTATATATATATATAAAAGTATAGATTAAGCATCTGTATACACACTTTGCTTAAGCTTAAGGCATGTATAAAATATTTCGTAAATTTATGAACACGTTTATGCGAGTGTTTCGATTTCGTGATTACGCATACAGAACAAGCTTGGCATAAACGTAATTTTATTTTATAAAACATGCACAACAAGGGCAAGCAAACACACACACACACACACAAGTTGCAATTAATGAAAATTTTTATATTAAATCAAAATGGAAGCGTTTGCCACTTGTTGCGGCATCCAAAGTCTGCGGCATGACCGCAGTTAGCTGCGAAAATCTGCGTTTATACGTTGCACAATATCATGTTATGCCTGCATCATTCAAAGCACATGAATAAAGGTTTCTCACATGATCAAAGTAAAAACATGCACAAAACATATCCATCAGCTTCAAAGACTCAACTACAGACCGCGTTTAGGGTATCTAACAAAATATTTGTGAGCCAAGTTCCTCGAATCAAAAACTACTGAAGCTACTTGATATTGATTTGCGTATGAATGCAGTGTTTCACAGATTTTGTCTTAAGGCTTTCTATAAACACTTAAACATTTATACATACATATATATTTATATAACTGTAATTATTATTTTTCTTTTCCTTTATAAAGTGCGCTTATGAAACGCATTGCAATATTTCGTTCTACTACTTCTAATTAAACCTTAATTCTAATGTGCCGTGCGATATCTTTTCGTGTTCACTGTGCAGGCAATTGATGATAACATTTCCGACCAAAAATGAGAGCTAACGGGCATATATATATGTATATGCATCTATGTGTAACACTTATATTCAAGCTCAAGCTGGCTATGCCGCAACCCACCTAAATATCAAATATATATAATTATATATATGTAGATGCGACTATATATCGATAACAGATGGAAGAAAGACCCACACAATATATATATGTACATATATATATAGAACACCGACCAGTGCCGACACGGCTTTCCGATCGTAAAATTTCAGTCTCTACCACACAGACACACACACACACACACGTACACTCTAATTCTCAACTAGTTTTTGCAAAAACATTTCTAGTGCGTAAGCTTTTATATAATTTTAACAGACAACAAAAAAATTAAATTCAGCACGTTGTAAACGCGCATTAATTCTCATCATATGATTTGCATGGAAGCAAGTAAATTGACCACTTAAAAGCAAAAAGCAAATCAAATATTTCATAATATTGTATATCATTTACACCTGCTGCTAAAGAAATCAACAAAAACAAATTGTAATTAACATTAGCAAACTAATTACAAACGAAATTTAAGTATAAAATGCGATATAAATAAAAGTAATGCATATATATATATTTATATATACAAATATATGTATATATATTTAAAACTGGTTTACACTTAACAAAAACAAAACAAAGTGAATAATAATTATTAATAAAAGAAAAAATATATAAAACATAATTTATCATGAAGTAAACAAATAAAAATCTATTTTTAAAACGAGCCTATAAATAAATGTATCGCATAATTATAATTGTCGAGAAAAAAATGAATGAGAAAAAATGCAACAAACAAAACCAATTTCAATCTACAATATTATGTCATCAAAAAATTAAACAACAACAAAAAAGAACAAAAACAAAAACATTAAAACCCAAAAAAAAAAATCAAGACAGTTTGAATTTTATTGAACTATGTTTTATGGAATTTGCATTCACTTTCTGAATGCCTGGAAATGTTTGGAGCTAAGTTTTGTAAACAATAATAAATTCAGGTAGAGATAGCCATGAAAGCGTGGCAGACCCCATAGAGTATTTATATTCCTGGTCGGGTCTGCCCGCCTGGAATTGCAATACCAATTCTTCGAAGTAGAGTATAGTATATTCCTCTACGCTTAGTACTTTGTCAATTTTAAAGTAAATTCTGCATAAGGAAATAAGAAATCGAGAAGAATTCTATTAATTCCACATTGTTTAGTGCTCACCTTAGTTAAGTCTCAGTTCAAAGCGATTCTCTGGTGAGAGAAGTTAAATCAAACACAAATAAGAATTCGCTTTGTGGTTCATTTTGGAATTTGGAATAAATTTCTATTTATTATTATTTAAATTTTAACGCACATTGTTACACATTACACCTCGCACTGTATTTCATTTCATTCTACATACTATTTAATACACATATCTTGTCTTGAACTTAGTGGCTAAACTAAAGACATAGGCAAATTTATATATATATATATTCATTTTTTTTTTTTTTTTTTTGTATTTGGTTTTCGATTAAGTTCATTTGTTTAGGGTTTATCGCCTTGTTCGCAGTTATTTATTACATAATTATTTGTAGTCTTTTTTATTTTTAAAAGCGTTTCTTTACACGTGTTTCTTTCGGCTAACAATGTAAGCAAAAGAATTATAAAAAAATCGTTTAACAAATAACTTTTTGTAGCAAACCGCAGAGTGAAAGTTTCTGTATAATCTTAAATACAAAATACATCGAAAATTGTGTTTTGTTTGAATTATTACATACATACATATTATTTAGTTGAAATTGTTCTTTAGGTGATTCACATACGTACATATATATATATATATATATATATATATATATATATATATATATATATATATATATATATATATATATATATATATATATATATATATATATTGTGTATACATATATATATACATTCAATTTGTTAATTAAATTTAAATGCATTTAAGTAACGTGTTACAATCTTCATATATATATATATATAGATATATTTATATCTTTTAGCTACGCATTAAATTTTTGTTGTCAGGTTGCTGGACTTAAAGAAATTCCTTCATTTGATACTCGGATCGTAGGTGTACATAATTTCATAACTATATGTATATAATATGTATATATCTTTCTATATATATAAATATGTATATTTAGTATATTGTAATATGCAATATTGTTTATATGTCGCTTGTTGTTGTTGCACTATAACATTTTACTTAAATGATTGCTGACTAGACTAGTGCATATTGAATTGGATCGCGTTTAGAATTGAAGTTTCCATTAAGTATGCAAATCGCTTTGTTTTCCATATATATGTATATATATAATTAAAGTATTTGTTTGGTGTTTGTTCTTTTTGGTTTTTAGTTGCTTAAACATTGGCCAACCAAGCTAACACAAAGGCAACTGCCAGAATTTTGTTTTACTTTAATCTTGCTTTTTGAATACACATCATTTATAAATTGTAATACATTTTTTAAAGTTTCGTACTTTGTTTTTGTTTTTCACTGTGCGCTTATGTTTTTTTTTTCGTTTTTCTAGAAATTTGAATTGTGTATAAATTGAAAGTTTAAAGTATTGCACTCATTTTTAAACAATTTCCATTTTTCTTTTGTTTTGATTTTGTTGCATTAGTTACATATTTTGTTCGGTTTTTCTTTTCATTTTTCCATTTTTTGTTTTTGGTATAACAAATACTTGAGAATGAAGTTAAAAAAGAGTTTGTGTGTGATTTAAATAAAGAAATGTGCTGAAAAATGTACAAAGTTTAGTAATTACAGGTAAAATACATGCACAATAAATGTACGTAGTTGTTTGTGTGTCGGGTCATTAGGGCCCCATTTACTGGATCCGATATCGGTCAGCGACGACGCTTCTGTCTTTTGTCTTTATATATTTTGTTATTAAATCGTTGTGTTTGCAGCAGCGCGTTCCAATTACAAATCACTAAAAACATAATAATACGAAGCTAATCGGGTGGGCATATATATGAATATATATATAAATCTAAAGCATTGTCTTTTTGTTATTAGCACACGAATCGTTGTTAGACATGCGCAATGGGCATTTGAAGCGTCTTCGCATCCCGATAGGATTTGTCCTACACATACTGATGATCCCCGATCAGCCCATCGGCATCGGCACCTTCGGCACGCAGCAGCGGCTCCTTTTCAATTGTCTGATGCACCTGGGCATCATAGTCATAGTAGTTCATCCAATCGATGCGTCGCGGCTGCACCAACCCAAAGCAACTGCATTCCAGGAAGTCAATTAAATTGAGAAGCGGTCCACGCGTAAACGGACTCTTTCCGCCCTTTGCTTGGAAATGGCGATAGCGACCACGATTCATGCGCTCATTGGTGGTCATGCCTAGGCAAACCACTTGATACGTCTGGCAAACAGTGAGCAATATCACCCAGGACATGTGCAATAAGGCATTGCCCATGACCCAGCCCACCCAGGCATTGCAATTGCCAATGGCTCGCATGGCCGCAAGGAAGTCTAGAAATAGAGCATATACTCAAAATGTATAATATTTAACGTGGGAATTGTTTAAATATAATTACCGTCAAAGTGCACATTACACTCGTTCACATAGAACTTAGAGCCGCCGTAGAGCATCCAGCCGCACATAATCAATAGCATCCAGAGAAAGCCCATGAAGTAGCTGTGATTTTTGAGACCAATGCAGTTGCCCACCCAGGGACAATGATGATCGAAGCGTGCCACACAACGATCACACACGGAGCAATGCTTCGAGCGTATGGGACGCCGTACCAGGCAGCCCGAGCAGAAGGAGGCGGGCTCGAAGCCAATTCCACCGCGTTCCGAGAGCTCAATTATCGTCTGTATAAGAAATATATATAAGTATAAGGTCTTCAGAATAATTTATTTAGTTATACCTTGAATCGCTGCTCTCTGGTGGGTCGTATAATACCCGGATCACCCTTCCAGGACTTAAGAAAGCACACCCAGAGCGCCAGCGAACTGATTAGGAAGCACACAGTAGTTGCCAGCGACACAGCATCATCGATATACATCAGCCATGTAACATAGAACCAGGCCTTGGTCGCAAGATAAACGGACAGCGGCAGCAGCGCCATCAGATGCTCATCGAACAGCGTTTTGCCGATGGTATGGAATATGGAATACAGGCAACCCAGCAGAAAAAACTTGATAATGTACAGCGTGTTAATGGTAAAGACGATGCCAGCCAGATAGAAGGCAGTAAATGGACAGGCCACCATCGACCACCAGCGCAAGCGTTTGTCATGGCGTAGCTTTGAGACGAGAGATCGTCGCTGCTGGGACGTCAATGCTGCCTCTCTGACTCGATCCATTACTTTGGCGCCAATCCAGATGGCACCGGCCTGTGATTCCAGCATCGAAAGCGGCGTCTCGGCACGCAAATTAGGCACATCCAACGAAGCTTTCGACTTCAGTACCAACGTGGATATGGCGGTGGAATTCCGAGCCAATATTGCCCAATGCAATGCCGTATTGCCATGTGTGTAATCAACCATGGCGGGATTTGCGCCCAGCGTGAGCAGCAGCCGCACAGGATCCAGAGCACATACCTGTTAAGAGATAATACAAATATTTATAAATACTTTCAGTTCAGTAAGGGTAATCAGTCCACATTGATAAGGTATGGAAAAACAAGGAAGCGTCTGTTTTCAACAGCTGTTTTTCTCAACAGTGTAAATTCATGAAATTCTTAAAATTCTCAAAAAAATAAATACATACATATATACACAAATGCATACAAATAAAAAGTAATTAACATATTTATCAGGCAAAAAATAAAGAAAATGAAAAACAAAGTATACTATATATTATTTAATTATTAAATATTTACAAAAATGAAAAATAATATAATTAAATAAATATCAATATAATTATTAATTATTAAAGTCATTATATACAAAAATATTCTAATTCCTTTAATGCTTTATCGATAACTGGGCAAAATTCAATTTCCTTTTATTTAAAATCGATTTAATCGATATCGTTACTCACCTTCCAGGCAGCCCACATGAGTGCTGTCATGCCGCCTCGATCCTGCAAGTCAGGATCAACTCCCTTGGCTATGAAATAGGCCACCAAGGCGGTGTGTGCAAACTGTGCGGCAATGTGTATGCAGGAGCAGCCCTCTGCATCGCGTATGCGCGGATCTGCGCCTGCCGCCATTAGCAGCACCACAGCGCCCAGGTGACCCTGTCGTGTGGCCCAATGCAGCGGCGTAGCATTGAGTTCACCGCCAACGGCGTCCACAGTGGCGCCTTTTTCTAGAAAATATCGTATAATATCTCTGCGATTGTTGATGGCTGCCCAGTGGAGTAGCGTGACCGTTTCACTGTCGGGCTGATTAACATCCCAGCCAGATTCGACCAGTTCCCGGACACGTGCTATCGCACCATACTGTGTGGCCTTAACGATATCGAAGCCACTGTAGTCAGGCTCCACGGGCGCTGTGGGTGGTTGTTGGGCTATCAGTGCCGCCTGACGATCAGTGTCCATTTGATTGCCAGCACCGGGCACACACGAGCCAGTCGTGGCTGCATTGCAGGCGCTTTGGTACATTTTCGCAGCGTTTTTTAATTGTGTGATTGTGATTGTGATTCACTTAACATCCCCCACAAACACACACACACATACACACCCCCGCCAGGTGAATGAAGGTATTCAGTTGATATTCACAGGTCGCGCATTTTGCTGCGTATTATTGCCAGCCGCTGTTCATTTATGCAACTAAGGAACAAACATAGACACACATTTGAACTCTCAAATATTTACACAAATTATAAGTTTTTAATGCGCTTTACATACGAAAATATCTGCTGCTGATCAGTGTGACCGTTGATATATACAACTAAAATACTGCGCACATATGAAAATTGCATCAGATGTATTATAAATACTGCAGCATGCATAGCAAAATACAAATATTTTTATTTCGCTTATTTTGGAAAGTTAAGTTAAGTTATGTTGTTAATTTTTAATTCATATTCAATGTACACTAATTTACTTTACATTGAAATATGAAAGGAACAAAGTTTTCAAAATACCACAAGCGCAAGAGCTGCCAATCTGTTTCAAAATAAACAGTTGTTATATCTTCTGATTATCCCGCGCAGTTTCCGCGTTTCTTTTTCTACAACAAATTGCGAATTTCTTAGTTTATTGTTTTTATATTATACAAGGCCGGCAGCATGGATGCCAAACGCAAATTTAATGGAAATGGTATAACCAATGGACATTCTAAAAAGCCTAGGTAAACTATTGCTATAATCATTTAAAACCCTGAAATGAACTTTGATGAAATGTGTGATGTGTAGGACTTACGATGATGACGACGACATGGGCGGTGGATTTGAATCAGAACTGGCTGCATTTGAAGCAATGGACGATTTAGATCAAACACAGTTGTTGGGCGAGGGACCTGATAACCAACAAACAAGCGAACGCTGGTCTCGTGCGCCTCCTCCTCAGCTGAATCCCGCCGAAGACAAGCTAATCTTTCAGCAGTTGGACGTAGAGAACTATGTGGGGCAACCGCTGCCTGGAATGCCGGGCGCCCAGCTGGGCCCAGTGCCTGTGGTGCGCATGTTCGGGGTCACCATGGAGGGCAACTCTGTGTGCTGTCACGTCCATGGCTTCTGTCCGTATTTCTATATAGCCGCGCCGAGCAACTTCGAGGAGCGACACTGCTCGGAGCTGCACGAAGCACTGGGTAAGAAGGTGATAGCCGACATGCGCAGCAACAAGGACAATGTGCAGGAGGCCGTACTGGCCGTGGAGCTAGTGCAGCGACTCAATATACATGGCTATCAGGGCGATGCCAAACAGACATATATCAAGATTACCGTTACGCTGCCTCGTTTTGTAGCCGCCGCCTCGAGGCTGCTCAAAACGACGATCATCATGAGCTCCTTCGATTTCCAGGACTGTCGTGCCTTCGAGAACAACATCGACTTCGATATTCGTTTTATGGTGGATACACAGGTCGTCGGCTGTAATTGGATTGAGCTGCCTCCAGGTGTTTGGCGCCTACGCAGACGGAATTCCAAGCCAGCGCCCGAATCTCGTTGCCAGCTGGAAGTGGACGTTGCCTACGACCAGTTTATATCGCATGAGCCAGAAGGCGAATGGTCCAAAGTGGCGCCTTTGCGAATACTCAGCTTCGACATTGAATGCGCCGGACGCAAAGGCATTTTTCCAGAAGCGAAAGTGGATCCGGTCATACAGATAGCCAACATGGTCATCCGACAGGGCGAAACGGAGCCCTTCATTAGGAATGTGTTCACCTTAAAGGAGTGTGCGCCCATCATAGGCAGTCAGGTACTGTGCTTTGAAAAGGAGACGCAGCTGCTGGACAAGTGGGCGGCCTTCGTAAGGGAAGTGGATCCCGACATACTAACCGGCTATAACATTAACAACTTTGACGTGCCCTATCTACTGAACCGCGCTGCCCACTTGAAGGTTAAGAACTTTGAGTATTTGGGACGCATTAAGAACATCCGTTCAGTCATCAAGGAGCAGGTGTTGCAGTCCAAGCAAATGGGTCGACGCGAGAATCAATATGTCAACTTCGAGGGCAGAGTGCCCTTTGACCTGTTCTTCGTGCTGCTGCGGGATTACAAATTGCGCTCGTATACGCTGAACGCTGTCAGTTATCATTTCCTGCAGGAGCAAAAAGAGGATGTGCATCATAGTATTATTACAGATCTGCAGAATGGGGATGAGCAGACGCGTCGCCGTTTGGCCATGTATTGCTTGAAAGATGCCTATTTGCCGCTGCGGCTACTCGGCAAGCTGATGGCCATTGTTAACTATATGGAGATGGCGCGTGTCACAGGCGTTCCTCTTGAATCTTTGCTCACCCGTGGCCAGCAAATCAAGGTGCTCAGCCAGCTGTTGCGCAAGGCTAAGACTCGAGGCTTCATCATGCCATCGTATACGTCCAGCGGCTCCGACGAGCAGTACGAGGGCGCTACGGTTATAGAGCCGAAGAGGGGCTATTATGCAGATCCTATTAGTACACTCGATTTCGCCTCGCTATATCCGAGTATAATGATGGCCCACAATTTGTGCTACACCACGCTGCTTTTGCCCGGCGCCAAGGACAAGCTGGGCTTGAGCGATGACCAGGTGGAGCGCACACCTGCCAATAACCTGTTTGTGAAAGCCGAATTGAGACGCGGACTGTTGCCCGAGATTCTGGAGTCTTTGCTGGCAGCGCGTAAGCGTGCCAAGAATGATTTGAAAGTGGAGCAGGATCCGTTCAAGCGTCAAGTGCTGGATGGCCGGCAGTTGGCGCTGAAAATCTCTGCCAATTCGGTTTATGGCTTCACTGGTGCCCAGGTGGGTAAATTACCCTGCCTGGAAATCTCGGGCAGCGTCACCGCCTACGGACGCACCATGATCGAGCTGACCAAAAATGAAGTGGAGTCGCATTATACGCGCGCCAATGGGTATGAAAATGATGCATTTGTTATTTACGGCGACACAGATTCCGTCATGGTTAACTTTGGTGTGAAGACTCTGGAACGCAGCATGGAGCTGGGCAGGGAGGCTGCCGATTTGGTTAGTTCGAAGTTTGTGCGACCCATCAAGCTGGAATTCGAGAAGGTCTACTATCCCTATCTGTTGATCAACAAGAAACGCTATGCGGGTCTCTACTTCACCAAGCCGGACAAATACGACAAAATGGATTGCAAGGGCATTGAGACAGTGCGCCGGGATAACTCGCCATTGGTGGCCAATCTGATGAATTCCTGCCTGCAGAAGCTGCTCATCGAACGAGATCCCGATGGAGCTGTGGACTATGCCAAGCAGGTAATTGCGGATCTGTTATGCAATCGCATAGATATATCTCAGTTGGTCATAACCAAGGAGCTGGCCAAAACGGATTATGCAGCCAAGCAGGCGCATGTGGAACTGGCAGCTAAGATGAAGAAACGTGATGCGGGCACAGCGCCAAAACTGGGCGATCGAGTGCCGTATGTGATTTGTGCAGCATCGAAAAATACGCCGGCATATCAAAAGGCAGAGGATCCGCTCTATGTGCTGGAGAATAGCGTACCCATTGATGCCAATTATTATTTGGAGCAGCAGCTGTCAAAGCCATTGCTGCGCATCTTCGAGCCCATATTGGGGGACAAAGCGGAGTCGGTATTGCTTAAGGGCGAACACACGCGCACACGCACTGTGGTCACCTCCAAGGTGGGCGGACTGGCGGGCTTTATGACTAAAAAGGCTTCGTGTATCGGCTGCAAATCTCTCATGCCCAAAGGCTATGAGGATAGGGCATTGTGCCCGCACTGTGAGCCCAAGATGAGCGAACTCTATCAGAAGGAACTTGTAGCCAAGCGGGGTCTGGAGGAGACCTTTTCCCGTCTGTGGACCGAGTGTCAGCGTTGTCAGGGCTCATTGCATGAGGAGGTCATCTGTTCGAATCGTGACTGTCCCATTTTCTATATGCGGCAGAAGGTGCGCATGGAACTGAGCACACAGCAAGGACGCGTGCAGCGCTTTGGACTGCCCGAGTGGTAGTTGATTGTTTCACATACATTATAAACCTATAATTTAATAATTATATTACTAGAAGTTATTACAAAGTTGTGTATATATGTATGCATGTGTGTGTGTGTGTGTGTGTGTATGTGTGTTTGGATATTTGCGCAAGCGTTATAGATCTTCCAACTATCTCTGGGTGACACTTTGGACAATTTTACAAGGGGGCAGGCTCATTTGGGACGTCGAGAGCGGCAGGGGAAATGACTATTTGCGGGCTTGGAGCGTATTGGATAGCCAGTCCATTGCCTGATCCAGACCCTCGCCTTTGGTGGCCGACGTTTTGAATATTTGAAATGTGCGATTCTTAAGATTTTCTAACCCTAACGCATGATGCACTTCAGCCACGGTCATACAGCCGTCCATATCCTGTTTGTTGGCAAGCACAACAAGTATCGCGCCGGCGAGCTCTTCCTCGCGCAGCATATACAACAGCTCATCTTTCGAAATGCCTATACGATCACGGTCCGCCGAGTCGACCACATAGATAATGGCATCTGTATTGCTATAATAACAACGCCAATAAGGTCTGCAATAAAAAAATAACAGATGTTCCCATAAATTTGTCTATAACGTATTCACTTGTTTCATATTATATGTGGCATAATCACCTAATACTTGTCTGTCCGCCCAAGTCCCAGACCTGGAATTTGAGGTTTTTGTATGTGACCTGCTCCACGTTGAAGCCGATTGTAGGTATCGTTGTGACCACCTCACCGACCTGTAGCCTATATAATATTGTTGTTTTTCCGGCGCCATCCAGACCCAATATTAGAATACGCATCTCCCGGGAACCAAGCAGACCGCGAAAATAGCTAAGCACCCCACCTGCAATAAAAGAATATATGTAAGAAAAAAAATTTATAGGTGGTGACTTTAATGACAGACGGCAGACGAGATAAACGAGAATCATACATATATATATGTATATAGAAGAAGTTGGACCATGCTGCCGTTGCAAGGGATCACCTACCCATGATTAAAGCTCGATTGCAGCGTACTAAGTGCCTCTAAATGCTTAAATATTATTAATAACTAACTAATTATGTTATTTCGCTTTTCCAACGAGCTGCTGCTCTTGTTTTCACTAGATGACAAAAAATTTGCCATTCACCGGTGACGTAAACATGACGTGTCATCGCATACGTTCAGCATAACAAAAATGTTTACATTAAAAATAATGAATATTGTAATTAAATCTTGAGCTGTTATTAATAAATATAGATTTTTCTTGTATACTTGTAATAATATGTTATCTTCTACATGAATTATTCTACATGAAATATTCAAGCTGAACGCAACCAGTCTTTGCCGGTGAATAGGGTTGCCACAGTTTGTATTTTGATATACAGAGACGTCCGCCATTGTCGCGTCTATCGTCAAATAAAAAGTGTGAAAATCGAGAGACCTAAAACGCATTCAAATTGTGCAAATAGGTAAAATTTCGGTTTAAATATTGTGCAATATGCTGCCTGATAATACGACGGATGTCTGAAACGTTTTAGATAAGCGCCACTGATGCTTTTTATAAGAATTTTAAGCCATGTGCAAATAAAGTGTGTGCGGTGAGGGAGAGTGAGAGCAACAAAAGCCAAAAACAGATTACATATACAGTTTATATACATTAAAATGGACTTTGTGCAAAACGTAGACCAATGAAATGCTAACATTTAAGCGAATATATCGTATTTTTATATTTGCACAACTTTTTAGCTAACATTTTAAGGCCAAGCCAGTGCAAAACGAACACACAGAAAACGCAACGAAATGGCCTCGCCCTCGCCGGCGAATAGTCCGATGCCGCCACCGCAAGCACCCAGCCCCATGGCGCCGCCATCTCAAAGTCCTGCGCCCTCGCCGCACAGTCCCTATCCGCACCAGCCGCCCCAAGGACCGCCTCAAGGACCACCACCCGGTGCACCTCACATGCAAGGGCCTCCGCCGCCGGGTCACCCAGCTGGACCGTATGGCCATCCTATGCAGCACGGACCACCCGGGCAGGGTCCCCCAGTACATCATATGCCACCGCATCATCAGGGCATGAGTATGAGTAAAATTCTTTAGTAATTCTGCTGACACATTTAATAACTGCTTAAAATTATTTTCAGCGCCTCATATGGGCATGCAAATGCCACCAACTGGACCGAATATGTCTCCACTTGGTTATCAAACGCACGGCATGCCGCCCAACGTAAGTGCATAAGTTTCTCCACTAAGTGAATTTGTAGTCCTTGATATGATCCGCCTGTTCGATCAGTTGAATCGCTGCTTGGGCAAGCGGCTCTGTGCCAGCTGCCACAAGATTTGGTTTCATTATATTGAACGCACTGCCATTCGTGTTATGCACCACACCCCCAGCTTCACGCACAAGCAAAACGCCAGCAGCAACATCCCAAGGCTTTAGGTAGTCCACGTGATAGACATCCAATGTGCCCTTTGCTACATACGCCAGAGACAATGCAGCGCTGGCCAAGCATCGCGTGCTGTCATTTAAGCAGACAATAGACAATATAAATATACATATGTATATTGTTTAATTGAATATATTTTATATTATAGTTCTAATGATAGCTTACCCAGCAGCGACAGAGCCGAGTTTGTAGGCACGTTTCAGACACTTATCACGCAATTGAGGCACATTGACCAAAGTAATTTCAAGTCCAACCACTGCACTAGACATCTGAAATTTGGAGGACTCTTAACAAAATCTATTCATTTCGTTGTCGTATTATATTCAAACCTCAGTTGCACCGGTTACTTGGATAGGTTCACCATTTAGAAAGGCGCCATGACCTTTCCTCGTCGAGTATAGCTCATTGTCTACGGGATTATAGATAATGCCTATCTCCAGCTCCTTATCAATGGCCAATGCTACCGATATGCCGCAATGCGGCAGCCGGTGTATGTAGTTGGTGGTGCCATCGATGGGATCTATGATCCAAGTGGGCGCATCTGTCAGCTCTGGTACCTTCTTTTTGCCCGCCAATGTTTCCTCGCCTATAAAAACGGATTCTGGGAAGGCTTTCAGCAGACTCTCGGTTAGCTTTTCTTCAATTTGCTGATCGTAGACGGTGACAAAGTCGAAGAAGGCATCTTTCACCATGACCTCCTTTTTGCTTTTATTGTAGCCCTCCATAAATATGGGACCACATTTGCTAACCAGGTCTACAGCAACATCGTAGTACTCCTTAATCTTTGTTTTTCTCGTATTCTGGGTCATGTTGACAAGCTGTAAAAAAGCTAAAGTATATAAACAAGTAAATATTTGTCGGCCCATGCTACATCGATTGTAAAGAACGACTTACAGTAGGATTTGCTGTCTATAGAACAACTAATCAGCGACGTTAGCTTATCTACTACTTTGATCAAAAAGCTTGCAAAGCTTTCGCTTTCAAGAAGCTTTGCAATGCAAACAGATAACAACTAATAATTACTGAAGCTTTTTTTCGTCAGAACTTTATTTGTTGAACAGGTTTTATAAATATATTTTCTGTAGATTCTAAGGGTCAGTGCCGCCAACAGAGCGCTCCTGATCTGCTTTGCGGAGCAGGTTCTCAATTTCTTTGCGTAATTTTTCGGTGCCGGCACAAATCAAATCTGGTTTCATAATCTCGAAAGGTCCTCCGAAGGGATGTGTGACTACTCCACCCGCCTCACGCACCAGCAATGAGCCAGCGGCACAATCCCAAGGATACATGTCCTCAATATAAAAGGCATCCAAATTGCCGGCAGCCACCATGCAGAGCTCATCCACGACGCAGGAGTAGGCCAACAAGCTGAGCATTCAAGATGACGAATGTTTCAAGCATTTTAAAAGATGTTAGTGTTTTGGCTAGCTTACCGTCGGGCATGCAATCCTACATGGTAGATGCGTTTGATATGCTTGTTAGCCACATTATGCACATGCAACAGGGACACCTCATAGGCCACATTGGCATCCCGCAAGCGGTCACAATCGCTCACATGAATGGGCTTGCCATTGCAGAAGGCGCCTTGACCCAGCTTCGCTGTGTAGAGCTTGCCCTGGGCTGGATTATTCACAATGCCCAGCACGATTTGCTTATTGATTGCCAGCCCGATTGAGACACAAACGTGTGGGATTTGCTTAATGAAATTGGAGGTGCCATCAATGGGATCGATGATCCATGTGGGCGCATCTGTCAGCTCCTTAGAGACATTATTATTCTTGGCCGTATCTTCTTCGCCAATGAATTTGTGGTACGGGTATTTGGCCAAGATTTCGCCCATCAGAAACTCCTCGATCTTGTTGTCATAGTCAGTGACGACATCATAGAATGCACCCTTAATGTCCACATTCTTCTCCGTGCGATTGTAGCCCTCGATCAGTATATCGCCAGCGCGCTGCGCCAGCGGGTAAATGAAGTTATACAATTCCTCAATTTCCGTTAACATATTGGTAGCAGCGAATGTTTGTAAAGACCTGTTATAACTGCTTGCGGTATGCGTTGTTACTGCTCAGACATCAGCTCCCGACTGAACCGGACTATGATGCTCGCATCGCTTTTGCTTTAACACTCACTCGCATTTGTTTACTTTGAGTCTTTCTTGATGCGCTCAATAAAAAACTCTTGCAATGAAATGCGATATGATGACGGAGAGTTCCACAGATGAACTGACAATTGAAATCTGTTGCCTGCGTTTTATCGCATTTGACAACTACAAATAGACATTTCATTATCTTTAACATACAATGTGTCTATATCGTACAGGGTAGTCGAACTATTCGCGGAATGAAACTAGTTTCAATTGACGGATACTATATATTATATATATGTAAATATATATGCAATACATTGATATGACTATCTATTGCGACCTTTGCCCACCCAAGCTTGAGCTTATTTTACAAATTATTTTTATGAAGATATTCACAAATAGTCTCATTTCCATTTTGTCATTCATCAATTTATATATTTTACATTTGATTTCTTTTTTATACAAAATGTACAAATTCATAATAATTATACTATATACTTCAATGCACAATTAATTTGATCTTTGATTGAACCTTATAATGTTCATATGAATAATAGTTTTCATTTCTAATTATTTTACTTGAATGTATAGTCTGTTATTTGATCAGCTTCTGCAATGAGACTTATCACACTTTTGGCCAATTCATCTGTGCCGGCGCATGCCAAATCGGGCTTCATAACATTGAATTTGCCACCTTTCGTATGGTATAAAGAACCGCCTGCCTCTGTTAAAATAACAGCGCCAGCTGCGATATCCCAGGGCTGCAGATCATCAATGTGATAGGCATCGCATTGTCCCGTTGCCACATAGCAAAGAGCAAGAGCTCCGCTACCAAAGCTGCGAGTGCTGTAAATTGTAAAGTTTGAGTGTTTTTTTATGCTCCTCTCTCTCTCTCTCTCTCTCTCTCTCTCTCTCTCTCTCTCTCTCTCTCTCTCTCTCTCTCTCTTTACTTACGCTGTGGCATTTGAGCCCAACTTATAAAGTCGTTTGATATTCTTATCTCTGACAGCAGCTGCATGTATAAGTGAGATTTCTAGGGCGACCACAGCTTGATTTATCTAAAGAACAGAAAAAGAGCTTTGAGTCTTAGCGTGATAGCCGCAAAGTCTTGTTTATGATTTACAGGTGCATGCAAACATCAAATGTTGAAATTATTCTCATTGACACAAACATTTCTGTGTTATCACAATGATTGTGGGTTTTTATTTTTCGGCAGTTAGATAATGAGACAGCACTTACCGTAGTCACTTTGGAAGTATGTATGCGTTGGCCATTGAGGTAGGCGCCGTGCCCTTTCCATGCCGAGAACAATTCATTGCCCGGCGGATTATAGATGATGCCAACGACGAGCTCCTTGTTGATGGTCAGACCCACCGAAATGCAGCAATGTGGTATGCGATGGACGAAATTCGTGGTGCCGTCAATGGGATCAATGATCCAGGTGGGGGCATCGGTTAGCTCCATGTCGCGTTTGCTAGTTGCCGATTCCTCTTCGCCGATGATCAGCGACTCTGGAAAGGCTTTTTGCAAACCTTCCGTTAGGAAATCCTCAATCTGTTTGTCGTACACAGTGACTAGATCATAGAAGTCTTTCTTAACAGTAAAGTCAGTTTTAGGCTTTCGGTAGCCCTCCATAAGCAGGGGTCCACATTGCTTCACCAAGTCCAGCGCCACTTCGTAATACTCCTGCAATTTTGACTCAGACGTTGAGCTCATTTTTCTTGCTTTGCACTCGACCAACTGATGCTAACCACTGAAATTTTTATATCTAATTGAGTTGTGAGCAGGCAGAGAAAAGTTTTGCCAAAAAGCTCTCTGGTCGACGCGAAACTTTGAACTTTAATAATGTGTAGCGTCATGTGGATTCTTGACGAAGTCTGTACAAGATTATAGATGAGAATAAAAGATAAGTTTAATCTATGACTTGATTACCCTGTCAACATCTCCCTTTAAAGCTGTAATTAAGCTTTAGACATACAATGTAAAACGATGTCAGCTGATAAGACGAAAATTAATCAACATAATATAAAGTAGGGTATTTAAAGCAAGCAGTTGGACAATTAGTTGGATGTATTTTTAGAATGCTTTTTGAAAAGTGAATCGCAATTGATAGGGAGTGGAAAGTTTATTATACGATTTGATCACACATTTCAAGTTAAAATTATATTTGTTAAACAGCGTGGAATGTATAAGAACATATGTGTATCAAGTAAAAGAGTAATTCAGTTTGATAGAATATATACATATATATTGGCTCATTCATTATTAATTGCATACCTTTTTATTGTCAACAAGAATTTAAGCTTATATTCAAATATCCTCTTCACCTCCTACAGACTTGGCTTGATCTGCCTTACGTATAAGAGTTTCTATTTGCAATCTCAGTGCCTCTGTGCCGGCACAAATCAGATCTGGCTTCATGATGTCAAAGGGCCCCCCATAGGGATGGGTAACAACGCCGCCCGCTTCGCGTATCAGCAAATAGCCAGCAGCACAGTCCCAGGGGTACATATCCTCAATATGAAAGGCGTCCAAATTGCCGGCGGCGACCATGCAAAGGGAATCCACCACAGCAGAGTAGCCAATCAAACTGAGCAAGAATATATTGAATATATATTAAATTGTTTTGAGTGATGTAGAAGGAGCTCTACACACCGTCTTGCCTGTGAGCCCACGTAGTAGATGCGTTTGATGTGCTTGTTCCTTATCGTTGGCTCGTGCAGCAAACAAACCTCATAGGCAACATTAGCATCGTTCAGACGTTCACAATTGCTCACATGAATGGGCTCACCATTGCAGAAGGCGCCTTGTCCCAACTTCGCTGTGTAGAGCTTGCCCTGGGCTGGATTATTCACAACTCCTAGCACAATTTGCTTATTGATTGAGAGGCCAATGGAAACGGATACGTGTGGTATTTGTTTAATGAAATTGGAGGTTCCATCGATGGGATCTATGATCCAGGTGGGCGCATCTGTTAGCTCTTTCGTTATATTGTTGTTCTTGTGCGTATCCTCCTCGCCAATGAACTTGTGCTCCGGATAGCTGGCCAGTATGCTGCTCATCAGAAACTCTTCTATTTCATTGTCGTAGTCGGTGACTACGTTGTGAAACTCGTTACGCTTCAGTGTAAACTTTTTGCCCACATTCTGATAGCCCTCGAACAGTATTTCACCTGCTTTTATAGCCAGCGGATAGATGAACTTGTATAGCTCCTCGATTTTGCTTTTGTTTGCTGTCATTGTTTGCCTTTGATTTGGATCTTCGTCAGCTATTGTCGAGAACTGAACTTGCACTGAGTGGTCACAAAACGAGTTTCTCACTCAGCTGTGACTAGAAATTTACTCAACTGAGCAATTGAGATACCAAAAGCTTTCTGTTTACTTGGCTTACAAATATAAAATAAAGGGAGAATCTTTGGTTATTGGATGCTGACTATTGAATGCTCTATATGATCATTATAGGGTATGCTGCAGTGTATATGCCTTACGGTTTCTTGTGCGAACATTATCATATATTCTTAAAATTAGCTTACACACATTAACATATACTCTTAACATAATTTGATTCATTCAATCATTTCTGTCTTTTCAGGGTCCTCCTCAGGGTGGTCAGGGTCCGCCTGGTGGCCCGCCCGGTGGTCCGCCCGAACGTTCTGGCCAAGAGAATCTGCATGCTCTGCAGCGAGCCATTGACTCGATGGAGGAGAAGGGCCTGCAGGAAGATCCACGATATTCGCAACTTTTGGCCATGCGCGCCAATTCCAAGCATCAGCATCTTAATGGAAATCAGGTGAATCTGCTCCGCACACAGATTACGGCCTATCGCATGCTGGCGCGCAACAAGCCCATTTCCATGCAGATGCAGCAGGCACTGCAGGCGGCACAGCAGCAGCAACAGCAGCAGCAACAGCAACAACAGCAACAGCAGCAGCAACAGCAGCAGCAGCAGCAACAACAGCCGCCGCAACCCATAGGACCACCGGGTATGCCTGGTGGACCGCCGCCGGGCGGGCCGCATGCAGGTCCGCAGCCGATGCAGGCGCAGCAGCCGCCCTCGACGGGCACACCGCCTCAATGCTCTACACCACCAGCTAGTCCATATGGGCCGCCTGTGCCGGGCCAGAAAATGCAACCAGCGCCGCCACCGCATATGCAGGGGCAACCGTTGCAGCCGCAGCCTCCACTAATTGGAGGCGCACCACCAACGCCGCAGCAGCAGCAACAACAGTTGCAACAGCAACAACAGCAGCAACAACAACAGCAGCAACAGCAGCAGCAACAACAGCAGCAGCAGCAGCAACAACAACAGCAGCAATTACAGCAACAGCAATTGCAGCAACAGCAACAGCAGCAACAACAGCAACAGCAGCAACAACAACAACAGCAACAGTTGCCACTGCAGCCACCGCCTGAGCAAATGCAGCATCAGCAGCACAATGGCGGCAAGCCGCTGTCGATGGGCCCTGCTGGTGGACCGCCGCTGATACCAGCCACGCCCATGCAGGCGCAGGGCATTCGTCCTGCAGCACCATGCCTGCCCGGCAGTCAAGTGGCACCTCCGGGGCCACCACGGCCGGGTGCACCGCCCGGACAACAACAACCGATGCCCAAACCGAATCGCGTGACCACTGTGGCCAAGCCGGTGGGCCTCGATCCCATCACGTTGCTGCAGGAGCGTGAGAATCGCATAGCTGCTCGCATTTCGCTGCGTATGCAGGAGCTGCAGCGACTGCCGGCTACCATGTCCGAGGATCTGCGTCTGCAGGCGGCCATTGAGCTGCGAGCACTGCGAGTTCTGAATTTCCAGCGACAGCTGCGCATGGAAATTGTGCAGTGCACCAGGCGAGACACCACTCTGGAGACGGCCATCAACATGAAGTTCTACAAGCGCACCAAGCGCCAAGGCCTGCGAGAGGCACGCGCCACCGAGAAGCTAGAGAAGCAGCAAAAGCTCGAGGCCGAGCGCAAGCGTAGGCAGAAGCATCTTGAGTTCTTGTCTGCTGTGCTGCAGCATGGCAAGGATCTACGTGAATATCATCGCAACAACAAGGTGAGTACAAGAAGACCTGGGCGTAACTTTGCTCTGATGATGAAATCTTAATTGCCCATTTGCAGGCTCAATTGGCGCGCATGAACAAATCGGTGATGAATTACCATGCGAATGCGGAGCGTGAACAGAAGAAGGAACAGGAGCGCATTGAGAAGGAGCGTATGCGCCGCCTGATGGCCGAGGATGAGGAGGGCTACCGGAAGCTGATTGATCAAAAGAAGGACAAACGTTTGGCATTCCTGCTGTCGCAGACAGACGAGTACATTAGCAACCTCACACAGATGGTGAAGCAGCATAAGGACGATCAGATGAAGAAGAAAGAGGAGGAGGGCAAGCGTCTGCAGCAATACAAAAAGGAGCTGCTGATGAGCGGCGAATATGTCAACATTGATGAGAGCAGTATTGCGGCCGATATGCGCGTCCATGTGGTGGAGCAATGTAGCGGCAAGAAGCTAACAGGCGATGATGCACCAATGCTCAAGCATTTACATCGCTGGCTCAACATGCACCCGGGCTGGGATTGGATTGATGACGACGATGATGACAACGACGAGTCGCCCGAGAAGAAACCGAAACCAAAGCTCGAGGAGCAGCCGCAGGAGCGCAATGCTGCTGCCGAGGGATCTGAGGATGCAACAGATAAATCTGCGCAGCCCGGTGAGGCGGGCGCCAATGATTTGATCAATCAGGTCAAAGTGGAGGACGATGAATATCGCACAGAGGAGCAAACGTATTACAGCATTGCGCATACCGTGCACGAAAAGGTCACCGAGCAGGCCAGCATTATGGTCAACGGTCAGCTGAAGGAGTATCAGTTGAAGGGTCTCGAATGGCTCGTTTCGCTCTACAATAACAATTTGAATGGCATTTTGGCCGATGAGATGGGTCTGGGCAAGACCATCCAAACGATTTCTCTGGTCACCTATTTAATGGATCGTAAAAAGGTTATGGGTCCATACCTGATCATTGTGCCGCTCTCCACTCTGCCCAATTGGGTGCTGGAGTTTGAGAAGTGGGCGCCCGCCGTAGGCGTGGTCAGCTACAAGGGCAGTCCACAGGGTCGTCGTCTGCTCCAGAATCAAATGAGAGCCACCAAATTCAATGTGCTGCTCACCACATACGAGTACGTGATCAAGGACAAGGCGGTGCTGGCCAAGATTCAATGGAAGTACATGATTATCGATGAGGGCCATCGCATGAAAAATCATCATTGCAAATTGACGCAGGTGCTCAATACGCATTACATAGCGCCTTATCGGCTGCTCCTTACGGGTACACCACTGCAGAATAAGCTGCCCGAGCTCTGGGCGCTGCTTAACTTTTTGCTACCTTCCATTTTCAAGTCGTGCTCCACATTTGAGCAGTGGTTCAATGCACCGTTCGCCACCACCGGCGAGAAGGTCGAGCTGAATGAGGAGGAAACCATTTTGATCATTCGACGTTTGCATAAGGTGCTGCGTCCCTTCCTGCTGCGTCGTCTCAAAAAGGAGGTGGAGCACCAGCTGCCCGACAAGGTCGAGTACATTATCAAGTGCGATATGTCCGCATTGCAACGTGTCCTCTACAAGCACATGCAGAGCAAGGGTGTCCTGCTCACCGATGGCTCCGAGAAGGGCAAGCATGGCAAGGGTGGTGCCAAGGCTCTGATGAACACCATCGTGCAGCTGCGTAAGCTCTGCAATCACCCATTTATGTTCCAGCACATCGAGGAGAAGTACTGCGATCATACTGGAGGACATGGCGTTGTTTCAGGTAAATATTCCCCTATATATTCTTATAAGCAGTTCCACTATACACTTGGCTTGCTTTGCAGGACCCGATCTGTATCGTGTGTCGGGTAAATTTGAGCTGCTGGATCGCATATTGCCCAAGCTGAAAGCAACCAATCACCGCGTGTTGCTCTTCTGTCAGATGACTCAGTGCATGACCATTATTGAGGATTATTTGAGTTGGCGTCAGTTTGGCTACTTGCGTCTGGACGGTACCACCAAGGCCGAGGATCGTGGCGAACTGCTGCGTAAATTTAATGCAAAAGGCTCTGATTACTTTGTCTTCTTGCTGTCCACACGCGCGGGTGGCCTAGGCTTGAATTTGCAGACAGCCGACACAGTGGTCATATTCGACTCCGATTGGAATCCGCATCAGGATTTGCAGGCACAGGATCGTGCCCATCGTATCGGCCAGCGTAATGAGGTGCGTGTGCTGCGTCTCATGACGGTCAATTCGGTGGAGGAGCGCATTTTGGCCGCAGCCCGGTATAAGCTGAACATGGACGAGAAAGTTATTCAGGCGGGCATGTTCGATCAGAAGTCGACAGGAAGTGAGCGTCAGCAATTCTTGCAAACAATTTTGCACCAGGACGACAACGAGGAGGAGGAAGAGAACGAGGTGCCAGATGATGAGATGATTAATATGATGATAGCGCGCAGTGAAGAGGAAATTGAAATATTCAAGAAAATGGATATTGAACGCAAGAAAGAGGATGAGGAAATACATCCGGGCAGAGAACGCCTTATCGACGAGTCTGAGCTGCCCGACTGGCTGACCAAGGATGACGATGAGGTGGAGCGTTTCCATTACCAATATGATGAGGATACCATATTGGGTAAGTGGATATATCTTTATATATGTATAAAGGAAAGTAAACTAATTCATTTACTGGCATTTGTAGGTCGTGGATCACGACAGCGCAAGGAAGTGGACTACACGGACAGCTTGACCGAAAAGGAATGGCTGAAGGCTATCGATGATGGCGCTGAATTCGATGAAGAGGAAGAGGAGGATATCGACTCCAAACGCAAGCGTCGCAAGCGGAAGAATCGGAAAGATGAATCCGACGATGATTCACTCATTTTGAAGCGTAGACGCCGCCAGAACTTGGACAAGCGGTCCAAGAAGCAAATGCACAAGATCATGAGCGCTGTCATTAAACACACTCAGGATGGTCGCACGCTATCTGAGCCATTTATGAAGCTACCCTCGCGACAACGGCTGCCCGACTATTATGATATTATCAAGCGACCGGTGGACATTAAGAAAATACTGCAGCGTATCGAGGACTGTAAATATGCGGATCTCAATGAGCTGGAGAAGGACTTTATGCAGCTCTGCCAGAATGCTCAAATCTACAATGAGGAGGCGTCGCTGATCTATCTCGATTCCATAGCGTTGCAAAAGATTTTTGTCAGTGCGCGGCAAAGAGTTACGGCGGCTGCGGACGCAGCTGCTGTGGCCGCTGGGGAGAACACAGGCGATGCTCATGGCAATGGCGGAGGCGCCGGTGGCTCCGACAATTCGGACAATGACGAAGACGATGGCGATGATGGTTCCGATGATGAGGAGATAGCCACCACATCTGCGGCGGCCGTTAAAATGAAGCTAAAACTTAACAAATCTCTGGCCAGTGCACCAGCCACGCCCACACAATCCTCAGCAGCTGCCTCAGTGGCCAGCGGTGCAGCGACCACATCTAAAAAGCAGACGCGACGAAAGCGCGTTCAGAAGAAGTACACCATTTCGGATGACGATGACGACGACATGGACTAGCTGCCACTGGGCGTCATTTTCAAAGGAGCATCGAACGGTGCCGAATTCAACTAACATTTAGTTTACTTTAAGTTCTTTTAGCCACACCCCACCCCCAGCTTCACAGCTCCCAGGTATCCCAATCATTGCAATAATGAAACTTTCAACAGTTTTTCGCACATACAAAATAACACAATGATATATTCATATATATTTAAAGCAAATACTTTTAAAATAAATCCACAGTCTGTCCTAAATAAACCGGACTGTCTTTATAGAAAAACAAAAACAAATATACTGGAATTTAAAAAACATACAAAAAACCAAAATAGTATTTGCAAAAAATACATTGTAATTTTAGGAAATGCAGAAAAAAATTATGTATATATTTATATATAATAATAAGTTCAAAGCCGATATTCAACTACAACAAATAGTGAAAATATTCATCACAGAACTCGTGAATGGATGAGGCATACTCCTCATCGCCGCTGTCATTGCGCCGCACCGGAATTTTGTGCGCATTCGCGTAGAGATCCTCATCGATGTTGACATCATCAGTTTCTGAAAAAAAAAAATATATATATAATATATGTTTAATTGAATGGCAATTGACTAAGGGCGCGGACAACAAACCTCAGGCATAGACAAAGGCAAGTATCTAGGTCATAGCTTGAAAGAAAGTCTAGATAATTGAAGGGCTACGGTGACAAATGCAAATATACTTATATACATGTATTAATAAATGATATCTACCAGCTTTACTTTAATTTTGAGTGTACTTAGAGAGCTTTGGCTAAAATACGATTAGAATAAGATTGTTTTGCTTCTTTTATCTCAAGCTGGTAAAT
This sequence comes from Drosophila mayaguana, assembly GCA_037075325.1. Taxonomy (NCBI): domain Eukaryota; kingdom Metazoa; phylum Arthropoda; class Insecta; order Diptera; family Drosophilidae; genus Drosophila; species Drosophila mayaguana. The sequence goes on from JBAMCG010000103.1 coordinate 2,489,064, forward strand.
TATAAGCGATTAGACATTCTATTCGTGTTTATATTTATCAAATATTTGATGTAAATAGAGCGAATTAACTGCTTTACGGAAACGATGTCTTTGAGCATGATTAATTTTAAAGATAAATAGCAAGCTTACCTCTATATTTTTGTTTTCTGCCCAGACGTAGCTTGGAGGTGGAAAGTACCGCCTCATCGCACAAATCCAAATCCAGACTTGCAGAGCATCTGGAGTAGCGTACGGGAGGGGCTAGAAACCAATATGATTGCATAATTCTTTTCAGGCCAGGCATTTGACGCAGCTCATCGAGTTTCTGCGGCTGCTTAGCAAGCGATTCGAATGCGCGCAGCTGCAGCGTTGCCAGCTGAGAGGTGGAGTTAATCAAGCGAATGACTGACTTGGCAGCTGTTGAACAGACCATGGGATAGATTTTGACATGTGGATCGGTTGGTATGTTCGTGTAGGCCACTCCGAGGGAGCGACGATTCAAAAAGAATTCCAAATGGCCACGCGTGCGATCCAGATAGATGCCCACCAAGCAGCCCTGGGAAAACTTTTGACCATACGGCAACTGATCGCCACAATGCTGGATTTTACCGTTGTAGGAATAGCCCCAAGATTGGGCATTGGTGCCCAGCGCCGAGACGAAATGGAATTTGAATTGTTCCAGATTAACGCTATCGGTGCCTATGCCAAACATCTAGAAAACATTAAGAACGAGGGAAAGGCAAATAAATAGTAACCAAGTAGAATAATTACGTTTACATTGACCTTTTCGTAAACCGGGCGGTCGAGTTAAAATAGGAATACAACTGGCTTATCAGCTCTCACTCATCACTCACTATGCACCACAGATTTCCTCATGCCGAGAGACAGGCGGACTGTGTCAAGTGCGTTTCAGCTGTGTTATCTTTTAAAGTGTCGCTTATCTCGTTAGCTATTTGAATCCCTTTTGATGCAGTTGTCCATGCACTAGAACTTACCACATCAGTACCGGCCAGTACTGTAATGACACGCATCTCCCAGAAATGAACTTTGTCCTGTTGCAGCGGCTGTTCGCCACGCACAATGGCCGTGCCCTGACTGTAGGTGGGATGGAAAACGATATCTCTGCCTATGACTTGGGCATCGGAATCTTTCGTGTGTTGCCACTGCCACTCCAGGCCATTACCACTGTCCTCACCGCAGCGACACTTAACCAGATCGGGAATGTTTCCTTTGTGGTTGGCTACATCGATGCAGCTGGGAAAACGACAATCGCAGAAACCAGGACAGCGTAGATCCTGATCAGTACTCGGTAGCGGCAGCATTCTGATATGTATATATTGTCTTCGAATTTATTCAATTTTGTGTTCGATCCACTCACTAGAGAGGTTGCAATACAACTGACTTGCTTATCGATTTTCAGCTCAATAAATTCCAAATTCCAGAGAGTGAGCGTCGTTTGTTTTGTTTACTTCTGCATGGACACAGTGTGACCAGAGCTAAGAGCAAAACTAGTGTTGAAAAGAAGGAACTCAGTAAACACAATATGTATCGATGTATATGACGTATCGATATAAAAAACTAATTTTAATATCGAATCTAATACACCTCTATCGCAAAGCCAGCCAATAAACAGCGAAAAAAGTATAATTTCCGCATTAAAACTGCAAAAATAAGTTAATTCTGCACTTAAAGCGATAACAAATAGTTAAATAAATATGGCGGATGCCGCAGCACGTCAATTGCAGTACGAGTACAAGGCGGTAAGTATTTAAAAATATTAATAAGAAAAGCGGTCGCCGCATGCGGTAAACGTTTGCCGAAAAATGTTTCTTAATTTCTATTCTCTTCCATACAGAACTCCAATCTTGTGCTGCAAGCTGATGTACGTCTCATCGAGCGTCCGCGTCGTGATGAAGCCACCGGAGAGGTGTGCTCCTTGGTAGGCAAATTGGATGGTACTCGCATGGGTGATCGCTATCAGCGTACAAAGCCGGAAAAAACGGAAGAGCGCAAAGTCAAGCGCCAAAAGCGAGACGAGGCGCAGTACGATTTTGAGCGCATGAAGGGCGCCACATTGCTATCAGAGGGTATTGATGAAATGGTAGGCATTGTCTATCGCCCAAAGACGCAGGAGACGCGTCAGACCTACGAGGTGCTATTGAGTTTTATACAGGAGGCACTGGGCGATCAGCCACGCGACATTTTATGCGGTGCTGCTGATGAAATTTTGGCTGTGCTTAAGAATGAGCGGCTGAAAGATCGCGAACGCAAACGGGAGGTGGACAGTTTGCTAGGTGAAGTGACAGATGAACGTTTTGCCCTGCTCGTAAATCTTGGCAAGAAAATCACTGACTTCGGCAGCGATGCAGTGAATGCACTGACGGCAGCTACCAACAATGATGAGCAAATTGATGATACTTACGGCATCAATGTACAATTTGAGGAGTCTGAAGAGGAGAGTGACAATGATATGTATGGCGAGATACGTGACGACGATGCACAGGATGAGGGCGAAGAAGCGCGCATTGATCATACACTGCACGCCGAAAATGTAAGTAGCTTGAATTATTCTTATATTGAAACATACATTTAATATTTTAAATTACAGCTCGCCAGCGAGGAAGCTGCAAGTAATGTGAAGAAGGATCGTTCGCTACATCCGCTGGATATTGATGCTTACTGGCTGCAGCGCTGCCTCAGCAAGTACTACAAAGACGCGATGGTCTCCCAGAGCAAGGCAGCTGATGTCCTCAAGATACTAAAGGATGCTGCCGATGAACGTGACTGCGAGAATCAGTTGGTGCTGCTGCTGGGCTACGATTGCTTTGACTTCATTAAGCAATTGAAATTGAATCGTCAAATGATTCTCTACTGCACCATGCTAGCGTCCGCACAAACAGATAGTGAGAGGCAGCGCATACGGGAAAAGATGCGTGGCAACACGGCGCTAGCCAAAATACTGCGTCAACTGGACACTGGCAAGGCTGATGAGCAGGAGGAGGCAGATGCGCGAGCCAACAAGCGTGGCAAGGGCGATGCTGACGATGGTGGAGCCGCTGCTGCTGGTCAAGTGCCTGGTGTACGTCAACTGCTGGAACTGGATGAGCTAGCCTTTACCCAGGGCTCGCATTTCATGGCGAACAAGCGCTGCCAGCTGCCCGATGGCAGCTATCGCAAACAGCGCAAGGGTTACGAGGAGGTGCATGTGCCCGCTCTCAAGCAAGTTCCCTTCGAGGCGGACGAGGAGCTGCAGCCGATTGATAAGTTGCCCAAGTATGTACAGCCAGTTTTTGATGGCTTCAAGACCTTGAATCGCATTCAGAGCCGGCTTTATAAAGCCGCTTTGGACAGCGATGAGAATATGCTGCTTTGTGCCCCCACTGGTGCAGGTAAAACGAATGTCGCCTTGCTCACAATGATGCGGGAGATTGGCAAGCATATAAACGAGGATGGGACCATCAATGCACAAGATTTCAAAATCATCTATGTGGCACCCATGAAATCTTTGGTACAGGAAATGGTAGGAAACTTCGGGCGCCGCCTGGCCTGCTACAATCTGACTGTCTCTGAGTTGACCGGCGATCATCAACTAACGCGTGAGCAAATTGCCGCAACACAGGTGATTGTCTGCACACCTGAGAAGTGGGATATTATCACACGCAAGGGTGGTGAGCGGACATTTGTGAGTCTGGTGCGTTTGGTCATCATTGATGAAATCCATTTGCTGCACGACGAGCGTGGACCGGTGCTTGAGGCGCTCGTGGCACGTACCATACGCAACATTGAGACCACGCAGGAGGATGTGCGTCTGGTTGGCCTGTCTGCCACGCTGCCCAACTACCAGGATGTAGCCACATTTCTGCGTGTGAAGCCCGACAAGGGTCTCTTCTATTTTGACAATAGCTATCGGCCGGTGGCGCTGGAGCAACAGTATATTGGTGTGACGGAGAAGAAGGCATTAAAGCGATTCCAGGTACGTTTCAAACTCTATAAAAGAACATAATTTCAGTTAATTTAATTATTTCTTATCTCCCACACAGGTCATGAACGAGATTGTGTATGAAAAGACCATGGAGCATGCTGGTCGCAACCAGGTGCTAGTCTTTGTGCACTCCCGCAAAGAGACGGGCAAGACGGCGCGTGCAGTTCGTGACATGTGCCTCGAGCAGGACACGCTGGGCAGCTTTCTGCGCGAGGGCTCGGCCAGCATGGAAGTGCTGCGTACTGAGGCGGAACAGGTGAAGAATACAGAGCTAAAGGAATTGCTGCCCTATGGCTTTGCCATACATCATGCTGGCATGACGCGTGTGGATCGTACGCTAGTTGAGGATCTCTTTGCTGATCGGCATATTCAGGTGCTGGTGTCGACGGCTACCTTGGCCTGGGGTGTGAATTTGCCCGCGCACACGGTCATCATCAAGGGCACACAAGTGTACAATCCGGAGAAGGGCCGTTGGGTCGAGCTGAGCGCCTTGGATGTGCTGCAGATGTTGGGACGTGCCGGTCGGCCACAGTACGACACCAAGGGCGAGGGCATACTCATTACGAATCACAGCGAGCTGCAGTTTTATCTATCGCTGCTCAATCAGCAGCTGCCCATTGAATCGCAGTTCATTTCCAAGTTGCCGGACATGTTGAATGCTGAGATTGTGCTCGGCACCGTGCAACATCTGCAAGATGCAGTCAATTGGCTGGGCTATACTTACCTCTATATACGCATGCTTCGCAATCCTACGTTGTATGGCGTTTCGCATGATGCGATCAAAGCAGACCCGCTGCTGGAGCAGCATCGCGCGGATTTGCTGCACACAGCTGCCTGTAGTCTGGAGCGCAGTGGTTTGATCAAATACGACCGCAAGACGGGACACTTCCAGGTGACGGATCTGGGACGCATTGCATCCCACTATTACCTGACCCACGAAACAATGTTGACCTACAATCAGTTGCTAAAGCAAACTCTGAGCGAAATCGAGCTATTCCGTGTGTTCTCCCTGTCGTCGGAGTTCAAGCACATCTCTGTGCGCGAGGAGGAGAAACTGGAGCTGCAGAAGCTAATGGAGCGTGTGCCGATACCCATCAAGGAGTCCATTGAGGAGCATAGCGCTAAGGTGAATGTGCTGCTGCAAGCGTACATCTCTCAGCTGAAGCTTGAGGGCTTTGCCTTGATGTCGGACATGGTGTTCATCACACAATCGGCAGCACGTCTAATGCGCGCCATCTTCGAGATTGTGCTGACTCGTGGATGGGCGCAGTTGGCGGATAAAACACTGACGCTTTGTAAGATGATTGATCGTCGCATGTGGCAGTCGATGACGCCGCTGCGCCAATTCAAGAAGATGCCTGATGAAATTGCCAAGAAGCTGGAGAAGAAACACTTTCCCTGGTCTCGACTCTACGATCTAGAGCCGCATGAGCTGGGCGAATTGATACGTGTGCCCAAGTTGGGCAAGACTATACACAAATTCGTTCATCAGTTTCCCAAACTCGAGCTGTCTACGCACATCCAGCCCATAACGCGATCAACGCTGCGCGTGGAGCTGACAATAACGCCCGATTTTCAATGGGATGAAAAGGTGCACGGGCAATCGGAAGGTTTCTGGGTGTTGATTGAGGATGTGGACTCGGAGCTGATATTGCATCATGAATTCTTCTTGCTCAAACAGAAGTATGCACAGGATGAGCACCAGCTAAAGTTCTTTGTGCCCGTTTTTGAGCCATTGCCCCCACAATATTTTCTACGCATTGTCTCCGATCGCTGGATAGGAGCCGAAACACAGCTGCCCGTGTCCTTCAGGCATCTCATTTTGCCCGAGAAGAATATGCCACCAACGGAACTACTGGACTTACAGCCGTTGCCCATCAGCGCTTTGCGCCAACCTAAATTCGAGGCATTCTATTCGCAACGTTTTCCGCAATTCAATCCCATCCAGACGCAGGTCTTCAACGCGGTCTACAACAGCGATGATAATGTCTTTGTGGGTGCCCCGACGGGATCTGGCAAGATGACTATTGCCGAATTTGCTATCATGCGCTTGTTCAGCCAGAGCAGCGAAGGACGTTGCGTCTATCTGGTGTCCCAAGAGGCGCTGGCCGACCTGGTTTTCGCCGACTGGCATGCCAAGTTTGGCAGTCTGGATATCAAAGTGGTCAAACTGACTGGCGAAACGGGCACGGATCTAAAGCTCATTGCCAAGGGACAATTGATTATAACCACTGCTGATAAGTGGGACGTGCTCTCGCGTCGCTGGAAGCAGCGTAAGAATGTGCAACAGATCAATCTGTTCATCGTCGATGAACTGCAGCTGGTGGGCGGCGAGGAGGGTCCAGTCATGGAGATCGTCTGCTCGCGCATGCGTTATATCAGCTCCCAAATTGAAAAACAGATTCGCATCGTGGCGCTCTCCGCTTCGTTAACAGATGCTCGCGATGTGGCCCAGTGGCTCGGCTGCAATCCCAATGCCACATTCAATTTTCATCCGAGTGTACGACCCATACCTCTGGAGCTGCACATACAGGGCTTCAATGTCACCCACAATGCGACACGTATTGCAACGATGTCGAAGCCTGTGTACAATGCTATACTCAAGTACAGCCCGCATAAACCCGTAATTGTGTTTGTTTCGTCGCGCAAACAGGCGCGCCTCACAGCCATCGATATACTGACGTATGCTGCCTCGGATCTGCAGCCGAATCGGTTCTTCCATGCCGAAGAGGACGACATTCAGCCCTTCCTCGAGCGCATGTCGGACAAAACGTTGAAGGAGACGCTCGCTCAGGGCGTTGCTTACCTGCACGAAGGTTTGTCATCCTCAGATCATCGCCTGGTCGAGCAGCTTTTCGATTCGGGCGCTGTGCAGCTGGCCGTTGTTTCTCGGGATCTCTGTTGGGGCATGAGCATATCGGCACATCTCGTTATCGTCATGGACACCCAGTTCTACAATGGCAAAAATCATTCGTACGAGGACTATCCCATTACGGATGTGCTGCAAATGATTGGACGCGCTAATAGACCCAACGAGGATGCAGATGCTAAGTGCGTGCTGATGTGTCAGAGCTCCAAGAAGGATTTCTTCAAGAAATTCATCAACGAACCGCTGCCGATAGAAAGCCATTTGGATCATCGCTTGCACGATCATTTCAATGCCGAGGTGGTCACCAAAACCATTGAGAACAAACAGGATGCCGTCGATTATCTAACCTGGACATTCCTCTATCGAAGACTAACCCAGAATCCCAACTACTACAATCTGCAGGGTGTGACGCATCGCCACTTATCCGATCATCTGTCGGAACTTGTGGAGAATACGCTCAGCGATCTGGAGCAGTCCAAGTGTATCAGCGTTGAGGATGACATGGATACGTTGCCATTGAATCTGGGCATGATTGCCGCCTACTACTACATTAACTATACGACTATAGGTACGATCTAACTTTGTTTTCTCTTTAGTAATCTTGTTTAATCCCAAAACGATTTATTGCAGAGCTCTTCAGTTTATCGCTTAACAGCAAGACCAAAGTACGAGGGCTATTGGAGATTATTTCGTCGGCAGCAGAGTATGAGGATGTTGTAGTGCGGCACCACGAGGAGCAGGTTCTGCGCACGCTCTCCCAGCGCTTGCCCAACAAGCTGACTGGACCCAATGAAACAGCACCCAAGTAAGTATTGAAATATAATCAATTTTGCTCCTATTCTTCATTATATACATTTTCAATTCCTTGCAGATTCAATGATCCTCACATTAAGACCAACTTGTTGCTACAAGCCCATCTCTCGCGTCTGCAGCTGGGTCCAGAGCTTCAGGGCGACACGGAGCAGATACTCAGCAAAGCTATACGCCTGATACAAGCCTGTGTGGATGTGCTGAGCTCCAATGGCTGGCTATCGCCAGCTGTGGCTGCCATGGAACTGGCGCAAATGGTTACGCAGGCGATGTGGACCAAGGATTCGTATTTGCGGCAGCTGCCACACTTCAATGCTGATATCATAAAACGCTGCACAGAGAAAGTAAGATTACGATTGATCGAAATAGTGACGATCTCTGCTAATTCTCATTTGATATCCTTTCAGAAAATTGAAACTGTTTTCGACATAATGGAGCTGGAAGATGAGGATCGCACACGCCTATTGCAGCTGTCCGATGTGCAAATGGCCGATGTGGCACGGTTCTGCAATCGTTATCCTAACATTGAGCTTAACTACGAGGTGGTTGATAAGGACCGCATCAATTCTGGCTCCACAGTCAATGTGGTGGTGCAGTTGGAGCGTGAGGATGAGGTTACCGGTCCGGTTATAGCGCCGTTCTTCCCCCAGAAGCGCGAGGAGGGCTGGTGGGTGGTCATTGGTGATCCAAAGACCAATTCACTGCTCTCCATCAAACGCCTGACGTTGCAGCAAAAGGCCAAAGTCAAGCTGGACTTTGTGGCGCCCAGTCCAGGCAAGCACGATTATACCTTGTACTACATGAGTGATTCATATCTGGGATGCGATCAGGAGTACACATTCTCCATTGAAGTGGGCGATTTTCAATCGGACAGCGAAAGCGAATCCGACTAAGTTCCGACTAAACCGATATCTTAACAAACAAGCAAGAATAAAACTAAAACTCAAACATTTAATCAAATTGACATGCGATATATTTCGGAGTTGGCAGACTCTGGTTAATGGCCACTAATTGGTAAGCAAATAAGTTGTATATGCTGTTATGTGTATGTGAGTGTGTGTGTGTGGGCAATTCCAGTTTCCAGTTTCTTTTGTTACTAATTTTGCAAAAAATTCGAAAGTGCCCCAGGTGTTAGAAGAGTAGAAATTGGACATCGACTCCACATAATTGCACAACATTTTCGTATAATATTAATGTCATTAACCTGTCACAGAAACCGCTCCACCATGGCTACCGGCGGTGTTGCCAAATCCGCTATTGGCGAAATTGTTGGTGGATGCAAAATTGATGGTCTGGCCATTGGGCAGTTTGAAGACTTGGCTGTGGGAGGCGCCGGCGGCGTTGCTGTTGCCGAATGGATTCAAGTTTTGCGATTGCGTGGCCGTGCTGGTGGAGGAGGCGCCGAAAGAACCAAGATTACTTTGCGACTGGAAGCCCTGGGCCTGGGCATTAGCCGCCGATGAGCCGGAATTGAAGCGATCGTTGAAGTGGCTACTTGCTGCACCATTGGAGGCCGTCTGTTGCTGGTTGTAGCCATTGGGGCCCAAGGGACCAAATGGCTGGAAGTTGACATTGGCATCGGCAGTGCCGCCATAACGGTTAGCACCCACATTGACGCCACTCTGAGCGCCGTCTGCACTTGCGCCAACTTGCGAGTTGCTGCCAAATCCACGACCAAAACCAAAACCACGACCGAGCCCCTGACGCTTCACTCGCTTGTGCGCCGCATAGATTTCATGTAGTGTCTCATCCAGCAGGGATCGAACACGTCTCACACTTTGGCGTGCCTTGGGCCTGATGTGCAGATTCGACTCGAGCACAACCTCCTCGATGGTAGCGCCCTTTTGAGCTGTGCGATCGAACACATTAATTAGTATTGTTATTCAATAGGAATCGATTAGTTTTTGATATTTACGCAATTCCTCCAGAACCTGCTTCTCGTTGCGCTGCCTCAGTTGGGTCGCTGCCGATGTCGCGGCAAGGCAAACGGCCGCAAAGATTAGCATACAAATTGACAAATTCATGGCGTTATTAAACGATAGCGGTGCAAACTTTTTGAATACTCCAACGGCACGTCCGACCGCAACGGCGATGCGTAGACAACTGTTGGAAGCTGAGCGCGCCGATTGCGGTTTATTCCACTGAAACTCTCACTTTTCAAACGCCAGGGGGCGCCCCCTGACGGCGGGAAGTGCTAACACCGCTATTGATATTTAAATTTTAGCTAATCAATAGTTGTATCTGAGCATCAGTTAACCAATTTTTGGCATATGTAACAAAGCAAAATAGCGCCAACACGCAGAAGACAAATCATTTAAACAATTGTTTGTATAATGAGTCGCACAAAAACAAAAGAAAACATGTCTACGAAAGCCGTAACCGGTTTGGGATTCTTTTTTTTTTTTTTTTGTCAAAGCTCAGGCAGGAACCAGTTTGATATCGTTGTTACTGTTGCTATTGGTTAGGCGACTTATTGGATTTCCTTTTCGGGAACAGATGGTGCCCAGAACTCTTGTGTGTGTACGTGTGCGTGGGGGCAACGTAAAGCTGAGATAATGCAACCCAATAAACTTTTTTAATACGATTGCGCAGCTCAGCTAAACAACAAAGTCAAATAAAATTTGCTTTATGTACATTTGAGATTCTGTTTTTATTTAATAAAAATATGGAATACTTGTATCTTAAAATTTCTTTTAATTTAATTACACATTAAGTAAATTATTTAAGTTTCTTAAATAAAAGCCACAATTATATAAGAGACACAAATTGAATGCATCCAGCGAAGTTGAAGTGAACAATAACAAAAGTTTGTTTGCTGAGATCGCTTAATTACAAAAATATGATTACCACACACACACGGCCATGTGCGAGGGTATGCATGTGCGTATGTGCAAATACATCATAAACGACATGTGTTTTTGTGTGTGGGGGAACAAAGTTCTATATAAATTTCTTTACTACAACTTGAAAGTCGTCATGAGGCGCTTGAATGGTTTGTATTTTGTTTGCTTTTAGTTCTGAGACTGCATTCGAGTTAATGTTAATGCTAAAATGATTAAAATGATAATGTGTGTGTGTTTGTATGTGTATGAGTGTGTTCATGCTTAGCCCTATGCATTATTTTGAGAAAACAACAAAACTGAGCACTGTTTGACACACAATTAAGTATTTAGTTACTAATTAGTTGAATGTAGCTGCCGCATGAGAAACTCTACTACTCGATCCCATGCGCAAAGATCATAACCAGACCCGGCTCGACCATCACATCCTCAGTCATGTGCACGTTGTCACAGCTCAGCACAAGCACTGCCTGTTTACCTGCAATCACAAAGCCTTTGTTTAGTCAGGGACACTGTTTAACTGATTAATTTGATTGCCACGCAAACTCACCTGGTATGCGTCGGCATACGTAGTTGTCGTAGATGCGTCGATTGTTTTGACGCGTTTCTAAGGAGCTGAGACCACGGGGCCAGCGTCGCTCGTGACAGTTCTCCATTAAGCTATCCAGTATGTGTGGCGGGCAACCAGACTCCGATAAAGCACGCTTAATCATCAGCTGTAAAACAGTTATATATATATTCTTTTAATCTGCTGTCATTCATTATTCACTTATTTACCTGCAGTGCATCATCGGGAGTGGAAATCATGCCGCCCCAACGTGTAACACGCGCTCTAGCTAAAGCGCTGCTCCATCGTATCACCTCATCACGTTCCATTTGATCAGCAATCGCGCGCATTGCCGGATTTGAGACGCGCATGGCACGCATAAAATCTTTAAATAGCTGTAGTTCTCGCTTCAACTCATTGATAGTTAGCTGCTGATCGGTAATTTCCGTTTTCAGTTGGCCTATTTGCTCCGTTTGCTTCACAATCAATAGACGCAGCTCACGCACACAGTTATGATCCTTGAGCTCGTCCTTGGGTATGTCAAAGCCACAGCCTTTTTCGCAGGGAAATGGACGCTTTGGATTGTGCACGCAGTCTTCCAAATGCGAATTGTAGGCATCCAGCTTCAACACAGCTGTGCAGCCATAAGGCGCATTGTCGCAGGTAATCGAAAGCCTGTAAAAACGCTCATTAGCTGGGTATGAAAAACAAAAATCGTGCACAAGAGTTACCTGGACAACAAGTTGCGCAATATGCGCGGCACAGCTCGCAGATTTGCAGTAGTTAGGGCATTACGATCAACTGGGCATGTGGGCTGGCGTGTCAGCCATTCATTTATGCAGCCACGACAGAAGGCGTGTTCGCACATGACAGCCTGTGGAATAATTTGAGACTCGAAATGAAATGTGTTTTTGGTTGCAGTTGTAGTTATTGTCAAACCTGAAGTGGATCTTCCAGAACCCCAGAGCATATGGGACATGTTAGCTCTTCGTCTACTTCGCCTTGAAAGCGATTGACATCATAGCCCATTGCAAACAATTTTTAAATGGCAACCTACATTAAAAATTTGTTCAGTTTATTGCAAAATCTTTTTTTTGCTGCGCTTGTGTTGTTTCAGTGCTGGGTAATGCAAATAGGGTTTCAGTGTAGTGCTGCAAGCAACAAAATATATAGCAATTAATCGACGAATCGATAATTAATTTATTTTTGTATTGGTCCAAAAGTATCGATAACTATGATATATAGAAATACCGATTTAACGAACCAAATTCAAAAATAATTTATTTATTTTATCATAACGCTCAGCCAACTTGAAGGTTTTCCTTAAATTATAAAATGTACATTTTCAAACATGATTTCTGCACGGTAAACAAATACTGAGACTTTGCTAGCTTTGGTATTAAGCTAGAAAAATACGTCAAAATGGTAGAAAAGTACAACCATAACTAACATGAACTTATTAACAACAAATAACACATTTATCCAGGTGCTAAATTTCATTACGGTCCTTCCAGCCGTACTTCTGCCTCTGTTGTTTTTCCTTGCTATTCGTATACTTGTTCCCATTGAAGTTACTTGGTTTGCTAGGAGGACAATAACATGAGCGTTGCTGCGAATCCAGGTAAGATTTGCAGCCTAATGTCAAGGTGCCTGTGAATAGCATCTTAGCGGCCGCTTTACAGCCTTTCGTCATCAGATCACTGGCAATAGATTTTTCATAGCTGTCACAATATCTATATAAGCAACGCTTGAAATCCAAATCGCACAACTCCTTATCGCTATTGCAAGTATCGTAGCAAATGTCGTGCGCATTGCAGCATGTTTCCATTTCGGCAGCGGGCAGGTATTCTGTACTAATTCTCAGACCCAAAGAACCGCAGCCGTCAGCGGTGGGCACATAGAACTTATTTTGCACAGCGCGCGGTGCTGAGAGACAAACAACACGTCAGTATAAGGCTACCTCATTTACATAATAATATCTATGTGTGCGTCAACTACTTACCCGTTCCGCCGCCTTCGGGCACTGGGCACTGAAATACACAGTTTTCCTCGACGGCAGCATCGAATACCTCATGTACGGTACGAAATTTGCGCACAATTGTGATGAAATTCTTAAAGACGTCGCCGAAAAGTGCCTCAGCTGCTATAATTGCATCTCTTAGATGCACAATTGTACTCGATCCATAACCAGAATAGGCGTATGTTAAAAATGTTAGCAAATAAATAGCCAGCTTCATCCAAGAAAATTGCATTTTGTATTTAATGTCTGCACCGACTTTTAACGTATGTAACACACCTAGCCCGTACTGCGTGTTTACTAACTATTTAATTTTCGAAAATTCGGATGCTGACCCCAGCTGTTTGGCTGCACCAGCTGCGATCAGCTGTTTGTATTTTGAACTATTATTTTTTTGTTGGTCACACTGCTAGCATTAATAACAATCAACCTCTTCGCTTTGCGTAATTACATTTTTAAATTACTATTTTTTTTTAAATACTGTTGAATTAAATAATGCTTGCCTTTAACTTAAAAAGTAGGCTGTGTGCGTTAAGTATAAATTTGGTTAGGCAATTGGGAAAACAGCCACCTGCAGCACCTATAGTTGAAGATGCAGAGCAGCCGGTGGAATTGCCGCCTTATACAGAGGAACAGAGCAAGCTTATTCTAAATGCATTAAACGAAAAAGAAGCTGAGCAGCTAGCAAGGTCTGTATTTAGCAAATATCAAAAATATTTTGGTAACTGTGTTTTGTTTTCTAGGTATGATATAACAAAAGCGCGTGTTAACAAACTGCACAACTGGAAGGCGCGCAACGGTCCACTGAGGGAACTAAGTGATATATTCCTTATTGATGGCTTTGGTTTAAAGGCGGTTACAAAGTTCTATAAGAGTTTGCTGGAACCAGCGCACAGTGCTTCGAGTGGTGCAAAAACTACAAAGGCTTCCCGCACAGCGCCATTTATCACACCGGCCTTAGATGACCAGCAAAGGCAACGCATTTCGTCCACTGTTGGAGTGCGCATAGGTGTTACGAGTGTTAGTTGGGCAAGGTTGGAACTGCCACAGACCAAATACTCACCTAGTCTGCTGACTCACTGGCAGCATCACGAAATAAACGACAAGAAATTACATCTGGCCGAGCTTGTGCGCCGTTGCCTATATGTGGCTCATCAAATACCTCAAGCCGATTGCTATGTCATGGAGAACCCGCAAATGGCGCAGGCCAGCAGCAATCCCGGCAGCATTGACCAACAGAATGTAAATATCCAGAAGGCGCAAGTCACTTCGATGCTAAGCTACGCTTTGATGGCGCGCATCAGTCCGGACGAGAATAGAACAAATGTCTTTTACCTTCGTCGCTTTCTCACCGCACGCCTGTTCAATCATCTGGTGGGAACCGAACGCGTTTCCTCGGAGGAAACAATTCTTGGCATGATGCGGACGTACTATAATATGGAGGATTATGGAGATCAAGACGAACAGAGTAATCTGCAAAATCAAGTGCAGTTTCCTTCAGATTTGCGCACAATGTACTCCAAGGTTGAGCGCTATCAAAGGGAGCTCCTTGGGCAGGCTTTTCTGTTAAATTTGGCCTTTCTCCGCCTGGTGATTCTGCAGGATCAGGTGAGTATTGCAAGTGTATCGCGCAACTCCAAGAAGCTGCCCAGCGAACAGGAACTGTAATAAATAAAGAATTATAATAAGAATATATTACATATTTCATGTTTATGTTAAAAATATATGTAATTAACTTATAATTAAATTGAAATTGGTTTCTGTATATTCCTACCACTTGTCCAAAAAGAGTATGCAAACTTCGGCGCATACATTTTGCGCATTTATTTATTATGTATTTTTTTGGATTTTATTACTTGTGGGTTGCGGTCACACTGCAGCTTTTAGTTTATTATTTTGCTTCGACGTAGTGGGACGTGTTGGCGCTTAGGCTCTCCGTCTAGTTGCAACAAAAACTTCGTAGGCTTTAAAACAAATCGTGATTGCATTTTAAATTATTTATTTTAAAAATTTAAAAATATACTAAAATTTCAAACTAAAAAGCCTATGATAGTGATTTAATTAAAATCGTTTTATTTAATTCAATTAAAGGAAATAAAAGCTAAATTTGTTATTGAAATAAATTGAGTGAATGCGTATGAGTGTATGAGTGAAAAAGGGCATCAGCAAGTTGTGTATTTATCTATTTATTTATAACATATTCACACACACGTACACACACATGCATGTAAAAGTGAACTTTCTTCGAGTGACAGCAACAAAACAATGCGAAGTGAAAGAGAAAATGAAGTGCCAATAAGCCGTGCGAAAGGGGGAAGAAAGGGGATATACAACAATAACTGTAAATGCTACAATTTTTGTTGGGCACATTGCAAGACCGAAAAATGAGCGCCTCCATTGGAACACTGGAACTGAACTGCAACAACAACAGCAATATAAATAATAATAACACCTTCAGATATGCCAACAACATGCACAAATACAAACAAAAAGCAACTATGGATGATTCTCTGGTGCACGGAATAGGCTCAGTCGCCGTTTCCGGCAACTGCCCGCAGCTAATCAAGAGCAACAGCTACGACGGCACAAACATACGCTTTCCACTGGAAGCCAGCGTCAGCACCAGCTGCGACTTGGGTATTCCATTGACGACAGCCGATGGCAACAGCTGTGCAGAGAATGCTATTGAGGAGAGCAGCGAATGTGATGCGTTTCTCATTGTGAATCCTAGCGCTGGCAGCAGCAATCGACGCAATCACACTCGCTCCACCTCCTCTTCCTCGTCCTCCTGCGCCGCCTATTTGCGCCGCAATTCCTGCTGGCTGCGTGCGCACGCATTCATCATGCGCAACTGGTACCTCAGCTATTTGGTGTCCATTGCCCTGCTGGGTCTCATCCTCCTCGTTGGCTATTTGACGCGCAACTATGCCAAAGAGTTGCTCTTCTGGATCGAAACGCAGAATCACTGGATCATCTTCATCATCTTTATGGCGCTCTTCACACTTGTCAGCTTCCCCGTTGTCGTGGGCTACCTTGTGCTGCTGATAACCGCTGGCTACCTGTTCGGCTGGTGGCGCGGCTGGCTAACGGTTCTGCTTGGCGCTAATATGGGCATAGCCATAGCTCATGTCACCATAAGAAGCCTCCGGCACCGCATCGCAGTGCATAAGTGAGTAGACTGAAACTTGTTATTGTTCATTATTGTACGGGATGTCTGGCTCACCTAGCTTCGGCATCTGTCAAAGCCTGTATAAGCGAGTAGAAGGAGAATTGCTTTATGTTAATTATGCACAGGATATCTGCCTAATCAATCACCTCACAAGCTCGCTCGCCTTGCTTGGGTACCTGTCTAGTCGAGCATACCCCTGCAAAGCCTGCTTGGTAGCAATACAACTTCCAGCTATACAAATTAGGTTAGGTTGTCTTGTCATTTGTATTCATTCTATGTTAAAATTTTAAAAAGTAGCCATATTTATGTTAAGATTATTTATTACCATATTTTATTTTTATAAATCATGTTCCGTGCATTGCCGAAATTGAGAGGTTTCCGACCCTGGGTTAATTTTTTGTTGCCGCAGAGTCAACTTTGTAATGAAAAAATTTGCGATCTTATGCAAGCGGCGCCTCCGCCGGCACCAGCGCCGGTGCCGGTAGCGGACCCGGCACCTATCCTGGTTCCAGCACCAGCATCAGCTCCACCTCCAGCTCCCCCGCCAAAGTCCGTCAGCATGGAAGATTCGGAGTTCGCCAAGATGATGAATCCGCTTTCGGTGGCTGAGCTGCGACAACGCCAGCCGCCGATCAAATGGCGAACTAGCGACTACACGAAAGACGATCCGAATCGTATAGAAGTGATGATACCAAAGGAGGTCGCCCATCATCGCTGGGCCGTCATGGACAAACTGAGCCATTCGGAGCGCAGGCGAGGCAACACCCATACCCTGATCATAGCGGGAGTTAGATCCATGTATGGCCAGCCTGTTCGACAGCTGGCCGAATTTGCATACCTCTGCGATTGCCTGCTGCCCGATATGGTGCTCGTGCTGCTGCGTAATCGCCTGATGGAGCTGCGCACGATACTCTTCCAGCCGGAGGAGCGACAATATATAGACCCTACGCTGACGGCTTATGCCCGCCAGCGCTTCAATGTGGACAAGGTGCTGCCGCTGTCGTCCTTCAAGGAGACGCTCTACCGCAAGCTTCACAATATTAGCGCCAAATTGTGGTATACCAAGGATGAGAGTCGATTGACTCAGCTTGTCAAGGAGCTGGCCTACGACCTGAAGCTGAACATCGATTGTCCCCGCCATATGATGCAGTGCGTGCGCAGCGTTAAGACCAAGCGGGAGCTGACTGCTCTACGGCGGGCCAACTTGATAGCTTCTGAATCGATGCAGGAGGTGATTATGGAGCATGAGCCCTACCAGAGTAAACACGAAATGGGTTTGCTCTTCGATGAGAAATGTCGCCAGCGCCACGCCTACCAGGAGTTGCCCTATGCACCGAAGATAACGGCCGGCCTGGGCAATGTGTGGCTAATGGACGGAGCCTGTCAATACGCGGGCTACCACGGGGGCTTGGCCAGATATTGGCCCATCCTTGGACGCTTCTCGCCGCCGCAGAAGGTGCTCTACAACATGCTGCTCGAGATCCGCGCAAAGCTGTGCGTGCTGATGTGCAACAAGAGGAGCATTGTGCGCACACCCCGGGAACTGCATGCCACATTCCTCATCCTGCTAGCAGCACATCTGCAGAAGATGCGTGTGCTGCCAGACAACCTGATGCGTCGGCCGGGCAGCTATAAGTCCGTAACTAGATTCACCTGCTTCTCCACGCTCATCAAGCATGTGGGCCTGGACTGCGAGATCAATCAGGACCAAATGCTCAACTATAAGCTGATGCCCGGCAACGTCATCTCGCTGCAGCTGTCGGTCGTTATACCGAGCGACTGTATGCAAGCGTATCCCGAATTCCGTGGCCTCGTCTGCATCCTCAACGATTGTGTTTACATCAAAGACAACCACGAAGTGGAACTGCTCTCCGACGGCTGTGCATCCGTTGCACGCGACGTGGAGGAGCTACGGGACAGCAGCAAACGTTTCAAGTTGGCCAACTGAAAGAACGATTTATTAATTATTTCCAAATTGTGTATTCGCCTGTTGTGTAAAGATATGTATTGTGTATATATATGTATATGTATATAGCGACTTGAATCATTTTAGGACAATCTTAAGTGCTATAAATTGAATATTAAATTTACTTCTCCAGATAGAGAAATACCAAAGTGTGTAATCATTGAGTAGCTTAATGAAAAGATATCTTATGAAAAATATTTAAAATAATATTAAAGCACAAATTGATAAACATATCTGATTCGAGAAGCTTTTCACGGCTTAATCAGTAGTTATCAGTAAACAGAAGTAATCCCCATATAATTCTCTGTAATACGCATAATAAATTGATATAACTAAGCCGCAGCTAGAAAAACTGAATACTACAGAGAGAACATACTAAAGAGTCTGGAAAAACTTCGGAATAGTCAGTTATCAGTTGAGAGTAATTTATCCCTATTTGATGTCTATATCTTTACTACAAATAAGTATATTAAGGCTTTGGAATACTCTCCCCTCATCTCTCAGTCAAGTTCTCTCAGTTTTGAGCAAATATGAGCGCCATTTGAAGTCTATATATCGTTAGCTACAGCTCATTTCTACATGTCATCATCATCAGTTCACAATATATATAGTATATATATCAACGTTACCTCTAGTTCCCATAATTATCACAGCTGCACACAGAAAAACTTGTTGATAATTGAATAAATGTGTTAATTAAGCTAATTTACTTTCCATGTGCTCCCCAACGCGACGCAGCCCAACCCAAGTCGCCTGCTTATACATATTAAATATTATATATACATATATAGATTTCTATACATTTGTATTTGTGCCTTATCAATTTTGGAGCTTTTCAAATATATTTAACGCTGACATGCGTTGGCTTCCGTAGCCAACTGAATGGCTTCATGGCTTCATGGCTTTTCAATTGCTTTATCAGTTCACAATAGTTTCGCTGTGAATAGCTATAAATAACTGTATGTGCATATGTATGTTTTTATTGGTTTCATTTCAAATTTTATTGAAATAATTGCAATATGTCAATTATGGTAACTGCAAAGATATCCTTTAGGTAAAGAGCTATTGGCAAAGGGTGGATTGGTTATAACAGATAGATTGTATGATAATTCTGGTAATAATAATGCCAATGATAATGACAATGTAATGATAATGACCTTGATAATAAATCAATTCGGTAATCATGATAATGATAACACAAATGATTAATTAATGACAATGACAATAATCATGAAACTGAGTGAGGGAAATGGGAGTGCTTTAAATAAAAATTTTTATAAAAATTATATATTAGTAATAATGCTTATTCGTGTTGACAGCATAGCTTCCAGTCAGGCACACCCGACTAGCCAACTCTTAACACATAATTAGCTCTCGTTCAGAGCGGAAATGAAGCATGGCAGAACATAACAATTTTATTAGGCTAACAGAGTTCAATTGATTTACTGACAGCAATTGTAGAGTATGTGCAATGCGAGCAAATATGAGTATAACGAATACTATAATTATATATACTGTTTATTGACATATATACAATATGTATGTGGTAGCTAAGGACACACCCCCACATTGACAGCAGATCGTATCAGGCAAATGGCTAATAAATTGAGCAATCATAAATTACCGGGCAGACCCAACCCGCCCAGACCAGACCACTAAATGGCCCAAATGTGGCAGTTTGATTTTGGGTATAGCCAGTTGATGATAAGTTGGCTAACAGACTGCCCGTTGATGGACTCAAATGGAGCTCTGATTGCCTATGTAAGCACGCACACACTCACACAGACACATGTATGAATAATTGACAGGTGTCGAGACAGGTAGCAGTTTGCTTACCTATTCATGCGGAAAGCAAATTATATTGCTTAATGCTAATGCGATAAGCACTGCTACCTGCAAGTGGCCATGTTTCCCTATAGAGCAGAAGTTTTATTAAGGGAAGTATTTCGCTTAAATGATATCCGAAATCGAGTTTGCTTTGAGGAGAAACTGACTTTGCAACTGGTTTAACTTTGTAGTGTAGTGTAGTAGTGTATTTATATTTATATTTATATTTATATTTATATTTATATTTATATTTATATTTATATTTATATTTATATTTATATTTATATTTATATTTATATTTATATTTATATTTATATTTATATTTATATTTATATTTATATTTATATTTATATTTATATTTATATTTATATTTATATTTATATTTATATTTATATTTATATTTATATTTATATTTATATTTATATTTATATTTATATTTATATTTATATTTATATTTATATTTATATTTATATTTATATTTATATTTATATTTATATTTATATTTATATTTATATTTATATTTATATTTATATTTATATTTATATTTATATTTATATTTATATTTATATTTATATTTATATTTATATTTATATTTATATTTATATTTATATTTATATTTATATATATATTTATATTTATATTTATATTTATATTTATATTTATATTTATATTTATATTTATATCTATATATATATTTTTTTTTTTTTATTCATATTTATATTTATTATTTTTTAATTATTAGGGCTAAATAAAGTAAAAGCAAACATCAATTTCTCTCACTCTAGACACACATACATATCAGATATAGATATACTATATATTTGTCTCTTCTGTTAATTTAATAGCTTCATCTGTTCGCTTGCGGCTATTTTCAGACTGATCAAAAATGAGACTGGACGGGCTATACTGCGCGTGATATCTGGACCCAAAGCGTTTCGAGTGGTGCTCTTTACGCGTCTAACGCCCATACCATTCGGACTGCAGAACGTCATCTTTGGAGTAAGTTGAGCTAATATTACAGTTCACGAAGACAATGAGAAATTGTATCAAACCCACTTTCGATGCTCGAGAATTTTATAATTTGTTTGTGTCCGACCTGCGCACTCGAACATATGTTTCATGTAGAATATATTATGAATTTATATTTGAGCGACTATCAGTCAGGGACGAACAACTGTCTACATACGCATATATATAGAAACTCAAATATATATATGTATAAATATATACAGTGGGTATAGTCAAGCTTCTTTGTTGCTGGCCGACTTTAGCCGTGTATTTATTCAGTTATTCAGCTGTATACTCACTCGAAATGCGTTCGCAGAGAAGTTTCGCGTGTTCAGCAATATTACAGCAATATATAGAGGAAGTCTGCCTTAAATATGTGCATTTTGGAAAGTTTTTGCATTGAGTCAAGAGCCGATCAAAGCGTTTTGCAACTGTGTCAAATTTAATATACGAGCTCCAAGTCGAATAGCAATATAGTGTGGTGAACATCGCTCACTGAAAAAGAATATGCTGTTCGAATTATTAGTGGTTGGGGCTCGTATATGCATATATTGAATTCGTCACTCTTCATATTGTTTCATTAGTCACATTGACGACCATTGCCATACGTAGCACAATTTCAACTGCTGCCAGGCAGCCAGCAAAGCAAATAAATACAACAAAAATAATGCAAAACAAATAGAAACAAATGTACACTAAATAAGGCTGAAAGTTGAATGAGAAATT
The DNA here is from genome assembly GCA_037075325.1 of Drosophila mayaguana. Taxonomy (NCBI): domain Eukaryota; kingdom Metazoa; phylum Arthropoda; class Insecta; order Diptera; family Drosophilidae; genus Drosophila; species Drosophila mayaguana. The sequence goes on from JBAMCG010000103.1 coordinate 2,510,804, forward strand.
TAACTTGAAACGGGTTTTATTGTTCAGCTAAAAGCTGTACAAATTCAGAGCTATTTGTTATAGATGCGTCATATGAGTACTTAAAATAAAATATATATAAATTAGTTGAACTTTGAGTGGAATATAATTGCATTTTATTTGAGAATACTAGATCTTAATAGTGGAGTAGTAAGAAAATAATAACTTAAGTTATCATAAATGTTTATTTTTTATATTTTTATTGTTTAGAAAAATTATATTACAAATTATGCTAATCTTTAATTCATTTAAATTGCTTTTTTGCTCTTCGTTTTCCAGCTTCGATAGTTTTTAGTTAGCCCTAAAAGTTGGCATTTTATAATCTTATGTCCCTCAAAATATACGAACTTTTTGTTAATTAAATAAAATTAATATAAAATTGTGAGATTATTTATTTTCCAATTTTGTAAAATCCTCATTGTGATTAAGAGACAATATTAATACGCAGCTTTTACTATAGTCTATATACTATACAAAAGATTACATCTACATATACTATACAAAAGATTACATCACTGTATGCTTACACATTTCTTTTTACAGATCAGCTCCATTAAGGCTCGCGATTATCACTTGGCCACATTTCTGGGTCTGTTGCCCGCTCAGACTATAAATGTTTATCTGGGCTCCACGCTGCGTTCGATGCACGAGGTGCTCAATGATCACAATACCAAGGTGACGGGCTACATTAGTTTTCTGATCGAGGTGAGCTGCTCCATATATATAGAGTATTGTTGTTTCTTTACCTGCAGCTCGTGCTAAATATTTGGGTTTTCAGTTACACAAGAATTATTGATTTTGTTTGCATAATAGGGGGAAAATGGTCTTGCGTGCTAAATTAAGTTCAGGAGTTTCCATGACTTGAACGTGATTGCACAATAGTGCATAACGTTGCCTTTAAATTATTAATGTGGTTTGAGGCAATAATTTCCAAGAAAATGCACGAATTTCTCATGCCGCCTGAAAGTTGGCAATACTTTTTATGTCCTCTACTGTTTGGCTTTAAAGTCTTATACTCTGTAGGTGTAAATTCTTACACTCTGGCAGTGGAACTTAATATATGGCTAAAGGCTTTAAAAATATGTTAAATACATGTTTTTAATTTTTTAATTAAATATTTTTTTAATAAGCGTATATTTAATTTCGCTTTCCTTATTTTAGGTAATTTGTGGCGTTGCTCTGATGTTTTGGGTAGTGCAAAAGGCGCGCAAGGAGCTCTCGGAGACTCTGCTAAACTCGGACTATGAGAACGATGGCAAACCCATCGATATACAAGTATAGCATAAGGAGAACAGCCCGACTCAACAACAACAAGAGTTGACCATGGAGTCTGCTGATGATGCGAATAGGAATTGTGTTAATTAATTAATGTAAAGATCTAATTTTTAGATTGTTTAGCAAGCCAATTAAATTATTTAGTATCTAGCTTAGTAAATTAGAGGTTACAAATTAACGAAATACCAAAAGAAATGTCGCAAATATACATAGCTATGTATAAGACTTAAAGATTAAACTTAAATAGGAGTTGACAACTATTTTAATGACGAATGCTGTGCCTAAAGTATCTACATACATATACATACAATATTTACAGTTCATATACATACATACATACACATATATATACATTTTACATGTAAATTAAAAATTGATGCCTCGCTCAGAGTCATTGGAATGTAAAATGCTCTCAGTTTGCATTTCAAGTCGATTTGTGCTCTCTAAATGAATTCATTGAAATTATGCTCAATTATATTGAACTAGTTTTGTAAGTAATAAATATTATATATAGAATTAATAGTTATTATTATTTATTAATGGCATGTTAATGCATGTCACGCCTCGGACTTGTTATAGCTCGCCAGCCGCGTGGCCTTTTGTTCATGTGCTCCACGAAAACTGTTTCCAAAATACTCAGTGTAAGCTCCACATCCTCGCAGCTGAGGCAAAGGGGCGGCCTAAAGCTGAGCACCTGTAGAAAAAGAGAAAACAAATTGTTAGTAATAGATCAAGAAATTGTGCCAGCAAATATAAGATAATACGTACTTGCAGTTAGGAAACTTGCGTATGAGCATGAGTTAGAAGAGAAACCCAAAAAGTGCTTGGAGATTAGATTAAAGTGCATATTTCATATAGATGATGTGTAAAATGTATTTTAGGTAATTCAAATTACTTTTTATTTATTACGTAAGGAAACTTTCAGTATAAAAACTATAATCTATAAATGCATTCTCTAGTAAACTGCCAATTCAATTGGGTATTTCGGTGACTATTTGTGTGTGGCCAATGAATCCTCTATAGCTTGACCCAGCACATCCACAGCGAATTTGACATCGGCGCGATTAATGCACATGGGTGGCTTAATGCGTAGCACCTGCAAAGAGTTTTGTGGGGTGATGCATGACAGGAGCAGCGATCAGGAGGAGGAGCAAAAAGATAATACGTATTAGATATGTAGGTGGAAATGATAAGGTTAAGATAAGGGCAAGATGAGCAAGGATTTTTGAGAGCCAGAACTTGCTTTCCTTATGCTAATTAGTATATATATTAGTAAATGTAAAAATCAAGCATTTAGATGATCTATATTAGTGCTAAAGTAAAGCCGTAAGCTGATCTAGTATAAGACAAAAATGCAAGCAAGCGCAATCAAGAGTCGAATATACGACTTTTGGCGTTGCCAGAGTGTAGCAGCTTGCCACATGCACACAGATTGGTAAATATATATGTATTAGTGCTAAGATGATCCAGTATAAGACAGGCAATACAAGTGAGTCACACATATAAGAAGTTTGGCGTTGCCAGAGTATTGAAACTTACATTGCCATGCAGTCCACCACGGCCAAAGAGCACGCCCATATCCTTGCACATCTCCCAAATGTCTAGCACATGCGGCGCAGCGAGTGGAGCACGCGTCTCCCGATCGCTGACGAGCTCCACGCCAATCATCAAGCCCTTGCCGCGCACATCGCCAATAAGCTCGAAGCGCTGCTGCAGCTCCTCCAGGCAGTTGAGGAAGTAGGTGCCCACCTCCAGGGAGTTGCGCTGCAGTTGCTCCTCCTCGATCACATCCAGCACGGATATGCCCACTGCACTGGCCATGGGATTGCCGCCGTAGGTATTGAAATGCAGCGCCATGCCCAGGGTGGCGGCTATCTCGGGTGTGGTGACAACGGCGGCCAATGGGAAGCCATTGCCAATGCCCTTGGCCATGGTGACAATGTCGGGCATGTAGTCGTGCGCCTCAAAGCCCCAGAAGTGATCGCCCGTGCGTCCGAAGCCCGTTTGCACCTCGTCCGCCACGATGAGGCCGTCATTGGCGTGCACCAGATCGGCCGCCCGCTTCAGATAGCCCTTTGGAAACTGCACGGTGCCGCCGACACCCTGAATCGACTCGGCGAACATGGCGGCCACCTTGCCCCGTGGCAGCGAGTACTTGAAGGTCTGCTCCAGCTCGTTGTAGTAGTTCACTCCGGCTTGGCACTCGTTCGGCCGGCAGCTGCAGCTGCGCGTCGTTTGCACAGGTGAGTCCCGGCAAGCAGAGCCGCCCCAGATGCCCTGGTAGGGATCGGGATTCATGACGTGCAGTATGCCATTGTTGACACCGGGCAGCGGATAGCGCCACGTCGAGTGAGCTGTCAAGCCCATCGTATAGGGCGACATGCCATGGTAGGCATTGCGGAAGGTCAGGATGTCCTGGTTGCCCGTGTGCAAGCGCGCCATCAGCATGGCCAAGTCGTTCGCCTCCGAGCCGGAGTTGACGAAGCACACGGCCTTCAGCTTACCCGGCAACTTGGCCGTCAGCCGTTCCGCATACTCGTGAATCTTGGGATGCATATAAATGTTGGTCGTGTGCCAGAGCCTCGACATTTGCTCGCTCAGCGCCTGGTTCACTTTGCTGGAAGGATGAAGAGATCAAGGCATCAATATGGCATCATAGATGGAGAGCATGAAGTTCCAGCTTACGGATGACAGTGACCCACGGAGACGGTTACTATGCCGCCGAACATGTCCAGATAGCGACGACCCTCGTGATCGTACAGCCACTGCATGTGGCCGGCATGGATGACCAGCGGCTTCTTGAAGTGCGCCAACAGATTGGGCGTCAGGTGGTTCTTGCGTGTCTCCAGTATACGCTCGTAGCTGGGCCCAGTATATGCAGCCGGGCGATGATCAGAGTGGGGCATCTCGCTCTGCAGTTGGGACATGACTGCGGGCGCTGCCCTCGAGTGCAGCGTCGAGTTGCAGCGGATCAGCATGTTGCATGTTGTCTGAGCTGCAAAGATAACAAGAGCAGCAGGAGACGGGATAAACTATGCAGGTTTATTAGTAAATTGAATAATATAAGGTATATACACATAAATAATGTAAGGTATAAATAAATATATATACACTATACAGATTCTAACTTAAGTGCATATCAAATAATTTTTAAATTAAAATTAATAACTAAAATTAATTGAAAAATATAATTTACAAATTAATTTAAACTCCGCTTGTTAAAAAAAAAAATAATATGACATTAATTTATTAATGTATTTTCATTACTTTAATTTCAATTATTTTTATTATTATTTTTTATCAATTTATGTAATTTTTAGCTATTTATTTATTGATTATATTAGTGATACTCTTTCTTTTATTATTTTTTATTTTCTTTATTTTAATTTCAAATTATTTTATACTTTTTTTAAAGTCAATCAATTTATGTAATATTATTTTTTTTTTTTATTATTTTGTACTTATTTATTTATTGATTATATTAGCGATACTCTTTCCTCATTTTTACGTATTTTTTATGATGATATAATGAATAATTTTGTAATTAAAATAACAGATATTATATGTTCCCACTACACAATCTATTCCCTATTTCCAGTTTCGATAGACCATAGAAAACACAATCTCCCCAATCTCTCGTAATACTTTCAGCTAGTTCAAGCGTGAGATCAGTTATGGCAATATAAAAAGGCTATAAAACACGTGACATTTGATTCAATTTGAATAGACAGCAGCTCGGGCAGTTCCACATATTTATGTAGTCTATATAGCTTATATAGTCTATATAGCACACGTAAATGTAAATGAATGGAACGTCTAAGAATGCAACTTGCTACGTAGAAAACGTAATCAGAGATCGAGACAGTGCAACCGAAACCATTTGTTTTGGCTGGAATTTAACTGAGGCGCAGTTTCCGATTTCCATAAATATAAATACATATATAAATAAATATTGTATATATTTAAATACGTATATTTGCTTTCGCCTCTATACCAAACGAGTGGGTTGCTCAAATATAACTGGTTACATTTATTTATTATTGTCATGTAATTGAACACAATTAATTCTTGATTAATGCGCACAGCTCTATTTGTTGTTTGTCTTGTTGTTTTTCTTGTTGAGTTCAGATTTAAGTTGCTTAAAGAATTTCATTTAATTGATACTTTAAATTAAATTAAATTTAAACGCCTTTAGAAAGTTTAAACTTTGCTGCTGTCAATTGAAAGGCGTCAGAGAACTTGGACAGTTAACTAGTGAATACTCTTACCAGAATGGGTAACCACTCTTCTATAATAAGTAATATAATATAGTAATAAAACACAAACACCATCAATAGAGGAACATGCGATATGAGGCGCCACCTCCCCAGCAACACGATGTCAGCTCCGTCCTCACTTAACAATTTCTGATCATAATGAAGTGCGCAATGTGATAAGCGTTAGACCCCCTGGTTAGGTGAAGTTATCTCTATTTGTCTCTCATAGCCACTCAGCTCTGCTCTTATCATTCAAACACCTGCCTGTTATCAACTTAGAGCTCTTATCAGTCACTGTCAACGCGAACTGGCGTGATTAGAACTGAATTATTAGTTGATATTGGGATTGTAGAGTATTTAGCAAGTCGCACATCAAGTTTCGTATTTCTGGTGCGCAGTTCCGCATGGGGCGGTCATTGCCATTGCCATAGGCGCAACGAGGAGGTCAACAAACATATCTACATTTCACTTAATTTAAATACCTGTGCAGGAAAAGCTGCACAGGTGAAACATAAAAGAAAATTAAAGTATGACATATGTATATATAAATAAAGTACACAAAAAATAAGAAAATAATTTGTATATAAATATTTTAAATAAATACAATTTTTAAAAATAAATAAAAAACGTACGTTATCTAAAAACAGATAATTAAGTCAAATAAACAAAATATATATTAGGAAGAAAATAAATAAAATAAAAAATTAGCATATATTTTTTATGTTGATGTTACTTAATATTTAATTTATTTCATATATAACAATACTTACTACTTTTCTTCTGCATTTCATTCGTTTTTTTATAAATATTTAATTTATTTATTTATTTATTTTTATATTTTTTTAAATTTTGGTTTATTTGCTATTTACTATTTTTAATAATATTAGCAATAAATAATAGTGAATGTAAAGAAATACACATTAAATAGATAAGAAGTTGAATGAATGTGCTGATAAGCAGTTTTTTTTTTTGACGTCATAAAAAATAAAACAAATTTAGCACCGAAAATAGAACAATTAAATTGTATTTACGAAAAATAATCATTTGTCCTACATTGAAATATGAATAATATAAATAGATTTAGGGATAACAATTTGAAATGTGATTAAGTAAATACGAACAGAATTTTTAAAATATTAATTTCTTGTTCCTCTTATATTACATATTCAAGCTTATCAGATTTTGTACTCACCCAATAATCCCTTCGACACCATATTAAATATATTCAACAATTTCTAGTTGCAACTTCCTGTATATTTATGCAAATATTGCAAAATTAACGCCGCACTTCCGGATTAATTTGCCTAGTCCAGTTTTTCTACAATTCTGCTTTACACCTTCGCCTAGGAGCTGCGTAAAACGGTTCTTTTTCTTTTTTTTTTTCTTTACTATTCTAGTCACCGATCTCGCACCACAGAAGTGAAGGCGGTGCGCACTCAACGACGACAGAGCCTCAACTAAACTAAGTGGAATTGAAATAGCTGCAGTCGGCAGTCATTGGAATAGTAAACAATCCTCAACCGGCTGGAACGTGGGAAGACGATGAGAGAAAGGGGGAGAGCAAGAGAGGGAGTGTAAGTGTGTGTGTGGAGATGTGTTATCTATTGGGCGCTCTCGCAATGTCAAGGCTGCGATCTGTGTATGAGCTATCACAGGAATATGGTATATGAAACTAAGGCACACACATACATTTTTGTTTACTTGTTACAAGAGATGGAATGTAGAATGTGAAAAGAGAGAACTGCAACTCTTACTCTTACATAAAGGTAAGGGAAATTTTCAATGGAGTTTCATCTGCAATCAGAATGCTCAAAAATATAACTAAATTTGTGTTGGCACTCTGCAAAATATATGTAAAATTGAAATTATAACTTAAAATATTTATAATAAAAAAAATAAAACAATATTAAAACTTATTTCTCACAATTTTATTTCATTTGTTGGTTGAAGCACAAACTACGAACACAGGTGCACAGATTCCTTGTTGTTTGTTATTTATTTTGTATCATAATTTTTTGTTTTTAACAAAATATATTATTTATGTATATATGGGATTTGGGGTTTAAGGGTATTATTTTGAATGAATTCCCTTGTTAGCAGATTTGAATTGAATTTTGCATTTCGCGTTTTGAAATGCAACTGTGCCGAGTGTTTTTAGTTAATTTGCTGATTTTGCATATAGCGCTAATTTACAATTGCATTATTATTATTATTATTATTATTATTATTGATAGTTTCCATCTTTGTGTTTTTTATATATATAAACATTTGTTATTCATATAACACAATAAAATATATATATATACTACACTTTTTATAGTATAATTTATGTATATATATATTTATATCCGTTTTTTCAATCAACATCACAAGTCTGCGCTTTGATGCTCCTTCAATTGCCATTCGAGTCCCTCACAGATGCCACGAGTTATTTGTATATAGACTTTTAAATGTATATGAATATATATTTATAGCTCGATATAAAAAGGTTTTCTCGGTTGCTAAAAACAAGCGCTAGGTGGTGTTGGTTGGGCGGCTTATGAATAACAAAACTGAATGAATTTCGAGTAAAAAGCACACACAGACACATACACACACAGCAGCATCTTCATCTCATCATTATTATCATCATCATCATCATCAACAACTGCACCCAAATGAAAGTTCCTAATTAAAGTCGGTGTACTGATCCGAATTGGGGCTACGAGGCGTGGCTGCTGCCGCTGTCGACGGCTCCAAGCTGGCCGCCATTTGACGCAGATTATCCACACCCACCAGCAGTTGCCTAAGGAGTGATAAAGAGGAGGAGAGAGATTAGCCTTGAATAGTATTGATTTCATCAAGCTTGATCAAAACTGACCTCAAATTCTGCTCAGCATTGTCCGCAGCTCGCAGTAAATCGCGCGACAATTGATGCGTTCTGGACGGACGCGATGTGTTGCTGGTGCTGCTGTGGCTGCTGCCAGGCGTTATCACCGAAGCCCCACCAACAGCTGCTGCTCCCGCAGCGCCTGCGGCACCAGCAGTTAGCTGATCACTACTGTGTCGCAGCTCGAACAACTCAGCCTTTAAAGGAATGCATTTTAATATACATATATATATATAAATTCCTCTCCATGGTTAGCATTAATATCTACCTCCAGCTGTGCCACCTGTCGCCGCAAGCGCTGTGCATTCTGAGTTTGTGCTGTGGCCGCCAACGTTTCACGTCTTCGCGCATCGCCCACAGCCAGCAGCTGCTGCTCATAGTCCTGAGCTCGACGCGTTTGCGCATTCAGCTCCACACGCATCTCTTGCAGTTCGCGCAGCAGCCGCTCGTTTTCCTGGCGCAGCGTGCAGGACACACCGCCATCCGATTCCTGGGGCGGAGAATCTATGGAATTCGAGGGCAATCCAATTGCCACATCCGCCATGCGCTGTGACGAGTGTAGAATGGGACCGTCAGACAGAAAATCGGGCAGCATTTTAACCGTAGAGCCAGCCGCATCGCCAGCTGATTGCATCGTTGAAGTGTTGGGCAGACCAGTGGCTGCGGCAGCGGGCAAGAGCAGAGCACCACCACTGCCGCCACCCATGGCGCTGCTGCAGCTGGGCGCCTCGGCAGCGCCTAAAGGCGAGTTGGGTGGCGAACTGAGGTGCGCCTCTTGGCACCACGAGTCCGGCAAATGATCTTGCACAAAGTCGGGTAGAGCCGATGCGGCGCCAGCCACGTTTGACGTGTCCAGCGGCAAATCGAGCTTCATTTTGGGGGAAGCCGAGGCCAGAACCAAGCGATTCGGACGCAAAGCAGGTCGACGACGAGGCGATGCAGCAGCAGCGGCAGCGCATGCAGCATGCGGCGGCATATCGTAGCTGGAATAGGATCGCGGCACATAGCGCGAATTGCTGGCCGCTGCTTGCAGACTTGACGATGATGAAGGAAATATATCTAAGAAAATAGAGAAAATATATTGAGAATCTTTTTCCATTCTATGCAACCAACTCACCATCGTCGACACGGTCATCGTACAGGCGACTGTTCCGCACCTGGGCCAGGCCTAAGTGCTCGTAGTCATCATCGTCGTCCAGCATAATGCCGCTACGCTCCACCTCCAGCCGCAGATCCGGACGTAGTCGTGTCGAACTGGAGCTGTTGCCACTACCGCCACACGCTGCATACTCGGCCAGACTCGCCTGCGAGTCGAAGGAGCTGAACCGTGGCGAACGCTTCATCTTATAGGCGGCGCTGCCATTCAAATCCGGCTGCATGTGGCTCACGGATGCAGATTGGGGTACCTTTGGCCTGGCTCCCGTCGACGTTTGCAGCGCAGCAGTTGACGTTGAACTTGCGTTTGTGGTGCTGCTGCTGCTACTGCTGCAGCAGGCACTCGTGCCGCCTGTTGCATCAAGGGACGTGACTGTGCTGCTCGGCGCTGTAATTGTGCCGCTGCTGTTGAGAAAGTGCTTGAAAGAAAATGTTGATGTGGATGAGGAAGAGGCGGAGGTGGTGACACTCGTGCTGTTTGTTGCACTTGCTGTTGCAGCAGCTGGCGGTGCTGCTGATGCTGCTGTGACAGTAATTGTGGCCGAACCAGTTGTGGCCCGTATATTTGTGTAATCACCGCGACTAGAGCTGCTGGCGCTGCCATTTAGCCATAAGTCTGCCACCAAATCGTTGACATTGTCGCTACGCGTACTTGCCGGCAGCTTGGCATCGCCGCAGGCTCCATTGCCATCGCCGGTCAGGTGCTGTTGCTCCTGTGCAGCTGTGGCTGCATTGGCAGCAGCGGCAGCATCGTCCGTATTGATATTGTTCCCATTGCCATTGGCCATTTAAATGTTGCAGCCACCGTTAATCACTGAATTCCGTCGCCAGTGGTTTGAATTAAGTGTGCTCTCCTTGTGCCCCTGTTGTGTATACTTTTTAAGGGATTTAGTATTAGTTTTCGCTGTAAATTTAATTAATTTGGCGTTGCATTTCTCTGCCGACTTTTCACTAAAGTTTTTGTTGCTTAGAGCTGGACACAAACGATATTCTGCATTCTTTTCTGTTATCGATGGGTCGAGACTAACGTATCGATGGGTTTTCTTACATGAGCGCAAAAGAAGCAACCAAGATTCAAATTATGTTTATAATAAAGTATGAAAGCAAGTGTAGTGAATTTTTAAAAAGTTAAGAAATTAGAAAGTAGTGTGTGTCTGTCTAATGTGTACTGGTCAAAATTTTGTTAAAATGTATACATGTTGCATAAGTTCAGCTGCAATTGTAATTTTATTACAATTATCTATCACCTACGTGTCATCTCTATTGATACATTTGCCGTATTCGGAGTGACCATGAAGTATATAAAAATACTAGCACTGACTTATATGTTTGCTACGGATTATTATGTTACTAGTTTACGTTCACACCGCTCTCGTGGTTTTTGTTTTGTCTTCGCACTCCTTGCCTATTGCTTCCGAGGAGAACGGCGAGTCGGGTATAAACGTTGCTAATTGGCGCAATATATGCATAATTAATGTAATAAAAAGCGAAAGGCGAACGTGAATGTTTTATGTAAATAATATAAAAAAGTGAACGTTCAGTGGATAAAAATTAACACGAATCTAATAACCAAACATAAAAAATAACAAAAACAATGCAAGGGCGGCGTAAAGAAAGTGGAAAAGAAAATTCTGCGTAGCAAACAAACCGGTCGGCGCACAACATACAGACATACATACATATACACACATGCATACAAATACATACGAAAAACGTCGTCAATATAATATCGTATGCAAAAGACGCATTTTAAACAAAACTACAAAACGCCGTGTGCTCAAAAAGTAAAAACGTACGCAAATCGTACAATACTTACATATAAATAACAGACTGTGCTTTCCACATTTTATATTTGCGCTGACCAAACGAAAAACGCAAAAGGCGGCCGCCATATGCGACAGCGACTTGTACTGCTGTTCAGGCTGCGGGGGTGACAGCGCCAGCGGCGTACCAAAGGTGGTGAGAGCAAGAGCTAAAACGACGCGACGCGACGCAACGCCATACAACACAACGCTCACCTTTCGCGTATTGTAAATTGTTTTTGCAAACACACAAACTAACCCCTCCGACCGACCGACCGAGCAACCGGCCGCGCTGCAGCAGCAGCATCGTCGTGTGTTCCACTTTCGTTAGGCAGCGCCCCTTTTGCTACTACTATGCATACGTTGTCCTGATTTCGATGCAATAAACACAGAGAGAGACAGTGAGAGGAGGACCTATTAGTGAAAATGTATTTGTATTGGTGATCAGCAGCAGCCTCAGCTTTCCATGCTAAGCTCACTCTCTGAAGTAAAAGAGAGAACAAGAGCGCGGATGAATTGATGACAATGTATTAGTGATCAGGAGCAGCTAAATATACTCTATTGAGCTCTCCTTCGTGTGTGTGTGTGCCAAATTATATTTAATTAATAAAAGAGCGCATATTAAATAAAATGCAACGGAGCTGCTTCAGCGACTGCAGCAGGCAGGTAAGTTCCAATTAGGACCCGGCTAAACTCAAGTACCTATCCATTCAGCCTTCCATCCATGCATCCAGCCGTGACTCTGTGTGCGTTTTATTTTATATTATTTTTTTCTGTGGGGTTGTTTCATTCTCTTCTATTCAACTTGGCAGCAGCAGCAGCCGCCTGGCCACGGCCCCATTTATTGACTTGTCTACATTTCTTCTTTGCCTTCTGCTGCGGCTGCTGCTGTTGCTGCTGCTGTGTCTGTCATTGCCGTTGCCCGTCCCTTTCCACTGTTCCGCTTTTGTATACAAATTATGGTGCGCTTTGCTTTGCCTGTTGTTGTTCTTGTTTTTACAGTTGTTGTTGTTTTAAGCTTTTATGGCATTCGCTGCTGCGTCGTGCATTCCACTCATTTGTTGTTTTTATACACACACACATATATATATATAGTGTAAACGTTATAAATATAGATTTTAATTTGCTTCTACCGCATTCGAAATTGATTTCTGTTTTGGCCCACAAGTTAATAATTGCCCCTTGCCCTTGCAATACGCCAAGAAAAGTGAAAATTGAACTGTGCCGAGGTGAGTGGGTGGGTAGAACGGGTGGTGGGGTGTAGATGTATTGGTTCTTATATTCGTTTGCACCTTTGGCCCAACCTTGTGGCGTCTTCTTTGGCTGGTAATTCAATTAACAATTAGCTTCATCAGTCGCCCACAACCCCCTTTAGCCGTAACCCTTCAGAACAATTGTTGACCTATTTTCGCTGTAGTTTCTTTTTCTTATTTTTTGTGTTCTTGGTTATTGTGCTGTTAATTAATATTAGTAATTCTCGTGTTTTCCCTTGCCTTCTAATTCGTTCAGTCTGATAACCAGCTGGAAATTAAAAGTTTATACTACACGAAGCATTATGGTTTCATTATCTTCTTTTTTTTTTTTTTTTTTTTTTGATTGGTCGACGCTCTTAGGCGAGCCATAACTTGCGGGGGAGTGGGTAGAGTGGGAAAGGTGTTTTCGTTGAATACTCTATATATTTATGGTAAATGTGTGTGAAGGTAGATTGATTTGGTGGTAGTATTTGTAACTATGGTGAAAATGGACTAACAGTTTTATCTTATATAGCGTATGTACATATATTTTAATTAAAAAATATTATTTGGGAATATTTTACATAATATGGAAGCTAAAAAGTTAATAATTGGATATGGATATATATTTAGTTTTTTTTTTTAAGATTTTGAAAGCATTTGCTAAAATTGTACAATAGAAGATAAAAAAAATGATTATGTAAAGGGAAAATATATATACAAGCAAAATAAATGTCATTTCATTGTTATCTTTTATTTTATATAAATGCATTTCTTAAAATCAACTTAAATTTATATTATATTTCGCATCCGTAATTTAATTAATATTTAATTTTTTTTTATTTTTATTATTTAGGGTATTTGCAAGTCGTCGATCTTAACTTGTTTTTTTAGAGCTGCTGTCTTTGTGTGGGTTGTGCTTACGTGATTAAGTGTCGCATTCAGCAATCAATAGCCAACATTTACGACTCTTTATTCCATTTTCTATGAATCGCTTTCGAGCGACACTTTTCCAGTTTTCACTAACGTTTTGACGTGTTTTTTTTTTTTTTTTATATATTTATATGCACCCTCGACAGTGTCTTCTTTACAAATTGTCTTAGTTTTTTAATGGGTATCGTGCTGTCCCGCTCTTTCTCAATTTAGCCTGGCTTTCCTCTGCGCTTTTCATAAGTAGAACTCGTAGCTTTTTATGTTGTGAGATGTTTCATAGTGCTTTAATGGACTTTGATTTGTTTATAAAATGTGAGTAAAATCTGGTTGATATTTTATTGATCTATACACCTATATATAACATAATAAAAATATAACTTGCATAAGAACCATGATTCAGTAAAAGTTTAAGCACTTCTAAGCTCTGAATTATCATTTTTTACTAACGTGGCTTTTGACCTATTTAGCTTAATCTGGGGTTTACTTCAAATGTGTAATATTAAAGCTTTTAAACAAGTCAAAGTCCATTAAAAGCTAAGCACTTAAAAAAAATCGTATATGCAAGTCATGGTTCTCTAAAAGCTGAAAAACAGATTCGAATTATAAGAAACATCTGCCATATGTGATTGGCAAAGTTTTCGTGCTCATAGCTAACCTTTGGTTTTAATAGTATTAAATTATATTATATTAAAGCCTTTATGCAACGAAATACTTCTTTAATTCATTTAAAATTGTATTGAGTTTAAGAATGGGGCATGTGGAGAAAGGGATTAGTGAAAAGGGTTAAAATTACATTCCACACCTTTTGCACCTGGTCTGACCTTTCGCTTTGACAGTTGGCTAATTGCTAAGGACTATTAAAAGTTCAGGTATTCGTTTGTCATTTGCCAATTGCCAATTCCAATTCCAATTTGCTGTCATTTTGTTTTCTATTCCTTTCTATGGATTCCTGTTTCCAATTGGAAACGTGTCCAACCACGCAAATGTTCTTATTGGAATGATAGCTAATTCTGCATTCTGTATTTATACAGCTCTTGACGCTGCCAGCGAAGGCGGCGCATGCATAGGAGAGTCGCCTGGCAGTCAGCAGTGGAAGCAGAGACAGACAGACAGCGTCGGGATTCAAATGTCGTCGAGCAACGGCGGCATCAATAGTGCCACAAATGGCCGCAGTGGCAGCACTGGCAGCGCCAACATCAATCTCAATCTCAAGGCCAAAACGGGAGCAACTATTGCAACAGCAACAACGACGACAACGACACACAAGACTTTGCCGGACCTGAAGACACAGCGGAGCAACAGCAGCGCCGGCAGCGGCATTGGCATTGTGGCCAAAACCTTGGCCACCCACCGTCGGGACAGTTCGCACGTGGAGAAATCGCAGCTGCCGGAGCGGCCGCTCAGCTATGGACCGCCGCAGCAGAGCAAGCCCGTGGCCCTCAGCAAGGAGCCGAAGGAGGGGCATCTGGTCTACTGCGAGGGCAAACTGCACTCCGGCGCACTGCAGTCGCTCATTCTGCACATGGTGCCCACGCACGACTACTATCCGGAGCACAATTTTCTGTTTGCATTTCTGTTGAGCGGACGCCTGTTCATTCGGCCGTACGAGCTGCTCGCTCAGATCTCCAGCAATTGGGAGCAGCAGCAGCAGCCGGCGGGTGATGTTGTCGACGAGGCTGTTGCCCAGCCGGCGTCGTTACCGCTGCACTTGAACTCTGCCTCGCCGTTGACACAGCGCAAAGGATCGGCCGCAGGTGGAGCAGCGGCTGGGAAGGGTCAGGGGCAGGAGCTGGAGCTGGAGCCAAAGCCGCAGCAGCGAACTTTGACGCAGCGATCGGCGCAGCATTGCATACGCTTGCTCTCCGAGTGGATTGAGATCTTTCCGTACGACTTCCGGGATGAGCGCCTGATGCAGCAGGTGCGCATCTTGGCCAGAAAATGTGTCTACATTGACAACTCGCTGGGCAAGCAGGTGTCGCGCATCCTGCAGCTGCTCGTGGCGCGGCTAAAGGACCTGGAGCAGTACGAGGAATTTCTGCAGCTGCTCAACAACGAGGCCATCGAACAGCAGTCACACCAACACCAACAGCAACAATCACAACAACAGCTGCATCATCAGCATCAGCTGCTTCATCATCATCAGCATCATCTACATTTGCATAATCCGTTTCAAACGTTTCTAGGCAGCTCCCATACTTCATCATCGGGCAGTGGCCACACCACGAACGGCTTACCGACGAGCGGTGGCGGCGGCGGGTCGGCCAGCAGCAGCGGCAACTCGACTAACAGCGGCAACAACTCCGCCTCGAGCACTCCGCAGCCCGACGAGGTGTTCGGCATTATGGACTTGTGTCCCAGCTGTGAACACTTGGCGCATCAGCTAACGGCCATCGAGCTGGAGCGTCTGTCGCACATTGGACCCGAGGAGTTTGTACAGGCCTTTGCCAAGGATTATCAGCAGCAATCCAAGGGCACGGGCATGGGCACGGGTACGGGCATGGCAATGGGCGTGGCCGTGGGCATGGGCAACTCAATCACAGCTTCAAGTGATGCGACGGCGGGCAGCGCCTCATTGAATGATATGAAAAAGACACGCAATTTGGAATCGTATGTTCAATGGTTCAATCGTCTCAGCTATTTGACGGCCAGCGAAATTGTTAAGGTGGGTGGAGTGGGTTGCTCGGCTACTGACTGGGTGGGGGAGATTAGGGAGTGCTTAAAATGATTGGATGTGCTGGGCATCCTACTGGCAGGGGGTGAAAATGTAAATGGAAATGATGCCCGGCCATAAACGTATGGAATTATGTTTGCCCAGCGCAAAACCATAAAAAATGAAATTCAATTGCTAAAAAAAATAGAAATAGGAAGAAATATGTGAAAATCAATAGGGATTTCTTCGTAAAATGCTAAGATGCTGGAATTACCCAAAAAACAAAAAAATAAAAATATAAAAATAAATTAGGACAGATTATGGAAACAGCGGATTAATATAATAATTGACTTAGGTATGGGATAGATATTTTTAAATGGAAATCAGCGCCTTTCTACGCGCTTTTCATTTAGATTTTAAAGAGTTTTCCTTAATTTTCTTGAACCTACATTTAATGCCTATGCCTTTGCTTCCACAGTATCCGAAGAAGAAGCAGCGCGTGCGTATTATCGAATACTGGATCGAGACAGCTCGCGAATGCTTCAACATTGGCAACTTTAACAGTCTGATGGCCATTATAGCTGGCCTAAATCTCGCGCCCATTGGCAGGCTTAAAAAGACGGCAAGTTCTTTAAGGCTGACAAACTGAATTCGGCAAATGTCTAACTCGTTTTCTCTTTTTGCAGTGGTCTAAAGTGCAATCGGCAAAATTCTCAGTGCTGGAACATCAAATGGATCCAACATCGAATTTCAACAGTTATCGCTCGACGCTTAAAGCTGCAATGTGGCGCTCCGAGGGCGCCACAGAAGAACGCGAACGCATAATCATTCCATTTTTTAGTTTATTTGTTAAGGATTTATACTTTTTGAACGAAGGCTGCTCGAATCGGTAATTAGCTCAAATTGCTCTCAACTAAACGATAAGAGAAATCGAATTTTCTGATCTCTTTCATTTCGTTTGCAGTTTGCCAAACAATCATATCAATTTTGAGAAATGCTCACAACTCGCCAAACAAGTGATGGAGTTCAATGAATGGAAGAAAGTCATTTGTCCGTTTGAGAAATTGCCGAATGTAATTGCCTACCTGCAGCATAATGCGGTGCTCAATGAGAATACGCTCGCGATTGCATCGTTTGAGTGTGAGCCGCCCGAGAATACTGAGGAGAAGGATCGCTACAAAACTGTGAAAGCCGAAACGAAGCAACAATTGATGCAACAATTGCAGGAACAACAACAGCAACATCAACAACAACATCAGCAATAGCTGACTCTTAGCTATTTAGACTTTACACAGACTTAATTTAAGTTACGCTTAAGCGCTTGCCATGTTTTATTTTTTTTTTGTAAACTTACTTTTTACATAAGTCGATTATAAATTTTAAGACGAGAAAGTTGAGGAGTGTTTAGGCTAAGCTCAGCAATTAGTTCAGACAAGACGCATGCGCTGCTGCCCCTTTTTAAGCTGGCTAATGACTTTTAAAGTCAGCCTTAACGAAACAACAATTTAAACATCCGCAAACCTATATACAATTAACTGACTTCGGAAACGAGCTAACGTTAACATTTCTCTCATTTTCATTTTATTTCCACTTTCCTACTCGACGAAGTGGCGCATGTGCCATAAAAAAACGAAATATATTTTATGAAACGCGAAGCATCTCCAGAATGTTGCCAGTAATTAATTATTAATTGATTGAACTAAGCAAACATTAAAAATTAAGCAGATAAAGCGAAGCGATACGAAATGAATGTATGTACTTAGAGCATTTAATTGCCGCAACTTATTTTTATTCTATATTTAATTGCAATTCATGTAATATTGAAGGGAAAACAAATCATATTTGTCATATTATATATATACATACATATATATATTATGTCAATAATTTATTTTGACCACATTTGACAAACTTGCGTGTATGCGTGTTATTTTGTAAGTGAACAGTATTTATATTTATATATTTACACAATTTTATAGCTAAATTAAATCATGTTTTAAATATTCGATTCATTCGACGACGCTTTTGTCTTTGAAGCCTCAACATTTATTAACGATTATTAGCCATGCAGCATAATTCACACAAAAGAAACAAACAAACAAATGTTTTCTATATACTTATAAGAGAAACAGCAACAAGAAAAACAAAAAGTACACCTTGTGGTAGCTACAATGATGCTTATCCTTTTTAAGATTTAATTTTTATTCAAGGAAACTACAAATACATATATATACACAATATATGAGTATATTATATGATTCAAAAGAAAACAAAAATACAAACAAATATATATATTATAGTATGTGTATGAAAATCTCTACGATATTAACTATAAAGGGACTAAATCGATAAAACAAAATCCAACATATTCGATAAAAAAAAAGATGCTTTGAATAAATCAACTGATCAAAACCCATTCTAATAATACAACGCCTAAAATGTGTTTTAATTTATAATTAATTATATTATTATTTAAATAGGTAATCAATTATATTGAGCCAACTTGTTTGCCTTCAAATTCGAAAAAGCGTTACGGCACATTTTTGGCATGTTCCATGACAAAAGCTGCCTGCTGCGCTTACCAGATACGATAAGCAGCGCTGCCAGATGTGATAAAATTTCACTCGATAACTTTTAACCCAAATACAGCCCCTATACCATATATGCACGCACACAAACGAAATCAGACACACTGACAGACATAAGGGAATAGCGGCATCGGCATTGGCGCTGTGCTTTATACGCGACGCGATTTTGTGGCGTGCAGACGTCTTGGCGGTGAAAAGTAAATGAAAATTGAAGTCGGAAAAGCGCATACAACAATCTAATTGGAAACTGAACCGAGTACTAAAGTGCATCAAATTGAATTTCAATCGCGAAGTTGCTTGACTGCTTGAATGTGTGTATGAAATGTGTGACTGTGTGTGCGAGTGAGAGCGCGTTTGACATTGTAAAGTGCAATTGCAGTTTGATGAGTAATTGCGTGCGTGTGTGTTCATTTGTTTGTTTGTGTTAATTACACAGCAAGAGAGAGGTGAAAGGGTACCGCTACGGCTTCTCCGACAAGCAGAGCAGGACGATTGTGTTGTGCAGTCAACGAGTTGCGCCCAATTTGTTGCATTGGAGTACAACTAAAACAAGAACCTGTTGTTGTTGTTGTTATCGCTCGTAGTGGGGCAAAAACAAAGAGAACGCAGCGACAAGAAGGAAAAATCGATTGTGCTCATTTTTGTTTTGGTTCATGTTCATATTGGCAAATATGTGTGCGAGTGTGATTGTGTTTGAATGAGTTTGCATGTACGTGTGACTGTATGTGTGTATGTGTTTGTAAAATAGCAACGAAAGCAACGCGCGAACTGCAACAATAACAAATCAAGACGATAACCCGATAACAGTGTCCTTTCTCGCAGGACATTAACTGCACATGGCATGACTCATGCAACGCAGCCCATACAAATAAACAGCAACAATGAAAAATAATCAAAAGTATGCAAAATTGCCCCAAGATTTGGATCTGAGCTTTCAAAGTGATTTAGATTTGCTACCGGACACAGCGGCCGATATCGATGTCGATGAGTTTAATTTGAGTGGCACGCCACCTGCAGGTTTAGTACTAAACGACGACGACGACGACGTCGACGCCGGCGCTGACGACGACGACGAAGACGACGAAATTGTTATTGCAGCGCAGGTGTTGGGAGGTGGCGGCGTCGGCGACGGCAGCGGTGGCGGCAGCGGCGGTGGACTGCGTCTGGCCACACGTAAGCAGCGCAAACAGCGCAAGCAGCAGCAAGTGGAGCAGCGGTTGTACAACAAGAAGAATAAGATCTGCGGACTGGGCAGTGATAGCGTTATCGAGGTAAGTCCACAACAATTATCGATAACTAAAGCCTTAATCGTAATCAGCAAGTCTTGATCGCAAAAATTGCGATCAAATTGGGCACAAAGTAAATTGCTTAGGGACATAAAACACGTTCTTTATGTAGAATAATAATTAAATGTTACAAAAGCTAGTCCATTAAAATATCCGCTTTTGATCCAATGAAAAGTACACAAAAGCAAATTGCTTTTACAAATCACAATAGGAAATCTATTGAAAAATACGAAAAATCGACAATGTTACAGGGCAAGAAAATCGATAAGACAACAAAGAAAGAAATATTCAGGCATTCGTAAGAGCTAAAGTTGGCGCACCTGAACCAAGAGTTCAGAAGTCGTTGCTATTGTTTAAATAGTTAGTCAAACAAAGGTAGAGCGTTGCCAGACTTAAGCAATTCGAAGGGAAATCACGTTTAATGCGCTGATGTTAATGGATTTATGTTGTTCCCCAAGTCGTTTGACGGCGAGGCAAACGCGTAATGACATCTACTTAAAATGTTTTTGTGAGGTCCAGGGTTTTTACGTGTGCGTGGACATTTTGGGTGGCTGGGTTGGTGGGCTGGTGGGCTGGTGGGCTGGTGGGCTGGTGGGCCGTGCGCTGAGGTTTATATAAGTTGGCTTTCACGCCGCTTATCTTTAAAGCTGGTTGCATACACTGAACGAATTTTATGTAAAGTCAATTGGCGCACAGTAACTAACTAAATGTAGAATAATTTAAACTTGGGCTTAGTGAACCTAAATTTAGCTCCTTTTATTTACACAAAAAATATATTAAATATTTAGTAGATACCGCAGCTTATTTAGTTTTTGTTTTCTCAGAGTGTAATCTGAAAATCAATAAGCGCAGCTATCTATTATTCATTTACCCAAGTCTTAGCTATATACATAACTTATGGACGACATTTGTGCGTACTTAATGACAAGGCATTCACACCTGGCCATTAACTTAATATGTATGAGTATATTTACCTTAATGTCAGCCTATGAATATACTTCTATCGCAGCTCAGCTTTTCCCCAAGCACACAAACGCACTCACACGCACACATTTATACAGCTCAATCAATAATGCGTCAAGCCCTTGTCAATCATAGCAGATGTGAGTATACATTGCATTTTAAAATTCAGTTCAACCTACCCCGTAATGGGAAAACGCCGGAAAATTGTGGCACGTGTGTGTGTTTTGTGGCGGGGACGTCAGAATGGGGCGTATGTAAATAAAGCTCAACCTGGGTTTGGAATAGATTTGGGCTATTTCCTGTACAGAAGTGAGACTTATAGATGAGAAATTCAAATTGTGGAGATTATCTTTATATTGCGAGCATATTAATTATAGATGTTATAATAATTTTTAAGTAAGTATTTCAATGCAGAAGTCTTAAGAAAAAATTAATATTAAGGATAGATTTCTTCTATTGCAATGCTCTTAAGAGCATTTATTTAACAATTCCAATTATATAATCAATTTCAATGCACGTTCGCTCGACTTATAGCCAAACTCTGTCAAAATGTGTGGGGTAGAAAATCTTTTGATAAGCCTCTCAGCCCCAATATAGATTATTTGTATTTTTGCATTGCGTGTTGGAATCATGTGAAAAGCACAGTTAGAGGATTACGCAGCAAATACACATATGCATACATACATATATACATACACATTTATATGTTGATATGTGTGCGTTCAATTAGTGGTAATATTGTACAGATATTTATTTATTTTGCATTAAGCTTTATTTTATCGGACATTCAGTGTGCAAAAATTGTTATTCGGTCCTAAAAAGTTTTGCTCTAATAGCCTTAACGCTTAATTAAGCACATAAGCCTAATGGAAAACGATTTAATTGACTCATTTGGCTGCATTCATTTCCATTTCGATTAATAAACTGTTTATTTACTCTATGTAGAAAGTTCCGATCCTGTTGACATTTCTAGGCACTAAATAATCAACTCGACACGCACACAGACTTTGTGATAAATAAATAGAGAATTTTCGAATTTTACATCTAGTAAATGATTCGTCCCGCTTTGTAATCCTTCCAGCATTTACTCCAATGGGGACAGTCGGGCATTCGAAAACCTATTAAATGAGCGCCAATTCCATATTACTTATTCCATTTGATGTACCTTATTAATATCTATATAACTTACTGCTGGCTAGTGCAATCGAGGCGATTATTAAAAATAATGCGACTTTAATCTTCATTCTGCTTAAGTTTCCCGCTTAAGTTCAACTGCAGTTCGAACTGCTAACGATTTTCATTTTATATGCATGTTCCTTACAGCGCATTTCTTTGTAATCTACACAATATAATATTTAGTATATATATATATATATATATATATATATATGCATGTATATGTATACCTTATATAGTATACGAATAGCTTATCGCTTTGGCGTCTGTCGGGGTTCCTTGGACACCGTTTATATACACTTACTCTGGCAATTAATTAAATGGCAATTAAATAAATAAATAATACAGGAAATATTAAAAAAATAAATAGAAATGAAAAAAGAAGGATAGAAACTAAGAGTTTGAATTGTTCCAGAAACAAATTAGGGCTGAATATAAAATTGTTTCAATTATTTTTTATAAATATTAGTTCATTAAATAATATTAATATGTGAAAAATATTTGTATATAGAATATAATAAGATTAATTATCGATCATATATTATTATATATATGCCAAAATTTAAAATACTATATTTAAATTATATTATTACAAAGTTTAGTTGAGCGCTTACCTTATATTCGTATATTGCTTATGAAGAAGAATTTAGTTGAGATCGAGGCAAAACTAAATTGATTTATTAAATTATATTTAATTAGAATTTCCTTAAATATATATCATAAAAGGGTATTACACACTCGGTAATGTAAACAATTAAATGCACCTAATGGGATTTTTCTTAATTAAAGATTATATTTTCTTTAAAAATATGTATGTATATTGATGTGTCTTATCAATAATTCGTATGTATTATTAATATATATATAAATTGTATGTTTTCTTCTATATACATATAAATTATTGTGTAGGTGTAGTGAAATTGGAATTAAAATTTCCCCATTGGCGTTTGTTGTCAATGGGAATATTTTCAAATCTCGCTTGCAATATTTTCTTATCGCAGCAGCTAGAAACAGCGCAGTGGAGTCAACTTGAAGATGGGTAATGCTTGACCTATCTAATTAATTGCAGCGTGTTATTTTTTCTTCAATTTACATATATAATATAATTTACATAAGAATATAATTTACAAAAAGAAAAAAAAAAAAAAGAACTTGGACCTTGTGCGGTCAAAAAATAGAAATATTAAATATATACATTTTTACTGTAGATGAACAACATTTGAATAGGGCTCTCATTTATAGATTTTTGTATTATTCAGTATATTCTTAATAATAATAGTTTACTTTTGTATATTATTATTTAATTAATTATATTTTTATAAATAATAATTTTAAAAATAATTTGTTTGAAAACCAAGTTAAATTTCATCATTCAAGAGAATATTTCCTATATAAATACATATTTTAAATGTAAGCCCAGTGAGCAACGGGCCTTTTCTTGTATACAAATATCACATAATTCCAATATTTGCATCTCTATGCAATAAAGTCCATTGCTTTAGAAAGCGAACTCTCCCAGAAACTGGAGCAAACTCAGTTTCTCTATTTGCATTCCTATCTCAATAGGCGCTTTAAATATCTTCCTTTATGGCACAATTTGCCACCTTGTCCCTGTTCCCAATTGCTTTGTGTTAGCGTGTCAGTGTGAATGTGTGTGCTTGTGTGTGTGTGTGTGTGCATTGGTATTTGTGTGCGTGTATGTGAACTAACCAATTAATTTATGCTTTGGCCTCTGGCTCAAATGTGGCTCGCATCAAGTGCGGCTCATTATGAATGAGAGAGCGCCTCGGTTAAACAGGCTGCAATCTAACCTACATTCTGGGCGTTTTGGTCTGCAATGTTGTCCTCGTTGCTGGCACGTTGCATGTTCCAGCTGCCACAAAACGCATACGCCCTGTGCAACGCCGTGCGGCGTGCTACGTGCTGGGCTTCGTTGGGGCGCTCAACTGTCCGTTCGGCTTCAGCCTCAGCGTCAGCTACAGCTTTAGCTTCCCTTTTGTTTGTTTATTTTAGTAAACACAATGCAAAAACAACATCAACAACAACCAACAGCAGCACCATACAAAATGGGCGTGGCAAGTGCTTTCTGTGGCGTTTGCAAAGGGGCGTGAAGTGGAGGCGTGGCGCGTCGGCATTGTGCTGTCGCCTCTCGCCTTTGCGAACCGTTTGGGCTTTTGTTTTCTGCTTTCCTTTTTCCTTTTTTGGCATTTGTGACATGCAAAATAAATGCAGCAAACGCTTTGCGCCACATGAATTTATAATGCTCGGAGCTGAGGATATTTATCAACTGGTCTTATAGCTAACGAAACAGCACCTCCCAGCTACGTGCACAACTGCCTGCCCTGCCCAGCTCTGCTCTGCATTTAAGCGCATTACACAAGCTAACATATAATAATATCATCTTTATATAATGTGCATTATTCTAAGGGCTTGGCGTGTGGGGGCGACACGGCGTGTCGACACTAATTAACACTGAAACACGCCAAAGCCAAAGCCAAAGCAGCGGAGGAACAATAAAGTGCTACAGCGTCTTCTGCTCAGTGTCTTAATACAATTTGCATAGCCTGAAAGGATGTTAATGCTGTACGCGAAGCAGAGAAAAGATTTTAGATATGCATATATACATTTTGACATCCTTACATTCTATGTGTACATATATTATTATAAGCTGATATTACGCCCTGAGCTGTGCATCAGCAAAATTATTTATAATCTGCCTTGAAAAGTCCTGAAAATGTATGGGATGGCATTAAAAAATAACTTAAGTATTAATAAAAACCGTTGGATGTCATGGCAACACTAAGGACATTGAAAATGGGAAATCAGCATTTCTTCCAAGTGCTTCCTCTAAGTATTTCTTCTAAGTACTTCCTCCATAAATTTCTTCTAAGTATTTCGTCCAAGAATTTCTTCTAAGTCTTTCCTGTAAGTGTTTCCTCGAAGTATTTCTTCTAAGTATTTCCTCCAGAAGTTCTTCTAAGTATTTCGTCCAAGAATTTCTTCTAAGTCTTTCCTCTAAGCGTTTCCTCCAGAAATTTCTTCTAAGTATTTCCTCCAAGTCTTTCCTCGAAGTATTTCTTCTAAGTCTTTAATGCTTAGCTGAATGATCAGTTCACACGCACTTCACTTCACTTTACTGCACTGCATGACTGACCCCCACCAGGCCTTCGCGACTGAAGAAGTGCTGCCAATGCTGCTCTTTATATAGGGCGACTTTCACTCAGCCCCTGAGTTGCGCTCAAATGTTGAGCCCGGCGCCAGGTAGAAATTGTTGGAGTCGAGCCTTAAGTGACCAATGGGAGCACTCTCTGCTGCTGCAGGTATTCTAGCTTCGTTTTACTCAAATCTAAATGCCAAATGCATACATACAGACAACTTGAATGATCTGCAGTTCTTCAGAGAGACAGAGAGACAGACGGGCGTGTGTGTGTGCTGTTTTTTGTGTAAGCAGAAACCAAAATTGATTGAAATATCAATCTCTCGCAGGGTCCAGGAGATCTCGCAGTCGAGTCGTCTCTTTCACATTTTGTTTTATATTTAATTATTATATTTGATTTATTATCTGCAACTTTTTGTATAGTAAAATATTTGAGAAATTTAAATTTAGCTACAATTTTTAATTGTAAAATTTATTCCCCTGCGACTTTTGCAAATATAATTTGCACTTTTAATTGTTAATAAAAAAGACAAAAAATATATCAAAAAGGCATTCGCCCGCCAGTTGGCCAAATTGTTAACTAGTCGCTCTCATCCTGCAGCAAAAGTTTGTTTCACAATTTTCATGTTCTATTTGTTGCCAACTTTCCCCCCAAACTTGGATCTGCCCCCCCTCTTCCTCTTGCTCTTCTACTGACTGTTGCTGTTGCTGCATGTGTTGCAATTGTTGTCGCGCAATTGTGATGTGCGAAATTTGCATTTTATTTCACGGCTTATTATAATGTTGCCATTCGCTTAGCCACGCCTTCTTGCCATAATCACAGCAGTTACGCACATGTGTGTGTGTGTCTGCGAAATTGTTATGCTAAGCTTTTTGGGGCTTTTCACTTTAGTTTTGATTCGATTTTTAACACATTTGCTGCGCATTGCTGTCAAAACTTTGTTTTCATATATTTATCTCGCTTTTTATTTAGTTTTTAGTTGGATACAAGTTTTGTTCAAAAAATTTAACTTTGTTTCAAGTGGGTTTTGTGTATTGGGTTATAGATCTGTTTTTGCTGTTGGTTAATCAAAGTATTACGCATTTATGAAGGTTTTTCTTCATCTATGCTAAATAAGCAAATGATCCAGATGATCAGATATGCTTATTTAATAATATAAATTAATAATATTAATTATAATACCCCCACAATTATTTTGCTATCCAGTTTGCTCAGCTCACCAGTTTGGCTTAACAATTTAACAAATTGAAATAATTGGGCGCAAACTGCCAAAGAACCCA
The DNA here is from genome assembly GCA_037075325.1 of Drosophila mayaguana. Lineage (NCBI taxonomy): Eukaryota > Metazoa > Arthropoda > Insecta > Diptera > Drosophilidae > Drosophila > Drosophila mayaguana. The sequence continues at coordinate 2,537,445 of JBAMCG010000103.1, forward strand.
AAAGAGCACAGAACCCACTAAACGTCGGTTAGAAAAACCACATAGAAATAACCCAACGAGCACCGCAGAAAAGCTCACAAAAAAGTTTATTTACTCGACGCCAGATACCCTGCAATGCCTTTATTCATATATATATTTTCATAGAGAAATTCCATTTTGCAACTATTACCCATTAATCAAACTCGCTCAGTTTATTGCTGGGTATAACTGTAAGGGAAAGAGCCAAAAAGCCAAGGCCAACAATTTTGTTAACATTTTGCATGAAATCAGAGTTCAAAGGAATGGCAAGAGGTTCCTGCCAGCTGCATGGAGTGAGAGGGCCTCGAGAATGTGGCGCTTGGAATTTGCCAACTCTTCCGCTGGCGACTGACAACCGGGCGTATACATGCTAATGCCGCCAACATGGCGTATACGTGTTAATGTCTGCTTAATGCCAACATAATTACCATAATATTTAACATTACAACTGTGACGCTGCCTGTCCAATTAAAGGGAGACAAAAGGTCTTTAAACTTAATTTGATCTGCAGTCGGCAACAGCAGCTGCCACATCAATGGCGCCGCAGGCCAATGACAGTTATGAGAACAATGTGTGTGTGTCTGTGTGTGTGTGTGTATGGCTCTGATTCATGGATAGTTGTTGCCTTGCATGTGACTCTAAAGCGCTCATAAACAATACAATCAACAGGAAGTAAGCACAACGAGGCGACAGGAGCAGCGCCAACAGAGCCGAAAGGCAAAAACTTCCGTTCATGAAAGAAGCCAAAAAAGTATGGCAGGAATATGCAAAGGACTAAGCACGGCAGGAGTTGTTCCTGTTGCCTTCGGTGCTGCCTTTGCCTTTGCCTTTGCATTTGCCATTGGCTTTGCCTTTGCCTTGTAAACATGCAAAAATTGCCCATTGAAGAGTAACAGCAGCAAGCGGCGCTGCTGAAGCAGCAGGCAACTCGTATAACGATGTGGCAAGCAAGGCTGGCAACCATATAACAAGCAACAACAACAACAGCAGCTGCGGCATCGTACTACAACAAGTGGCAAATCTGTTCTAAAAGAGCCCGCGGGCGCAGACTTTGCCCCCAGATGGGTTTATTTTTTTGAACACCAAAGCTTTGTTGTGACATTCTCTGGTTTTTCTATAGCCCCGAGCTACGCTCGCAAATGGGGTAGATAGAACTTGTGTATATGGATTTTTACAACTTATTGGAACGTGTTTATACAAAGAGCTAGAGTAAAAGATTTGAAAATTCTAAACATTATGAACAAAATTTAAAAAGGTTTACATTATTTTCTTTTAAATAAATAATTGTTTATATAAAATATAATATTAGATAAATATTTAAAATTAATGTGAAAATCTATTTTAAAATAATTTAATTGCTATATATTATTAATAAATTTGTATAAAATACTAAATACCTAAACAATATTTTGAAAACAAAATTGCAAAATATAAAAATAATTGAAATTAAATTAATATAACAACTTTTTAATTTATTAAACATATTTATAAAGTATTATTCAAGTTATTTATAATTTATAATATTTTTGTATAATAAAAAATGAACAAAATATATATTTTTATACTATTACTCAAGTCATTAACTTATTTAAAAATACTAAATCATAAATAGCAAATTTTTTAAATATAAGATTTGCAATTTACTTGGCTTAGCTCGTTTTCAATGTTTCCCCGATAGCATTTTCAATCAAGTGATTTACATTTTATTTGTTCAAGTGGCAATCACACAGTTATTTTTCAGCTCGTAAAAGCAGGATATCTTTCAATCGATTGATCAATTTACACTTTTTATAAGCGCAACTTAAAAGCATATGCATCTGCTCGGGGTTTCTGTGTTTTACAATTTTTTATGTGTGACAGACATTTCGAACAAATTTAATGTTTCACCTTTTTTGCGTGAAACTTGAAAACATTCTGTTGCCTACTTAAAAATGCGAGTAAATATAAAAATGGTGCACACATACACATGTATTATGTTAAAAAATGTTGGATTTATTTAAGAGGAAATGCACAGCAAATAAAAGAAATTCAACATTTGCATATTTTAACAAAAACACAGAGGTCTATAAATGTTTTTATAAAGCGCACTCTGATTTAACTTGAATGTTTGAGTTTTATTTTCGTGTAAATATTCAATTTTTTATGTAAAGTAAGAATAAATGGATATATAAATATTGATACCATTTAAAGCGACACTTTCTTTTAATGTTAATATAATTTTTTTATGTATTTCGTAAGCTGTCTTATGTATTGATATCTATATTTTACGCAGTAGTGTTACTTTATGAAGATTATATAATAAATATATAAATAAAAATATTTTGCAGTGCCCAATAATATAAATATAAAGAATTATTATCGATAAATTAAAACCACAATCGTATATACTAATTATCCAAAATATCAATATTGATCTTGTCTTCGTGCTCTTCATGAGATCAGTCGAAAAAAGTCACTCTCGCTCTGAGCAACAGTTTTTGTTTCGGTCTTCGGCTGAGCGCTTTGAGTTGACCTGTACGTCGGAACATCACGAACATCATGTAGGGAGCAGTACGATCAACGCTCGGACAATGAGAGCCACTAACGAATTGCTAACGATGTACTTAGTGAGCGAAGCCCTTGCATACATACCAATACCTGCACAAAAGACCTTTTGCATCATTTCACTCAACAAAAAGGCTCGGGTCAAACCCAGAGCGTTCAAACTCGATTGCTCTCTGAGTTTCACTCAGAGTATGCCTAAAATAGACTCATCGAGCAACGATCGTCAATCATTTGTGAGCTATGATGATGATGATTAAATGATCCTCTGTCACTTTTCTACTCTTTCTTATTATCAGATTACTCACTCACTTTGATATAGTTCAAGCCTTTCATAATTCTATTTCCATGATCCATTCCTTCTTCCCCAATGGTGTCACATAAAATATATTAAAATCAAGTCAACGATAAAGATTTACAAAGATGGTCATAGCTTTCATATATAAGTCTTATCGTTTGCCCCTTCCGTCTTCATTTGCCTGCTGTCTTGACTACTGGCGCACAAATTGTCTTGGCCTGGTTGAAAATGAGTTTTCCGGGTGAATGAATGGTTGCCATAACGAATATTAAAGTCATAACTGTGAGCATTCAAGCAGGGCACACCCCAGCCACGCCCACATATCAAATTGGTTGTGGACAGCCGTAAAGGGCATTTGCTGCAACTAAAGACAGTCGGCGGCTGAGTGTCAAGTCGTTGAGGAAACAGCTGCAAGTGTCACAGAGAATTTTCCAGTTTTTTCCCCTCCCGCACTTACTTTGACAGTTTTAATGACAGGTCCAAGGGAGGAAAAACTTGTTGGCAGTGGAGGCAACATTGATTGTGTCCAGTGGCAGTGGAGAGGGCCAGCAAAATAATACATTTTTCACATGGAAAAGGCAATCTTCACTGCATCTAAAGGAGGAGCAGGAGGCGGAGCAGCAGCAGCAGCAGCTGGAGGAGCTAAAGCTATGGCATATGGCATACACAATGTTATGACAAGCTGGAAATAATTTTGATTGACATTTTGTGAGCTTGGCGTCGCTGCCTAATGGAAAATTAATAGTTACCAAGTGTCAAATGGGCGTGGCAGCCCAATGCAATTGCGTTTTACGTGAAAAATGATTGAAGTTGTTGCCATGGGTCCTTTGCTATTGTCGTTGTTGTAGCACTCAGCTCACGAATCCTGGACAAACGAACATTAAGAGCTTCACTGACTTCGCACTCAGCTTTCTTCTGCTTAATTTGCCCTTTGTTTGTTGGCACCGCCGCGCGTTAAGCGGATTATGCACTTTGCACCCAGTCTCTACGCAGTGGAACACATCCTGCCGGACTTCTGCTGCTTCATTGGCTCCTCCATTAGCTGGGGGCAGCCATCTCCCAGCGCCAAGCAAATCCTACTGAATCATGCGTTAGGGTTTATAAAACATAGCCAACTAATTTAAATGCCACGATGGCAACAGGCTTTATAGCCATGGCAACCTACTTCTGGCCCGTTCATTCAACGCTATTCGAGGGATTTAAGTGGACATTTATCACGCCTGCTTTAAGCTGCCCAACGACTATTTTATACATTTTTCACAGAATTTTGTGTGTGTGTGTGTTTTTTTTTTTTTTTTTTTGTGGCCCAAACAACACGAATGTGGGTCAGCTGGGCTGGAATGGTCAACTGGCTTCATGCTAAATTTGTCAGGCTTCTAAATGTGCGGGCTTAAAAAAGTTGAAAAGTTTAAGTAACAATTTGTTGCCGAATAGAAGGGTTTAGTTTAGCTGCCCTCTTTGATCTCAATATTTATACTCTTATTTCATCTTAAACGAAAGTCTCTGCAATTTCACTAAGCTTTGAAACTTAGGAACTATATGAAAGCGAAGTATTAGAAAACGTAGTCTTTGCTTTGCAGGAGTTGCTCCAGTGATCACATGAAGTCTCTGATTTTATAACTGATTTCTATGTTTGTTGGAATCGATAACCGAGTTGCTGCTTCGTTAACAACAGACTGTGTTAATCTCTTAAAATCTTTTGCTAATAACGTTAGTATCAAATGAGCAAAAACTGCACTGATATTCAAATGTTTTGAGAGTACCTCAAACAGTGATTCTTAAATTATTTTATAAGCAGCTTTTAAAAGTATACCCAAATATTGAAACATACAATCTTTTCCTCCTAAAGTGAATATATAATTTCTGTACTTACATAAACAGTGAATAAACGATATGATTGAAGCTAAACTCAGGATGTTTTAGTTCCTCTTGAATATCTCACCATGTTGAGTTAGCTATAAAATCCTTCTTAATTATTAAAATAAAATAAATACACAGCTCTTTGGTCGCAAAAACCATCAAAGTGCAATTAGTACAGCATAAATTTATTCATTTTTAATTTTAATAACTCTGCAATATTTTGTAGATCTTATTCAAATAGCTTCAATCAAATTTTGAGAAATATGTCGAGCTTGTCACTTGCTAAAATTGTCAGAGTGTATCGCTTCAGAAGTGAGTGAGGCAAATGACAGCTGTCACTTCAAATGACATTTCATATTATGAAAGGGAGTGTGAGAGAAAGAGAGAGAGAGAGAGAGAGAGAGAGGGAATGTGTGTCAGAGTGAGAATAAGGAGCACTTAAAACGTATATGAAATGACGCACATTGCATAAAAAATGCTTGACATTTCATAGTTCCCATTATATGTCCACTGGAAATGCGCAGCTGTGTCCATTTCTGGTTAACTCTTGTGGCACGGGCGTATACTTAACGTGGCTCCCGGCATTGACAGTGGCATTGGCAGTGACAGTGACAGTGGCATTGTTAACTCTATAAATAAGCAAGAGCAAACTAACAAGCGCATAAACTTTTCTATACAACTCAATGTTCAATCGAAGTCTCTCTTCAACCCAACGCCGACTGCCCTTCAGTTGACACTTTATAGCCACCCACTTTCTTGGCCTAAATGCTGTTCATAATTTGGCTTATTTAGCGCACAAGTTAAGCACTTGAGATGCTGAAACGTCGCAATGAGTCAACGCTCTAGTGGCAATTACTGAGCAGAGAATTTCATTTGAATTGCACTTTTAGGAAAGGTTAATTTAATAATTATTGCTGAATTTCTCTCGTATGAAAATTATTGCATCAATTTTGACTCTGGTTTGTTTTTCCCATTTGAATATCAAATTAAAATTTCAAGCTCTCTTAAATCCAATTTATTTCAAATGCAAGCAATCAACTTAGCAAAACTAGAGAAATTTTATTTTACTACTAAAAGACAAACAAGAACTTTAGCTGCAATTGATTTTGGCCTAGACAAATGTTTTCTCATTGTTGCTGTTACTGCTGATGTTGTTGTTCTTGTTGATTGGGTCAAATCTAAGGACCGGTGCATAAATATTTTATTGGACCAAAGATTTTCAATGTTTGCTATTGGGAATCGTCCCAGAGGCACAGAGAGCAACACACCGTTCATTGAAGTTTGACTCTGTCGTAACTTGAATAAAATAGTTAAAGGGTGCACCTGACTGAATACTGTTCTGTAACGTACAAAATATACCATATTAGGTATATTTGATGTAGATGCAAATGTAGTAAAGAACTTTTATGTTATAATTGATCTTGATTGAAATCTTATTTTGTTTTCACTCTGTTTTAGTTTTACAGATGTGTTTCAATTTTAAAATAATCATTATTTTATCTGTTATATTTTTATAAAAAAGCCTATAATTTCTAAAATTTACCATCTTTTATATATTTTTAAATTTGGATTTTATAATATTTATATATTTTAAATTTCATTTAATTTGAAACACATTTTTAATTTAATTTTTGTTTTGTTTTTGTTTTTATTTATCTTTAAATTTAATTTTTAATAATTTAATTTTGCAATTGTTTTTTTTTAATTTATTTTATACATTTAAATTTAATTTTTAATAACATTTTAAAAATTTTCATTTAATCTTCAATAGATTTTTAACTAATTTTTTAGTACTACCTTTTTCATTTTACTTATTTATGTTGCAATTAAATTTTAATTTTTTGCTTTAAAATTTTTTTTTATTTTATATACTAAATTAAGTTACTTTTTATTTAGAAATTGCTCTAATAAATTGCTGAATTGAGAGTGTCGTGACAAATCTAAAGCTTCTGTTTTATTTTGGCAATATTTGTGTCAAGTGTGTCATAGCCTTTTCCCATATGTTACACAGGGTATACAAAAGTCAATACAATACGTAAATTTACAGTGAAATTGATTTTCTATAATTTGTCAAAAGCTGAAGAGAGAGAGAGAGAGACAGAGTGAGCGAGTAAAATTGTTATTTAGAGAGACGGGCAACAAGTAAGCTAGAGAGAGAAAGGCCACGTGTGTATTAGAGGGAGACAGGTAACTGATGTGTGCCAGAATCGTAAGTTTGTGCCGCTGCTGCTGCTGCCTATTGATTGTGTTTGCCATGTTGATATGCTGCACCTTTTTGTTTGTTTGCAGTCGGAGCTGTGACATAAATTAATTAAAAAATGTTCAGTTTGCCGTCGCTTTGCCCTGCCACCCTTTTATTCGTTCGTCTGTTAATCTGCCTCGTGCACCCACACACACACACACACAGACACGCGCACACGGAGCGCAGTAAATGACGCACGCTGCTCTCATGAAAGCTGTCAGAACCATTTTGAACTTTCATTCATTTCATTGTGCGCATTGTCAAGGTCTATGTGTCCCCGTTTTCATATTTTTCGGTTGGCATCCACCCGCCCCTTCACTCACACTCAATAAAAGGCCAACATACACAGACACACTTATGTCGACTCACACATACGTCGCTTTGCAGTTATATTGTTTTAATTGATTGAAGAACTTGCCAAGAGCTCAATTGACGATTGTTGTGAAGTAGGCGCTATATACATATGCATAGCCCACAGTGAGGCACTGTAAATATTTGTCCTCTCTGCTGCCTCTGTTGTTGTTGTTGTTGTTGTTGCTTGTGTTGCTGCAGCTGCAATAACCCATTATGAAATTAAATTTCATTTGAATTTCACGCTACGTTTATAAGCGTTAATCAGTGCGCTGTAAAAATTGATCAACAGTCCATTTGCTAATTCTAAATCTCCTCCCACTGCGCTCCTATCGCAACTATAAATCATTAATTAACTAATTGTTTATAATAAATTATGTGCCTGATGATATTGCTTACAAAATATTACCAATTTGTGGTATTAGCTATAGAAACCAATGCGCACAGTAAACCCAAGGATTTTCCCTGCCTAAAATCGGATGGAATAATTTCGTAAATGGATGCATTGTAATCAAGAGCAATGGAGAGCAGGAAGAGAAGGTGCAATTCCAATTCCCATCATTATCAATTATCAAATTATGTGTATCAACTACAACAGGAAAGGCAGAATGAAACTCTATTAAAGTATGAGATTTTTATGATCCTAAGAGAATACTTAAATGATTCAATTGCAGTATAGGTTCTCTTGTTATACCAGTATGTACATAAAAAATAAAAATGTATAATTATATCATATGTATCATATTCTTAGGAAAAGTGCAGAGGAATATATGGTATTGGGCTAGCCACAGTAAGAGCTGAAAGAAACGCTATAGTATTATCATTGGCAGCAGGACATTTGAATAATGAAACAATATCTGTATACATCATTATTGCAGTATGATATAACAAATGGAATTGGAACAACTATGATGGGAAAATTGGAATAGAATAGAATAGAGAGTATGGCAGGAGGAAAAGAAAGCCAAGAAATTGGAAAATGTGAAACAAAATGATAGAGCGGTAGAAAGAAAAAAGCTAGAAAATAGAAACGTTGAGAAATAAATTTATTAAAGGAAGTTACAAGCCATTAAAAATCTATATATATAATGCACAAATATATGAATGGGTGCAGATAGAAAAAAAATTGCTTAAATAAATCTCAATTTATAATATTACTACTATTATTAAAATTTAAAGTTTCACTGCCAAATTGCAAAGCAAACTACATTTGCACTAATACTAACGAATGTCTTGTTTTAAGCATTTAAGAAATAGAGAAACCTATAAAATAGAAATAAAACAAAAAGCTGCGCTAAGAGACAATCTAATTTAATTGAAGCAAAAACAATTGCTGTATGTTTATTTAAATGTTTCGCAGCTCAATTTACCCAAGGTGCTGCAGCTGTGCAGTTACGCTTTGGTTTGCAATTAAAGTTTCGCTTAGCGCGTGCAGAGCGCATCAAATATTTTTACTAACATTCACCAAGTCGGAGCAATTTCTGTTTGATGTGCGGCTGCTGCTGCAGCCAAAGAAATAAAATAAATATTTGCACTGTGCTGTGACGTTGACGTTGACGACGCGACGTTCAGGTGAAGATGGAGAACCCTAAATCTCTTATATATAAATATTAAGCCTGTCACATCCAATGGGAGAATCCCATCAAAAAATAAAAAAACGGCTTGTCAAACATAAAAGTCCAAGCAGCTCTCTCCCACTCTCTCCCTCCCTATCTCACTCACTCTCTCTTGTCTGTCAATGGGTTCTTGTTGACCTTAACAATGGGCTGGCAATGCTGGCACGGAGCCCTACATGGATTAGCTGCAACTTACGGCTGCTTTTACGGCCCGTAGTCGCTGCCCGGATTAAAAAATAAAACCTGTATGAAATTTTCGTGTGGCTGTGGCCAAAGAAAACAGGCCTACAGCAGGAGGCCAGCCATCTGCTGTTTTCTAATGGCAACCCTCTGGCGGCAGTGTTTGCTCTCCGTTGACATACGCACACACACACAGACAATGGAGAGCTGCCTGACTGGACTTCCTCTGATAATGTTTTTGCGGCCTTATCACACAGCCGCAACGCATGTGAGCCATAGAGATGCGTGCGTATCGTGACACGACTGAAACATATAAGCTTACGCTCGACATCGCCATCTCCTGCCTAATTTGTGGCATTCAATTGAATTTTTATTAATTTATTTAATTGACACCACAATTTTTTCAGTTTGCCAATTAGTGGTGCGCCGCTTGACTCTGGCACTGCCAAATTGCTTTCACGCTGACTGCATTCGAAGCGAGTCTTGAACCTAGCGCCATGTCATCCAAGCAAATATTCAATGCGAGCACGTTAAAATTTTCTAAATTTAGTTCTCGCCTATTGCGCCGCAGGCCACACGAACCACAGACAAACATTTTTTTTTGCCCTCTCTTTTTGAGTGCGATAGCAACATGTGCAATATGTAGTTATGACCACAACTACAAGTGCGACAACAAAGCATTTGCCCAGCTCCTGGCGGAAAAAAGAAAATGGGGAAAAGCATTTCGAGAGACTGAATTCCGATTAGAATAGTGCAGAGCCGTAGGCGAACGTTGGCCAACTGCAAAACAATTAAATTGGAACACCGAATGGACACCAGAGAGCAGCAGCAACAGGCAGGCTAACCCCAACTACGTATGTACCCAAAAAAAAAAAAAAATAATAAAAGCGCCCTTACTCAAGCCCCTCCAACCAAGTTTCAAAGCTCGGCAACATTTTTAGCCTGTCGCAGCAGTTTTCAGAGCTTCCTGTTGCCCGTTGTCTGGCAGGGGCTTTGCTTATGTCAATATGAGAAAGGGTATTGTATTGTCTCTCTCCCATTCCCTCCCCTCTCCCTCGCACACACTCGCCCTCTCTTCGGCAACTGTGTGTGCCTTATCAGCAGCTGCCAAGCCCACGTAAATTCCATTGACTAGCGAAATTTTATTGATGCGCAACTTGACGAAAGATGACGGCGAATGTAGCTGCAATGTTCAGCTCAGGTGTATAAGTGTGTGTGTGTGCGTGTGTGTGTGTGTGTTGGCTTTTCATGGAAATTGTCGCACATTTGTGGTTTGATGTGTTTTGACACACAATATGCATTAGAACAGACAGCACAGATGATGAATTTTGCAAAAATATTCAGAGTCTAAATACAGAAAATTCTTCTTAGGTAAAAGTTTGAAATATGCAATGTGGTTGTGGCAGGAGCAGTAGAATAGTAGGTAAGTCTTATGGCATACTAACTCTATATTTATACATACTCCATAGCTGTTATTTTCAACTGTTTTTAGCTGTTTTTTTTTTTTCTAGTTTCAAATGGAAGCAAAAAGTTGCTGAGCCGCTGGCTAGCGAAACGCTGCAAAATAGTCATGAATATAAAAAATCTATACTTTTGTATACCCTGGAAGGCGCGAAAATAAAGAGGGAGTTTAGCAAAGATGTGAATGTAATGAATCATACAGAGAGATAGAAAGAGAAAATTGAGATTATAAATAGAATTGAGTAGCGTATCAGATAAAATCAGATATAAATAATTGAAATAAAATACAAGTAATTATATTAACACAACTCTAGTTAAAAGAGTAATTCAATGCCAACAATTCTCCAGTTATGAGTTTTGGCTGGATATTTCTCTTCACTTTTTTGCTGCAGCTCATCAAAAGTTTTCCAATTTAGATTCAAAAGCCAACATAGCGAGTGAAATCGGAGCAACAGTGGAAACCCAGTAAGGTGGTTAACCAAAGGCAAAAAATAATGTAAAATTATTTAAAAACGAGCTCTATGAAAGTAAAGATACCTAAAACATGCAATTCACAAACAATTTGAGGGCACGTGGTACAAAAATTGTTAATCTACGGTTCATAAATGCAACACACACACACACATTGATGCATGTGTTTATCTATATGAATGTTTACATATGGGTATGTGCTTGTGTGTGTAGTACATTCATGTAGCTGAGACTGCTATTCCAGCAACTTCTGCTCAGCAAAAATGCAGCCAAATATTATGCAAAGTTCGCCCACACGCTGCGGCTGCCCGGAGACGAACTGAAGCAGATTCCCGTGACTGGGCTGGGCTGGGCTCTGCTGGTTGGCTGTCTGCTAACCAAATTTGTATCTGTTTCCTAGACTGCGTGCGGTATGCCGCTGACAGACATTAGCAGAGCTTATGTTTCGTGCGCTCCTGCTGAGCCAGAGAACCATCCCAGCACCACCCAGCCAATGCTCGATTTCCACTCATGGACAGCGAGTCTCTGTCTAATGCATGCGAAAATTGCGAAAATTGCAAAAACTGCAAGTTAAAAGTGGAATTTTCCGACAACTATGTGAAGGTGTCCGCCTCTGTGTGAGTTTGTGTTTGTTTGTGTGGCTGCAACTGACAGTTATGGAGATACTCTGGCACCAGTTATTTTCATAAACTCGAGCTGAGTTGCATATCTCTGGACAGCAGCCAGTTAATATTTAGATAAAGACCCAAGCACCTAGCACAAACTCAAATGTAATTTAAGCTACATATCTATGCTCACATTGCATTACGTTGCAAATGCAATTAGTTAGAGGTGTAAGGTTAAGGTACTGAACTTGGCTTTGCTTGAAAGTTTTGGCTTAACAAAATTGTTGCATACTTCGAGGCGCATACAAATTTTCAAGAAAACTTTCAAGGAGCTGCTGCTGGAGTCTGTTGATAAAATAGGTTTATGTATATGATGTACAAGAAATATTTTAGGCTCTTTTCTACTTTATAAATAATATATTTTATTAGAGTACAGCCAACATAATAGCTTTATCTCAGCCCGACTAATTCACACTTTCATCATGAAGCTTAACAAGCGATAATTTTTCTTTAATTTGTTTACTTGACTTTATTTGCTTTGTTTATGGCAAAATCAGTTGGTCTCGGCTATTTATGAACCTTTGAAGCGAATATCTCTCTGCGTGTGTGTGTGTGTGTTTACAATGTGAGCAAACAAATCGTAAATAACGCCCACCTCTCAACTCCAATTGGATATCGCTAGTTGCCAGCATGCAATCAGGCGTAGTGTTTGTCATTTAAGCTCGGGGTCATGTCTCGCTCACTCCCAATCCCTTCTCTATATCTCTCTCTTTCGCTTGCGCTCTCACTCTAACCTCAAAGAGTTGCGGCTTGCAATCGGCGTACATATAGGAGCTACCCAATGCCTAGGAGCGCTTCGTACCCAATGACATTCAAATTCCAATAAATAACTTATGTAACGCCAACTGCGGCGACTGTCAAATTGTGAGCGGGTTTGAGGGGGCGTGCTCAAAGGGCCAGGGGCGTGGTTATGTGGCGTATGAGCACTGTGGTTGACGCCCAAAACTAACTACAACTGCATCACCGATTAACCGCCTCACCTGGCAGCTATTTTGCTCAGAGATGAGAGCTTGTCGAACAGGACACGAAGCACGAGACACGAAATACTTGCAATACTATGTACCGTATATATATATTTTGATCAGAAACTTTAGCACATCTCCATTTGCATGTTTTTGTTTCGCATTTACGGAAAATTCGCTGGAAATTTAATTGTCTCAATATTTCGTTGCGACTCAGTTTGCTCTGGTATCAAATGGGAAAAGGATTGGGCACGAACCTACGAGCACAATGCTGAAAAGTGCTTTAATCTCGTTGTTGTTGTGGTTGTTGTCTTTTGGTATGCTGCTTGTCGCTGTCACCGCAAAATTCAACGTGGTGCATTTGCGTCTTCTGTCTGTGGTTCGCATATCTTTTGAGCTGTTTTGCGGTTCTGCTTCGCATTTTGTGTGAAAGCATTTGGTCTGCGTGGGTGTATGTGTGAGTGGGAATATATATATATATATATTAGTGTGTGTTTAGGTTGAATTAATTTGCCAGTATGTAGAATTAAATTCAATTTATCAAATAGCCGAAATGAGACATATGTTTAAATGTTGTGAATAGAATATATATCTAGGGAAGTTAGAGAAAATACAGATGAAACAATTTATATATGTAAATATTTAAATAGAGCATATAGCGATTGAACAGTATCTTAGGTACAAGCAGTATTTAATTTTTAACAAGATTATGAACTGCTAAATCCGAATGGGGGTATCAAAAAATCTGTATTAAACCAGGTTTTCCAGTTATTTCTACGAATTTATGACCATTCGAATCATGTAGATTACAAGTGGTCAAACCGGTGCTGCAGTTGGGCTTCTATGAAACTTCAAGCTGTTGCCAAAATCTAGACGAGGGTCAGTCAACCGTGGATCAATCTCTTTTTGTGGTGTTTCGCAATTCGACTTCATGAAGTTGTTCAAGAATCTCTATTACAACAAGTTCCTGAGTTGTTGTAAACTGATTCTTAGTTTATGTTTTAATCAAATTTTGTTGAACAGTGTAATGATTTTATTTACTATACAACATTATTAATAAATAAATAATAAATAATAATATTTGTTAGATAACTAGAAACTGATAACTGAAACTAGAACGGTAATCAGATTCTATATAGAATTCTATATAGAATATTAATAGAACTTCTATATACCTGGAAGACGCTGTAACCAAGCGGAGGCCCTTTCATATAGTTTTTTGGGTAGACAAGACATCGAGTTTTCGTCACAATAACCGGACGAATGTTATAAACGGAGTCGGTATAATCGGATTTTGTTTTATGTATATATATATTATATACAAGACATATTTCTTCCACTCCCATCCAATTATAAACATGAAAATCACTTACATCAAGCAGAGTTTTCGAAATAGCCTTGGCAACAGCTCTGACTCTTTTATAACCGCCTCATGCACTCTTAACATGGTTAAACTGCCTCAAAGTCCATCTAATTTAGAGTGCTTATCTGGCAAGTGCCGCGTTGCCTCTGCTCTCATATAGCTGGTAATAAATTAGACAGAAAATAAAACCCATTCTATTGCCCCATACCAGAGCAGCGTTAATTTCATTACCTCGAGCAGGACAACGCAGTTGTGCAGGAGCCCTTGCCTAAGTACAGCTGTGGCCCGCTCTTCGGGCAGCGTTAATCAACTTATTTATGGCCAGACGACATATTCGCAATTTAATGGCCGCTATCAGAGCATGGCATGCATGTGGGCGTGGCCAGTTTGGCTCCGTTTGACACTTTCTTCATGCAGTTCAACGCACTCTGCGTTCGACATTGATTCGGTATTGTTAGCCCGTTTTAGGGGCACATTGTATTTTACTTCAAATTAAAGTTGTGCTATAGGACAATGCCTCCACAAAAGTTGCATATCTCAAGAGTTTGTCCGGCTCTCATGCCGCTCAGTGAGCTGGATCCATTGGAGCAGGACGAAGTACCGGAAACAACAAGTCTCCTTCGCAATCGCCGAGATCCCAGCCACATGGACTCCAAGGCCGCTTTGCTAGAGACAACAAAATCCAAAGATGTGAACGATGATGAGAGGGCAAAGGCAAATTCCATGGAGGTAAGGCTGAGACTCTGTCCTCTACCTTTGTCTCTGTCTCTGACTCTATCTCTGTGTGTGTGAAACTTGAGTCAATTTGCCCTGTGACTGTGATGGAAGAGAGAAAGTTCGTTCGTTATTTCGTTACACTAATTTGCTTGGGGGTTTATAGCACGCCGGCAATCGGGCAGGCAGCGAGCCATTGTCGGAGCGTGTCCTGGCATAATTTTAGAGCATAAATTAAATTCATTCATTAGCTGCACGTGTGGCCCATTCGACATATAACTAGCTTAAGCCAACACCAGCCACTCACTCATAATTTTCAGTGTTTCCACTTTTTTCTCCCTCTCTGTGTGTGTGTGTGCGGAGGCTGCATAGCAACACGTTAAACCAATTAACTTAATTGTTGCTCATTTGGCATAATTTAACATTGCTTTTTTGGCCTGAACTAAGTCGGCCTAAAGGGTGTGTCCTACACCCCCCATTATATCATATATCAAAGCATTTCTTCATTCCGGCTAAATACTCATAATTTTAACTTTTTCTCTCTTTTATTGCAGGTATGTACAGTTATAATTTCCCTTTGCATATGCCACAGGCAATTAATGTGAGTATGCGAACAAGAAAAGCATATTAAAAGTAAGTAACACAGAAAAGACACCCTGTATATGCTGCGCAGAGCAGGTAAAACAAAAGTTCCTTTGCCACGAGTAAAGCAAGCAAAGCAATCAGTATTAAGCCAGCCCCAGAGCATATTTCACACCAAAAATAATTAACAAAACAACATAAAGAACACACAAAAAGACAACTTGAGATTATGATAGCAGCCATATGAGAATATGAATGCTCTTTTTGTGCAGAGAAGCCAGCAGAATGTGAATACTCTTTTTGCAATCGACGAGTATATGAGTACTTTGCTTTTGACACATGTGCAGATTGAATATGAATACTCTTTCTGCTATCTGTGACAGAATATGTGAATCTGAATACTCTTTTTGCAATTTATGATATAGGAGTACCAATTACATAAGAGACCTACCATAGGCAGAGCGACAGTGCCAAAATTATGAATATATATAAAATATAGACTATCTACATATACTATAAAACTTCTCCGTAATTCATAATAATTGATATATATATATATATACTCTCTGTAAGGGCAACAACTTGTGTGCAAGAGGCACAAAAGTTAGCAGCGAGCTGCACATGAATAATCAATTTTCTGTTAAGCTAAACCGTTGGCCCAGCACCGCCCAGCCCAGCCCCTACAGGCAGCAAATTGCTCAGAAAAAAAAAAAACAGGGATAGAAAGAGGGAGAGAGAAAGCTGAAAGAAAATTGCTTGGTTGTGTCAGCAACTGCCACAAACGCAGTCACAACAGACGCGCAAAGCCAACATTGCGTATACGCAACGTGTGTCAGATACAAAGGCCAGACACAGGCACAGACACAGGCATAGCCGCCCCTTTAGCAGTCGTGGCTGAAGTTTGTGACTTGTTCAATTGGCTGTAAAAGTGACAGCAGCGCAAAGCCAACTTTTATTGCTAACAACTTCTATAGTTTATAAGCTTAAATTGAATAGTGGGTAAAGCCGCGATTTTTAATTACTCGAAGCCCTATTTGAAGCTTTTTATTCCTTTTATGAAGAAAATAATATGAATTAATAATCTTCAATTCTAAAACTGCATAATATATGTATTCAATATCGATAAATATCAATTGTACATGTGTTTATCATATCCTGAGCTAAAGGCTTGTCGTATCGTATACATATATGTCGGAGTATGTTGAGAATAACTTCCTTTCCCCTATTCATAGACCTGTACAATCACGCTCTCTTTTGAGAGGCAACTCCATTTACCACGAGAGTGCCAATAATAAGAACTAATACCTACAATACTACTCTAATAATAGGACGCTATGTTGTTGTACAATAATCGTGATACGATTATATATATTGTTGTGGAGCAGTTGGAATTAGAGGGAAGAGCTCTATAATTAGTTAACTATAGCCTTATATTTAGGTATCGGAACTAGAGTGGATATTTATTATAAATTCTATTTTATGAATATGTAGTACAAGGTAACTGTTAGTCGATCATTATCGGCAAAGCTGCCCACGTTCTCAGATTTAAAACGAGAGCTGACTCAGTCGGATATGTTAAATTAGTTAAAGCGAATGCAACCTTTATGCATGCAGTTAATGCATACACAGATAACAACAGCAAGAGAGTGTAATAGAGAGAGAGAAAGAAAAAATAGAGAAGTAAAGAACAGGAAAAGAGGGAAAAAGAGTGAAATCCTTAGCTTCTAACATAGTTTTATGCCAGCGCTGGGACGTGCCAAGAAAAAAGAAAATGTTTGCTACATTAAAAAGTTTTTCGATTATATTGTAGCTTTTATTTCTTGTTATTCTTTTTTTTTATTGCGTAAAAGTTTCTTGACTGGATTTACTTAACAATTTCTTTAGCCGTTTTGCACACTTGATGAATGCTGTGCTAATGAGAGAGACATAGAGAGTGGGAAGGAGAGAGCACGGCTTCATGGTTATGCAGGTGATGAGTGCAGCAACTTAATTAAAAGTTGCCAACTTTAAACAAATCCTTGAAAATCAACGCTATACTATAGAAGCAAATATTGTCAATGCTAAGAAGCTAAGCTGTGTTTTGCTAGCCCAGGTTTGGGCTCACTTTAACAGGGCGAAGGTAAAGATGAGAATTAAAAGTGGTTTGGGTATTCAAACATGTTGGCTTTAGTGAGATTAAATTGATGATATAATATATAAGGACATCTACTATATAAGTATTATTAACTTCTTGAAACTCCTGCGTTTATCAACCATAATCAATCATTTTACAGCAGCTGCCTCAGCTTCATTTGCCAACTGAACTCAAATGAGCCACTTGTCTGCACCAAGTAACATTAGTTGGCTCATAATTTTTCAGCTGTTAGATTATGATTATGCTCGGGCGGAAGTTTGTTGTTGATTCTGTAATGAACTGCTTTAGAAAATTAACAATTTTTCTTTAGCCGCCGCCGTGAGAGACTTCAATCGACTTGTCAGAGCTGTGCTACTTCAGCGGACAACACAAGTCGAGTGGGTCTTTTGTTGTATAAATTGCCCTTCGTTTCGCTTCTAGCACCTTCGATTCAATTTCAATTGAATGAACATCAATATTGATTTTGCTTAGTCAGTTTTTGCCGGCAAAGTCTCTTTTGTTTAACTACGCCCAAGTTGTTGGCCGTGTTCTTGGCTCAGCTCGGCTCCTTGCTGCCGTTCCGCCTTTAAATCAACACTCGACTGAGCCACGTTTCCCTCGGCTTTAGCTCGGGCATATTACTTTTGCGGCTTTGCCGCCTGCTAAATGGAAAACTTGCCGGAGCCGCTCATGGGGCACTTAACGGCTTTCATGGCAGCCTGCATGTGAAAAGAAAATTTTATGGAGTTGCAAACTTGTGTGCTCGATGATGTAAGTGGCTAAGAACTACATGCAGCTAACCTCCGTCTCCTGTCCCCACTCTCCACTCTCCTTATCTTCTATCCGCAATCCACAATCCGCCTCCATCTGCTCGTTCGGCTTCATCTCTGTTGTTTTTGCGAGTGCATCGTTAACGTGTTTTGCTGCCTCATCAGCAGAGTTGGGTCTAAGAATTTGCGAGTTTTATTTTGAAACTAGGGTTTCGTCTACCTTTTTGGGTTTTACTTGAAATGCATTGACCTGAATTTTTGGCCAGAGTGCGCACTCGTTTCTTATCTCTGCTAATTTCACTAGAATGATTTGTTAAAGCTGCAAAAAATTCCAGTTAAATTCTCTAAAATCTTGCAGAGTTTTCTTCTCAAATGAACTTTCATTAAATTTGATTTTGTTTTAAAATTTGAATGTAATTAACGGCCTGTTGCAATTTACTTAAATTATGTCTTTGTTGTGCAATAAATTTACGCTTTTATCCCTTCAATAGCTGTCAGATTTTACCTAACTAATTAAATAGGCTACGCTGACAATAAATGTCAATAAACTTATTTTTTATAATAATTTCTTTTCAATATTAATATACATATACCATTTTTTTTTTTTGGTTATCGATGCGTGCATTAAAAATTAATGCAGCACACGAAAACAATTAAAATTGAATAAATTCTGAACTGCGGTTGCGCACTTTCGTTTGATGAATGTGCAAATAATTAACACAGATGCGCAATTCGCATTACAATAGAGAAGCGCATTCAAATTATGTGTTTATACTATATAAGTATATATATATATACATATGTATATATGTATATATGAGTGCCAAGTATTAAAGAATTTTAATTGGGGCAGAGATTAAAATACAAATGGAAATCTGAGCTGCTGCAGGTCAAATTGATTAAGCTGCAGGAAAATAAATAATTGATTTTCCGAAAAGCCTTGCTTAAACTGAAAATAAAAAAAAAAAAAACATTTAATTAATATATATACATATACTGTTATATGCAATTAATTTATGTTATATATCTAAAAGATTTACATTCGTTGTCAAAGCGCAGCTAAATTTGTGTTTAATTTATGATTGCATTTATTTTTGATAATTGTGATATTTATTTATGTTTCATAAACCTGTATAATTTAATTTGATTTTATACAAATACGTAGTCAACAATTTTAACTGTCCATTTTTATTGTTTGTAGATCTAAACTGAAATCTAACTCATAAATAATTATTGCTGAATGTATTTTCCATGCATTTTTGATTAGAATTTTGTTGCTTAGTTTTACTTTTTCCCTCTGTGCCATGGCTAGCCTGTGTGCTAGCTTTTGTTTTTGGTACTTGTTTTTTATTTTCTGCCAAAGTAAACATTTAATGTAATTAAAAACACACACACACGCACAACAATGCGTTATGTGTGTAAATGTGTGTGTGTGTGTGTGTGCCTACAATGTGCTTGTCAATTCCTCTATTATGCGCTGTGGCATTTTTGTTTATTTTACTAATTGAAAAATTAAACGAATATTGCCGCATAACTTACAAAATTAAATTAGCTGATAGATATGCTGCCTGACATGCTGTCCAATATTAGTTACAAGGGCTTTTCATTTATAATTTGTGTGTAATTTAATTTTATTTGGCGGCTGTTGATTTGTCAAATATTTGCCTCCCACTTCAGCTTATATTAATTTAGATTGCAATTTGATAAGCAAAAGTTATTTGTATTTTATCAAAGTGCATTATTGATATCTGAAAGTAAAATACTTGTATTTACAAATATTTTTGTATTACATTTAGACAATCAAAACTTTATTTAATTACCTGAAAGCATACCTTATTTTAATAGCTGGGAACTTTCACGTTTTCAAATGAATCTCTTCTAGTTCGGCAAACTAGCAACAGATGGCGCTGTCTCTTCCGACTTCCACTCAATATAATTGAGAACTTCATCATCTCTTTTATTCAGTCTCTCTGCGAGGGGGGCACATTCAAGCTCCCTCTAAGCTTCGGCCAACTAACAACAGATGGCGCTAACCGGCTAGACTGTTGGCACTTCATGATCTGGCTCAAGCCACAGGTGATGCTCGATTGAAGTTCATTGCTCAATTCTCTTCCAATTTCCACAACTAAATATTTATCTGCCCAGCATTCTCTCCCTTATTGGCATTTTCTTTTGCAATAGTTAGTTGCTGTTCTCTTTTAAAGTCGGCGAACTCAATTTACATTTGACTTTTATTTTTTCCCCATGATTGGATCTTTCTTGGCGCAACCTTTTTCACAGTCTATAACAATGCAGAGTTTTACGAGGAGCGAAATGCTCAAGTTTTTCCATTGAGTGAAAGGAATTCGCAAATATTATTATTTTTATGATTTTGATTGTTTTGTCGGCAAATTTTCATTTTGCCATAAGTTTTCAATAAGCATAATATGGCAGACTTCACGTTTTTGCTCAAACTACTGTTTATTTCACTTCAAGCGCGCGCATTTTCCTATTTTCGCATTTTCACAGCCAACGGGTACTTTCAGAACTTTGTTTCAGAGAGGAAAAAACAAATTGAAGTACTGCATTTATTTTTGTTTTTCAGCTCTCTGCTATTTCGAGTTGCTTAACGTGGCCCATACACTGTTTCAACTTGTTGTTTGAGCTCGCTCTGTTCCACAAAGTTTTGAGCATAAATTAAGTATATTTAGCATAATGTTATTTAACATTAAACTCCAATTCGTATATAAAATCTTAACTCTTTTTTGTATATTTCCTTTGTGTGGCACAAATCTCAAGTTTTCATTCCTTTAGCAAAAGTTCTTCACTGCAATAAGGCGAACAAACGTTTGCCAATTACAGTCTCTATAGAAAGCAGAGCTCGACTAGCTGTTGCTCACAAAAGACTTGAAACTTCTACTCGAAGTAACATTCACAATATTCCCATATACCTTCCGTATATATGAAATATATGGACACACATACATATGTATATAGCTGAAATCTCAACTTAATTTAATGCCAGCATTCATCATCAACTTTCCTGTCACGAATTTATATGTTAAACTGCGACAAACCGCAAAGAAAAATGCCAATTCAACTGCAAGTATGTGTGCGTGTGCGAAAGAGATAGATGGGGACATGTGAGTGAGATGGACGGACAGAAAATAGTAACAAAAGCAGAAAAGAAGCATAATTCATTTGAAAGCGGACAGCGAAACACGTCGGACACTGCTCTGTTAACGAGTGCATTCAACAGAGTCTGTGGGCGTGCCAACGTCTACGTCTATGGGCGTATTGGGGCGTGGCTGGGCAGCCACTGCTGCTGCCGGCAGAGGCGACCATTAAGTGTGCATAAATTTTCATTTTACACGCACAGAACAAACGCATGCATATAGATGTCGTTCAGCCCAGCCATGATAACAGCACACACACACACATACCGAAACGAGCACACACACACGGGAAGCAAGCTCACACACACACACACATTCCCATGCAGATACAATTCCAATAAGAACTGAACTCAATTATATGAAAATTATCAGTCTGTGCAACTGCAACTGCAACTGCAACTGCAACTGCAATTTCCAATTTTATTTCACTTCCTGATTTCGCTCACCATATGCTGCCCCCAATATGATTATTAAATAATTTCAATGCCATTTAACATTCAATAATAAAGTGTGTGCGCGCATTTAACACAGAGCTTAATAAAGTTTTCATACTCGCGCTTGCGGGCTCGACTATTATTGCAGTTTAGTTGGCTTGATGAAGGAAGTTAATTGTTCATTAGTTTATTGTTAGAAATATATAGTTAAGTTTTTTTTTTTAATTATATTTATTGCAACTCCAACTGCTTAAATGCCTTTGAGTTAAATTTCATAAAATAGAATTTTTCAATTCACTGAATAGATTTCCACCTATTTATTATATTTTCCATAAATAAAGGCAGACGTAGATATATATAATTATATACATATGTACCATTTTTCAGTATTTGCCTGTATTAATTTGTTATATATATATGTTATATTTAATATATATATATATATATATATATTTAATTATATCTCATACCTTTAACTAAAATGTGATGCTTGTCAAAGCCAAAATAAATTACGCAGATTTGTTTAGCGAATCGCATCTGCCCCGAGCTAAATTGCATATTGGATTTTAATACCCACAAACAAAACTTAATTTATGTACAAATATACATAAAAAGATATTATATATTTTATAAATATATATATTTTAAATTAAAATTGATATTTGTTTGCATATAAATTTTATTTATATTTACGTTTATTTTCAATTGAATTTTATTCTTATATATTTGAATTCAGTTTTAATATATAAATATATATTATAATATGTGATTTATTTGCTTTGTGAACTGTTAGTTTTCTTTTATTTTTATTTTATTTTCTTTTGCATCGCACGCTTTGCTTTCATTCGTTTAATACACAATTTTCTGTGTGTCGCACGCGGCGTATACGTAATATATCAATTCAACTGCTGCTGCTGCTGCTGCTGTTGGCTTTCGAGCTGATTTCACTTCCTCTTCAGGCTGCAATTATTGTGCTCTATGGAGTTTAGCTGTGAGAAAAAGTTATCGGGTCTGGAAAACTTTGTCAATATTTTGTTGTTATTGTTGTTGTTGTTGTGTTCTCTATTGTCTGTTGGCAAAGTTTATTTTTTTGCTGCTGTGTGCACTTGAACATACTCTTAATTAATTAAATTTACAGTTTAGAGAGAGAGAACTGTTTTTTATTCACATAGAGTGCTTTGTGTGGGCTGGGAATGTGTGGATTCGTTGGCCTATTGTAAAGTTTTTGTGCCCCTTTGAATAAATGGTCGTAAATTACGTTTGAATTTTCATACTATCTCCATTGTCTGTCTCGCATCTGACTCTATTATATGTATAATGCTGTAATTATGACTAAACTGATGACAGTTGAATACTTAATAGAAATCAGAGAACTGAACTTACACTTCCTTCTATAGCAAAAATGCTCTTTTAAACCATTTCTCCTCATGCGAATCGTTGTGGTATCTCATGTGACAGTTTAGTGTCTCTAACTGCTGTGCTTAAATAGTTTTACTGTACAGTGTGCATTATGCCGTCGCACAATTGGAATTTACATGTTTTGGCTCCCTCATGGGTCGTCTAAATTGTCACTTAAGTGTCACACAGTTGGAGCTCCTCTTCGTTCTCTCGAGCTCTGTTCGACTGCAACTTTGACTGTGCCACTGCCTCTGGCACATACATTGGAAATAAATTTGAATGCCACATCTATTAGTGCCGCTTGCCTTGTGCTCGCACAACTGTGGCTCCCTCTATGTTCTGCTATTGCTGCTCCTACTCCTCCTGCTGCTGCTGCTGCTCCTGCTGCTTTTGCTTCTTCTCCTGCTGTTGATGCTCCCCCTCCTCTACTGCTATTGCTGTTCCTTCTCCTTCTTCTCCGCCTCCTCCTCCTCATGCTCCTCCTCATGCTCCTCCTCCTCCTCCTACTGCTGTTCCAGGATACGTGCATCTAATGAAGCTTGCAACAGACAATGGCAGCAGGCAGGAACAACAATCGTCCGCTTTGCATTTTTCAGGCAACTTCGTTTAGCATTTGTGTTTTATCAACATTCCGTTCGTTTCGTTTCGTTGTGTTTTCGCAACAGATTGCCACAAAAATCGACAGCCAACAAAAAGAATAATGCAACATGGGCGTGGTCCATGCCTTGATTTGCATTGACAGCGCTATGACAAAAAGGTGCTCCTGCCATTGGCTGTATGACACTAGCTGAAAATTGACGAGATCTCCAATCGATGTAATCTAATAATGAGAATTGCATATGGGAATTTCAGGGTAAACTGTGTCCAACGACAGCTCAGTAATCTTCAGGCTTTGACTAAGTCCAATTACATTCGAGTTGAATGAGAAGTCGAACCTCTTAATGATTGCAGAGGAAAATCAGTGTCCTATTAAAGTATTTTTTATATATTTAAAGGTTTTTAATTCAGCAAAGGTAAAGAAGCTTCCAAACCTGTTGATATGTGCTTAAATGTCCTCACTGCATGTTTAGCAAAAGAAATCTTTTAATAAAACTAGAATCAACTGTATAAGTAATGATATATAATTATATACAATTATAATATTGTATATCATTGTATTCATTGTATACTGATCTTAAATATTATGTTGAACTCTCAGTTTACGCCACTTTGGCTGCAACTGATATCGCTTTAGCTTTAAGCAGATTATGCTATTTGCTGCTGGCCATGCGGCGTATGCGCAATATCAGAGTATGCCGTTAGTTTAGCTCTGGCAATGCATATTTTATATATTATTTTAAGAGCACGCAGCAAGTTCGCTGTTTGCATGCACTGTGTGTTGTTGTCGCCTAACACCTCCGCCCACCATCTTGTACAGCTCCAGACAAGGCAACGTCTGGCTGGGTGGCTGCCTGGACTCGCAGCCATTTTTATCTCGTTGCGGCTCTCGAGTGTCAAAGTGAGTTTAAGTCCACGCCCCGCCTCCGCCTCAGACGGCTTCTGCAGCTCGTGCTGGAGGCGCTGCAAACTATTATAATGGTGCTGAATGCCTCGCCCCAGCAATGGCAGCGGCAACTGTAACTTGGTGATTTCTTTTATTTCTCAGCTCTCGTCTCTACACAAAGTGTTGTATAGAAATTTGTTTTACAGCACCCTGGTCTGGGTCTGGGTCTGGGTCTGTGCTTGGGTCTAGGATCCGTGCAACAGTCTGTTCTACACACATGACGGCGTCGCATATAGCAAATATTTGAGGCATTCAAGATTTATTCGTTTCCATTACTCGACGGTCAATGGGCGGGGTCGGTGCGACTGCATCTAGTCACTGTGCTGCGTCTAGCGCTCGGATTCCCATCCACTTAGTGCGATGCATTGTGCAATATCGAAACTGCTCTCCATAGTAGTCTGGCTGGCTGACTGGCTGGCTGGCTGGCAAATCCATATGTAAATACAATCCATTGCAATGTATTATTGTTTCTCATTCTGAATGTTCAACGTTTGCCTTCAACATGTTTGCCCTTCGATGGAATGGTTTGTTCAGCTTTAAGCAGTGTATTCTGCGCACACTGGGAGAAAGAGAGAGAGAGAGAGAGAGAGAGATATTCACATACACACACCACCTTAACAAGTAGTATAAAGCAGGCGAGTGTAATTATGACATTGTGCTGGGTCGGGCTTTGTAATTTGAAGGTCTCTCACCAAAGAAAGCAACGAGCAATGCACAAAATGACAAGAAAACTAAACGCGAATTAATGCTTACGTGTGTGCGTATGTGTGTGCGCGCTAGTTTGCTTGTGTGTAAGTGTGCGCGCGCATTGTAAAACCGCAAGTATAATGGGTGTCTAGTCAGCTGGAAGCGCGTGATTAGATAACAAAACAGATAACATAAGATGAGTCCCTTTTATAATGCTGCCTGAATGCTTACACGGATGCATGAGAATTGCATAGAGAGGTGTTTGACTGTTTAGAGATGCGTGTTTGGTGTCTAGATAGACTAGCATGAGAATTGTGCAGAGAGATCTTTACAGAAAGATAGGAAAGCATGTATGAGAATTGTGTACAGAAGCATATATATTATTGAGAAACTTTTAGAAAAAGGCAATTGGAAAGCATAATATTAAAATATGTGTGAGAATTACACAGAGAGGCGCTTTTGACTTTCTAATAAAAATAAGTGTCATTAACAGGTCTCACATTTAAGCATGAGAAGTGCATCGAGAGGCGGTTGCCCTAATGATTAACTTTATGAAAGATGTTAGTAAGCATATCTAAACAACTATAAAGAAAGAGAGAGAGAGAAAGAGAGAGAGAGATAGATCATATCATTGTTTTCATCGCAACCAAAACTCACTCAATCCGACACCCTATATCACTGGCAGAGCGCAGCCTGGAAAAATGTGTCGTAAAACAAAGCAAGGTTCACAAATTTATTATGCTTGCATAAAGTGCAGCCCGAAAGGTAGGTAGGCGGTCGAAAAAGCCAACAAATAGTTTGCCAAAGAATGGGAGCACTTAAAACGAGAAACAGAGAGAAGGGAAGTTGCATGTAATTGCCCTGGCACTCAGGAACAGCCCGCATTTTAAAACATTTTTTCTCCTAGCTCTGCTGCTCACACACAATCAAGCAAGGCAGGCAGGCAGGAGGAGTCACTGCACTACACACTATATATGCACATATATATACATATATTCTACATACATATATCAACTGAATTTTCTATATTTTCCTTCCTCTTTTGATGCAAATTTGCGTGCTTTGCCACTTCAGTATTCGGGAAAATCTGCTATATATATTCATGAAGAAGTTTATTTTTTAAATAAATTTGCACTGAATGAATAAGTTTTTTATTTAAATTTTATTTTGAAATTCAACAAGAGAGAAAACTGCGGAAAACGTTTAACAATTTTGTGTCAAGTTATTAAGATAGATTATTTATTATTTAAGCTTTATTACATGTACATTAGTACAGTGTTTTATAATTTTTTATTTATTTTATTTTTTTTTCAATTTATTTCATTATCTTTATTACTTAATTTATTTTATTATCATATTTTATATTCAAAATTATTATTTGTTTTGTTTTTTATCTATTAATATTTTAGATTATTTATTATTCAAATGTTAATGTACGTTTTTATTTTTTATTTATTTTTGGTTTATTATTATTATTATATTTTGAAGTTTATGATTTATAATTATTTAATTATTAGTTAATATTTATTTATTATTTTTCATTCTATGTTTATTATTTTTTATTATAATATTTCTTATTTATTTTGTAGTATTTATTTTTATAATCTATTTTTTAGAATTTCCCTATTTCCCTCTTTTTGTTACCTGTTCAAAAGTTGTTAGTTTTATTTTGATCGTAACCCCTCTTATCGTAAGCTCTTTATCGTAACCGCTTCAGCGCAAGGCCCGAAATGCAGGCTGCTGCTGCTGCTGCACTCATGCATACAAATCTGGCAGCAACTTGCTAACGAATTGGACGGCAAATCAAAGTATTGAGTTTGTTTGCATTTACATGTGAATTGCTAGCAATTGGGTTTTGGGTTCGATTTGAGAAAAAGAGAGATTCGAAACAAAATCAAAACCCTTTAAAAATAAAAAGAATATAAACCTGGCTGCAGGCATTTAGCCAAACATGCCTCTATTTAGCTTTGGCTTTAACCTCTTGGCTCTGAGCTGCATTTAATGGCGCGGAAAATGTGGCAAGTGCCGCAACATGCACTTGCTGCCCCATTAGAATAAGCTGCTTAACAAACATAAAGCAGCAGCTTAACAAAGTTCCCATTGTTAATGTGATAGCTTGAGAAAACGATATACCAAGAGTTTTTTCTATACTGTCAAGATATTGATATATAAACATGACAGGCATTTGCCACACATCATATATACATTTAATATTAATGTATATAAATCATTTCTGCTTTTAAAAAGTTAACAGTGCTCAAATTCCTTGAATGTACTGAGAATTTATGCGTTTTACAATTCCAAATTATATTTTGTGGTTCAGATTAGGGGCGCAAAAATTCATTCATTATTTATTTGTATTTGCCAAGAGTCGCTTTCACATAATTGATTTAATTTTCTTTGCATTACAAGCTTTTCCTTTCATCATACTCATGCTCATTCTCATTCTGATTCTCATTCTCTCCCTCGTTTTATTTATGTAGATTTTTGGCTATTCATCACTTCGATATCCTTAGCAGGACTATTTGCCCATCATTATCCAGGCCTCAACTTTTGATCTACTCGTATTCCTATTGAACACCAAATCATTTTTAGCACACTTTTTTTTCTACGCGCTCTTTTAACAAATTTCCAGTTTGATTTTCCTCTATTTTTTTTTCCTTTACTTTTTTGTGCATTTTCTTTTGCATTTCCGTTAAGCTCGTTAGACAGCTCAAAATTTTGCGTAGTTTTGGCAGCGGCTGATGCTGCCACTGCCTCTGCCACTGCCTCTGCCTCTGCCTCTGCTACAGTTGTGGCTGATGATTCTTGGGGCGCTCCAACAATTTTCAGCTTTTACACGACATTTGCTACGCAAACAAAATAAACTGAATGCCACAAGCTCCATGGATCGACGTTCACAGTTTGGGGGCTAGAATAATGGGCGCGCTTGTTCGCCATTTGTTATGCCACAGGGCTAGCAGTTTGTGCCTGGCTCTTGACCATTAAGTAACGCATAGTTCGGACCGCAGGGGCATTTACGTTTTGGGGGCACCAGAGTGCACGTTAGCTTTTCGGGGCACTGTGAACGATTACATTCGGATGATGTATGCGTCTCGTCTAGTAGCCATTTGTTCTATTTTTTTTATTTTTTGGTGATTTAGTGGCGAAAAATGCGATTTGATGTGCTGCGGCGATAACAAAGTTTTCAGCTCTTTAAAATGGGGCTAGAGTGCAGTTGAAATATGATGGATTAGAGCTGGAATCAATTAGTCTATAAAGTGATAGATAATCGTGCGAGTCCGCAAAAGATTTAGCTAACTTATTTATTTATATAGTAGTTTGTACTGAATTAATCAAGCAGAAAGCTTTTCTGCTTTCCTTTAGGGTTCCAGACCCTGAGAAATAAATCCGCTTCGGCTCCTTTTAGAATAGTAGCTTCACAGTCTTATTGGGCTCAGCCAAACATCTAATCAGAATATTTCTCTGGAATTTACGCTTAGCCTTATCTCTTCTCTTAAATCACATTGATTGCGCTTCAATCAGAAGGTCTCATCGCAATCAAATGGCAATGTGCGTAATGCAACAGCTTGTGAATAAACAAATGGTTTCTGGCCGTGAAATGCGATGCCGCATAATTTGGCCAGAAATGAGCGAAGCTTAGCTGACGCATAGCGAAGTAGACAGCTAGGCAGCTAGGCAGCTAGGCAGCTAGGCAGGCCAGAGACTCGAGCTAGCAACTGAATTGAATTGCACAACAAACGAGGCTGCTTGTGGCTCGTTGAAGTGTCAGCGAATGCATTGAAGTGTGATTTTTGGGGATTGAAAATCAAATTTCGACAATGGCAATAGCAATAGCAATAGCAATACGGCAATCTAACTGTCAGCAGGACAATATATAGCATGTGAACGATTGGCATTTTTCAGCCAGAGCCCCGAGCCACAAAAACAAGGCAGAAATAAACAATTCCAATTTCGAGTGCCAGCTCTGATTGCAGCCATTGAGCTAGAAAATGCTTGACAACTGTCAACACAAATGCATTCACAATCTAGCCAATTGATTTACTGCACGTGTGCGTGTGTATGTGTGTGTGTGTGCCGAAGGAGTTGGGACTTGGCTATGCCTTTGCTTCTCTCTATGGGTTGTGTTGCTGCTGCAAGACTCATTATGACCATAAAATATGTATGCCAATTAGATTCTAACTTAGTTTCAATTAAGCTCAAATCAAAAGCAAACTTCTGGCCACAGCTGCAACTTGTAAGCAGCTCGCTGGAGGCAATCCTTGTTGACAGTCGTCGCCGGGCAACCAATCAAAGAGGTTTACTTCAGATCTCTGACTGTGGCGAGGGGAATTAAGAAACTAAGTTTTAAATTTAATTTTCAAAGAGAGTCGAATTAATAATGCGAAACATTTAATATAATTTCTTCTACCTGTTCAAAAGTTGTTTATTGAAAAGTTTGTTGAATGGGTCTTTTGATTTTCAATTTAATAAGGCAACTTTTATATAAGAGTCTTAAATCATTTTTGTCATACAACTATTTTAAGAGAGTAAAAGAGAAACTATTGGTTTCATATATGAATTTTAAATTATATATTAAGGACTTTTGACTTATTTGTATTTTCTTTTATATAATTTAAATTTTTTTAAACTAAACTTTGTATATTATATATTATTGTATGATATTAAATTAAATTCAATCCTTATAATTAAATAATAGAATATTTTAAATCCTCTTCAATTTCAGTTTAAGTTCTTCGGTTTCTCAGATATTTGATTAAATTTTTGCCCTGATAAATGCAAAAATTTAATATTGTTACAATTCAGTTAAATTATTTACTACTGTTCGTTGTTGTGGCAATTGATGCCGGAAATTGTTGCAGCTATGCTCAAAAAGCGTCCTTTGGTGGCAACCAAAATGGTTGCAACTTAGCGCAACACAACTTTAGTGTAGAGGCAGGGACCACCTGCTGCCACCGCTCCTACGCTCCTACGCTCCTTCCAAGCCTTGAAATTCCAGTGGCATCCTGCAGGATCCCCAGTAAACGACGTACATTAATAATGACTTGCAAGAAGCGCCAACAGTTTGTGGCAACTGCCTTTGACCTCACGACGCTGTCCTATTATTGTCTCTCTAAGAGAAAGGCAGAGAGAATGAGAGAGGGGTAGAGCTGGAAAATCGTCCGTCGAGACAGCATCATTAGTCAAAGTTGTTTTCCGCCCAGCATCATGAAAAGTGCCTCGTAAAAAGCTTACCGGCAAATAGGATTGCAAGATGAAAAATAATAAGAAAAAACCCAAGCAAACTTGGAAGGAGTTGAGCTGAGTTCGGTTGCGTTTATGTTTGTCCTGAGAAAGTACCTGAGTTGATTAGCATGATTAAAATTTTCCTAATTATTTGCGCACTCAAAGAAATACGAAACAGGCACAAAACTTTGTTTTGAGTCGCTTGGGAATGGGTAAAAAGTGCTTGTAGCATTAATCAACAGGTGTAGACCTTTTTGCTGCTCAGGTTGACAACAGGAAAAGGGTGGACAGAGTTTTACTAATGACTTGCCTTTAGTTTTGTAGTCAGTAGAGTCTTAAAGATTTTCTTACTATAGTTCCAAATGGGAATCTGGAAGATCTTTGCAATTTTATACAATTTAATTATTGTATTGTTATTCTATTTTTGCATAATAAATAAACACATGTAGCTGTCTATGGGATAGAAATTTAGGTTCAATTTGCATGCTAATTAGAATTTGAAGTGGAACAATGAGAAACGAATTCGACAATTAGATATGGCAAACAATTGTAATCAAAACTGGTAATAATCTAGCATTTACCGATTTATATGCGTATACAACTTCCGATTCACAACTCGATAATTGTTTTATTATCTCTTGAACTTGACCCATACTCAGACACGGTCCAACTAACTTAAACAAACAATGTATTCCAATAAGATTGCTGTGTGTCGCGAGTCGCGAGTCGCAGCTCTCCACGTTTGTTAATGCTTTGAATATGTGTTGGTGATCATTTCAATAAAAATATAGGCTCTCTTGTTCTCTCCCACGGTCTCTCACTCTTTTTGCTGATTTCTTTTTATTTGCGTTTTGCCTTGGTGGATTTGTTCAGTTTTCTCTGAGCGGCGACATTTGCTATCGCTCTCGCTCTCGCTCTCTTTTTTCTTTTGCTCTGAACTACCTGCGGAAATATGACTGTCATTTGCTTTCTTACAGTGGTATATATTGTGTTATTTTTGCTGTATATATATATACGTTTTGCATGCCTAAGAAAAGTCTACATTATGAAATTAATATACAAAAATGTGTTATATTAGATATAAATATATAAAAGTTGTTTAAGAATATATGTATATTAATACAATTACATTAACCATACGATTATGCTGTGCGCTCGTTAATTTTGTTTGCGAATTTAAAATGCCCATTACCAATGTACGCGTGCTTCTTAGGCTCTCTGCGCTCACTTAATTTGCGCGCGTTCTTCTTGTTGCCACGTTCGCTCACACACTGCCTCTCCATCTCTATCGCTCTCATGCTCCAGCTGCCATGCTATTGACATGTCAGCTTTGCCGCCTCAGTTTGATATTTGCTGCCGTTGTGTGTTGTACGTTATACACGTTACCTTTGCTGAATTATAATTCGTGATTACGTTTTTTGTGGAATGCGTGGTGCCAAGCATTAAAGAAAATTAAATATAGGCAACGCAATAGAAAGTGTATTACATATCGAATTGAGAAAACACACTATTGAATTCCGTCGAGTGCTTCAAGTGGTATTTCATATTCCATTCGTCGCGTGAGTAAACCCGAAGCGTCTGAAGCGCGCGCTCTCGCTGTGTTGCTCTCTTTCCCTCTCTCTGCTCTCTATAATGTATAGCTGACTGTCTGGCTGCTCTCTTCGTTGTTTTTATGCCGCTATTTGTTGTTGTCCATGATTGTCGGTCGTTCTATCTGGCTATTTCTACCTGTCAATGTACATACTTACATACCTGCACATATCGTATCTCCCAGCCATTTATCACAAATATGTACTCCCATCAGAGAAAACATCAATTCAATTTTATAGCAACGTTTTCCGCTTTATTGTCTGACAATAGGTAAATGTTTGCTTAGTCGTGTTCGGAGCCTCTCAATTGCAACGCCGGCAGCGCTCCTCAAAAAACATAACCCATCAGCATAAGATAACAAAGTGTGCCAAGTAACTAGCGTTCATCTTAAATAAAAGTGGTTCATAAAAATGAAAAAAAAAAACAAAAACAAAAACAACAGTTTGAATTCGCTTAACCCGCCACGTTAACGTTTTCCGTAAATACTCCTCATGAAGAAAAGCACAATTCTTCTTAAACCTGACGTCACTGAACGACGCGTATATACATGCATACATAAATACCTTCCATACATATACATATGTTCCATTCCAATCTGATGTGTGTTGATATGTATATATGTATACATATATGTATGTGTGCATATCTTCAGCTGGCATACCACCGCATGCTGCTGATCGCTCCAATTGGAGTGAGTCTACATATTGTCTTATTGGCAACATTCTTCGTGGCGTGTTCCGCTTTAGCAAAACAAGAACACAATGTTATTTGCTTCGCTCTGAGGTTTCTCATAGAAGTGATGAATAATAATGCGATAGGTGCTTATAAATATCAATGTACGTGTGTTTATTGATAGCTGTCAATGACCCACGACGTCGCCTGATTTAACTCTTTTTTATATATTCTTATCGATTTTTTTTGTTGCTAAGATCAATGATAAGAAAAGCGTTCATAAATAATTCCATTGTTATTCAGATGGAAGTACATTGCAAATATAATATTTTTTAAAATTATATGCATCTGTATTTCATTGCCATGAAACATAGCAAGCCTTCAACATGCATATCAATAGCCATTACGACAAATTAAATATGGAAACGTATTATTAGCATTGTTTTCAAAGAACTGCCTGCTGTTACTTACGACACTTGTGTATAAAAAAATATTTATATATGTATGTATATACATATATATAAATATACATAGATATAAATAATACAAAAAAAAAACACTCTTTATGCCTATATATATTTATAGTACATGCATATGCACGTTTTATACGATATTATTCATGTTCGCATCTCGCGCGTGACCAAAGCTCTCTCACAATTAAACAAATAAAAACTGGTAAAGAGTAAAAACTACCCTCGACACAGGGCTCCTGGGCAAGAGGCACAGTTTTGATTAGCGTGCTATTTTTGTGGTGTCGCCTACATTTGTTAAATGTCTAGTGAGTGGGCCCGGAACCCGCACTAATGATAACAATTCATCTCATCGACGTCATCGTTTCTGCCTTATCTCAAAATGATTGTCATCAATACGTCCGACGTAAGTGGCATTTAATATTTGGTTTCTGGTTATTGGTGCTGGTTATTCTTTATCCTTGAATCGAATACCCTGTAGTCAGTTGATAGAATATGGTTGCTTTTCAGTTGCCACTGTGAAGTAGATCTTCATATAACTAAATATGTCTACTTATATACTCCATATCGGCTCTTTCTGTCTCCAAATACTTCACCAAAAAATAGTATTTTAAATAATCACAGTTGTTGTTTTCCCTATCTATAAATTCGAAAAACTTTAGTGATAATATGCACATTAGTAATCACATACTGTTTGCTGGGTATCATCCAGTCGCTTGCACTCGTCGAGATCACTTGTTTATGTCTTGGTTATGGTGCGTAATATTATTTTGGTAAAGCGGTGATCGGGTTATCAATCAGATATTGCTGTCACATATGTATTTTTAGAGCTGTACTGGGAGCAGGTTTGCAACATGCTTAGAACGAGACGTGCCATAAGCATCTACATTGATGATGATCAGGTATAAGATATATCCATAGAATAAAGATAAATAAATATGATGATCTAGCACATTGTATACGTCCCGTCATTAGAAAGTAAGTTTTTCCAGCTCTGGGAAACTTCTGGGATTTTTTAAGGCAATAAGCCCGACGACACGTGTTTGCATGCGCCTTAATTTCAGTTAGGAATGATTCGAACTTTGCATTGCTAATCAGCTCAACAAATCAAACGTAAAAGGTTCTATTTAGTGGTTTTATAGTTTGTATGCTAATCGATTGTTTATGTAGAAAGGCATTGAGCAGAGGATTGGAACCGACTGGTACAGATTGCAATTTTAAGACCGAATGAATGGTTGATATAAAAGCTGTAATATTAATTAGCTAAATGGCATTAATAATTAATTAGCTGCGATTTGTTGGAATGTGTTGTTGTTTAATGAAAGATCATTTAATGGCTAGACTTTGTGTACGAATAAGATATAAGATATTAATTATTATATAATTATGTCATAGAGTTTATTTTTACTTTTATTATTTGTACTATTAGGCTAAACACGTTTTCCAACTTCACAATGTTTATAGAGCATTTGTATTACTCAATTCCAGTGAAAACGCAGACCCGCAACAGCTACGCACATATTTGCCTTGGGAGCTACGCAAGACTAGATAGCTCTAACTAGTTTTTTTTTTTTTCATTTTCCTTTTTGTATATGACAGTTGTATATGGCACACAGAAAAGTATTAGAGAAACAAAGTAGAGGTCAGGTGCGCCATGGCAAAGGTGGACGGGCAACTGTCAAGAGAGCAGAGTTCAATGCGGGCAAAAAGAGTAAGAGTAGGAAACCCCGCATAAGACAAGTCCAAGTTAAATTTCGTGCAGTGTAAACTAATTGCATACGTGAGGTTTTTAACACCACAGCTGAGCGTGACATATTCTCATAAACAATATACTCCGAGTAGATTATAAAGCTATGATTTATTTTATTTTAATAATTATACGGAGAGTATAGTCGATATATAGTAGTAATCTAAGCTGGATGTATTATGTCATTATGCCTATTAAATTTTTATACGCTAGGAATAATCAGATTGTTTCTTAAGATATTGTTGTTAGTGTAATCCATTATGAAGGGAAGATTTATAAACTTTCTAGATTAACCTGAATTGTGTGAAACGTGGCAAAATATTGTCCCAATTTTCTAGTGTATGAAAAGATAAAGTAAATTTCATGTGTAAAGTAAAAAGTCAACATCGACGCTCGCCACAACAATATATAATTCTAGCTTCATATGTAGCCGGAGGCTGTCTCTTGTTGGCATTTTAATTTATTGTTGCCGGGAGCTAAAATTCGTTTGGGCCACTTGACTTGTTGATGGAATTGCGCTGCGGGTACAAATGGATCATTGGCAATCTGATAACCAACAGCCAGCATTCTCCAAAATGCAAATGTAATTTCGCAATTATCTGCTTGGAATATTCCAATTGGCCAAGTACTTTAAAAGTCACGCTCAGCCAGCTAAACAAAACAGAATTTCAAAAATAGTAGCAAACAGTGCAGCTTCAATAAAAGTAGATTAAAAATGTATAATATTTATAGCATTTAATACATTTTTATCTACTTTTACTTACTTACTTACTTTTACTTTTATTTTTATTTATTTACGATATTGAAGTATTCTATTTATTTGCCTAATATTTGCTAAACTTATCAACAAATTTATTATATTTAAAAAACATTATACTTAAAATATTTAAATTTATTTTTAAGCCAGTTTCGTTAGCTTTAAAACTTATTTTTCCCGGCCATCCTAGCAGAGCTTGACTGTAGTATTAAGTTTGAGTATTTAGCTTGCGTTTTAGCAGCACAATTTGTACGATTAAATGATGTATGAAACCCAAATAAACCAGGCCGATAATGGCTTCCACTCCGAATTCACCTGAAATGGGAATTCTACAATTTTTGTGGCACGTGAAATTAATTTAACAAAATACAATAGAGTTAAAGTTTATTATAATTATTTTAGTACAATCAAATGAAAATAAGAAATTGTGTTATACTTGTATTTATTTTGTATATTTAATATTAAATTATTATTAATGAATAGGCTATATAGATTTATAGTTTAAATTTAATTTTAAATTATAATTAATGAATAGGTTATATATTACTGCCCATTATATTGTTGGCCTTAATTAATATAAATTATTTAACTGCAATAGAGAATGTTCTAATTGGCGAGCAGAATGCGCTGGCAGCAGGTAGCGCTTTAATTACAACTCATTTGCTTCGCTTTTAAGTACATTGGGATGGAGGCAATCTAAAATTGCATTTTCATTAAAACGCACAACGCATAGTTTTCATAGTTTCCATACTGAAATGCTGGTGCATTCAGTAAATAGATAAATGCAATCCCTTCGTCCGGCCTGCTGCTAATCGAGTGCACATGATGAGAGATTCAGTTGAAAGCTTCAGTTGCCGAGTGGGTTAAGAGTAAAGCGAAGTTAACGGCTCTATAAACCCCAAATAATACCTTCACAACGAAGTTATGCATAGCTAGTAGTTGCGTATTCCCAATGTAGTTAAATATTTTATTGTGCGTTTCGCAGCGGAGGTGCAATAAAACTTCAACTAAATCGGAGAGCACTCGAAATTAAAACGCAACCGCAAAGCTGGAAAGTCCTGAAAATTCCCAGCACAGCTGCATATCACATTGGCTGCCTGGGTCGCCTGCACACGGAGTGACTAAAATTTACGAGCTGCAACACACACACACACACACGCACACTCGTGGACAATTTGAATTTATTGTGGGTGAGGGCAGTGCAGAGAAAAACTCAACAGTCTTTTTCGGAGGAAAGGGAGCGAAATCTATGAAAAAATATGAAGAGTACAAAAATGGAATTAAAATAAGAAATGTTTTCAATGCCAGGAAGTCACGTATTCAGCCATTTGCTTGTCGAAATCACGAGTGGGTGGCAATTTAACTGACGCCAACTCCTGCTGGACATGACAGCTGCAGCCGTAGAGACGGAGAGGTAGGGAGAGAGCGAGAGCGAGTGGGAGAGCAGCTCATGTGGAAAAGGGGCTGGCGGGTTTTGGGGCTTTGTCTGTCTGGCTTTGTGCAGCGGCATGAATGATTACAAACTTGTTGACGAGTGCAAATTAGCTGCAAGTGGTGAAAGAGCTGCGATGGGGAAATGCGAACTGTTGTCAGGCCATGCCAGCTGTGCGGTCAGAAGGAGCTCGAAACGAAGAACCTGCCGAAAGAAAAATCAATAATATTTGGAAGAGAGTTGGAGAGTTGGAAACAAAGCATAGTTAAGGGAAATTTCTTTTTTAGAGTGAGAAATAGTAGGCAGGAAGGAAGGAATTATGTGGAGGACAAGGAATAATGATTTATGTTATATAAATTAATTGAAAGCTTAATGTGAGGTGCTTTTATATGGTTTACTTGCTTATATGTGTAATAAGTTTACTATAAATATATTTTAGTCTTGAGTCTAAAATAGTTGATTAAAAAGGTATTCATAACTAACACATATGCCCCACTAAGCACCACTATATTATCCACTCCTTAACACATATTTTCCACTGAATATTTTGCATTTAAATAACAACTCTTTCTGCTTCTTATTTCCCTTAGACGGGTCTAACCCTAACGCCCGAAATGCTGCTCTCAACCTCCGAGTCATCGACGCACAGCGCCTCTGAGGTAGCAGGACGTTTGCAGGTTGATGTGCGCACCGGGTTGAAGTGGACTGAGGCGAAATATCGTGCCAAGATCATTGGGCACAATGAGCTCAATGTCATCGAGGAGGATCCCACTTGGAAGAAGTACATTGAGCAGTTCAGGAATCCTCTGATTCTGCTGCTGCTGGGCTCTGCACTCGTCTCAGTGATCATGAAACAGTTCGACGATGCTGTCAGCATAACCATAGCCATTCTCATTGTGGTTACGGTGGCCTTCATACAGGAGTATCGTTCCGAGAAGAGCCTCGAGGAGTTGAAGAAGCTGGTGCCGCCAGAGTGTCACTGCCTGCGCGAGGGTCGCCTCGACACGTTTCTGGCTCGCGAGCTCGTGCCCGGCGATGTGGTTTACCTAAATGTGGGCGATCGTGTGCCCGCCGATGTGCGTCTCTTCGATGCCGTGGATCTGTCCATTGACGAGAGCAGCTTCACTGGCGAAACGGAGCCGGCGCGCAAGATAACCGATGTCCTGCTGAACAATACGAACGTCAAGGATCACAGCAACATGAAGAACATTGCGTTCATGGGCACTCTGGTGCGCTGTGGCAACGGCAAGGGCATCGTGGTCAGCACCGGCGAGCGCAGCGAATTCGGCGAGGTCTTCAAGATGATGCAGGCCGAGGAGGCGCCCAAGACACCGCTGCAGAAGTCCATGGACATCCTCGGAGCCCAGCTGAGCTTCTACTCGTTTCTCATCATTGGCGTTATCATGCTGCTCGGCTGGCTGCAGGGCAAGCCGCTCTCAGAGATGTTCAATATCAGCGTCTCGCTGGCCGTGGCTGCCATACCCGAGGGGCTGCCCATTGTGGTCACTGTCACCCTGGCACTGGGCGTCATGCGAATGGCCAAGCGGAATTCGATTGTCAAGAAACTGCCGACGGTGGAGACGCTGGGCTGTGTCAATGTCATCTGCTCGGACAAGACGGGCACGTTGACCAAAAACGAAATGACCGCCACAATTATCATTACCTCCGATGGCTACATGGCGGACGTGACCGGCGCCGGCTACAACGACCAGGGCGAAATACACATTCGGCACTGCAACAATGTGGAAATGGCCAAGACGAACATTACGAACCTCCTTGAGATTGGCGCCGTCTGCAACAATGCCTACATCCAGAACGGCACGCTCCTCGGCCAGCCGACAGAGGGCGCCCTCGTGGCGGTTGCCATGAAGAACGGCATGTATGCCACGGCCGAG
This sequence comes from Drosophila mayaguana, assembly GCA_037075325.1. Classification (NCBI taxonomy): domain Eukaryota; kingdom Metazoa; phylum Arthropoda; class Insecta; order Diptera; family Drosophilidae; genus Drosophila; species Drosophila mayaguana. The sequence goes on from JBAMCG010000103.1 coordinate 2,576,658, forward strand.
AACTACGTGCGCATTCAGGAGTATCCCTTCAGCTCCGAGCAGAAGATGATGGCCGTCAAGTGCATACACAAGTACAACAACAACAAGGAGGAAATCTTTTTCGCCAAGGGCGCCCTGGAAACCCTGCTGCCCCAATGCACCAAATATCAATTTGGCACTCAGACGGTGCCGCTCACCAAGCAGAACGAGGCCGAGTTCTTGGCCGAGGCCTATGAGATCGGACGCAAAGGCCTGCGCGTGCTGGCTCTGGCCAAAGGCAAATCCATGCAGGATCTAATCTATTGCGGCCTGGTGGGCATCACCGATCCGCCGCGTCCCCTGGTCCGGGAGTCAATTGAGCTGCTCATGCAGAGCGGCGTGCGCGTCAAGATGGTCACCGGAGATGCCCAGGAGACGGCAATGGCTATTGGTAAGTTAAAGTTTCCATAGATTAATAATATAGCAGACTCTAGGACTCTAAGGACATGGGCCTGCAGATTTATCATCCTGTCAATTAGCAGCACGCTTCCGTCCTCAAAACTTTAGACATTCTTCTCTCAAATTCAGCTAAAAATCGTTTATGTTGCCGTCTCCTTCACACTCTCCCTCTGCCCCTTCATCGTGCTCAGGCAAAGTTTTTGGCTAATTCAATTCAAATGCGAGATAAGCCAAAAAATGATCCCTGCTGAGCTGTCAGATTCGCTTTCTTTCCTTGGGCCATCGCCGCAAACTTAAAACTCAATTAAAAACTCGTTTCGGTTATGCTCATGTTTGGCCACAATTTGCTGGCTTTGGCTTAAGCACCGAAACTATGCAAATAAATTTGTCAACGCTGCGTAATTCAAAGTGGCAGCCAGCCACGCCTACAAGTGTGTGCCGCCTTACCAAATCAGCACAATTTATGCGAGGCCTGGCCTGGCCGGGCCCTGCATGTTCCTCCCAAGACTGGACGATGCACGAGTATGATGTATGTTATGCATGTCTGACTGAGACTCCAAAGTCAAGGGTCACACGCACACACGCACACACACACACACGCACACAATGCGAGTTAGCTATTCTGTCCTGCCGGACAGCCTAAAAGTATGCAAACAGAATTAATTAACCATGCCAGTTGAAGAGCTGCTCAAAGTTTTGAGTTGCAAGCCTCCTTCTCGCAGCCTCCTGCCTCTAGCCTCCTGCTTCCAGCTGCCAGCTGCCAGCTCTTAACTCTCAGCGCAGTCCCAGCGAGTTTCAGTTGAAGTTTCTAGTTTGGGATGCACTTGGGAGGCAGTTGGATGCCGGGTTTCGCTTAGATGCTTCCCGGGCTGCTGAGCGTATGTGACAACTGTACTCGAACGCTTCTATTTAGTTGGCCAGCACTGTGGCACTTGGAACTTTGCTGCGAAAGTTGCATAACATTTTAGCCAGCAAAGTGCAAAGTGCTTGCTTGTTGCTTGTATAAGCTGATGACAACTGGAATGCACTTTGAGCCCAACTTTTTCATTAACTACAAGGATCTTAAGTTTAACCATATATATAAGTGCTTAAATAGAAACCGCCAACGAGTCGTTAGAGGCATGCTACGAAAAACGTGCAAGAACTTGAAGAATTTACACTGCAGGAAAAAATGTTATGCCCGACAATGAAATATGAAAAGCAAGATATCCGTTACATCTGTTAACTAGAAACTCTATTAGCAAAGTTTTTAATACAAGACATGATAACGTAAGATATCATGTCGACATGGTAGAGTCTTGCTAACTGTAACTAAATTTGGCGAAGTGTAAAATGAAATGCGGCCAGGCGAACGCAGCAAATTGGAAAAGATACCGCACAAAGCGCGCAACAAGCAAGTCGCAAAATAAAGTACAAAAAAGAGATGAATCAAGGAAAATGGAAAATGGAAAATAAAAAGGGGGAAAAAGGCACAGGAAGCTAGCATAGGTAGCGATTTTCTTTTGCTGGTGTCCTCGCGCCCGCAGGGCGTATAGACCCGACCCACATCTAATATCCTGCGACGCACAGCAGCAGCAGCAGCATCAGCAGGTGCAGGAGCAGGAGCGCCAGAGTATCTGAAGCATCAGCAGCCGCATCGTCGGTTGCTGAAATAATTAACTGTGGCTCCAAACTCCCCATCGTCGTCGTCATCGTCAGGACTCATCACCATCAACATCAGAATCACCTTTACCATCACCGTCATCAGTTCGGTCTGCTGCTAGCAGGAATTCATCAACATGGACATCAACCACGACTCCACCTCCAGCTACCTGGCAACCTCTGGCTACACAAAGCTCGTCTGCATTGAAAAAACTTCAATACACTTTGCTAACAATTCGTTGATGTACTCATGCACGGGGTATTTGAAGTCTTTCGGTCAGTTTGTAACATTATTAGGCTAGCAATCGAGTTAAATAAATTTGCAAAGAGAATCCTAAATTATAATTTGATGCTGATGACCCGTTTAGGCGCAGCCAACTTAATAGCATGTCTCAAGTGCAGCCAACTTAACAGCTTGCCTCAAGTGCAGCCAAGTTAATAATACATCAAGTGGTAAATATCAATAAGCTTAAAGAGTAATATGGATTTTGTATATCGCTAGACTGGACTAAAAGAGCATTTCAGCTAGTCTCATTTTGTCCGTAATCTATTTTTTTCGCTCTTCTACTTTGCTCTTTTGAATAACAGCATAATTATAGAATGAGAGAATTACAGTAGGGGATAGAGGGGGGCAAAATAACTGAATTTGATTTAAAGCCTCTGGCTGCAGACCTGCATATTGATTGAAATTTGACGTTCAAATTGTAAATGAGTTTCCGCCCTGCTGCTGGCTCGTCTCCTGCCCCCTGTCCGCCTGTCCCCCTGACCCCTCAGACTAGCTGTTATTATAAAGATCCCCAAAAGCGGCTTATGGCATATGCTGAAACTAATTGGCCGCTAGCTGGGCGCTCCTCAACTGCTGTCTGCTGTCTAGTTGCTGGCCGACCGCTTGAAGTAAATCCTCACTAATTTGTTGCTCACGTATGCCCGTATATATGACTAAGTAGATGACCAAGGACGATGACTGCACGCAGACAGTCAGCCAGACAGACGGACGCACAGACAGACAGATAGAGCAATAGATAGGTAGGTAGATAGACAGACGGACAGCTGAGGTCGAGTTAATTGAGTTGGTGTATTTCATTTTCAATTTGGTTGCCAATTATGTTGACTGTGCCGTTGGCCGACTCCTGCTTTACGGCTAATTTAATTTGTGGCTTGTTCAATTGACTCAAGCGTGGCTCAGGTTTTGGCTTTCATTAACTCTAAGCTATACCTGACCGCAATCGAAGTGTGATTTGAAATGCTTTGCTTAACTAAAAGTTCGACTGACTAAAGCGCTCCAGTTCGCTAGAGTTGGAGGAGAGTTTCATAGGGCTAGTTTAATGCAGTTCAATACAACTTTTCTCTTACTCTTTACACTCAACTTCATGCAAGTAGAGTATGACAAAGGCTCCACACAGCATCAACTAGAGCTCTACTACTCTCGACTCCTAACCTCTAAGCTCTTCATTGAACTCAAAGCCGTATTTGAAAATAATAAGAAAAGAGCTCCATGCAGCTTACTCTGAGCTCTTCCAGCTAGCTACCCTAAATGTAGCTCATCTAGTCAAACTTTTGGCTCTTACCCGGACTATTGACACCCAATTTACACTTGATTTAATTATTTAATTGAATATATTGCTGAGCTGTGCTGAGCAGAGTTCATAAAATCACATTTACATTGCATCGAGTGCGATTGGATTATTTGATGTGTGAGAGAGCGAATTGCATGACGAAGGGCTGGCAGGCACGTCTTGGCAGACAATTAGGGGAAAAGCATGCTTGAGCAGCTGCTAAGCCCCCGATCAAATCTTAATCAATGCCACATATCCGAACCCTAGTCACGCCCGCTCAGCTCTGACTGTCGTCGGAGCTGCGAACAGCCTTTGATTCGCTTCCCTCAAACTTGACACATATCCAATTAGCGAAGTGCATTTGCAAATGCAGTTGTAATCCACTGGCAGAACACAGCTTCCAGCTCCTGCTCCAGCTCCAACTCCGACTCAGACTCTCTGGGGTGTATTGTGCTTGCACATCAATCGCTGGTTAACAAGAAGCTCTAACAGCAGCAGCAGGAGCTGGAGCAGAGGGCAAACTCAGCGGAAGACGTAGATAATCACACAGCGATTGCCATGGCAGCCGGAAGCATCAAGTGGGAGGAAGTCAAAAGTCATCAGCAGCAGCAGCAGCAGCAGCAGCAACAGCAGCAGCAACAGCAACAGCAACAGCAGCAGCATCTGTAGAGTAGAAAGAATTGTCACGTTTCTCGTCGCTTAATAAACAAGCAGGGGGCATGGCAAAGCTCTGACTTCCCTTCGATAGAGCGCATCAAGCAGCTACTCGACCGATTTAAATGCAAATGTCACAAACAGTTGGTGGGAGGCACACGCATGCACACAAGAAGAAAGAGGGGTAGAGGCAAGAAAGAGACACACACCAACACACACACTCTCACACACCTACACAGTCAAGTCTTCAATTTTCCATTACGAAATGAAACGATTTCTCTTGCAGTGCGCTTTTCTTTAGCTTTGGGTTTTCAGATTTCCAGATTTTCTTTTTGTTTTGTTCCCTGATATTTTTGCAGCTTTGATTTTGGTGCTTAAGCAGCTGCTGGCAACAGTGAAGTGCGCTTGTTGCATGCCTCAGTCGCTTCATATTTTCATAAACTTGGCCAACGTCGTTTTCATGCGGCAACTTTTGCTCTTTTGGGCCAGCTCGCTCGCAAAAGTTTCGGCTCTAATCCGCTTTTGGCCTGCGGTTTGCTGCGACAAATTTTTTGTTGATTTTATTTTATTTTGTTTTAATAAAAAAGTTTACAAAGTTTCGCTCAGCAGCGGCAGCGGCAGCGGCAACAACTTTATATGTTGCATGAATTTGGCCCATGCACATTTTAATGCCAGGCATTTATCAAAACCATAAACAAACTTTAAAATTTGACAAATTTTTTATTATGTTTTGTTCTGTTGTTGGTTGCATGTTTCAGCGTATTGATGGCTTGTTATTTGTTGTACCCGCATCTGCTCATATAGGACATTATTTTATTTATTTTGATTTTCACTAATGTCTTTTTAAGGCATTTATAATGACACGCTTTCTTCCCCTCTCTTTCTCTCTCTCTCTCTCTCTCTCTCTCTCTCTCTCTCTGTGTTGTTATTATTTTTAACCACATTTCTCGCTCGCATAAAAATGATGAATGGCTTTGCCTTTTGTTGAAAATGTTGTACATACATAATGCATGCATATTTTCGCTTTGATCAAACTTTTTCGCAGGAGCACCAAGCATGCAATATAATAGCCAGCCGCTGTGACCAATTCAAAGACAACAAAAATTTAAATAATAATAATAAAAAGAAATGCATTTTTCTATATATTTTATATGCAAATTGTTGTTGGGCTTTATAAACGTCAGAGGTCGCGGGTCGCGGGTCGCCTTTGTCATCAGCCAGAAATCGAAAATGCATTTGCAATTGCATTTATTTGTTGTTTCTTTACGGCACATCAATTCTGTACGGATCGACAATATTTACAGATTATCTTTGTTTGTGTGCCATTGATAGGTTTTGCGGTCAATGGCAATGCAATGGTCAATGCAGGTGAGATAACCTGCTGCTGCGCAGGTAAGGTGTGAGTGTGCTACGTGTGGCGTGCCCTGATGACAAATGACGCATCGATTCACTGTAATGTGTATGGTAAATGAGTGGAAACTATATATATTTATATATAGTCATAGATCGAGGCTCACGCTGCGAACTATAAAAATCTCCTCTATAAGAATTTACATATGTTTTACGTGGAAAAAAACGAATATTGCAAATAATTAAATAATTAAAATTGAACTAAAAAATATCTTATAGGTGCTAAGTATTTTTAAGCATGCTAGCGAATACCCTGCAGTGACAAACTTAAGTGTAGCTCAGCTGCAGATTACGCTGTTTATTTTGTAACAAAAACTCAGCTGCGCTTTATATTTTAATCTTACCAAACTCGTATCCTTAAGCAACCCTTGCTCTCATCTTGCATGCCTGCAGGGTATGAAAATAGCGCATAAAAATGCAGAATGAATTTGCTGGATGGCCAAGTAAACTATTTGCATGAAAACGGACGAATAGATGGGGTCGGGCTGGGTCGTTACAGTGGTTGGGGTGGTTCGGTGGGTGGCGTCATAAAATGGCAACCGCCAACTGCTTGGCGAAGAAAATTGCGCGCATTCAAGTTTTGCATTAATTTTAATTTAGAAGCGAGAGGACCCAAAGAAGCTGAAACAGTTGATAGACGCTTGCAGAGGGCAGGCGAGCAGCAGGAGGTTGGCGGAGCTAGCGCCATTTCCTGGCTGCTGCTGCTGTAGTAGAATGTGGCTGCAAAAGATATAGCCCGGTAGCTGTAGCAATGCTGCTTTTAATTGTCTCTGGGCACCAGGATGAGCAACATGGCCAGAGCCAGGACACTGCAGCGTCGGCAGCGGCAGCGGCAGCGGCAGCAGTTGAGCTGTTGTTGGCGCTGATGAGTGTGAAGACGACGCTGAATGCGTTTTAATTACGTTCGCTTTTGCTCATTTTACTGCACATTTTTGCACCATTGTCTGTGCTCGTTGTTGTAGTTGCTGCTGCTGCTGCTGCTGCTGCTGCTGCTGCTGCTGCTACTGCTGTTGTTGTTATTTACTTCAGTGCGCTTTCGTTTAAAATTTTATACAAACAGGACAAGAGATTGTCCTCGCACTTGCCAAGACAAATACGCGGGCGCCATAATGAAAAATGGCAATGCGACTTTTGCAAAACATCCTTTTGTTGTTCATATAACTGCTCCTGCTCCTGCTCCTGCTCCTGCTGTTTTCTCTAACAGCTGCTACTGCTGCTGCTCTCTGGCGTACTTCATAAATGCACAACAACAAAAAATCAAACGGCAAAAGGGGAGACTCTAAGGGGAAATGCCAGCACAGAGGAATTGGGGATTTCCTTAACTCGCGCCGTCCTTTTGAAGTTTTTCATCACGTTGATTCACAATTGAATTTTGAGCAGCGTCCCGCACAAATTAACAATTGTTTGTGCTCCTTTTCGTTTTCTCTTGGCTTTGAATTTAAGTTTTTGCAGCATCAAACGCATTCCCAACTCGAACTGGAACTCCAACTCTAACTCCGACTCCTCCTCCCACTTCTACTCCGACTCCTCCCCACTCGCTTGCCTGTTGCTCAGAGTCAATTGCTTGGAAAATGCAATGAAAAGCGATTTAGTTGGCTTTGGCAAACAGACAGGCGAACGGCCAGTTGAGCCAAGGAATTACCTGTGGAATTACACGTGACTTGGCTAAAGAAACAGAGAGGAAGTTTCTGCAGATCTAGCCCAGCTTAAGGCATAATAAATATGATGATTCAATATCAGTTTTAATTAACATGCATCCAACCATTCTATCCCTTGCAGCTAGTCTCATTGGCATTGATACCATTCACCACCAGACGCTCTCTGGCCAGGAAATCGATCAACTGAACGAACATCAGCTGGACAAGGTGGCCAACAATGTGAGCGTCTTCTATCGCGTCTCGCCGCGCCACAAGCTCGAGATTGTCAAGTCGCTGCAGCGCACGGGCAATATTGTGGGCATGACTGGCGATGGCGTCAACGATGGCGTCGCTCTCAAGAAGGCGGACATTGGCATTGCAATGGGCAAGAATGGCACCGACGTATGCAAGGAGGCCGCTGACATGATCCTGGTCAATGACGATTTTCACACAATTATGTGAGTAGATGCTGTGCAGAGATTGCAGAGCAATAAGACAAGAGCTGGGAGTGAGTTTGGGGGGGATTAAATGACTGTGAGAGCTGCACGGATTGAAATCGCATTAATTTGAATAAGAGTTTCAAACCCAATTGGCAATAGATACTTATATAAAGCGCTTATCTTGCCCGCTTTGTCACACAATTGGCTTGATTAAGTTGAGCTCATACCAAAAGCCCTAATGATTTTCAATGAATGCCATTTAAAACCCATTCATCATAATCCGCTCTTGTCTAGTGCTAAATCTCTCTGCTAACCTTTTTAATTGATTTACTAATCGCATTTTTCTTTGCTTGCTTGCAGTGCTGCCATTGAGGAGGGCAAAGGCATCTTCTACAATATTAGGAACTTTGTACGATTTCAGTTGAGCACCTCGATTGCGGCTCTGGCACTGATCGCGCTGGCCACGTTGATGGACATTGCCAATCCACTGAATGCGATGCAGATACTCTGGATCAATATCATAATGGATGGACCGCCGGCACAGTCGCTGGGCGTGGAGCCCGTGGATCACGATGTGCTCAAGCAGAAGCCGCGCAACGTCAAGCAGCCGATGATCACGAAGTCTGTGGTGGTCAATGTGCTGCTGAGCGCCAGCATCATTGTGCTGGGCACTCTGTGGGTGTTCCAGCGCGAGATGGCCGACGGCACGCTGGGCAAGACTAAGCGGGATACGACCATGACATTCACGTGCTTTGTGTTCTTCGACATGTTCAATGCGCTCTCCTGTCGCTCGCAAACGAAGAGTGTCTTCACAATTGGGCTGACCACCAATCGGATGTTCCTGCTGGCCGTTGCCTTCTCGATCATTGGCCAAATGCTCGTGGTCTATTTTCCGCCGCTCCAAATGGTTTTCCAAACGGAGGCGCTCACCGCCTACGACATACTCTTTTTGGTCACGCTCACCTCCTCTGTGCTCGTTGTCTCTGAGATAAAGAAGTGGTTCGAGCGCTCCTTGGAGCGCAAAATGTACAGCACCCGATCCGAGTTGGACTTTGTATGACAAAACGCAAGCGCTAGAGCTGAGTTGCACCCAAAAGCCGAGTAAATTAAATAATAACAAAACAAAAGAAAAAAAAAAAACCACAAAAAAATAGCAAAACTATGCAAAAACCAAGTGAGGAGCGTGGCAGCGTAAGCGGAAGAGCGGAAGGGACCGAGCGGAATTTAGCGAAAAAAGTGTGTTTAATTTTACATTTGACTTAGTCAGCGCCAAATAAATCTACCAACCCATCCACAAATTAACAAACAACAACCAAAATAAAAGTATAAAAAAATCAACAAGATAGATCGAAAAGAGAAAATCATACAAACAAAAACCGTGAAGAAAATTACAGCAATAAAAATGCAGATATAAACGAGTTCTCAATGGGAAATTAGCATTCGTTGAAAATTTCTGATCGATCCTGGCAATTCCAAAAGATTTCTCGTATGTAACATTTGGTATCAAAATCTCCTGTTATGTTTCGTGCTGCGTCTCATCAAAGTTGATTGATTTGCATAATGTATAATTTTAATTTGATAATTTTAAAATTCCTAATTTTGTAAGTAGACGAATTCGTAGTTTGTATTTCATTTGTATAATTGAGTTTTAAGTTTGCGCAACAACAAAAACATATATTTGAAGCACTGCTTCGGGCTCTTTATAAATCGAAAACACAAAAACAAGAAAAGAAACAAATCTCTGTATATCTCAGCGCATCCGATTATACTTGTATTATTTATGAACTTTTCGAGTTCCAGTTCAAGCTGAAGAGCATGGCCAATCCGAAAACTGAAAACTAAATTGAAATTGAAATCTTTTCCATTTACACGCGTTAGTTATTTAATTATTTTGTAATTTAAGGTCGTATCAAAGTGTTTAATATTCTGTAAACATTTTAATGTGATATTATTTTAAGCACATCCAAAACGAGCAATATTTCACACGCACTTATATATTATATTCAAATATTTCATTCTTATTATGACTTGAATTTGCTCTTTAGCTAAACACAGGTATTTTAAATTTGTTTTTATTTAAATAAATATGTTTCATTCGAATCAAATCAGTTTTCTGTTTTCATGATCAACTAATTAATCAAACAATAATCAATTAATTTCTATTATCTCTCTTCCAACAGCAGCATCCCAGCAATAAGTCAATTCAATTCGATTCGGCGGCAGCTGCATTCAGTTTATTAGAAACATTCCCGACAAAATGTAAAATGAAATATGCAACAAAAGTAGCGGGGAGAACGCAAAGCGTAGCAAATGGTTTTTTTTTAATAATTTTGTTAACTAATTTATTCGGTAATTCGAGCAACTACAAAACAACTCTAGCGCGTGAGGCGAAATTTATGAAGATATTGACAACAATTTTTGAGATCTGTTAAAAAGGACAATTCAAAAGAAAACAAAACAAAACAACAATTTTTTCGATATTCAAGCTCTCAACTAAGATTTGATCTTGAACGAAATTCATTTAACAAATTGAATTTATTAACAATTAACAAATAATAACAATATTGTTAGTTGCCATTATAAAGGCTATTCATAGGAACCAAGTAATTTGTTTATGAACAATATTTAGGTTAACAGCAACAAGAAAGCAATAAATAAAACAATATTGATTTATAAACAAAGCTTAAAAATGCATACGAAAATATATGAACAATATAAAAGAGGTTCTCAATTTAAATTTCGTAGTTTCCGTTAATCAGCAATAAATTCAGAATAAAGAAAAATATTTATTTAATGGTAATCAATATGCAAAGAAGAAAAAGAAAATCAAATACCAAAAATGAATAATCGTTACTTAGTCAACTATCAAATGTAAACGAAATGTTCTTAAGTACTTATTAATGTTCTTAAGAGCATCAAATCAACAATATCATGAACAGTCAATTCATATCATCCCAGCTCAGCATACGCCCATCATCCAATTGATAGGCGATATTTTGAACCGTTAGTTACACAACGCACCGGAGCACCATTTCTTCTACTATATATACATAGCATATATTTGGAATCGTTTTACCAGTTAGGAGGGGGACAGTAGTTGATGCATATCACACATTTGTACTTCAGGGGACAGAGGCTGCTTGGCTACTTGGTCTTTGATCGCTCGCACTTTGAAACATCCATTTGCACTTTTCGGCAGTTTGTCGATCGAATAATCAATTTCTCGATTTAAAATAAAATTCGTATACTTTAATGGACCAAGCATAAATATTTATTGCAATTATTTATAACAGACGCGTAACACGCACGTACACACACACTAACACGCGAACAGCAAGCTGCACACACTCATATATCATGGCAAAGAAAACAAACACCCAAAAAAAAAAAAAAAAAAAATGAAAAATCTATAAAAATATAATCGAAAAAAAAAAATGAAAAACTTATTGAATATTTAAACTAAATTTAATGACATCATCCTAAAATCTCTGAAACTCATAATCCACGAAACATACAATCCACACACAAAGTACACAAAACATCTCATCCACAATGGTAACAATAATTAGTAAATTAAGTGTATTTAATTAATAAACAATTGCATATGTGAATGTCTGAATAATAACATGAATTAAATTATTAGTGGAATATTAGCAAACACTACTATATATGTATGTGTATCTGTATCTATTGAAATTGCAGAATTCGACGGATGCGAAGGCAAAATATGATTGTCGCTTGCTAAACTGACTAAAATGGAAAATCAAATAAATATGAACTATTTATGAATAATATTATATGAAACTATATTACATAATACAAACTTCGTCATATGCTATGTGTAAATGTCTAAAATTAACTACACAGCGAATTTCTAACTAAAGCTAATCTCTTCTATTTTGGTTCCATCTTAATGAATTTCAATTAACGCTCAAAACTATATATGGCCTTTTGATTACTGCTCTATCTAATAGATCTATCTACCTATCTATTTGACTTAGTTAATTGACTTACATGTCATGTACAAATCAAAGGAATTTCTATATTTTGGTTGTTTCTGAAAAATTCAAAGATGATAAAAACTATAAAAACTATGTCTAACTGTGCTATTAAATGTAAGCTTATATAATATACATAGACGATTATCCATACTAGCGCTAAAAAGAAATAAATAAAAAGAAAATTGAATGAAAAACTGAAAATTTTCAAATATTTCCCACATTTAAGAACTTGTTTTCATTTCTGTTTTTATCTTCTATACTCAACTAACGCGAAATAATCTACATAACCTAGCCTAAAAACTAAACTGCAAATTAAAACAAAAGAAATTTCAATTATTTCTCATTTTAGTTAACTAAAATTGCGCTTTACAAAAATAAAAGAAAAAAAACTAAATAAATTATACAACTTACAATATACGAGTATAAAATAAATTAAACCAATATATAAGTATTTATTATGTATCACCGAAAAATAAATAAACCACAAGCAGAATGCAAATATTTACTAATAAAACTAACTTTATGTAGTACAAAAAAAATAAGTCTTTTTAATTTCCAGAGGATTTGTAGTTTTATGTTTATCGCCCCGAATTTATCTTCCCGAAATGGAATGTCGTAGCAACCAGAGGTTGTCAGCTACAGAGTTCAGAAGCAGCGCCATCTATGTGTGATATATAATGTGATTTTACCTTTTGACAAACGAAATCAATCAAAGTTGGCCTTGAAATGGATTAGACATTTAGAAAAAGCCACACTATCGTTGAATGAAGACATATTTTCATTTTTCAAATTTCAAGAAATCCCTTTTGTAATTTTGTACATTTTTATTACTATATGGACGACGATGATGAGATTCGCGACGAGCGTTACAGCTATATCGATACGAAGCCGTCTTATAGCACCACTGTCTTAACCGGCAACTGGTTTCAAACACGATGCCAGGATATGCGACAGAGCAACACTGCTGTCGTGCCCTGTGTGCTGGAGGAATGCGTTGAGCAGAAGGGATGTGAACGGCACTTGACCACCAGCCAGGAGGCGTACTCATTGGAGGGCATTACCAGACTTGACGTATTGCGCACCTTTGCTGAGGCGAAATTCGATGGCTATTCCAATTATATGGGACAGCGCTCTAACTACAAGTTCATGGACTCTGAGAAATTCAATCGCAACTTTACGACGTACAATTACTTGCTATACGAACTGTGGCCCAGAGCACTGCGGAAGACCCATTGTGAGCTGCTGGAGACTATGTCCGAGCAGGAGGCCGCCAAGAAGCTGGCACAGACCCCACCACCAGACGCACTCGACGCCTATGGGAATATAGCCTCAAAGAAATTCAACCCCCATAGGTTCGATGAACCATTCTGTCCAATACCCACCACCTACAGGGATCAATTTAGGGGACGATATGGACCGCCAAACGAAAGTGCTAAGAGAAAGGATATGATTGATACACTCGGCTAACTAACTAACACGATTAAATCAAATCATAATAAATTGGGCAATGTATAAACCTTTTGATAGCAATAAACTGAAATGCTTTAATATATCTAAGATAAGTGAAATTTATATGCAGTTTATATGGATCTACATATCTAGGAATTTTACGTTTGTAATATTGTTCCACTTCATTGCAAACAGATCATATTTGTTCAGTTCTTTGTTTTTTTTTTTCTAGTTTTCTTTTTTTTTTTTTTTCGTTTTTGCATTGATGGATAATGTGGTAGTACCCCCATATAGTAAAGAAGTGTTGGTTGGCAATTGGGTGGATCGTCGTTATACGCTCGATGAGAAGAGCAATGGCATACTGCCCGGACTCAGCGCCGTTGAGGGTTGTGAAAAACATCTGTCGATCAGCCAGCAGTCGTACACGTATGCAGCACAAAAGAGCGAGGATATAATAACCTCCTTCGGAGAGGTGCGAAATTCACGCATGCGCAACTTCTTCGCGGGCACCACGTCCAATATCATCTACTCAGACGATGTAGGATTGAATGCAAATTTCACAACTACAAACACCTTGTTCTACGATCTGCTTCCCAAGCTGAGCCAGCAGCAGCAGCACGCCAAGAGCAAATCGGAGCTATCTGGCATAACCGAGAATCAGCAGCAGTTGGACATGCTGTTGAGCTATGGCAATCTGACGAAGACCTTAGGTATTACAAAGAATGCCAAAATGAACCGACGCCTCGAGAAAGTGCTGCGTATGCGATCCATATACGACACAGCCTATAATCACTACCCAAATACTAGGACGGATTTTCGTTCATAATAGTACAAAGTTAGTCAGTCGACATACTCAGACTGTAACAAGAAGTTAACAAGCTGATGTTAATAATAAAACAGAGCTGGGAACGAACAAAACAGGTGTGAGGCTAGGCCAAGCGAGTGCCTATGCTTCGCATCTAGCTCCACAGCTGTCTTGTTGAGTTCAAAGTTCATGTCAAATGTAATAGGGGCGTTTGTTTTTTCATTGTTTTGTGGGGTATGTCGGAGTGTATCAGAGCATAAGAGTTTGTCAATCTATATACTCAGGTTGTATTGCTTTGTGAATTTCAAGATTAATAAAGCTAGGAATTAAATCTAATTTAGACAATATAATTACTTTGATAAGCGTAGAGTTTTTGTCTATAAAGTTTAAACATGTCTATAATTCTTGTCTCTAATCAGTGTCCATATATATTTTCTATTTACTATTTATTCTATATTTCTATATACTATACTATATCCCTATTCATTTTGTTTCATTATTCAGTATTCATCAGTCAATATTTGTTCCATAATTTCTACTTTCTTCTCATCAAGCTATACCCACACACTTGTCCGTATCATTTTGCTTTTCAGCTTCGTCAATTTTAACTCACTTACTCTGTTTGCTGCGCTTCTCAGTTCAACTTCTCTCTATGTTTTGCTTTACGATCTCGCTGTTCTTTTTTTTGTTCATTTAATAAACACAACTTTTTTTTATATTACAAGATTCAATTTTTATTTCATTTTCCATTTTTTCTTGTATAATAATATAAGTTTTTTCGTAATTTAAGTAGTTTCTATTCTTTTTTTTTTTTTTTTTTTTTGTATTTTATTTTGGATTCCAGAAATTCATTGAAGTTTCATTTGTTTTTTTTTTTTTTTTCGTTTTATATCTGCATTTTTAATATATTTTTTTGGTTGCACATGCCGTTGCAATTGATGCTTAGCTTTTATTTTGAAATTAGTAGGTCGATTAGACGTTTACAATACTTTTGCCGTGTTATATAATTCATATATATAAATATTTATATATATATATTTTTGTTTTTGTTTTTAATATTAATAATTATTACAAAAAGTAAAATTTGACGACATTAAACTAGACGACGTTTTGCATATGTTTTACTCGCTTAAATATTTTACTTTTGCCATGTCTTCAAGTGTGTGTGAGTATTGTGTCAGTGTGTGTGTGTAAGAATGTGTGAGTATGTTGTAGTTATTGTTTAATTTTTTTTTTTGCCTTAAAATCGTATGTTTGGAGTAAGTTTTTTGACAATTGTTAACTGTCTTGAAGTTGTTGTTTGCTTGCTTGCTTTGGCTGACGATTACATTATTAAAATGATGCTTAAAATCTAAACCAATGGAAAGAGTTGTGGGCGGGGCTTGTGGGCGTGTCATGTGTATACTAAAAAGTGTGTTGGTTTGGTGTAGCTTCAAGTCGTTTTATAGGTGGTACAAATTTGCGTATATGTAGGTGTGTGTATGTGTGTTTGGGATTTGTTTCGGGTTGATAAGTAGAAAAGTTTATGTTTTTGTTGTATTTAAGAAGTGTGCTGATTATATGCTCATATATATAGCTTTTGTATTTTTTTTGTTTTGTTTTTTTTTTTATGTTTTTGGTTTTTGCTTACAACAATTAAAATTTTGAATTTTCATTTTGTTATTACTTTTTTGGTATTTTTCTTTAGTATATTTCCGTTGTATTTTCCATTTTTGAGAATTTTATATATAGCTTTTACTTATTTAGTTTCGTTTTGTGTAATGTTTCATTTTTTTTTTTTTTTTGCTTGTTTTCTAAATGTGAATTTTTCCCATTTTTGGTTTCAAAATTTTTACTTTTTTAAATATATTTTCGTTTTTTGTTTTCGCGCTTAGTATAATTTAGTATTAGTTTTAATTTTAATACCTAAAGTATTTTATTTTTAGTATTACTTAAATGTTGCTGAATTTATATTTTGGTTTCCGCTTTAGCATTTTAATATAATTTTTTTTTCTTTAATGTTTTTTTTTTTTTTTTTGTTTTTAAAAAATGATGCTTAAACATTTGGCTTAAATGTTAAATTTTGTTTTATTTGCTCCAAAAATGTAATTTAATGTAAATTGTAGTTGCCGTGAATGCTCAATACATATATATAAATATATAAATATATAGATATATATGTATTTATAATTTTGTAGTTGCCGAGAGGACGTTTCCATTTATGTATTAGCCGTGAGTTTTGTAAGTTTTGGAATAGGCCGAGAAAGGTTTTTGTATTTATTCATTTTCATATTCATTTTCATGTTCATTTTGTTTTTCTTTTAATTACTTTGCCTTCAGGTCAAGCCATCATTTTTTAATTTTTTCTTCATTTTATCATCATAAATTTACCATTTTTTGATTGACCAAACTTTTCCTTGACGATCCTCGCATTTGTTTAGGATATTCTCTTTCTCTCTCTCTTGTCTTTCACTCATTTTCATTTTCAAAAGTTTTCTTAAATTATTTTCTAAATGCAAATTGTTTTTATTTTAATTTTTTGTTTATGCTTGCCACAAATATTTTTTAAAACTTGAGTTTCGAAACTTGCTTTGCCAGTTAGTTTTGAAATGTTCGCTTTGTTTACTTAATTTTTGGTTGTTGTTGTTGCTTGTTGTTGTTGTTGTGGTGGTGGTGGTGGTGGTTGTTGTTGTTGTAGTGGTGTGTGTGCAAAAAACGAGAAGGTAAAACTTCACATTTAAAATTGAACTGAAATTGGTTTAGATTAAAATCAATATGAAAACTTAAATTGAAAATATTTGATGAATTTTTGTAGCCAGTTTTATTGCTTTTCATGTGCATTTTTTATTTTATTTCCTTTTTTTTTAAGTTTAGTTTGTATTCCAATTGGTTTTTTCTTTTTACCAGTAAAGTGAGATTTTTTATATTGTTTTTTATTTTTTTGTTTGTCTCTTGTAATATAAAAAAGTTTTGATTTTTTTTTTTTAATATTTTTCTTGTTTTTTGTTCTTCATTGTTTTTTATATATTTTTAATTCGCTTTGTATGTGAATTAAATTAGAAATTATATAAATTCATATATAAAAAATGTTTAACAATCGTTCTCATTTTTCTTCATTTTGTTTTAGCTATTGTTAGTGTCTGTTTCTTTAAAAAATATATGTATATAGTTTACTTTTCTTTATTTTGTTTTCATATTTTCTGTTTGCTTGTTGAGTTGCATATTTAACGCTTTTGATTTGCTTCAACTGATTCAGATTCCATTTGGATTTAGAATACATTTGTTGTCAATTGAATTTGAGTTTGTTTGGCTTCTGTCTATTGCTTGGCTGTTTGTTTGTATAAAAAAGTTGCTCTCAATAAGAAAAATGTTTTGTTTATTGTACTATGGTTGCTGCTTTGCGGTATATGTTGCACTTGTTGTAGATCTCTCTTGATTACTTTGTTCGGTTTGTTCTCTACGTTATGTATATAAAAACAGAAGATTTGATTGGTTTATTGTGGTTGTAGTTTTTGTTGTTGTTGTTGTCGTTATCAGGCTATGGCTATGACTGCAACAGGTTCCGGGCTTGGCACCTGTACAGCTTGTATCACTATTGCTTTGCATTTGATTAATGGCTTTACACTGCTCAACAAATATATTATTTCTCACTTTCTGATAAAAATAAAAAACGTTGCTTCTTGTTGTTGTTGTAGGAGAGAAAACTTAAATTAGGTTTTGTATGGGGGTTTTTATTCTTGGGTTTTTTTTTTGGATATGTTGCGATTGTGTTCGACTTTTGTTCTCAACTGAAAGAATCGTATTTAATCGAGAGGAGCGTCTCGCTCCAGTGTATTTTTTTTTTTTTTACATTTAGTTTAGAACATAAATTTTAGCTATGTATTTGTATTTGTATTTGTATTTGTTTTGTTTTGTTTTTGCTTTTTATTTGCATTTTGTTTTTGGTATTTCCATTTTGATTTATACAACGCGCTTGGTTTTTGGCGGAGTGGGAATAATAAATAATTGATTTACTTACTTCGGTACTATTGCAGTTTGTAATTGGTATTATCTTTACATTGAGTGTGAGAGTGTGGGAGTGTGTGTATGTCTGTGTGTGTTTAAGTGGTGTTTGTATGTACAGTATAATAATTAATTATATTTGCATAATAATTAGATTGTTCTCTCTTAGCTGAACTCTAAATAAAATTTGTTGCTATTGTGATCCGTCTGTTGGTTCAGCTATTTCTATTTATTCTTGGTATTATATGGTAGTCCCTGTCAATCGTTTATAATAATTAATTACAAACTCTATTATTCAATTGTGAAACATATATATGTGTGTCTGTTCATCTTTAAATAAATGCCAACATAACAAATTGTGTTTCGGTTTCTCTCTCGTTCTATGGATTTCTTGGTTTCTTGCTTTTTTATTTCTTACTGCAGAGCTTAACTGTTTTTTTTTTTTGCTTTACTTATTTATGTTTCTTTCTTTTTATTTGTGTTTTTGAATGCTTTAAGCGATCGCAAGTTTTAAAAATATTTGTTTTGCATATTTCACTTAACACTTAGTCAAATATTTTTAAGGGGTTTTCATTTTTAAGTAAATGTTACTATTATATTATTATATATATATATATATATATATATATATATTGATTTATTTTTTTGTCTTTTGAGTTTTGCTATTTTTTTGTGGTTGTTGTTGTTTTTTCTTTTGTTGCTTTATTTAACTATTGTTAATTGCTAATTGTCTTTTTTATTTCTATTTCATTTGAATTTTCGGTTTTGGTTTCTGTTTGTGTTTGTAAAAAATTCTGTAAAATATTTTCGGTACTATTTCTCTTGGTTTTGTGGCTCCGCTTATGGCTCTTGTTGCAAAAACAACAACAATTCACATCGTATAAGTATAATATATGTTAAATAAATCATTTGATTCGCTTTTTACTTTAAATTACTTGTTCTATGGGCACATTGTGTGTATTGCAAAAAGTCTCAAAATCAGCTTGGCCTTCACCTCCTCTGACAGGGCTTCCGCTACGTTCCACTTGCTGTCTATTTATAACTGAGTTGGAGTTTTACTTGGCGTTGTCTAGGAACAAGAAATCATTTAGGTTTTTAATTCATCTTTGGCAAATTCGTTTCGTAAACTCAAATTAATAATAGCAAATTTCACATTTAAGAATATTGCAGTCGGGCCGAGCCGACTGCGCATTACTCGTTCTCGAAAGAATTGCTCAGGCAAGAGAAAAGTCTATGTATTCAGAGTATGCTCATAGTCACTAGCCAGAGGAAGTTAAGAGTTATCTATTTGATCTTGGTTTGATCTAAAGACTGCCGATGCGGAGTAAATGTCTGAGCATAACTTTTACCCAATCTATATAATCTTGCTCTCCTGGTATGTAGTAATAAAATCACTTTCAAAGGACGATAAATGAGTGTTGTCTATTTAATGTTGGTTCCGCTCTTAAGCTTTTTAATGCTGAGCATAATTCAACTTTAAGGCAGGAGATCCCAATTGTTTCGTCCGCTCGCCCTTAATTAGCATAGCTTTATGAACTAGTTATATCTGATTTCCAATTACCCACGCCTCCAAAAAGCGTATTCATTATCATATTTTATCATTATTTATATCTCTAATTTCAAGCCTCCAGCTTCATTAGCAGACGGACAGCAAGACAAACTTTCTTCAGTCTGAACGAGCACTTCAATCTGATTATAATTTAATTTTTTCTCTCTGCTCTCTATTCGGGTTTAAAATTACTAAACAATTCAAAGTATATGCGTTAATCTAAAGATTAATCTAATAAATGTAAAATGTAAAAACTGCAATAAATTCGAGGTAGAAAATGTAGTAAACTCTTCGCGCTGCTTTGACATTCGTTATTCGTCTGGCAAGTATTCTATTTATGTAGGTTCTATTTATACTCAACTCATCTATGAACTGTACAATTGTGTGTGTGTGTGTGTGTGTGTGCGCATATCTGTGTATGCACATGCATTCGTGTATGTGTGAGTGTATCTATGTTAAGCAATGAGGAACCATATTTTGATTGTTGCACAAAAAACAAAAACAAAAAAAAAACGAAAACTGACAACTGTGGAACGAGATGAAGCCCAACCCTATATATAGGGCTATCAAGTCGCCAATATTTGGAGCTCTTTGCAATATTTTGCTTGTATAGAGTTATTTTGTTTTTTCACTGTTTCGTATTCATATTCATTAAAAACTAACGAGGCTATTGTTGTTTGTTTGTTTGTTGTTTATCTTAAATAAAAACAGTTTCATATTGCTTAAGTATCTCTCTTGTTTACATACTTTCAGTACTTCTGTGCTGTTTGATAATTCTTTCTATTTCATTTCTGGCTGTTTCGCTTTATTTTGTTCATTTACGTCAAATATAAGTAGATATATATGTGTATATATATATCGTATATAGAGTATGTATTAAATACGTTAAAAAATATAATACACCATACATATATATAATATAAGAATTAAGGTTTTCCATGCACTATATGCTATTTGTTTGTATTTTGCTTCATTCGTATACATATATACTGTAGTATATATATATATATATATGTATATATCATGTATCTAGCTTTATGTATATATACTTCATGTTCTTGTTGATGTTGTTGATATTTGAGAATTCAACTAAAAGTCTAAATGAAATGCATCAAATCAAGTTCTGACTCGATTTGTTCAATCAAATCAAACAGCTTTCTCATGGGACTTACAACTTTAAATTATTATTATCGTTATTATTATGATTCATTAGTATTGTTATTATAATTATTATTGTTGTTTAGATTCAGTTGTAATGCTTACCGTTGCTATTTCAATGCGTATTTATCTATAATTTGCATATATTTCTCATACTGTTTTATTGATTTGATTTTGCTTGAAGTTTGAAGACGTTTGTCTCTTGTTTTATTTGCTTTATGATGGTTCTCGACTTAAAAACTATTATCACTATTGCAGAAAGCGAAAGCGGTTTGTTTTCAGATATGGAATGACGTAGCAGTTTCCTGCTATATCAATCTATATCCTGCACTGTTGTTGTTGTTGTTATTGTTGTTTGTTGTTGTTTGTTGTTGTTGTTGTGGGCATATACTATGAGTTTTGTTTTAGGTTTTTTGGTTTTGATCTGAACTATAAGCCGGATAAGTTTTTGTAGTTTCTGTTTCTGAATGCATTTATCTTTAAATATTATATTGAAATATTCATTTTTTTTTATCATCATTTTTTATGTTTAGGATTTCATTTTTTTTTTGTTAGCTTTTATTATAATTTCTCGCTTTAATTTTAAGAAGAAAGGATTCTCTTGAAATTTTCGTTTTTCTCTTTTTTGCTTTTGGTTTCTTTTGTCAAGTTGGTTTTCTTTTTCTTTTCGCATTTTTGATTTGCCAAGGTTGGTAATTTTTATCATTTTTTTTTCATATCCATGCCTCTGTGTGTTCTGTGTTTATGTGTGTGTGTGTAGTTACATACTTGTTTAATGGATGCTTTATTGAGACTGCAATTAAAATTTCTGCTATAAAAATTACTTGTATTTGTACTCTTGGTTATTTAAATTGGGCTATTGTTGTTGGTTGTTGTTAGGTATGGTTGTAACTTTGTTGTTCGTGTGTAGAACTCTCTGCTCTCTCTGTCTGTCTATCTGTCTACCTCTCTATCTGTCTCTATAACTTTAACTATTTATTGAGGGCTCTCTTATATACGAGTATGTATGTATATATGTTTTCAGGACTGGCTTAAACTACGATTTCATTTCATTTCATTTCATTTCATTATTAGCCCCTTTTTCTGTCTAGGCTGTTTGTCTCTGTGTTTCTTCTTCTTCCTCTAGCACTCATCTAACTCTCGTCTCGGGTTTTATTTTGTCTTTGCCGGTTTGATTATTTTCCTTTACTTGAGCTTTTCGTTTTACTCCTCACTGAAGCAGCTTCTTCTTATTGTTCTCATTTATTTCTGATTTGTTGTCGTTTGTTTGGGAGCTTTCTATGCTTTCTTCTCTCACTTGATTCGTTCTCTATGAAACTTTGTTTGCAACTACAAAAAAATCATATTTATAAAATACAAATAAAATATTTGATGAAAATTAAAATGAAAATCATAAATTTCAATGGAGCATTTCGGAAAATTTTGGTTAGTTTTTTATATAGAAATTTTTTTTTTTTTCCTAAATTTTTAGCGCCTAAATTTATGTTATTTTTTGATTAAGTGTTTAATTTTGTATTTGTTTTTTATGCCTAAAAATTTACAAAAGTTTTATGTAATTATTAATTTTTGTTTTTGTTTTTTTTTTCTTTTTTTTTTTTTGCATTTATCACAGCGACATTCAGTCTAAATTTTTGCTTTTATTGGAATTATAGCATAATTTGCCATAATTGATATAATTATTTATATTTATATAGTAGATATTCATTTTAGTTAACTAAAACTAAACATAATTTTGATTTAAAGCCAAAAGGTGTGTTTGTAACTGTTTTTTCGATTTTCGATATTCGTTTTAAAGCCAAACATAATTGTTAAAAATTTCGTCTAAAAAGGCCTAAAGGATTTATAGCTTAGTGTTAATTTTTTGTTCACACTTATAGCAAATCATGCTGTTCTTTTTTTTCTCGATTAACCTGGTCTAATTCCAATAAAAGCCGTTCGTATTGGATATCATAGAAATCTCTTGTGTTTCTTCTTCTTGATGTTGCCACATGCAATTTGGATGTTGTTGTTCGTTTTGTTGTTGTTTCTCAAATGTGCCTAAAAAGTGTTTTATTTTTTTTGTTTAAAATTTTGACTAACCTTCGTTAATGTAAAATGCTTACAATGCCAAACAATTTTTGTTGTTAATATTATTAAATATTATTATTCATTTTGTTGCTTTAACTTTAAACTATTTATAAAACTTTTGTTTTTTGTTCGTTAAATTTTTCGTGTTATGCCAAAAGGTTGACTATTTACAATTTTCTTTGCCCAATAATTGCCGAAAAGTGTGTTTTTTTTTTTTTTATTTAACTGAGCCTATCACAAAAATCAGACGCCTTGCCCAAGCCGAAACGTATGCTTTGCTGTGTAGTGTAAAATTGTATTACTCCATAATTCGAATTGCAAAATCATAATAGAGAAATTATAATTATTTGTTGGTTTATTAAAAAATGTTTAAATAATAAGATGCAAACATAATTTTAAAAACTAAAACAGTAAAAAACAAATCAATTTGCATAATTTGATATCGGATCGAAACTTAACATTAAAAATAGTATAATATAAATTATATATATATTTTTGATTATATATATATACCTATATATGTATAAAGAAGTGTGAGTAAATTACTTGCAAATCGGGGTTAGCTAAATTATAATTAATTTCTGTTCAGTTTTAGGTAACATATTCTATTAGTTTAATAACAATTATAAATGCTTTGACGGTACATTGGAAAATTTGATATAAGAAACTAAATTTTTAAAATTGTTTTTTGTTTGTTTGTTTTTATATCCACACAGATTTGATTTGATATCAGATTTAGTAAACAGTTCGTCTGACTATTGTTCATTAATGTATGGCACCTGAAGAGTCACATCTGGATTACCTTTTGCTATAAACATGTTGTTAGTTGAAGTTGAAGTTGGGTTGAGGCTGGAGCTGTGCTTGGGGTTGGGCTTTTAGTTGGGGTCTATTGCCATGTGTGGACATAGTTGTATATAAAGTATATATATATATATAAAATATAGTTTGCTAATTACTTAATAAAACTCAACATAAATTACACACAAACAATTCTGGGGAAGACAACAAAAATTTTGTTTGTTTCCAATTTACAAACTTAACTTAAAATAAAAATAGTTTAATTTAAACATTAAATTGCATATTGCTTTTTTTTTAATTATTATTTTTAAAAATCACATCTCATTCAAAGTTTACGCGCAACTGCAAGAAAAACTAATATATTTAAATATATATATATGTATATATTTAAATATATATGTATATATTTAAATCAAATGAATATTTCAAATAAATTAGCTGCTGTCTTCTTCTTTGCCAAAAGATATTACGAAACTAAACATAATTTGCTTAGCGCAACGTCGAACGCCTCTTGATTTTCTCTCGCTATTTATACCACTAATCGTACCGCTAGCTGCCCCATCTGTTACTATCATTCACTCTCGCTCTCTCTCTCTCTCTCTCTCTCTCTCTCTCTCTCTCCCTCTCTATCCCTCACTCTATCCAACTACTCGAAGCAGTACGCCTAAAAATCGTATAACTCTGTGAACTTTCGGTATAAATTTGTAAAGTTAAAATTTAAGATCCTAAAATAAAACTTGCTTTTTTAGATAAAAAAGGAATCGTATAACGTTGTGTTTTGGATTGATCTATGCTAAAGTTGTTCTCTTTCTTTTTCTAACTTCTCTTTTAGCTTCTTCAACCATTTTGTGTGTATGTGTGAGTGTGTGTCAAAGGAGTTTAGAGTCCTTTTCGAAAAGACTAGTACTCGCCTGTTCATGCTACGTTCTGCATACATATATGTATATATACATACATCATATATATATACACACATGTCCAAAACAGTGTTTTGACTTTCGTTTAAAAACTAGGAGAATTTCGTGTTTAGTTGATTTGATTTTCATTTTTAAAGAACTTAAGAGAACTATTAAAAACTTACAAAATATTGCGAATATATATATATATGTTTTTTTTTTCTTATAACTGTCACAACTTTTTGCAAAGTTGGGCTGTATTTGTGTTTGCTATTAAAATGTGGGCGTGGCTGGAGCATTCATGGCTTTCCTGCTGCTGCTGGATGATTCGTAGAGCTGCGCTTTTTACTGATGACATCATAGAGATCCGAATATCGAGTGTATGTGCGGGTGAATGGGTATCGCGTGCGACAGTGTGGGCGGCGGCGGTGGTGGCGCAACGCCGTTGGGCGTGGCCGTCAGTGCATGTCCTGCATGCGTGTGTGCCGGATGCGCCGTTGGCGGTGGCGGCGGCGGCAATGTTATTGACAGCGTCACCGTTTGCGGCGCCGCCACCGTGGGGGCGTGTGTCGATGTGGGCGGGGCAGTTGCAACGCCTGTGGCCGTGATATGATGCGCACTTGTCGGTGGCGCCGGCGGCGGCGGATGATGCGCTGTTGTTGTTGCCACCACCGATTGTTGTTGCTGCTGCTGTTGTTGCTGTTGCTGCTGCTGTTGCTGCTGCTGCTGTTGCTGCTGTTGCTGCTGCTGCTGTTGTGCTCCAGCTGCTCCAGTGGAGGGATGTCACTGGGCCACCACAGAGGTGGCCGCATTCTGCTGCACTACCACGCCCGGCGCACTGGCCACGGTAACCGTCACAGGCGGCGTGGGTCCATTGGCGTGGGCGGCACTCGGCTGCTGCTGTTGCTGCTGCTGCTGGGCGTGAAAGGGGTGCTGGAAGGGCGGGCCGTAGCACTGCGGAAAGTATAGCTCATTCTTGACCACCGATTGCTGGGCGACGGCTGCTGCCGCCGCCGCATTCGCCGCCATGCTGCGCACCGGCAATATGTTGGCCTTGTTGTCCACGGCGGCGGGATTGTTGTTGTTGAGGAATTGCTGCGCGGCCAGGCTCTTGGCATCGTTCATCAGATGATTGACGACAGCAGCGGAGGCGGCAGCGTTCTGTTGCTGCTGCTGCACCTGCTGCTGCTGCTGTTGCTGCTGCACCTGCTGTTGCACCTGCTGCACCTGTTGCTGCTGCTGTTGTTGCTGCTGTTGCTGCCGGCGCACCTTGGTGCTGTTGGGATTCATGTGGTTGTCAATGTGCTTCGTCACCTCGTTCTCCGTGGCAAAGCGTCGCCGGCAATTGGGCATGGGACAGCAGAACGGACGATCGCCCTAGGATGATGAAGAAGAAGAAGCAGAGAGGGGAATTAGTAAGTATCCTTGTACTGGCCAGCAGTGGGCGCTGTTGAGGGGCTCGGCTAGGCTACAACTACCTGGTGGGTGCGCGTATGCTGATCCAATATGGCCTTCTGCCTGAAATCCTTGCCACACTGGCCGCACTTGTAGGGTTTCTCGCCAGTGTGAATGCGCAAGTGCTGGGATGGAGTAGACGGAAAAAGAGACAGATATATATAATACTATTCCAATTGGCATCTCTGCCCTGACTCTCCCTCACCTGATTCAGAATGGTTCGCTGGCGGAAGAAGCGCGGACAGTACATGCAGCCGAAGGGCTTCTCATTCGTATGGATGCGCAGATGCTGCGTGAGGTGCGACTGCTGGCGGAAACGCTTGCCACACTCCGGACAGGGATACGGCCGGGATTCGATGTGTATGCAGCCGTGCTGCAGCAGCGTCGTCTTCTGCTTGAACTCCTTGTCGCAGATGGGGCAGCGCACGTAGAGCGGCATATTCGCCGGCCGCACGCCAATATGCTGCAGCACCTCAGGCAGTATCTTCTGGCCTGCTAGCAGGAGCAATGGATTAAGATACTGCACCAGTTGCCAGCCACTCCCTACTCACCCTTGCCGTCCTTGAAGTAGGACGGATAGTGCATGCCCCCGCTGCCGTCGGGTGTGCCCTGGGAGTCCTCGTCGTGGTAGCCGCCGCCAGCGACGGCAATGTCGCCCTTTGAGTCCGCCTCCTCGCCCGGAAAGGGCACGTCCGAGGGCCAGAGCGTCGGATGGGGTCCGTTCTTGAAGATGAGATGCGGCGAAACATCTGTGGTAGGGACGTGTTCATCCGCAGCCGGGTGTATATGAAAATAATTAAGCCAGAGAGTGCCTCCGTTAGCAGCGCTTAAATTTGGCTCATAGCCCCCTTCGATCTTATCACATAGGTCGCCTAGCATCTTGCACTAAACTAGAGAGATTCTATCCTATTATTTTATTTTATTGTTTTCGTTTCTTCTATTTATTTATTTTATTTTATTTATTTATTTATTTTTTTTATTTTTTATTTTAGCTATTTTTTTTTTTTTTTTGTAAAGTTGTTGACTGCTTGAGGTTGTTCAACGGAATGAACTTTTTTATCAACTTTTTTTTCAATGCTCTTGCAAGGTTTGAAAATGGTTGCTTAAAATGCCAGAGATTGCTAAGAAATTATTATTATTGTTTTTTTTTTTTTTTTTTGTTAAACTATTTCAAAATAATTTGTTACCGTAAATTTTAATATTTAAATAAAATTAAGTGAAGCTTTTCTTTGCGTTTTTAAAATCAATTAAGATTGTTTTGCTCTCATTGAGATTTATTTTTGTGTTTGTTTCTATTTTTTTTTTCTAAAGTAATCTAATTTCTTTTCAATAAACAATATGCACATTCCGCTAAAACCCACTAAGCATTTGTGAATAAGCAGCTAATAATTAAATTAATATTTTTCACTGTTCAAAATATATTTGTAAGCTCCTTCTTAACTTTTTAAATAACAAAGGAGATTCCACAATTTATAACAAATTAAAAATACATAAAAAAAAACTGTCACAGAATTAGATAAAATTCTATTTAAGTGATTTTCTATATCAAATCTCGTATAGCATTGAGGATATTCCCCAACCTGCTATATAATTAATTTTTTTAAATATTTTTCTCTTTCTCCTCTTTACATTCCGTAAGCCTATTTTCCATTTTCGAACACTCTCAAATAGTCAACAACTTGAATTTAGAATAGATTATAGATATTTGTCTACAAAAAAAAATATATAAAGTATTTAATTTCGGCCAAGACATCGCTCAATTTAAAATTTCGAATTTGGAGAATTTTGCAAGGGATTTGCATTGCTGCAAATGCAGTTAGCCAAACGATTCGCTCTAGCACTACGAGAGCAGCTACGAAAGGTTCTAGCAATGGGGTCAAATAGCTGGTTTGCCTTGCGGCCCTGACTAGGTGGCGACGGCGTAGTGCTGTACCATCGCCTATCGTTATCGTTATCGGTAATGGATGTGTTAACTGTCGCTCGCCTTGGTGGGTGCGCACATGCTGATTGAGGATGGCCTTCTGGCGAAAGTGCTTGCCGCACTCGGGGCAGGCGAAGGGCTTCTCACCCGAATGGATGCGTATGTGCTGATTGAGTATGGCTCGCTGCCGGAAGCTGCGCGAGCAGTAGGGGCAGGTGAATGGCTTTTCGTTGGCATGGATGCGCAGATGCTGCGTCAGATGCGACTGCTGTCGAAAGCGCTTGCCGCATTCGGAGCACGGAAATGGACGGGCATCTGTATGGATCCGATCGTGCTGCAGCAGCGTGCTCTTCTGCTTGAAGTCCTTGCCGCAGGTGAGGCACTTGAACAGCCGCAGGTCGCTGTGCGGCTTGTTCTTGTGCGGGCGGCCAGGTCCCGTGCGACCGCTTGTCGTCCCCGTGGCGCCCGCTGCGCCCGCTGCTCCACCATTGGCCGCCGCAGCGCTCTCATTGGCATTGCCATTGGCCGGGCCGCCGTTCTGCCCGCCATTTGGCTGGGCGCCATTCTGTTGCTGCTGTTGTTGCTGCTGCTGCTGCTGCTGCTGGCCGGGCAGCAGCTCGGGCAGCGCATACGATTCGCCTCCGTTCTGCTCCATCGGCAGCACGCCCTTGTTCAGGTAGTGCAGCGGCGGGAAGCCGGGTGGCGCCAGCATGCCGCCCTGCGGCGCTCCATGTCGCGGCGCATAGTAGTCGGGCGTCTGGAAGCCGTTGCTCGGATCACCCTGTGGCTGCCCACCGCCATTCTGCTGCACGTGCGGATTACCCTGCCCAGCCTCGCCTCCATTCGTGGGCGCGTGCTGCGGCTCGTTGCTGCTTTGGTTTGGATTTGGCGCGGAGTTCTGTTGATTGGCAAGCTGCAAAAAGGAGAGAGAGAGAGAGAGAGAGATAGCGAGAGAGGGAGAGAGAGAGAGAGAGTATGTAAGATATGTTAGATTCTTAACAACTCTTATCACAACTACTACTAAACCAGCTTAGAATTGGGCTCACCTGATTCATGGCGTCGTCGTCGCCGTTGCCATTCGCTCGCTGCTGCTGTTGCTGCTGCACCGATGGATACGGACTGGAGGAGGGCGACACCTGTTGCTGCCGGCCATCGCCACTGCCATTGTCGCGCGGCTCCTGGCCGCCCGGCGGACTCTGTGGCTGACCGGCTGCCGCAGCGGCGGCTGCTGCTGCCGCTGCCTGCGCCGCAACTGTGGCATTCTGCTGCTGCTGTTGTTGCTGTTGCTGCTGCTGTTGTTGCTGCTGCTGCTGTTGCTGTTGCTGCTGTGCGCTGAGATGTTGCTGTGCCTGCTGCTGTATATTGGGGTACATCTCGCTGCCCCATTGGGTGGCGCTGGCGCCTATAGCGCCCGCATTGCGTTCCGCATCCTGCGAGTCCTTGTACAGAACATACGGCTGGCCCGTGTCCTGCGTAATGCAATACATTATCTGGCGCGGCACCTTCAGGCCTGCCGCTATGCAGGCCGCGAAGGAGGCCGAGAAATTGATGGCCATTTTGTAATTGTTCTCGTTACGGTTTGGTTATATTTGTTGCTGTTGCTCTAACTGTTGTTGCTGTTGCTGCTGCTGCTCCTGCTGCTGCTGCAAATTGTTGCAGCTTCCCTTCTCGGGCTGTAGACAGTAGATGCTGCGTTTACTGTTAGCTTTTCCTTATTGACTTTTGTTGCACATTTTTGATTTTTGTTTTTGCTTTTCGTTTTTTATTTGTTTGTTTTTGTTTTTGTTTTTGTTTTTGATTTTGTTTTTGTTTTTAGTGCTTTGTTGCTTGTTTCATTTGTTTCTCTTCAAGGCTCGCATTTTCTCAATCATTTGAAGTTCCTTTCTTCTTAAGTGTCTCCTTCTTATGCTTGTTCAAACTGTTTTCTTCTTCTTGCTGTTGAATTTTAAATTATATTTGAAATGTTTTCTCTCTCACTAATTTCAATGAGTTGCCAATTCACATGTTTATTCGAAATTTCGGACTGAATTTCTCATGCATGAGCAGATTTTTACTTTTTATTGTAGAACTGCAAAAAGAAGAAAGAACAATTTGATTTAGTCTTGAATTATATCAATTAAATACACTTTGTATATATTATATATTTTTGTATATATATAGATATGATTATCTTTTATAAAATATAATAATTAAATAATATTATCAATATATTGTTTTGCATATCTAAAAAAAAACATTTTTATTTATTTTTGCATATCTAAAAAAAAAAAAAAAAAAAAAAAAAAAAAAAAAAACATTTCAAATACCTAAATAAAATATAATAATTATTATACCAGATCATAATACAATTATTATCTAAAAATGTTTTTAGTATATATGTACGTCTTTTTTATTTTTTATTTATAAATTAAATATTAAAAAATATTAGTTTGTGTCACTACTAACTTATATATATTTTTAAAAATATTTTTTCTATTTTATTTATTTAAAAAAATATTTTTTATACTTGTTCATATTCATATATTAAAAAAAAAAAATTTTTTATTAATATTTTTAAAAACCATATATTAGTTTTTGTTTATTATAATTTTCGTTATTTATAAATATTTTTAAAATACTTAAAATCATATTATATTTTCTTTCATCGGCTTTGTCCACCTCTATATTTAAATAAATCTAAGGCGTATACGTAATATATTGAAATGGGAAATTTTTCCTGTTTATACAAAGCCTCAACGAAATTTCTAATTAATTTGCATTCTCAACGCATTTCACACAAAAGAAAACAAAATGTTAAATTTGCCATTTCAGGCAACAACAAAATTTCAATTTCAAGTGAAAAGCAACAAAAATGCGACGCAAATTAAAAACAATGAAAGATCATCAGCAGCAGCAGCAGCAGCAGCGGCTGTTTGAGAGGAGTGCCGCAAGAGAGAGATGGAGGGCGGGAGGGAGGTAGGTAGAGAGAGTGAGTAAGTGAGTGAGGGAGGCCTGCCAGTGACTCTCTGCCTCTGCCTCTGTCGCCGCCTCCACGCCCACTCCCAAATGCAGGCAGATATTGCGAGTGCCTCCTTTTGCTGACTTTGCCTGGCTCCGACTCTGACTCCGACTCTTGTCTTTTATCTCTTATTTTTGCTTTGCTATTATGTTCTTTTTTTTTTGTCTTTTGCACTGTTGCTCCACGACGACGTGCCAACTTTTTAATGCGGGATCAAGGTCTCGGCACACACAATCGCACGCCCAGTTCGTGGCCTGTTCCCAAGCGTATAGATCCATTAACAATATACAAGCACAAGTGGCAGTGGGAACACATGTGGCATGTGGAAACAGTTGACCATAGAGACATGAATAGCCGATTTATTGGCTCGCAGCAATTGCCAATCCATAGACATGCAATAGACGGAGCACACTTTCCGATTCCCTGGCCCCAGGCACTGTAATTGGCTTAAAGCGCTGAGCCCGGTAAAGCTCGATAAAGACATTTAATTATCTTGTTCAAAACTATTTCGACTTGAAATGAAGTTGCCAAGTGTGCAGATTCTCAAATATCTAATGTACAAATTCTTAAATATGTAATTCCTTAAGCCAAATAGCAACAAGTGCTCAGGCTGTCCCTTTTCATCGGCGCATCTATTTTAGGAACTTTCTTTCCCTAATAGAAATTTTGTTAGTTTTTGTGTGCTTGAAGAGCAAACTAAATGTATTTTAGGTTTTTATATACATACATACATACATACATATGTAGGGGTACATGAAATGCAGCGAGCTATTCCTGAATTTTTTTAAAATTATTTTTATTCTTATTCTGTACTCTGTGCACTGATTTTTTTATTTTTCCTATTTTTTATTATTTTATTATTTGTATATAATTTTCATTTTAAATCATTTTTAATTTTGATATCTGTTTCTTTTTTACAAATTTTTTTTTATATTTTTAATTGAGTATTTTTAGTTAAATTTATTTTTAATAACAAATATTTAAGTTTTCTATATATAAATTATATAAAAAATAATAATTATTAATAAAAATAATAAAAAACATATATAAAATTTAACTAAAAAATAAAAATACTCAATTAGAAATATAAAATAAGATTAGAAAAAAAAAGAAAAAAAAACAAAATTAAAAATTATATATATATGTATATATAATATATAAAATTGTATGTATATATATATATGTATATATATATATATGTATATATATATGTATATATATGTATATATATATCACAAATACTCAGTTGCAAATAAGAATTTAAATTAAATGAATAATTCTAATATATCAAATAATGTAACATTTTCTTCAAGCGAAATCCCTGACATTTGGCTGCATCGAATTCGACGCAATAAAAAAAAAATTTCGAAGCTCCAATCGAAAATGTTGCCAAATGACAAAATGAATTGGAAACAAAATTCAATTGAAAACGCGATGCGTGCCAGCAGCAGCAAACTACAACAACGACAGCAACACTAAGAGCAACAACAACAACACACTAAGAACAACAACAACAACAACAACACTAAGAAGAACACCAACAATTACAAGAAGTTTGCGCTACCGCATCGAATCGCAACGCATCGAGTTAAGATTCGAGTGCGAGCGCATGTATGTGTGTGCGTCTGTGTGTGTATGTGTGTGTGAGAGTTCGATTCGTTTGAGGCGAGAGAACTAAACTACCTTGAACCCGTAAATGAACGCAACGCGCGGCTAGCAAACAGACTGCCAGCCACGATCCCTCCAACAGAAACGGTCTGGCATGGAACGGCGCCCAGCAACTATGAGAGATGAGTGATGGGGGGGGCTAGGGCTGCCTCTCTCTCTCTCTCTCTCTCTCTCTGTCTCGCTCTCGTTCTCTCTGCAGCTCTGTCAGTGGCAATGCAGTTGCACTTCGTGCCGTCCAAGTTGCTGTTGCTATTTGTGAATTATTGCGCTCCATTGGCAGCGCGACAGCAGTTGCAATTTATGCGTTCGTTGCCGGCTGCAGTTGCCCCCAGTCTCTGCCCCTGCCCCTGTCCACCACCTCCCGACCCCTGCTCCAGTCCACACTTTGCATTTCGAGTCACACTATCTATCTATGAGCACGGCATGTTTGTTTTATTTTCGCCTCGTTCCACACTCTGGCCGCCTTTCTCCTCCTGCTCCGCCTTTGCGAGCAAATGTAATGAGCAGTTTATTTTTAAATGCGTGTGCGGCCATTGAAATGAGTGTTAGCAGATCCATTGGGAAGATGTGCTTTACTTAACGATCGCTCAGGCTCGCCCGATGAATCTTGACGACAGCAGCCGAAGCAGAAGCAGAAGCAGCAGCAGCAGCAGCTTGCATTAAAGTGCATTAACTTGAACAAGCTTGAGCTTTGACTTGGATCTCTTTTTTGCAGCGAAAGATTCAACTTAAGAGGGGCCCCATTTCCCATAGATCAAACGTTAGCAAGGTTGCTTAAAAATAAATCATCTGAAGATTTCTTTTTCGCTTCTCAAAAACTGTTAAATATCAAACTCTTACAGCTATGAACTCAGAAGTCCCATAACTGTCAATAGTTATATTGTGAAGTATTTCATTTCGTGTCTAGAAGATATTATTCATTGTTTTCCCTATATAGAAGCTTTCTTTCTTTAATTCCCTCCTATCTTTAACCCACGCTTAAACACTAAAGAGCGTTCAGGACTGCGGCTTCACAGGCAGTTGAGAAACCACAAAGGTCCAACCAAGCAAATCGAAATGCACTCTTTAGACTGGCAGACAAAACTCCACCTACTTCACACCTGACAGCCAAAGCACAATAGGCACGCGTTGTGCCAGCAGATACAAGATACAGATACAACTACAGATACAGATAGAGATACAGATAAACGATACTCATGCACTCGTGCAGCAGACATAGAGATGACTGCCAGATATTAATGGCTATAAACGCTGCCTCTCATTGGTCGCTTTGCAATGCTTTGCCCACACGCCATTGAAATCGAAATAGAAATAGAAAAGTAAAAAAAAAAAGGCAATACAACAAAAAAAAAAAAAAAAAAAACTAGAGTAGAAATCGTGGGGGGGCGTTAACATGGACGTGGACGTTGACAACTTTCACTGCCAGCGAAGCATGCACTGAAATTGGCTGCAAAATGAAAAACGAAATAATGCACAAATAGCAAACGGGAAATGGCACATAAATAACTATTTAATAATTTTCTAATTCGAATGCAGCAACAGCAAATGAAAGCTTGAAATTGACATAGAAATTAACTTACAGAGCCTAACATAAATTATTAAAGCCCAGCAGGCAGTTAACAGCGCTCTGCTTTTGCCAGCCAGCCTTTGCATTGTTGCTGTTAATGACATCTATATGTAGCAGTGTATTATTCCTTTTCTGCTGTTAAGATCATATACGATTAACAGTGCTTCATTTGCTAACATTAACCAAATTAACTCGTTAACAGCACCTACAAATGTTAATAACATATTCAAATTCTATTCTTACCTACGCTGCATTCCTTTGCATCTAATAATAACTAGATCAACAGTTCATTTCTGCACTTGTTCTAACATTTACTGTTAAGAGTGTTTCATTTATACGAATTATCATTATGTAAGACACTTTAGACAGTTAAAATATAGTTTTCTTGCTCAAATCCGTATTATATGTCATCTAACGATATAAAAACACTTGGCAAACAGACTCCAGTTTATAAATAACTAAGCGAACTGCCAAGTGATTCAGCATTCTCTCAATTACCCGCTCCATAGCCAAAGCGGATCTACAACAAATTTAACTTTCAAATTGATTTACAACTTCAATTTTTATTTAGCCAATTTATTGGGAAACTAAAGGCTCCACACACGCACATGCACACTAGAACGGGCCTATCTATCTATTGTATTTATCTGGCATAGCGCAAAAAAAGAATAAGAAGAAGAAGACAGCACGATACAACAAAAATTTGGTTTCAAGGTTAGGGCATACAAACCAAAAAAAAAAAAAAATGGCAAACTTTTTTGCGCTTGTTGCTGCGACGCCAACAACAAAACCGAGCGTCAAAAAATTTAACGTAATTTGTGCAGTCGTCTAATTCAATACACAGCAGCAGCGTGAGAGCCAAAGAGAGCGAGTGAAACGTGCGGTAGAGTGGAGAGCGGAATAGAGTGAGAGTGTGTAAGAGAGAGAGCGAGAGCGAGAGCGCGCGCATAAACACTACAGGTAAAGCACAATTGTCGACCGACAGAAACACAAAAAAAGAGTAATCAAAAAAAAAAAAAAAAGAATGTGAGTCATATAAAAGCGACCAAAGCGTCCAAGCGTCCAATTTTTGTATTGTTTGCCGCTGTTAGCAATTTATTTATTTTTTTGCCAACATTCTTCTCTTTTGTGTTCAGCTAACATTACTCCAAATACATGCATAAATATACATACATACATATGAATTTATATACAAACATTTCTATACATGTACACATACATATGCACATATGTGTGTATTTCTGCTATATTTTATGGCTCTATGATAAATTTGTATTTGGCAGGTTGTAGATAGAAAATCAATTAAATTTAAGGCCTTTTTTAGTTACTGCAGTTTAATGAAAAAACAAACAAAAAAAACATATGTATTCATATACATATCTGCCAAAAAGTCAATAATACTTGTTAAGATACTATATGCCCTTTAAATACTTTACATTTTCTTAATGAATAACATTATTAGTTTATATAAGGCATATGTACATACAATCATATAAACATGCAATAAATATATCTAGTATTTCATTTTCTTTTTTCATATATTAATTAATTTAAATTTAATTAATAATAAATATCATAAAGCTAACTACTAAATTAAATCCCTGCTAATTCAGTTAGAGCGTTTAGCATTCGCCTTTATGCCTTTTCCCTTTCCTTACACGGACAGCTCGTATTCTACATGTAAATATCTGTACATTTAATTAACGCCGTTCATTTTATTTCGAACTCGACTTTCGGCGACAAACAAAAAACGAAAAGCGAATAAGCGAACAAATATTCGAACTGAGATCTCGTGCGATGATAGATGGGCTCTCGATTGGATGGCAGCTCTACACGCCACACATGCATTAGATTATTGCAGATGTGTCTGTTAAATTTACACACACACACACACACACACACACACACACACACACACACACACACACACACACACACACACACACACACACACACACACGCACACACACACCACTCATACACATGCACACACAGGCATAGTGTAACACTTGCGGGCACACAATTAAGTGATTTTGCTTGTTTTGTGTTGAACATTTTGTGGATTTTAGTTTTTTGTGCAAAAATTTGGGTTTGAATTTGTTTTTTTTTTTTTTTTTTTTGAGCGCGTATAATTCATCATATTCCTTTATGGGCTGACATTCGCACACAGCATTTGTAGATACGCACCAGCACCACAGATTATGCGCCCGCTCACCGTCCCTCTCTCTCTGTCTCTCACACACATTTCTACATACTCGATATAAACGAATTTAGCCCCAGGGGGAATTTCGCAAAAAAAAAAAAAAAAAAACGAGTGGAAAAAATCGCAAATGATTTGTGGCAAATTTTTTGTTGTTGCTTTATTTGCTTTTAGTTTTTACGTATTTCGCTTTGCTCTGACTACTAGGTGTTGTTGTTGCTGCTGCTCTTGCTGCTGCTGCTCATTAGTGCCGTTTCTTTGTGTATGTATGAGTGTCTGTGTGTGTGTGACTTCGCTTTGCATGCCCCCTTCGCCCTGCTTTTCTATCCTTTTGCCTCTTTTGCATTTTGTCAACTTGATTTACGCGCAAAGCATTTTAAGTTGAGTGTTTTTTTTTTGGCCCCTTTTGTTATTTTCTGTTTCATTAATAATAGTTAATTTTCTTTATATTTTCGCCATCATCAGCTTTGTTTTTACAATTTTTTAGCTCACCTGTTTCTTTTGATTGCCAAATTTGTTTCCTTTCTTTGATCACAAAAAAAAATTAATTCCAAATGTTTTTTAGCTGTGAAATCCTTTCTTTTTTTTTTTTTTTTTTTTTTTTTTTTGGCTGCGCTGCTTCGTTAAAATTTTAAAGTTGTTATTCTTTTAATGCTGCAAAGAAAAGAAAATATTTAAAACATTTAATCAGAAATATACAATAAATTAAATATATAGTTGTATGAGTCTTTTATAGAAAACTAAAAAATGAATTATTCAAACAAGTAACATATCTTTAGTCGTAACTGGTTGACTATGAGATATCCTGTATGACATTAAGAGCAATTGAGAAACTTTAGAATGTAAAAAGCATTAATGTTACCAGCAGAGAATTTTTACTTCTCATTTGGTGCGCCAAGCTTTAAAAGTGTGATATATGTATGTATGTATGTATATATGTGGTCTAAGAACTTATGTGTCATATGGATTTCGGTAGTTTGACATACAATATGTAAGGTTTCAACTCTTTTCACCTCTCTCGTTCTCGCTCTCACTCTTACTCACTTACTCTCCATCTCTGTCTGGAAATCTCTTAATATCTTTCTTTGTCCCTCTCTACCGCGCATAGGTTTGAATATTGACATACGTATTTATATGAAGAGGCATACAGGAGAGACACATCGACAAATTTGCCTAGGGCTATACTCTCTCTATTGTTGTCTGATCAAAAATATGTCTACTTAACATGCCATGCCTTCTTCCACTTGCTAAACACATTTCACCCCAATAGACCCTGACAAGGTTTTCTTTTCTAAGTCAAAGTAAAAAAGAGTTTATATACAAATGAACATTTAATTATATTGACAGAAAGAAACCCAATATGCCAAAGAGATGGAATTCCTAATAAATGATATACCACAAATGTATTCACTTAATTAGGAATACTAAAACAAATTTCGCAATACTATCTAAATGAATATCGAAATGTATTTGTAAAATAGTAAGAACATAATTGGGGCTTGTTTATAAGATCAACGGCCCAATAAATCTGAGAGTTAAAATCCACTTTTAGTTCAAATTAGCTAATTGACAGGCCATAAAAGCGACTTAAACGCCATTAAAAACAGCTACAAAACACCCAAAACCCAGCCCAAAAGCCATTAAAAACAAACAAACAAACAAATAACTATTTTCGGCTGCTAGCCGGCAAACAAGCCCACAAACAACAACTATAAAAACGATAACAGCGATAACTATGTGTGTCGCATAAACAAAAACAAAAACAAAATCAGAGGCAAAGGCAAAGCAACCCGAAAAATGTACTCTTCATGCAGGTCTATAGCATCTATGCATATTAACTGTAAAACTGTATAACTGCTATATTAGAGCATGTATACATAAAACACATCCACACATACATACATACATACATACACAAACACACACACACACATATATATATATATATATATATATATATATATATATGTGGGTATCCAACACTAACCTCAAAAAGTTTATAGCGCGCAGTTGCAGCGGCGTGTAGACGAAAAAATTTGCAAATTGCAGCGGCGTTTACTACACACACACACACTCACACACATACACAAGCGCACACAGGCGAATTTGTAGTGAGAGAGCGAGCAAGCAGCGAGAGACACTAATACATTTAAGCACAATTGCACGTGCTCACAGTAGCTCACTCACACACACAAGCACACGCACACACGGAGAGTTACAGATGCAGACACCCCCGCGTACCTTTTGATGCCACAACTACATCCAAACTTTTTTTTCGTTTATTTTCTTAGCTGCAATTGCAAAATGCTGCAAACGTTGACAAAATTTGATAAACGCTTTGCTTCACGCTTTTTGTTTGCTAATCAAATATATTGGCGGTTTATTGACAGCTGCCGTTGCTGTTGCTATTGCTGTTGGCTTTTTAGCTTCCTGGCAATGCGTTGCGTATACGCCGCGTGTATCACTCACTCACACACATAAACACAATTTCAAAATACGTTTTGTTTATACAATATTCTTGTTGTTGGCTTTTGTAATTTGTTTGTTTCGTTTGCTTGTTCCCACTTAGTTTTGCGCCTCAGCTACATTTTCCTCTTGTTCCTATTTTTTCCTTTTTTTTTTTATTTTAGTTATTTTATTGCTGGCAATTCGCACGCAGTCTGCGCTCTATGTTACAAGTACTCGCGTACTCTCCATATATAAACCGTGTGCAGCTTTTTATTAGATGTCGACGTCGTCGTCGTTGGCGGTCGACGACTGCAGGCCAGCGGCACGAAAATCGAACAAAATGCCAAAAAAAAACTCACACTAACACACACACACGCACACTAAATCGTAAGTACAACAAACCGAATCCGATTCCGAAACCAAAGCGAATCGAAACGAAACGAAAAGAAACTCAGCGCAAGGCGAAGCGAGGCGATGTCGTCGTTTTTTTTATTGTATTTTATCTGCTTTTTTTTTTATTTTGTGGGAGCGGAGCGCGCGCCAACTTTTAGCTATGGCTATGGCCACGAGTCTGGGGGTCTCTGGTCTCGCCGCCAACTACAAATACAATGTCTACACACAAAAAAAGCAAAAAGCAGCGAGCGGCGAGTAGCGAGCAAATCGCTCTCTTTCTCTCTCTCTCTCTCTTAAACACACACATATACAGGCAAACAGGCAACAACTCACTCACACATTGATACACGTGCGCTCTCTAAGCTTTTTTAGTCAAAACAATTGCAAAATTTTTTAACATTTTGCCGGCGGGCCGAACGTAGGCCCCCAGCTGTGTCAGTGTGTGTGTGTGTGTGTGTGTGTGTGTGTGTGTGTGTGTGTGTGTGTGTGTGTGTGTGTGTGTGTGTGTGTGCGTGTGTGTGTGTCACAAGTTTGTTAGTGCTGGTGCAGTCGCTGTCAGTGCTTGCTCACACTTGTACTCGCTCTCTCAGTTTCTGGCCATGTTGTGCTCTTAGCTTGTGACGCTCTGTTGTCGATTTTCTAATGTTGCGGCAACAGCACTGCTAACTGCGCTGCTAGCGCAGCTGTTTTAGCGCGTGCTGCTACCGTTGCTGCCGCTGCCACTGCTGCTACTGCTGCCACTGCTGCCACTTCTGCTACTGCTGCACTTAGTGTGCGCTCGCTTTATCATGTTTTGCTCTCTTTTACTTGCGCCTGCTACTATTTGAGTTCCTTTTAGGATTCAATGCGGTGTTAAAGCTGTCAAAGTGTAGTAGAAATGCTAGCTACTACTAATTATGAGGAATAGAAATAGGGGCTTAAAGCTATTTGCTATCTGATATATATTCTTAAAAATTCTAGAAAATATATTTCTATTTAGTAGTTTATTTGGCATTAATTTAAATACACAAATCTTCATTAAATGCCAGTTGTGCTAAAGCTATCTATCTCCCTCCCTCCCATGCCATTGCCCACTTCAATCTTTATGCCTTCTACAGCTCGACCTCTAGACCCGCTGCTGCTGCTGACCAAGCCCCTAGTGCGGCCCACACTCTGGCCGGTTTTTGTTTTTCTTTTTTTTTTTTTTTTTGGCAATCAGTTAAGAACGACACCCACATTGGCCACAGCTAGACAAACGGACGGAATATTGAAGTGTAA
Organism: Drosophila mayaguana; assembly: GCA_037075325.1. Taxonomy (NCBI): domain Eukaryota; kingdom Metazoa; phylum Arthropoda; class Insecta; order Diptera; family Drosophilidae; genus Drosophila; species Drosophila mayaguana. The sequence goes on from JBAMCG010000103.1 coordinate 2,617,024, forward strand.
TCGCTCGACACTCCGCCCCACTTTAGCTGTGCGCCCCGCCTCCTCAAATTTATAGTGGCCACGCCCACACGGTCACAGGCACTTATCATGAGCAAAGAACCGAAATTCGCAATTGTTCATTTGATTTGTTTTCCGGGTTGACGTTAAATCTAGAGGGAGGAGCTGAAGGCGGGGGCGACAGCGACAGAGGCTTGACTGGCAGGTGAGAGTGGCGCGAGAGGGGGGCGGGGCAGAGTGGGTTGCGGAGGGATGGGGGGGGGGGGGCTAAGAAAGACACATGTACAATATAAAGTAAATTATTGTATGATGTGTATGCAATATTTTATAAATAAACAACGAATTTTTTTGTATAAACAATCAAAAAACAAAAGGCAACAGCAACAACAATGCTTAATAAGTACGAAACAAGTTGAGCGTGCACAAAGGCGGGGGCAGAGACAGAGACAGAGACACATATACATACATACATATATATAAATATTTATGTACATAGGTCAAAGAGAGTGTGTGTGAGAGAGATAGAGGGAGAGAGAGGAGGGAGTATACAAAAAAAAAAAAAAAAGAACTAAAATATCTACAACTGCTGACAACGTCTCGTTTCGTGTCTTTTGTGCCGTTTTTGCATGTTGTTTACTTTCGTTTCGCCTTTTTATTTTTATTTCATTTTTGGCAACGCTGCAAAAACAACAAAAACACAAGTTTAAATGTGATTTTAAGACACGGGCAAAAAAAAGCAGCACGAGTACAAAAAATACAGAAGAAGAAGAAGAAGTAGATGAAGCAGCAGCGAAACCCATCAAGAAAAAAAACACATTTTTCATTGGCTGGCTGATTAAATACTCTGGCGTCTTGAAAAGATGGCCATACATAGAAGAAGGAGACGAAGAAGAAGAAGCAGCAGAAAGTCTTGACAATTCATTAAAATATTTGAATTAAGGTAAGTTTTAGTTTAGAATATCAAACTATACAAAAGAGTTTTTATCCTCCTGCTCTGAGTTTATTAAATACCAATTTCAGCTTAGCCGAATTGTGTTTTTTAGTAACAGCGACTAAAAACTAGTCTCTATATCAAATTTCAGCTTGACAACTGCAAAGCTCGGCCAGTTCACATAGGTCAGCTGGGAATATCTAAGTTAAGCTCATAGATTTCATAACGTGCATGCTTATACTCTGCACTTATACAGCATTTACACTCTTATACTAGCCACAGCCTAAACGTAGCATCGTAAAAGTCTACTCCGACTTGTTTCTTTTGACTCCATACAATTTGTATCTCAAAGATACCCAAATGCATCCGAGAGATACGCAAAGTGGATGTTTGCATTGTCTTTTTGGCATTATCATGCTTAATTTTAGACTCGCAGCGCACTGCTGGCAGCACTGCTAAATGTATCTTTAGCTGCTGCTAAATGTATCTGTATCTGTATCTATATATCTATTCTGTGTGTGTGCATTTGTATCTGTATCTATGCTCGTGCACTTGCTATTGCGTTTGCATTTTGCATGTATTCATTTTACTTCTCGTTTTTTTTTTTTTTTTTTTTTTTTTTTTTGTAGGTTTTTCCTGGCGCTGTTTGGCTTTGCCTTTTGGTTCACTCACCTATCGATTTGATGTTGTTTACGTTTCGCACCTGGCATCAAAAGGAAATACAAATAGAATGCAATATTGTGACATGCCTGCTGAGGTGAGCTGAGCTGAGCTGAGGCGAGTTGATAACAAATGTTTCCTATTTGTTTTGTTTTGTTTTTTTCTTTTTTGTTCATTCACAATTTAAATAGTTTTCTAGTTTTTGCTTGAATTTGACTTTTGATTACACTTGACGAAATTTCTATTTATTTTCTGTTAGTTTTATTCCTTTTATTTAGTTTTATTTCAATTATTTATTTGTCGCGCCTATCTCAAATGTTTGCAGCTTGTTGTTTTTTACAGTTATTTATAGCCGAGCCTGATAAGCAGCGTGAATATATATAGCAGCTTGATAATGCTTTCGTTTGTACCTCTAATTGAGTGCTAGTCGATGATCATATAAATAATTTGAATACATCTGAGACAAGTTTAGGCCAACTGCCAAAAAAATCCAATCTGAACAGAGATGCGAAACTAATTTAAGCGAAATTAAAGAAAACACATAACATGTAAAGTTAGTCGGGCCTCACTGACTGCAGAATACTCTATTCACTGTCTATATGTTAGCAAATCCATTTACGGACAGGCAGACGGACATTGCCAAAGCCAATATACTCATTTGACTTGAAATGAATGATAAAAATAATAAATAGAGATCAGAGCGTAATTTACACTAAATTAAATATCAATAATATATGAATAAAATATAATAAATATAAAATAATATATATACATATATATATATATATATATTATATATATTATATATATTATTTTTATCATTCATTTCAAGTCAAATATATATATATATATATATATATATATATATATATATATATATATATATATATATATATATATATATATATATATATATATATATATATATATATATATTTAAGGTATCCCAACAGACCCTTTTTATTTCATTAATGTAAAACTTTGCCTTTGCCTTCTATTAAAAATTTGTTTTTTTCCCCCATTTTTCTCTTCTCATTAGGGGATGGGGCGGAACGGGGTTGTGCCATTTCACATGGCCTCGGTTAAGGCGCTTTCAGGCAACGTTTCACAGAGTTTGCTCCAATCAGTTGCACGTTTTCACTTTCAGACAAAGTTCACAAAGGAAATTGCGATAAAGCAGCAAAAATTAAAAAAAAAATGACGCAAATAATCAAAAGAAAAAAATCTATTAAAATACAGTAAATTAACATATCTTGCCATAAAAGAGGAAAAACTAAACACAATCTAGCAGCGTATTGAAAAGGGGCAAGAAAGAAGTGAAGAGGAAAATATATTATAAATATATGCAGAAAAATCTATGCTGTATATGGCCAGTATTTATATGATATTTGTGTGTATTTAATTTAATTATAATATAATATAATAATATAATTTAATTATAATATAATATTTAATTATAAATCATTTTAAAATGCCAGTTTAAAATTGTACAAATAGTAGGCAGTTAGACACGACGTATACTTAATATTTAAACGTTATTATTGCACTTAACATAATTTCTCGATATATATACTTTATTATATCTTATGTACACTCAGTTAAAAATATATAAAATAAACCCACTAAAGGTATTTTAAAATGTTTTAGTTAAAAGTCCAATGTAAACACTGTGCGTATACGTAATATGTAAATTTGTATCACATACTTATATACATGCATATATTAAACTATATACATACATATACATATGTGTATAGTTTCATATATAGGTATGCCCTCTGCAATAAACTGATATAAAATTGAGTCACGAGGGCCACTCTATAAGTTGCCAGACCTTGCACAAGAAGAGAGCAGAGCAGAGCAGCTACTGAAAGGGGGTCGCAGAGCTGGTAACTCGAGCTCCCACCCTCTAAATAATCCTATTACTTACATGAATGCCCTTAGACAAATCCCAGACTAAGATGGGACAGAAAATGTTGTTGTTGTTGTTGTCGGTGCGTGGCCTTTGTGCAGCTTTGCCTCTCACTTTGCCGCCAGGTGCGTGCGGATTTTCACACTTTACGCATGAGAGCGTGAAAACTGACGGCTATATGCAGAGAGAGTGAGTGAGAGAGGGAGCTGCAGGGAGCGAGAAAGAGAGAGATAGATATGGAGAGATTGACTTACGCACGGTTGCATTTTGACACCTGTCAAATGACAAACTGTACCCGCTTAGCATTCTCTGCTCTGTCCACCTTCCTCCACTCCCGCTCGCTCTGGCTGGGTTGGTATTTTCTGGTATTTAAGTTGCTCGTCGCCGCTGTCTTTTGTCATTTTGTCAGCTGAAAATCTATATACTAGTTCGCTAAATTGCATTTTCCAGCAGTCGGTTAAGTTAATTGCATTAGACTCGTTTGACACGTTGCTTTATGTCTCGATTACAGCTCATAAATGGGCCAAAAAACTAAGCAGCTTCCGCAGAAGATCATGTTAAATATAAGAAGATTGCGAAAGCTCTTTGTAATGAATGCGAAATATACTAAATGCATGCTAAATGGAAAGCCGTAAGAAGAGCTTTAAGCGACTAAGACTGTGTGTACTGGGCTTAAATTAGCAGAAAGCTCATTTAAGCTTTGCAAAAGAGTTTAGCATAATGATAAGTGCTTTTAGCTCAACGAAGCAATAAACAATTGGCTCTGTAAGAAATAACAAGTGGATGAAGTAGATTAGGCAATAGAAACTAAAGCACCTGAAAACTTTTAAAACCCGTAAAGCTCTTGGAAAAAACAATAAAGTTACTGAAAACCCATGACATATCCCATGACATATTCCCTTCCTATAGTAAAATTACTCAACTAATTTTTAATCAACACTTCAAGTTAGAGAATTTCCATGACTTGAGTAAAATGTTTTGAGCCAAAGCTTTTCGCTTTTTGCTTTAGCTCAGTCAAATGGCATTTACTAAATTTTACGACAACTTCAAATTGTATTTAAGGTAATATTTTCATGTAATTGGACAGCTTTAGCTACTGTGCATTTCGTTGGCCGTCGAAACGTCAGTTGGAAGCTTGTTTAAGGCCTTTTGCCACTGACAGCCTTCAATATAAATCAAGCAAATGCGAAACACTCTGGAGTCGAGGCAGGGATTGAGGCGCCTACAAAGTTGCTTTTTGCCAGCAGCTTCAATTCTTTATTGCCATATGGGGGCTGAGGGCGTGGCACAACTATTGTTGAGCCTCAATTGTTGTCGTTGCTATTGTTGTTGTTGGTAGAAAGTGCACTTGTGTGTGCCCATTGTTGTTGTTGCTGCTGCATTCGCAATTGTAGCAAGAACAAATGGCATCAGAGCGCAAGCAGAGAGCGTAGGGAGGCGAGCAGGAGTAGCAACAGCGAGCTATTGTGGGTGGGTGTGCATAAAGGTCCTCATCAGATATTCATATTCATGCGTATTTTATTTTAAAAGCTATTGTTAGCCGTGTTTACGTTTTCAGCTGCCAATATATATATATATATATATATATATATATATATATATATATATACATATATAATTTATACTGCAAATATATATACAAATATCTTTCAGCAACTACTCAAGCATATATAAGAGCAGACTCGACTGCATTTCCATGACAACTCTAGAAATGTATTTAAATAATTTAATTCTCTTCCTGAGGTTCTTTTATGTGTGGCATGGCAACCAACGACATGTGCGCACAGCAACTGCAACAAACCCTTTTCGCGGCTGCGATGCGAGCAAGGTGCAGCGGCCCACGAGGCGTATGAAATTATTACGCATACGCCTACGTGGCCGAGCTGTTTTTTGATAGGCTGTTGACAGGCAGCTTCTCTCTTTCTCACCCCGTTCCTCCGTTCCTCTTTCCCCTTCTCCTTTATTTCATTCATATAAAAAGTATAAGTTAAAGTTTTATATTATATTGAAAGCTCTGGCCACGCCTCTGCTTGCATTTGCTCATTTGTGAACTAAATAAAAAAAATATATACAAAATAAAAATAAAAATAAACAAAAATTAAAGATAAAAGATGGCATAGAAATTTTATAAAATATATGAAGAATAAACATAATTAGAATTAATGCCAAAATAGATTGGTTACAAAAATATATAAACAGTAAAAATGATCGGAATTAATGGAAAAATAGTTTCAGCTAACTTAAGCCAGCTAGTTAAAAAAATACCCCAAAGAGAAGAATCATCAGAATGAATGCAGAATTAGTTAAAAAGTTATATATTTAAGCACATTTAAGTAATCAATTTCAATGTTCATTTATGAACTAGCTCAGCTTTATCTAACTCAATAGTTCTTATGTCTTCCTCAAAGCATTAACAAATATGTTTTCTAGTCTTAGTTCCAGTCGTCTCAGTTTGTGAACTAGTTCAAAAAATAACCAATAAGATAAAGAATCAGAATAAATGCAAAATGAGTTAATTTAAGCATCCTTAAACAATCCCTGTTCATTTGTGAACTAGCTCAGCTTTACCTAATTCAATAGTTCTTATGTCTTCCTCAAAGCATTAACAAATATGTTTTCTAGTCTTAATTCCAGTCGTCTCAGTTTGTGAACTAGTTCAAAAAATAACCAATTAGATAAAGAATCAGAATGAATGCAAAATTAGTTAATTTAAACATCCTTAAACAATCCCTGTTCATTTGTGAACTAGCTCAGCTTTACCTAACTCAATAGTTCTTATGTCTTCCTCAAAGCATTAACAAATATGTTTTCCAGTCTTAGTTCCAGTCGTCTCAGTTTGTGAACTAGTTCAAAAAATAACCAATAAGATAAAGAATCAGAATGAATGCAAAATGAGTTAATTTAAGCATCCTTAAACAATCCCTGTTCATTTGTGAACTAGCTCAGCTTTATCTAACTCAATAGTTCTTATGTCTTCCTCAAAGCATTAACAAATATGTTTTCTAGTCTTAGTTCCAGTCGTCTGTTTGTGAACTAGTTCAAAAAATAACCAATAAGATAAAGAATCAGAATGAATGCAAAATGAGTTAATTTAAGCATCCTTAAACAATCCCTGTTCATTTGTGAACTAGCTCAGCTTTATCTAACTCAATAGTTCTTATGTCTATTAACAAATATGTTTTCAAGTCTTAGTTCCAGTCGTCTCAGTTCGCCTTTCATTAACTTCAACAAGTTCCTCTTTTTTCGCAATTAAAATATAATATAACAGCTGTCAGGCATGGCAGATCCCCCAACATATTCAGCTGAGCTCCAATTAAGCACTTCTCGTTTGGCTCTTGAAACTGTTTTGCATGCGGAAAGCTCAGGTAACTCTATTTAGGCAAAATCTGTGGCACAATGCGTCGCCTGGCAAGTGAAAGTCATGAAAGCAAATATAAACAACAACAACAACAACGTCACCTGCCCCCGCTGCCCGCTGTCGCTGTGGCAAGTACGTGTAGAATGTCAAAACACATACAAAAGCGAAAATGTGCGCGATGTGCGGGCCACAGGAAGCGCGGCAGACAGCCCCAACTCAGTCCCCAAGCCAGCCCCAAGCCAGCTCCCAAGCTAAGCACCCAACTAAACCCTAAGTGGCGATGGTGCTGCGGTGGTGCACTGGTTGGCCATCATTTGGAGCCACCCGCATGTTGCATGCGTTGGCCTTGCTGCCACAGACACACACACAACACACACAGTGGGGCAGCAGGAGGCGGCTATGCAAGCAGTTAGGCATCGCAACTGGGGGGCATTCAACTTGCAGCATATGAACAAAAAAATATTAGAATAAAAATGGAGCCTCGAAATGCTTTTGAAGTTGTCAAAAGCCAGCCCAATATGAATTTGACATGTACGTGCTACACAGAGAGGGGTGGCAGGGGGCGGGCCAGGAGGCACGGGCACGGGCACGGGCACAGGGGCCACATTCTAAAACAAAGCCTCGCACCTTTGCTAAGTCTCGCTTTAAGCTTGCGAAAACACATAAAAATGAAAAGCAAATGCAGTTATAAAAGACTTAGAGGAATGAGGGGAGGAGAGGAGCTTAGAGTGAAGGGAAGAGAGAAGAGTCTTAGATAGAATAATGAGCTTGAAGACCTGTTTAGAAAATACGAAAAAGAGTTGCAAAAATCAAGAGAAAACCAGAATTGCTTATAATGGCAGCTGATCTATCAGATTATCGAAATAAGTTTTGTTTTAGGTATGATAATTATTTTTCATATTGTATGTTATTCATTTATTAATTTAATAATTTAATCAATATTAAAATTTTTAATTTATTAGCTTATCATTTTAATTGCCCAAAAATGATGTATTTAATTATTAACCTAAAAATATTTATTTAATTTATGAATTAATCCTTTTATTTATTTCTATTTTTTTTTATTTTGATTTATCAATTTCAGACCATATCAATATAATTGTATTTTTTTTAATTTTTTTATTTCAATTTCTTTTTTATTTATTTATTAATTCAATAATTTGATCAATATTATAATTTTTAAATTATTAGTTTACCATTTTAGTTGCCTAAAAATTATTATTTAATACTAATCCTTTTATTTATTTTTTTTTTTTTATTCATTTCTTAATTTTAGAAAATATCAATATAATCGTTTTTTTATTATATTCTTTTTTTATTCATTTAATAATTTGATCAATATTATAATTTTTAATTTATCCGTTTATCATTTTAGTTGTTACAAAATGATTTAATTAACAATCTTAAAATTAATTAATTCATTTCATTTCATGTAATTATTTAATTTCATTTACTTATTTAATTATTAGTTATTTTATTAATTTAAACATATAATTAAATCATAATTAAGCATACATATTAATTACAATCCTAAATTTTCATTGCAATGAACTCGCCTAAAAGCTAAACCAAATCCCCTTTCATATCATATCTATATCTCTTGACTTATTTTTTGTCATAACATGTCGCATATCTCTTGCGAAAAATGTTCAACAATTCACAGAGCCGCCCTCGCTCTTTTCCCCCTCCCCCTGCTACTGCCACACAAGCAAAAACCTTCGCTGGTAAAAAAACCAAAAAACAGAAACAGAAACCGATTTTACAATGTTTTTTGATGTTATAGACATCAAGAACAACAAAACACTGACAGTTGCCCAGCTGCCCCTCCCCCTGCCCCCTGCCCCTTGCCCACCGCCCAGCAACTGCCCCTGTGGGTATTTAGCCGCGGGTAATGATATGTCACGTTTGCTCTAGTCTCCATATCTCCGCATATACGACTCGATTGCACTCAATGACAATGCAGAAAAAAAGAAAAGAAATTTTTGGTGAAAAAAATGTGGAAAAAGAAAATGGAAATTTCGCAGCAGCTGCAATAAAATTTACGAAATGGCGTGCAAAAGAATGTAGTCAAAAAGCGTAAAAGAAAAAAAAAAAGAAAAAGCACAAAGTGTGCGGTTTTTTTTTTTTTTTTTTTTTTTTTTTTGATGCCTCGCATTTTGGCTCATTTAGGTGGTGCGGGTGGTGCTGCTGCTTTTTTCGCAAGTGCCGCTGCAGCTGCTGTTGCCAACTGCAAGCGCAGCGGAAATAAAAAACCGAGCAGAACAAGCCAAAGCAAAGTAACACAAAAAGAAGAGGAAGAGAACTAAAACACAAGCAACGATGCAAATGAAAGTTGTCAATAATGACAAGACTTGAACGCGTCTATGTGCGTAGGATCCATGGCAAGCTGGAAACATAAGCTAAAGGCTGGAAAACTGCTGGAAAATTCATTACTAGAGCTGTGCGCGTTTAAGCTTAGTCTAAAAGAGAAGAAGATCCCAAATGAATATCCCTGAAGTTAGAAAGCTAGGCCGAAATTCGAGGTGATGCCAACTCTGCTAATTTTCATAGATATTTATATACAACTCAGTTTTAACACATAGATCTGCCCTAAGTAAAGCTCTCTACCAAGTTTTTCTGCTCTTAGAAACTACAAAAAAATTACTACAATAAATTAAAAATAAATACCTCTCTTTACTTTGCAGTAGGCCAATGGCAACTAGAGTTAACTATCGATACAAAGTTATCGATACTTGACTATAGAGTTGACTATCGATTCAAAGTTTTCAATACTTGACTGTAGAGTTGACTAACCACACAAAGTTATCGATGATTACTATTAAATATACCTTTAAATATGTAATAATAGAATTTTAACTATGATTTCATGCTCAATTTTATTAAAAAACCAGAAAAATAGAGCCATATGCAAATGTAACTTTCATTTTACAAGCTATTTTCATCATCTAAAATAAATTTAATGGATCCGCGTTAGATTTGGTGAATTAACTAATCTAAGGTGACTTCTGCCTGGTTTGCAGGCCCACACACACACACGCACACACACACACACACACACACGCACACGCACATTATCGAAATATATATGCATTGGGTGGGGGGATAAACCTCTTCAAATTGCAGCTACTTGCAACGCGTGGGCGGCAGGCGTAGCCGATGTCTATAATACGTGCGGCAGACAGTCGCTCTCTTTCGCACTTACGCACACAGACATGTGCGTGTGTGGGTGTGTGTGTGCAGGCCACAGTCGTTGCTCTGTCACGTCAAATGGATGCTGAGTGACCAACCCGCACGCCCCGACCCCGCGCACTCTCAACCCTGGGCAGAGGCTCTGCTGCTGCTGCCATTTGCTGTTCAAATTGTATGGCGTCAACTGTACTTTTATGTACACGCACACACACAAGCACACACACACATACAGACACGCATGCAGATACACGTATGCCCATTTTTATGTACGAAATTTTATTTCAATTCATTTAAAAAATATGTGTAATGCTTCCTCTTTTTGCTGTTCGCTCATCCTTTCGACTCTTGTGCTTCGATTTTCAATTGCCAGCCGCAGCAGCAGCAGCAGCAGCGACAGCGACAGCGGCAGCAGTGCCACGCCCACTGACCACAGCCCATTGGCCCCCACAGCTCAGTTAACGCTGGAGTGGGTGAGTGCTTGGGTGCCATGGTTTTTTACCCTTTCTCGTTTTCTCCCGCCTCAGCCTCAGCCTCAGCCTCAGCCTCTGCCTCCGCCACGGCCTCTGTCCAGCCTCTGCCACGGCTCGCGCAATTTTTTCAATAATTAATTTTTTGCGCGTAAATGCAATTTGCATGTAGATGAGCCACACACACACACACCCACACACTTATACACACACATTTATATACATTTACTCAGTATATAGATATATGTAAGTCTCTCTTATATAATAGGCGTTTTCATTTTTTCATTGCCTGCTTTTTGGCGCGCATTGTCGCCATCTCTTTCGCACAATGCGCCGCTGACCACTGGCGCTCTATCTGTCTCGCTCGCACAGTTGATGCGTATTTTAATGCTTTGCATCAGTCTGTACCTTTTTTTAAGGAATATTCTTATTTTGCCATTAAATCTAGGAATATGACAGTGCATATCGAATGCTGTCAGAAAAGTTTTAATTGCCTTTTTTTGGGGGTGGGGAAAAACTATCATAACTACTATTAAAATGTGGATATTATGTGCATAGAATTCAATAAATTCTGGAATTACTAATTTTATGCTACAATTATAAATTTGCAATATATATTAATATAAAATTTCTCTACATAAAAATAAATAAATATTTTATTTTATATATCATACATATAAAAATTATATTTGTGTTGTAAATTTTTATAAAAATTTAATACAATATAATAAAAAATTCATGATTGAAAATAATATTGTTTGAACATAAATTATATAGTAAAATACATATATCAACTTATATTATATTTCATCTACAGTAATACAAATAATATTTGCTATCCCTAATGTGATATAGATCTCAAGTATTCCTGCTCTTTAATCTTAAAAAAAAAAGTAAAACGTTCCGCACTTACCAGTTGTTCAATCCCAAATTATTTGATTTAGCTGTTCTTCTGTTCGTCTCTAATTCCTGTTCCAAGGATTATATCGAAATGGGGAATGTTGATTTAGTTTTGATTTTTGTTTTAAATATTTGTTTATTTGGCCCAAAAAACTGTCTATTTTTAAATTCTCAAATACGTTTTTTTTTATCTTTTTAGGTTTGTGTGTTGTGGGTTTTCAATTGAATTCAATTTTCATGATGTTTATCATAAATGTAATACAATATCATATATAGCTTAAAACTTGTTTTTTATTTATTTTTTTTTTTTTAGATTTTTCTGAATGGGTTTTTTTAATTTGCTTTCTGCACTACGAATAATTTATTTACGTTGAAAATTGTTTTAAAATTGTTTTTTTTTTTTTTTTTTTGCCACGATATGAATATTTGCCTTTAGTTTAAATTGTTTTTTATTGATATATATGTGTACATATATGTATATATATATATTACCGATATATATATATATATCTCAAACTGTCTCGTGCTTTCCTTAGCCAAAACACACACTAAATGGGGTTTGAACCCTCTTTCATAATTTTTGTTTTTTTTTTTTTCTCCTTTCTTTCGCTTCGTTTTTTTTTCACTTTTTCAGTTCACCTTTTTTAGTTTTCATCAAAGTTTTGAAAATTGTTTTTTTTAGCTTTTGCTTTGCTCAAAGACTTTTTCAGAACATTTTCTTTTTTACGAACGTAAATTTAAAAGACGAAAATTGAAAAACCGTAACACAAAAGTTTTTTTTTTATAAATATTTTCAGTTTTTGTTTATTATTATTTTTTAATGAGACACAAAAAAATTTAACAAATTTTGGCTATTTGTTTTTTGTTTGCTTTTGATATTGGTTTTGCTTTCTGCGTTTTGTTTTTGTTTGCTTTTGGCTTTGGAATTTGACTTTTGTTTTCTTATTTTTGTTTCCTTTTTCACTTCTGCTGCTGGTTTTGTTCGGTATTTTTCTGTTTCCTTTTCGTTGCTATTTTCTATTTTCGTTTTTGTTTTGTTTTTATCTGTCTCTATTTTTTGCTTTTGTTTTAGTTGCTGTTTTTGTTATCGGTTTATCGGTCTATCGGTTTATATTGTTGTTTTGCTTTTGGTTTTTGGTTATTTTTGTTTGTTTTAAGGCTATTTCGGTTTCGTTTCGATTTGTTGCTATTTTAGTGTTGTTGTTGTTGTTGCTGTTGCTTTGTTGGATTGGTTTTTGTGTTTGGTTTTATTTCGGTTTTTGATTTTAGTTTTTGTTTGTATTTTTGATTTTCTTTTCTGTTGCTTTTATATTTTTATTTCGTTTACAGTTATGTTATTTTTTTTTGTAATTGCTTTTATTGTTACGTTTCACTTTCTATTATTTTTTATTTTACTTTTATTTATATTTTGTATTATAAATTGTTGTTGCTTATAATGTTGTCGGTTGGTTGCTGTTGTTTGTTGTTGTTGCAGTGGTTGTTGTTGTTGTGTGGTAGTAGTAGTTGTTGTTGTTGTAGTATTCCAAATTTTGTTGTGAATTTTGTTTGTTAAATTTTGAGAAACTAACTAAAAAACACTTTTCTTTTATTTTCGCTTAAAACTGAAATAAAACTTTAATATATTTTTGCTTCTGCTCTTTTTCCGTTTCTTTGTTGTTGTTGTTGTTGTTGTAGATTTTTTATATTTATAAATTATATACAAATAAATTGTTAGAATGAATAAATTAAAAAGTTAATAACTGATTGCACATGAGTTATATTTTATATTATAGATTATTATTATTACATTTGTAATTGCATTATGACGATTTAGTCTTAGTATTATATCATTATTTCGTATTATTATTGTTATTATTATTGTTATTATTATTATAATTAACAAAACAATATTTTTAATAAGTATCAACAACGTTTTAACGTAATCTTTAAAAATGTTCCAAACAGTCAAAAAGCACCTGTGACGAGACAAGAAAAAAATCGATTAGAAACATTGTTTTTTTTTACGCCGTCGTCAATTGTGATGGCCGACGGCTCTTTATTCATGTATTTGCATAATAATATTCTTTATATTGTTTAACATTTTCCAACAGCGTTAAACAATTTATCAATAGTTCAACTTTTTCTATGCCCACATAAAATAATCGCATGTTATCGTAATCGATATCATTCAGTGTGCCTTTGCCTTCACTTCCTGTTTGCCAAAAAAAAAAAAAGAAGTATTCAGCCACATGGCAAGCACGCACACATACAACCACAGACAATTTGCTCTCCCGTTCTCCTGCTCTCTTTATATTGACTACAACAGCGCTACACAATAAACGAAACGAACTAAGCCCCAGAGGCATACGCAATTGTCTAAGCTAGCGAGAGAGCGAGTAGCAGAGAGAAAGAGAGCGCGCCACTGGCAGGATAACGGCATAGACAACAACAATAAAACAACAACAAGCAGTTGAGTATTGGAAATGCAAAACTAAAAGCGAACAAACAAAAATTTCAAGTTCAAAACGCCGCTGTTTGCCAAAATGGGGGTGGGCCTGGCTGACTGCACCTTGAGTGGCCAAATAACAAACAAATAAAATGTATGAAGCATTGCGGTAAAGCAAAGGCAGCGCATATGCAAAAGTGCAAAAAAAAACATACACACAAATTGTGATACAATCTAAGGCAGCAAGACAAAGAGCGAAATGTTGAACGCGCTGCCGCCGGCGATTGCAGGCACACATACACACACATACAGTTACAAGCCTTCAGTTTAAGCAGACAAATCTGTCTAAAGAGCGCATTTGCATTTAAATACAAGCAATTAGATGACGTACAATGCTCACGCACACATACGTATATACATATATCATATACATTTACAGACCGACATTAGTACTTATGGGAACAGTTGAAATAGATGGGCGAAAAATTGGCGAACCGCAACAAGCCATGAATAGAAGATACTCAATCACTAGACGAATCCATATACAAACATGTACACACACACATGCACACATATACATGTTTGTATTTAAATATGTACATATATCTGTGTGGGGTTTGTCATTAATTGAAACTGTTTTTCTGTACTTATTTTTAGAACTCTTGCGCTCCTCTCTCTTTCTCTGTTTCACTTTGTTTTGCACATTTTCATTAGCTTTTTATTTGGCAAACAAAATAAAAGTTATTTTCAAATGCATTTTTGCATTTAATTGTTTCAAACACTTTCAATGCTTATGGCTCAAACTATTTATAAGTTTTAGGTATTTTATACACGGTTTTTTTTTTAATGTGCACTTTACATACTGTAACTTGTATCTACATAGGTAAATTTGTATTTTTGATTTTAAATAGTCTTAGGTACTTTATTCACAATTGAAATACTATTTGATATACATATATTTTTTTAGCTTTACAAATATACCTGTAACTTTGTATACTTAAGATTCTTATATTAATTATTATATGTACATACATATATTGGTATGGGTTGAGTATATATTTGCATATTTTGTTTATTATTTATTTAATATGTGATTTAGTTCACATTCGTTTAAAAATTTGTTGTTATTTATGGTAAAATTTAATTTTTTCACAATTATTGAAAGCACATTTTTAAGATATTTTGATTTTTTAATCAGTTTTGCTTAAATTTGTATGCTAACAGTTTTTATAGTTCACATGCGAGACATTTTAGGATATATATCCTATAAGTTATTTGTTATATTAAAAATACACATGTTGTTTTTCGGATCTCTTGTACTTAAAACATATTTGAACTTATATATATTTAATCAGGCGCCATATATTATGACCATATATTTTACAAATATAATCATACATTTTTATATTATATATTTCGGTATTATATATTTTTCCCAGTCAAATTTTCGGCTTTGTTTTATTAATACATATCTATTTATCACATTCGCAAATTTGTGTCTTTCTCAATCCTTATAAGCATGTTATACTGTTACTTTAAACTGTTTTCAGATAGTTCTTCACTTTTTGGTATATATTGCAGTATTGTTAAACACACTTTAATAGTAGTTTTAATAGTATTAGTTTTATAACTGTTCACAATTCAATGTCCTAAAATTCCAAGGTCGCAGAGCATATAATTATCTCAATAAATGCATGCTTAGAACTCAATGTTAAGCACTTTATCAATTTCTAGACATACCTCACACACACACACACTCACACACACACGCTGAGAAGATATTTGAAGGAACGAAACAAAACACACAGTAAATAAATAACGAGAGGAGCGACGTAAAATATAGGAAGTGTAACTGAGTGTATCCCAGACTGAAGCTGATGTATCGGCATCTCAGCGTCTCAGCAGACGCAGCAGAAGACGAGAAATTGAAAGGCGGAATAAGATGAAGATATGAAGACTACAGCAGAAACGGCGACACAGAGAATCAGAACACACAGAAAACAGAGTACAGAGCACAGAGCATAGAACACACAACACAGAACACACTGAACAAAGCGAAGACAAATTTAGCGCGAAAATGTTGTTGACTGAAAAGTTTTGCGCGACGCGCGCTCTACGAAACGCACCGAAAACGGCCAAAAAGATGAATATGTGCAAAAATCTTTTGCATACGCTCAAGAACCCCATGAAAGCGAGCGGCCAAGCCAAGCAGCGCCGTTGACGCTGGCAGCGACAGCGACGTCAACGACGACCGCAACTGGGAGAGCGCGAAAGAAATGGAAAAATACAAAAAAAAAAAAAAATCATGTCTATATGTGTGTGTATATATTAAACTAGCGGGGTGTGTGTTGGGGGCGGCTACAACGACAACGGCAGCTACAGAGACTTTAAAAGAGCTTTTTCACAGACGCGCGCGCTCAGACCGCAAAAACGAAACGAAATGAAACGAAGCGAACGCAAAAAGACGACGATGACGACATCCACGATGCTGCTGAGGCCCCCACAGACACACAGCAGAGAGATACTCCCAGTAAAAGCAGCGAGAGCAGCAAGACTCGCATGGTGAGCGGGTGTGTATGTGTATGTGAGAGAGCGCACAGACAAAGGCAAACAAAGCGAATAAAAAGCAGCGTTGAAAAAAGTTTTTTGCAAAAAGGCAACTTGGAGGTGTATGCATACATGTGTATATGTTTCGTGTGTGTGTGTAGATACAATACAATCTGTTGTCTGTGAAACTCTCTGTGCGTGCTTGTCGCGCGACTGCTGCTGCTGACGCGCGCGTCGCTGCTAGCGTCGCGAGTCTTTGCTGTTGTTGGAGGTAAAGTTGTTGGTATTTTGGGTGGCTCCACGGCCAACAGAGCAGAGCAGAGTAAGGGTTCACATTAACAGCGCCGCTGTACAGGCTATTCGTGTGCGTGTATGCGTGTTTGTGCCTGTGTGCGTGCAGTTGCGACAGGTCTGACGTCTGAGCAGCGTCTCCTCTTGCGCTGTTCCTTTTGGCGCGCAGCGCGTGAAAGTGTTACGATTTGAAAATTGCCAAGCTTAGAACTGGGTAAATCAAGTGCAACGCAGTGGGGTCATGTTGGGGGGCGGGGCGGAGCGGCTGGTTCGGGGATGTGGCGCGCCTTTTAAATTTTTGACATGCCACGTGCTACATGTGGAAGCGAGGCATGGACGAGCATAGCAAGAGAATGCCAGCTGCAAAAGCTGTTAGAACTAGCTGCTATAAAAAATAGAAATATATCTAGATGCCATAAATATGGGCATGAGAAATAAAAGTAAATATGTATGTACATAAGCATAAATAGAGCTTAATTCATTTAAATTTAAGGTCTGATTATATAAGTTAAGTTTTTTTAAGGAAAGCATAATTTATGTTTTACCTATCATTCATAAATATAACAGTCTAAAAAGAAAACTGCAAATAATTCTAGTATTTTATTTTATTTTCAATCTATGATATTCCCTCAAATTTCTTAGCTCCAAGCATTGTCAAACAGTTTCGATATCCCAAAGCAACCCTGGCTATTCGCTCAATTCTCTTCAATCCTAGTAACTTTTGCTTTAACTGTCAAATCCATTTTCCACACAATTCGTAAGCGAGTCCAGTCACACGACCTAGTCGATAATTGCAGCTATATATTATATTATATAGTTGATAATTCATCGTTAAGAGCAAAAATTGAACAAAGTGTAAAAGCTGCAAATAAATC
This sequence comes from Drosophila mayaguana, assembly GCA_037075325.1. Lineage (NCBI taxonomy): Eukaryota > Metazoa > Arthropoda > Insecta > Diptera > Drosophilidae > Drosophila > Drosophila mayaguana. The sequence goes on from JBAMCG010000103.1 coordinate 2,634,576, forward strand.
GCAAACCACAAATTGAAAATGGATCCAAGCGAACCAACTACAGACTGCATCAAGCGCGCTGTGGAGCAGTGCAACAAGATTGAGACCTCGCTGGAGGGTTGCCTGAAGGTGCTGCAGCAGAGCTGCCTGCCCAATTTGCCGGACGTATTGGATGGACGCCAGACGCCGCCAGATGGACTCTCGCCCGATCGGAAGCTCAGCTATACCGTGTGCGATGGCAAGAACCCGCCCAATTTGATCAAGGTGGACGATTCGAGCGATGAGCCCGATACATCCAATATGAAGTATATGCTCAAGTGCGCCGATGTCAAGCTACAGAATATCCTGGCGTCGCAGCAGCGCATCATCAAGCAATTGGGCGATGTCCATGACATCCTGCTCGAAAAGGACAAGCACACGGAGGAGGCCTACAAGCGCCTGAAGCTGCCAAGGGATTAACTCTTTTAGGGGCTCTCACCCGTGTATAATAACAGTAGAGATTAAATCAAATAAAATTTTGCTTTTGGCTAAATACAGTAGACACACTCAATGATGCACAGGGGGGGGTGCCAAAAAACTAGTTTTTATTCTGTGAACAAATTTACAAAATGTAAATGAGGTATATACCCCATAGAGTCTTAGAAAGGCGCATATATTAGACGCACTCTCTGCTCTAAAGATCTTAAGCTAATGTATTCCATCCCAATTTAGTTTGTTATAATATAAGTCAACATTCTCTTTATAAGTAAACATGTTTTTGCGCTGATAATCCTCATCTATATAGACTTATCAGAGCTGTAGAAAAAGTGGCATGATTAAAGCGCCCTACGGCACAGATTAGGCAGATATATGTGTGTTTGTAGGACACTGTGACGTGAGCACACTATTAAATGCCCTGTAGATAGAAAAGGCAAATGAGAATTGCCTAGAGAGGCGTAAGAAAGTGAGCGGCTGAGTAGAGAATGCATGAAAAATATAAATCTATTTTATTTCATCTCAATATTCACAAATTATAAAAATATGGCAATATTTTCGCTAATGAGAATCGCATAGAGGTGATCAAATACATTTCAAAATCACAGAGAGGGGCCTTAGCAAGTAGGCGAGCAAGTGAGTGACGGGAAAACCGTAGTGCAATCAATTTATATAAATTAATGTTTCTTTATTAGTAGACACAAAGTTCACCCTGAGATTCACATAGAGAGGCGTTAGGCAGTAGGCAACAGAGTAGGGACTAAAACAAAATCTAAATATTTTCTATAGAAAAATACAGATCTGTCTTTATGCATATTGTGAGACACTGAGAGTGAGTCACTGATCACATAGAAGACTACAGTAGTCTCTGCCACAAAAAAGACAATTGCAACTTTCTTATACGCAATATTCAGTAACTTTATTTTGTTAGCTAAACTCAACTTAGACAGGGATGAGAAATCCAAAGCATTTGAAGGACAAACGGTCACGAAAGCTGCATGTGATTCACAGTAAGTGTACCCAGATCTTTGCCACTAGGAATACCGAGAAGGTGCCGGCAGACAATCGACAGGCACTGTGGGACTTTCGATGCACACGGCTCAAGCTGCTGAGCATCCTGCGCAGGCACGAGAAGATTGCCTCGATACTAAAGGATGTGAAGCACCGCATCGAGCCGATACAGTTTCTGCTAAGCACGGCCGAGGAGCGAAGTCTGCTGAATGCCAATCGAATGCTGCCCAAATCTGTGCCAAATAAGATGCAGCTTTGTGGGCTCAAGTGCCACAACTCGGAGCTGCCGACGAAGATTAGATGCTGGCTGCGCCTTCACCTGGAGGAGCTGAATCATATGGATCTGCTGGGCGAACAGAGCTATGCCCAGGAGTTGAAGCTGTCGGCAAAGAAGCAGATGCAGCAGGAGTACGATGAGCACGAGGCCTGGAAGGTGTTCCTGAGCGATTGGCATAACCAGGAGGACATCAAGCAGATCACCTACGAGTGGCAGGAGAAGGAGGCAGATCATGCAGATCACTTGGACGACGCTGAGCAAGGAGATTGGAAGAAATTATTGAGTGGTTTGAACAATCTAGATATTAATCGAAAATTTGATCTATTGGCGGAAAGCAACACCAAACGTGAAGCACCAGAAGACTACTGCTTGGCCAAGACACACGATGCCGCCAGGGAGAATGGCGATTGGGGAAATATATTGAATGACCTGAACGATTGGTGTGATCAAACTGAGTCGGATGAAATTCTAATTGATGCTGATGCTTCAGTGTGGGATAGTAATATCTCGATTTAATCATAATAAATGTATGTATGATCGTCGCATGTGCCTTAGCTAAGACTAAACGCTCTAAACTATGAAAAGCGGCAACAGCGCCAAATATTTGGCGCCAACAAATACTGTGACACATGCTACAAAAAGGAGAGCGAAGCGTGCAAGTGTGTAAGTGTGGGGGCATACAAAAACATTTGCCGGCTGTTTAGTATTTGTGTGTGCCGGCACAAAAAAACGCCAACGAAAACTGGCAACAAAGCATACGAAAAACATCAAAGCTTCTACTCTCCCGCTCTTCGGCTCGAGCGCACTTACGCTCTCTCTCTCTCTCTCTCTAGCCAACATCAAGTCGGCTCTGTTGCGCTCGCTCGCCAGTTAGAGAAATTTTGCGCAAATAGACAGTACCAGAAATAGAAGCAAGCAAAAACACTTCACCCACACGCACACATATGCAATCAGCAAAGAGTCGTGCAAATGAAAAAAAAACTACTTGAAATAGTTATATACACACACACACACACAGGCACTCTCGTGCGAGCATAGAGAAACTTTTGTTGTTAGCTTTTTACGTGCATTGGCATTTGTGTCTGGCATATTTGTTTTTGTTATTGAGCTTTGTGCTCTTCTCGAGCGATTACCTCTTGGCCTCGGCATTCAGACAACTACAAAAAACGAAGCAGAAGACGAAGAAGGCGACTCGCGCCAGCAGAGAGCGCCTTTTAATTGTGTTTTTGTTATCGCAATTGCTTTGCGTGGTATAGGTTAAGAACAAGCTTTTCCATGCACACAAACAAACATATCTTCTATTATATGTATGTATATGCAGTGTAAATTTGTATGCATATTTGCAACTGTTTATAGCCCGCATGTGTATGTGCATACATACATATTTATAAACAGCTGTGATAAGGCGCCCTTTGTCTTATCTTATCGCTGCGACTCTGCCTGGTGCGACTCTGCCTGCTGCGACTCTGCCTGCTGCGACTCTTATTCCTTTTTGCGCTTCGCTTTTTGCAACAAAATTTGTAAAAACAAAAGGAAATATTAGGTCGTTTTAAGAGCTCGCGAAAACGAAAAAAAAAAAAAGAAATAAATAAATACAAAAGCCGGTTTTGTTTTGTTATCTTTGCAAATGAGCATGTATATGTATGTGGGTGAGCTTTATCCATGTGTGTGTGTGTGCCGGTTAGGGAGCTTTATGCTTTGTTTTGTATTTGTGTGTAGCTTCGATCCGGTTTTGTTTTTTTGCGCTGCTGACTACACACACACACACAAACAGAGAGAGAGAGCAACAAAAAAGCTAACATCAAATGAAGCGGGGGCGGGCTAGGCGGTCGCAGCATATGCTCCCAATGTGAGAGGCAGCTCCATAAACCGGGCGCGCAGTCAACCCAAAGCCGAAAGAACAACAAGAAAGAAATGGAACGGCAATAAATATGAATTAGCCAAAAATGTTTTTTGTAGCTAAATACATATGTATATGTGTATATGTGCATACATACAGGCAGAAATGTACATGCATGTAAACGAGTGTGCGAGTGTGTGTTGTATATATGTATAGAGGGCAACTAGACATGGGAATTCCCAAATGCCTTTCGATATGCGCAGATGAGTTGAGTTGAGTTTCGGCAACTACTTTTTAAATTTATTTAAATATTATTAATTGACTGCTTGACGCAATGGGATATTTGGCTAGTAAATAATATTTAATTTATTGGAGCATTTGATTTAAATATTTAATTTATTTATTTAGCATTTAATTTATTTTAATTTAGCATTTAATTTGTAAATATTTACAATTTTGTAAACATATTGAATATACCATATAAAAATATGGTAAATAAAAATACAATCTAAAAAAAGTATTTAAAAAATATTCAAGTTCAAATTATGTATGGAAATTAAAATAAAATTATATGAATATATAAAAACTTCATTTAAAAAAATAGTCACGAGGCCCGAAATATTATAGATAGAACACGTTTAAATATGATATATATAGCATATTACTTATGTGCATATACATGATCATATATGTATGTACATATACATATCTATGTTTGTATGTACCTCTATGTAGTATCTGGACGTAAATATTTACACAGACACATTCTAATTAAAAATCAAACAAAAATAAAAATGGACCTAATGTTCTATAGTTAGTGCAGTTATTAAATTTTTAATACATATGTATATGTGCATTTTACTATACTTAAAAAAGATAATATGATTTATTTATTTAGTTATATTAACATTTTCTGACCAATTAAATGTATTATTTTGCTATTTTTGTTATTTTATGTTTATTTTATTTATTATTAGTTTTTAAACCTATTTTTTTTTTATTATATTAAACTGACATTTTTGTCTAAAATGGCTTAAATATTTCATTTAGTTTGCTAGCTTTAAATTGCTAGCTTTAAACTTTTCAATATTTATGCAAATTTCCTTCATTTCCAAGCGTTTTTTATCTCTCTCTCTTTCAAATGCCATTTGCCATCAAAGAGCATCAATGAGCCAGCGGCTAAAATACAGTTACACAAAAAACCATTTAAAATTTACCTGCTATATGCTGGATATGCATGTGTGTGTGTGTGTGTGTGTTTCCGTGCGAGTGTGTGTATGTTTACCATAATTGTAATTTGGTATGAAAGGGCTTTTCATTTAATGTAACACACACACACATACACACACTCGCACACACACATGCGCGCGTGAAGTTTTGGTCATTTAGCATTGACCACACGGCTGCTGTCCGCTGTCCGCTGCCCGCCGCCCAGCACCCACAGCACTCACGCTGCACCCTCACTCTCCCTGCAAATGGGGAGTTTTGGCTAGCGGATACAGCTTATGCTCAGCCCTGTGCAGCATATGCAGATAACAGTAAATGGTCCGGCTCTATGTGCCAGTGGGCACTCGCACATATGTACACACACAGGTACATGCATGCACGTGTGTGTGTGTGTGTGGGCTCAGCATGTAAAGGGCGACAGCTTACAGTTTTTTGTGCACTTATTGTTGTTGTTGCTTAATTTACAGCCTTATGTCACTTTGGTGCATTATACTTTTCATTATCGCGCAGCAGCACCTAAAAGTGCGAGAGAGCGTGCGAGAGTGACCGAGAGAGGGCGAGATAGAGATTGTGAGCGTAAGAGAGCGCGCGCCCATTCGCACTCTGTCTAGCTTGAGCGATGGCACATGTGTCTATCTCCCTTCTTAATGTCGTGTGTATTGAAAAAAAAAAAAAAAGAGCAACAAAAGAGTAACAACAGCAACAACAACAATAGCGACATCAACATCAAAAGGAAATGAGTTTTCATTTAGCGCACACAAAAGCGGAAATGAATCGAAATAAATAAATAAATGCACCTGCAGCACCTCCCAGTGCAGAGCGCCCACACTGACTGATCCCACCACCCCAGCAGGCGCTCGCCCTCGCTCTCTCTCACTCTCTCTCTCTCTCTCTTTGTCTGACCAGTGCAGCATCTGTGCGTCGCGCGAGAGGGAGAGAGAGCCCGCCAAAGGCACATGCGCTCTGCCATTAAGAGAGAGCGCACAATTGGGCAAGAGCTAGGCAGCCCATGCGCTTGCTATCTCGCTCGCACATAGCTACTGCCCTCTCTATTGCACGCGGCGTGCATTCAACCCGGCAGAACAGTAGCAACAGCAGCAACAGCAGCAGCAGCTGAGGGCAGCGACGTCAGCGACAGCATCAGCACCTGACTCACGCCCCCTTGCACAACCCTTTGCCCTCTCCCTCACTCCCTCTATCCTTTACACACTCTCTCGACGTCTAGCGGCGTTTTCATTTTCGCGCTGCATTTCGTCGTCTTCATTTTCTATGCTCGTTTTCTACCGGCGGGCGAAACTCTCACATTGTTTTTGTTTGTTGTTTACCGTTTGTCGTTTTGCCTTGTTTCCCTATGACGCGTTCTTCAGCAACGCCAACCGCCCCAGCCCCGCCCACCGCTTGCCCCTTTGGCTGTGTCTCCGCTGTTTGTTGCACAGTGTGCTTTGCTTTGCTTTGGCCTTATCAAAACTTTTTGGCGCTCTCTGTTGTCTAGTTGCCACGCCTCCGCCTTCTGCTCTCCTGCGTCTTCCTTCTCCTGCTGCTGCTGTTGCTGCTCAGTGCCGTTTTTAGGTTTTGTTTAGGTTTTTTGTCGGCGCTGCTTTTACTTTGACTTTCATTCAAGACGACTCGTCGACGCTCCGTTCTGCCCCGCCCCGCCCCTCCGTTGCCCAACGTTGCGCGACACACAAATGCCAGAAACGAGCGCCAAAAACTCTCGTTGCGAGCAAAATAGATCACAAAATGGTTAACAAAACCGCATCCTGCCCTCCGTTGGGGTCGCTTAGAATATGAAAACAGACACATAGACACACACACACACACACACACACACACACATAGACATAGCCGCACACGGAAATAATTTTCTAATGAAAATTAAAGTGCGAAACGTTTTTAGCGCGAGTTAAAGGTGACAAAACTTAATTAGAAATTCATCACTATATTTAATATTAAATGGGTAAAAAATATATATTCATATGAAATTAAATTTTGATTATGTTCTTTATGCATTGTACTAAATTTAAATGAATGTTAATTTTATTCTATCAATTTTGTACTAAATAAAAATGAATATGAAAAAAAATATATTATAAATTATCATAAAGTAAAACATTTTTTTTAAATAAAATTTAAATTTTTGTATATCAAATTTGTCCTAAACAAAAATACTTATGAAAAAACAAAATTATAAATTATCATAAAGTAAAACATTTTTTTAAATAAAATAAACAAATTTTGTATATATAAAAAAAATGTATATAGGTATTTTTAAATTATAATTATAAAAAAATCCTTATTTAAATTTTAGTTAAATAAGCTTAAAAGAAACAGTTTTAAATTTTAATTTAAAAAACCCTAATTTCAATTTAAGTTTGCTAAAAATATAAACAAAAAATAAAATAAATAAATAAAAAATAAAATATAAATAAAACGTTTATTTTTTAATTAATTAGAACTTGTAATCTTGTAATCTATTATTAAAAAATTGTTATCTATTAATTCTACTTTTACGCCTCAATTTATTATTTTTACAAATAAATATTTTTGTAATTAATTAATCTGATATATTTAAAATAAAAATATAATTTAGGTAGTACATCTTGAAGGGTAGTTTGGAAAATGTTCTTTAAAGTAGAATCGATAAGGCTCCCATGAAAAAGGTACTTAAAGGCAGCAAAAATTTTGATTTAGTCTTATTCCCTTTATTTAAAAAAATTCACTGTCCTATTATATTATATGACATTATATATTCTCTATAAATATAAAAATACATATAAATATACATTTTTATTTAGTTGTTGTTCTAAAAATACATTTATAGTTTTATTTTTTATTTTTCGTAGCTGAACAGCATCTCAGCAAAGCAAAATATCCACTAAAATATTAATTCGTCAAGCTGACTTCAACTATATATAATAACCACGGCATATAGTCCATATAGTCAGAAGTCGACTAATATTTTGGATAAACAATTCGATAGAGGCATACCAAAACTTTGATTCGATTGATGGACTGCTGGATCAGTTATGGATTTCGATAATATAATAAAGGTATAGAGCATTACGCCTTTGCACAACGTCAAATGCTAAAATTTCGAAAACATTTCACTGAATCTACAGATATTTTTGTATGAATTTTCCTTTTTGGTTAGATTTTAGTGGCGAAAAGAACCGAACGGAGATTTTTTTTTGGTTTGTTTCGAACGCGTGTGCAGAGTTTTCTAAACTAATTTTGTTAATCAGTTGAAGCATTGAGCGCAGCTAACTAAAGCCAACAAAAACAAGAGTGCAAATTGCACAGAGGGCTGGGGCTGGGGGTGGGTCAAAAAACCACAGAATAGCGAAGAGGACGACGTCGACGTCGTCAGCGTAATAGAGAAATAGGAATGGGCTGAATGAATAGGGGTTTTTTTCGGCCTGGACTTTAGGTGCATTAATTAGGGGTGGCAACAAAAACAAACACGAGCACAAACACAAATACAAATATACACGCACACACGCACACACATACATAGACTAAGCGCAGCATTTTAGATGAAAGCGTTGGCTAGCATGGCGTATGCGCAATATTTGTTTAGTAAACAACGTTTCACTCACTTTTCGCGTTGATTTTCCTAATTGTTATGGCATTTTCTTTTTTTCTACATTTGAATTTTCATTTCCTTTTTGGGGAGTTCATTTTGGAAAATTAGGCGAAATTATATATATATATACAGAGAAAACTGATGCGACTAAACCGAAAAGTTTTTGAATGTGTGTTGCTGTTGACAAAGCATTTTCGAAACTGAATTTTTTATGCTGCGTTACGCAGTGCAGCAACAAAATGCACAGCGACAGGCAACAACAACAACAACAACAACAACAAATGTTGTGCGTGAGCCTTTTAAAACTCATTATGAGTCGCAGTTGCAACAAAACCACAAAATGTGGGGCCGATCGGGCGCTTGTTTGATTTTCATTTTATTTTATATCATTTTTATTTTTATTTAAATTCATTTAATTTTTTTTTTTTGCTGCTGCTGCTCGACTGTCAATATAATTAGCAGCCCTATAATTGCATGCCCCTGCCATGCCCACTCAGCCCACTGCTGCATTTTTCACGCACACGCAATTGAAATTTGCTTTTTTTTCCTCACTTTATGTATGTTGCATGTTAATTTATACGATTATTTTGTTGTTGCAGCATCATCAGCATAATCAGCAGCAGCAGCAGCAGCAGCAGCAACGGCGGCAGCAGCCACGCATTTAATGCAACTCTCATTCCAAGTGGCGACTCCTGCTGCCACCTCTGCTGCTGCTGCTGCGCGCATGCTTCTCATTCGCTGCTGCAACAGCAACAACAAACATGTTTTTTAAATTCTTTTTTAGATGCGTTTCTGTTGCATTTTTATTGCGCAACAATCATTCACAATTGAGCTCCTGAAATTGTTGGCACATTAAAAGCGGCACAAGATGAGGAAAGTGTGATTGAACGAAAAACTACAACAGGAGAGAGGAGGAAAGGCAGATAAAACCAGGCTGCAGAGAACTTAAAATGTAAGAAGACTGATAAGGCATACATCTACTATATAACAGGTATATATTATATATATTTTAAGCTACTTTTCAAGGCAAGAAATATGGCAATTTAGGAAAGGTGTTTATAGAACGTCAGTATGTTCAGACTGACGTTCTATAAACAACTTGTTGTTGAAGTTGATATAAAGTATTTCGATAATTAATATATATTATCACAGCACATTTGATTGAGCAAGAAATTTTGGTTTAATATATAATTTGCTAATTTTGTATAGCAAAATCATGTAATAGATTTTTGTTTTATTTTTCAATAATTTTTCTATTCCAGTTTATTTTGTATTTTATTATTTTATTTTAATCTATTTATTTATTTTATTTATTTATTTTATTTATGTATTTTATTTATTTTTTTAACTTAATTTATTTTAGTTTTTAAATTTTAATTTATTTTAGCTTATTTTGTATTTTATAATTTTATTTATTATATTTACTTTTATTATTTTATTTAATTTTTATTTATTTTATATATACAAATAAAATTTACTGAAGTATTTTAATATACAACTATCATTTTATTCAATTCGTTTTTATTTATTTTGTTTTATGTATTCGAATATACTCATTGTAATATAATACAATTATCATTTTATTTTATTAGTTTTTATTTATTTGTTTTCATATATTCGAATATACTCATTGTAGCAAAACCTTTTCAATCAATTGTGAATGATAATCACTTCGCCTGTCGCCTCATTCATATATACGCACATTAATATTATTTTTTCAACCCGCTGCAGTCTCCATAAAAAAGAAATTATAATGCAATTTATTATTATATTTTTTTTTTCGCTCTTACCCAACCGACCAACCAAAATGCAACCCAATCCAGCCCAAAACGAACGCACGCCACGCATTTTGCTGCTGCTGCTCTTGTTGTTGTTGCTGTTGTATTTTTCGCTTAATTTTTTTCTGTTCATATATTTTAATTTCACGTTTTTTGTTGTGCTGCGCATTTTTTGCATTTTGTTTGGATTTTATTGTCATTTTGCGTTTTGCTCCTTCCACGCAAATTTTCCTGCCCATAGGTCGTATACACAATATTTCGGGCGTTATATTCGAGAGCTGTACATATTTAAATATATATGTATATATATATATATATATATATATATACATATCTATTATATAAAACTATTTTCAACTGCCACAATGTACATATATACAGCTATAAAATATATATTATAACTGTGAATAGTATGAAAGCAGAAAAGGAAAGAATATATTGATTTTTATAAAGTTTACAGAAACGTAAACTGATAATGTTATATAAATATATTTAAATGTGTAAATCTGGGTTCAATTATAGATAATATTTATGGTAATGAATAAAAGTAAATTATTTTAGATTATTTATTATTTATTATAGATTATTTAAATAATTTGTTTAAAAAATTATCGACATTTAACACGTTTTCTTATAAATATTTAAATAATTTTTTAAAAACTTTTAAGAATTTCCTACGGCTCCAGCTTGGACTCAAATATTTAACATTTTTTTAATTCAAATGCAAGTCTTTGAATATTCATAATTTTATTTTTTGTTTAATTTTTTTTAAATTCTATTTTATAAACAGAAAAATATTTGTTCAATCATTTTTGTAACAAGATAAATATTATTATAATATTAATATTATAATTTAAAAATTTAAATAAAACTTTAATATAACATAATTAATAGTTAATAATTAATAATAGTTATAATTAATAATTACTAGTTAACAGTTTGCATAATTAATTAATTAATTTTGTAACAATATTTTATGTTTATTTTATTATAAAATGAATAAAATATCTTGGTAAATATGTTGTTATACACTTCCTATATTTCATCTACCCAACAGTCCTGTCGTCTACATGTGGAAGCGAAACTAAATAAATTTGTATTAATATGCTCGGTAAAGCCATTCATAAGCCCCTATTAAACATTGTAAATGGCTTTTAATGCCATTAAAAATAATGCATAGCCATAGGCCATTTACATATATATATTTATATATATATATATATATATATATATATATATATATATATATATTAAGTATATAATTCATGCTCGCATCCAATCATTGGCAATGTAATTATAATTAATTAGCGCGTTGACCGTTTGCTCCTGGTAAATAAAATACAATTTATTATAAATTGATAAAAAGAAGAAGATACGTTGATTGGCTAATTGCAAATTGGCAAATGGCAAGCACTTGCCAGGCTTATATATATTCCCTATATCTATTTGAAAATAAATATATATATACGCATATATATATTTATAATTTGCATAACTAGTTAAAAACTTGCATAATTCTATTGTTCAACGAAAAAACAAATTTGTCGCTCTAAATCACTTGGAATCTATAATAAGTACAGTTTATTACCATATGGGTTTGGGCTACGCACAGCATGCACAAGGAGAAACAGAGAGAGAGGGAAAGAGAGAGAGAGGGAGTAGGTGTGAGATAGAGATAGATAGATCGATAGAGAGCGAGAGAGAGAGGCATGCACATATATACACTTGCATATGTACATATGTTATAGAGCATGGTACATGGTATATGGGTTGACATTAAAATAAACTCCTTTTCTTTTCGTCGCACATTTTTGTTTAATTTTTTAGCAAGTGTGCGAAAAGCTCTGCTGCGCTACAATTGAGGGTATATTGGGGAGCACACTAAAGAGTATATACTCAATATATATAAAATCAGTTAATATAAACTTAGTTTTAATTGCCTCGACTTACTTTAATATAAAATTTACCTGCAGCTATAAACTATAAATAAATAAATAAAAAAAAAAAACCCTATTCTATACGTCATTGCAGTCCATAGCGCAGTCAGCTAGACCCGATTGCATGCACCTTTTATTGCTTTTCGGCAATGTTGTTCTTTTTTTTTAATCCCTACGTCAAGTCTGATTAACCATGCCCACGAATGGGCGCACGCCTCTCTGTTGCAACTGCTGCAATGCAGCCCGAAAAAATAAACAAAAACAAAAATGTTGGCGCATGTGAAAAGTTTTTCATACACATTTCTTTTATTATGTTTTATATGTATATATGTATGTAGTTATTGCATGCAATTGTAAATATTGCAGACAAGGGTGTTGCATTATTTTTGAACAGTGGGCCATATTCGTATTAATCATAAAATGTAGCAAAAACTTCTTTTATATTAAATCAGAATTCATTTGATAAGTTAACTTAATATATATAAATATTAAGAATTTTAAATATTATAAATATTTTAATTGATTTCAATTCGATTTCGAATTGTTTAACTTAATTTACTTTGCTGTATAATTTTCTCCGCTCATATCGCTTTTAGGTGCAACGTGACTTTATGTCAGGATGGCCGAGTGGTCTAAGGCGCTGCGTTCAGGTCGCAGTCTACTCTGTAGGCGTGGGTTCGAATCCCACTTCTGACAAAGAACTTTTTATTATTTTATTTTATTTTTTTTTTATATATATAAATAACATGTATACTAATTTTTTTATAATAGTTTTTAATTCCTTAATTAGACTCTTCAAATAATTCTTATTTACTTTTAGGTTTATTCCCTTGACAATTTTTGAGCAAAATTTTCGTCTGTGCTTTGCGCAGTTAAAAAATGCAACAAGAATAATTTTTTGTGCGGCCATTAAAACATATACCACACACTCACATACACATGTACGCATACGTTATGTACCCGCATACATGTATTGTTGCCATTTGCAAAAAAAAAAAATAAAAATAAAAAAAAAACACACAGAATTGATTTCCATACATTTTCGAATTTTTTTTTCCTTTGACAGCAAAAATTGCAACCCTTAAAAATTGTTCGCCTCTTTCACATATGCGAATTTTCGGGCCTTAATTTATATATTTTTTTGGTTGGGTTTATTTTTAATGATGCGAATTCGATGTACGCGAAATTTTTCATTAATACAAGCCTGTGTTTATTTTTGTTCGCTCTGGTGTGACAGAGAGAGACAGCAAGAGCGACAGCGACAGCAGCACAGAGTCCAGGGTCCAGCTGCAGTGAAACGCATCGAGTGGGGGAGTGCTGGGAGTTGGAGAGGTGGCGCCCAGACATAGGTAGGCTGGGCAGATTGTATTTGTGTAATGGACATGGGCTTTAAGTGCGTTATATACAGAGAGCAAGTAAATGAGGGTACGCGAATCGCTCGGTCAGTACAGACAGGATGTTATATAGTCGTAGTATATGCGAGGATTTTCTGTGGCATCAATGCGGGGGCTGTTTATGCATTTCGGTCGTTGTTGTCTTTTTGTTGGCCTGTAGAAAAATATTTTATGCATTGCTTTTATTTAATTTGCCCAACAGAGGACAATTGCTTGTACGCCTTTCTCGAATAATTCAATATTATATTCCATTAAATTTTCGTTAGGACTCCTGAGTACCTGTACCTAGACATAAGCCCCCAGCCCAGTCATTGATTCACTCCCTCACAGACGTCCGCAAAAAATGTAGCCAATCAAATTTCGCTCATCACACTTTAACAATTCGCATTTGTCTGCATACAGCAACATGTATTATGGGTAATAGGCACTCGTAATTGGATTATCGGCAACTGAATAGATCCCAGGTGTTTCGCTGGGATGTTCGAGCGGGGCCTTTGTGGAGTTATCAATGAAGATTCATTACAGGTAAATCAATTAACTAGCTAATGGACAGCATAAAACTCAAAGAGTATATATAAAACTCAAGAGTATATAGATGAGAGCAAATGTGCGCAGAGGTAATACACAAATACTATTTAAAATGTATATATAAATATAAGAGAAAAATAAAATTTTAAAAATTGTCAATTGCTGCCCTTTCCCATACCGGGAATTGAACCCGGGCCTCCCGGGTGAGAGCCGGGTATCCTAACCACTAGACAATATGGGAGTGGTGATCTACGTTAGCTTAAAGTCATATTTAAGACTCATGCGACTCACGATCATAAATATGTAAAAATAAACAAAATATTTATACACTTACAGATCAAAGGCAGGTAGGCTTTTAAGTTAATTTGTGAATTTGAAATATTATTTCACTTCTAAATTTGTATTTTATTTCAAAATTCATCAGTAAGCGATGCATAAACAAATTTTAGCAAGATTTTAAAGTAAATAATAACTATGGAGTCATTTGGCTATCCGACTACCCCTGATGAATTTATCCGACCAATCGATATGTTTAATCATGCATTTGACTGTTACATGGATGCAACCACTCGGCGTGTACAAATTATTGAAATGCGATTGCATATTATAGCTGATCACTATCGACAATATGCAAAACTAGCGAATGAAGTGAATAATATTTGGATTAATTTGGGTCAGAGTCGCAACACCGCTGATTATAGCGCTGATGCTAGTGCTGATGCTTATGCTAATACTAATGCAGATGCGAATGCTGAAGCCATTACTAATACTAATGCTGATGATAATACGGAAACTAACGATGATCATACGCAAAGGGGACAACACAAGGAACCCAAAAATAAGTCATTTTTTATGTCTAAAAAAAATGCACGTGTTTGGAGGGAACGACTAAGGAAAATGTTACGATGGAATGTGATGAAATAGTTATTTTTATACTTTTATCATTTTTACTTATATCACTTTTATGCATACAAAGACTTTTAGACTTTTAAAGAATATTTTGGATTTATAAAATAATGAACCTGTTTTTAAAAAATAATTAATCAATTGAATTGTTTCCCATACCGGGAATTGAACCCGGGCCTCCCGGGTGAGAGCCGGGTATCCTAACCACTAGACAATATGGGATGGTTAATGCACTGTGCCCAAAGGTGATTCTTATCATATGAAAGCACTCAAACAATCCATCTTCCCATATCTATATATATATATATATCCCCTTCAATCAGCCCAAAAATATGTGGATATTCACAAACAAAGTCTGATTGAATTAAACTGCCTTAAAATGCAAAGTGCAAAGTGCAGTCACTTTCAATATAGGGAGCTCGAATGCAGTTGGTTAGGGAACTACGATGCGATGCGATTGCTGTACGGTGTGCGATAAGGCCTGATCCCCTATATACGCACATATGTAAACACGATATATGTATGTATATACTTGATGCCATTACATATGTATATGCGCGACTATATGAGTTCGGGCAAAAAGTACGCACATCAACGACAATGGCAACATGAAGTGCATTTTTCTGAATTTTTGTCTTTATCGATTTTTGTTGCATGTAACGCAACGCACCAGAGCGAGATAGCACTAGCCGGCAGCACAGTGTGCTGCAGCCAACTGCAGCCGGATGCATGGGTGCAACAGAGAGAGAGCTAATATGCATACTGTATAAACTGTAAATATAAAAAATGCAAATGCACCCGAGCAGTCACAGGGGGACAATCAAGAGGCAGCGAGTAAGCAGCAAGCCGCTGGCAGAGCTCAATGCAAGGATGCAGCCACTGCGCACCAAGCACCCAGCCACCCACAAACACACACACACAGGCACACTCACTTACACACACACATAGTCAAACTGCTCCGCCCTCAGCGCACATTGCCGAAAAATGCAACAGACTAAAGGCGCAGCCGAAAAACCCAAATGCAAGCCAACAAAGGGGGGTTGCCACACGGCAATACACTGAGCGAAAACATGATGTTACATTTGAAATATGTTTGCTAACTAATGTAAAAAAAGTTAGCATTAATTAAATATATGATAATATGAAATATAAAATATAATATAATGCAGTTAAATATAGAATGATCGGGAAATAGTGACTAACAAAGCTTTGCGGGATATTAAAAAACTAGATAGAGTTCTATATCTAAAATAAAAGTGATGTAGTTTTAAAAACATATTCGATCAAAGGATCTATCGCCGCACAAGCTAGACTACAATCTGAAATAGATAATAATTTATTTCGAAAAGATTAGTGATAAGAAAACGCAAATATTTCTAATACACTTAGCAAAATTTGTTACCTTAAAGCTCACATAAATTGCTAGCCTTATATTTTGTGTTCGCTTAAATTATATGTTTCAATATATGTATATCTAATTAGCTACATAATTTAGGCAAGTGTACTTCGTTCTATATAAGCATGCATCTCTATATACAAACATATATGTATGTATATAGGCATGTACCTGCTGCTTATCAGAGTGCTACGTAGCACCCCATGCAATATCTGGCTGGCTTTGTGGAAATACCTTTTCAGGTCCTCCTCCAACAGCGGGCAACACCTAATGAAGTTGGAGTCCGTTGGCTGTCAGAGGCAATTGTTGCAGGTGGTGTGGGTGACTTGGGTGACTGGGCGTTTGGTTGGTAGCGTCAGGTGTGGTGCTGGGCCATGTAGTCATGTTGTCAGCAATTCAACCGCATAGAGACGATTGCCAATTTTAATGCATGCTGTAGTCAGGAGTCAATTGCAACAACAACAAGAGGAACAATGCGTCGACAAAGCCTTTTGCATTTTTAAATAAAATTTGCCAGGTACATGCTTTACGAGTCTGGAATGGGTGGGCTGAAGGGAGGCTCCTGAAATGAATGGCCATTTTGTAAATGAAGTTTGCGGTTTGTTGCGTTGAAATTCCATGCAGATTGCAGAATAAAAGAGAAAGAGCGAGAGAGAGGGAGAGAGAGGGAGAGAGAATGTGGCATCGGAAATGAGAAATTGCAATATGCATATGCTTTGGCACAAAAAACAGGGGTGCAGTCGCCTATGAATATTCCAGCCGAAAAAAAGGGTTTTGAAAGCCTAAAGTAACTTCAGATTGTCTAAATTGAATGCATATATTGAAAGCTTATTAATTTTGGCATGTGAATACCAGCTGCATATGGAGTGCTCTTCAATATAGCCCCATTGAGTGAAAGACTTGAGCTGATGGTCATTCGTCAAACCTTTCAAACCAAAAACGACTTCAGTATAATAATACTCATCTCTATATATTTAAAAAAATATATATATATTTAAAATAGAAAACGACCAGAAACGATCTTCCCATACCGGGAATTGAACCCGGGCCTCCCGGGTGAGAGCCGGGTATCCTAACCACTAGACAATATGGGATGGATGTGTTAAATAAACAAAAAGCTATACACCAATCAAGCAATTTAGCAGTGGCTATAAATAGACAGAGCATAGAAAACTTTAGTGCAGCTCTGCTTCTTACGCATCAAAACATAAACTAGCCAATCACAAAGCAAGACAAACGAAATGCAATGCAATAAATAGACGCCATACACACAACAAGAGCTTTGCTGTGCTCGCAGTCTACGCATTGAATAATTAAAAGCAAAAACAATAGCAGCAACAAATTCGCCGCTGGCCACAGAGCGACAACAAAAACGTAAAAGTTTGACAAAGAGGCGAAAGCTATAGCAACAAGAAGGAAGGGAAGGGGAAGCAGGCATTTATATGTTGCATTGCTTAAACGAAGGATTCTTACACACATGTGCACATATGCATATCTGTATGTGTGTGTTTTTGTGTATGCATGTATGTATATGTTTTTTATATGTAAATAAAATATTGAAATTTAGCCTACGGGCTTATACGAATAAATATGAAACAATAAAAACGGAGGCGCCGCCTCAAACAAACCCCGGCGTTTGCTCTGAATAATCAAGCTTGAATGTGAAGCTCAGCAAGGAGTAGGGGCTGTGGATGTGGTGCAGGGTATGGGGCAGGCTTGACTGTGCTGCATAAAGCAAAGTAAAGTGCCGCACTCGACATATTGAAGCATATTAATTAAAAACATTTTCATTTATTAAAAGAGCAAGAGCCTGAATCCCAAACAAGGGATGATAAGGGTAGCAACCAAAAAATAAAAACAAGATGCCAACAGGCGCGCAGACAAGCTTTAAACTTGAATCAGCTTTATAGTGATAGTTTACAGAGCTAAAAAAATAAAATATTTAAGTAGAAACAGAGCGAGGAGGGGAGACATGGATTGATACGCGAAGAGCGAGCAAGAGAGAACGAGTGGTGAATGAGATTGAAAGAGAAATATTGAAAAACAAATAGTCAAAGAGATGGAGAGAGCAAGGGGATAGGGAGAGGAAGGGGGAGGGATAGAGAGACACATAGAGAAGACATTAAGCTTCCGAGATTCTCGTAGATGTATCGAGGCAAAAAGTGAATGCTAGAGAGTGAGACGGCAATACAATTCTATACAAATATTGTTATTAGAAGCACTTGCTATAAGCATTTGCTTAAGTCTCCTCTTGAGATAGCCAGAGAGAGTTCTATTAAAGTAGTATACGTAATTTAGCTCAAATATGATTATTAGATGCACTTGTTATAAAACTTATAAAAGAGAATGGCCTTATAAGAGGCATCCACAAATAATCTCAATCCTCGTGTTGGGCTGCAATTTGGCCAGCAAACAAGAGCTCAAAGTTAACTCTTTCGCTAGCTGTTGGCCCGAGGAGCAGCGGCCGTTAAGCGTGCAATGCCATCAGACAGTTGGCTACCGATCGAGCGTCGAGCCACGATCGGCAATTTGTCCCTAGTTAATTTTCATTGAATGCTCGCCCAACCAGCCGAGCAGACCTGGCTGCATTTTCTTTTTTATGCTTTATCTGGCAGACCGCATCGCCAGCGCCTAACAAATTGCCCAATGCTGGCCATAATCGTAAGGTATGCCAGGTGAATGGGAGAGGAGTGCCCCGATCGAGAGTGGGACGTAACAAATATATGTAGTACCATAACATAAATTTAAATGATAATAGCGAAAACACACATTGCCAGATACTTTGTTGCTAATTGCAGCTGAGGACGACTTTTGCTCTAATTGAAATACAACACATACTCAAACCAGGTAGCGAAATGGAGTTATAAGAACCGTGATCGGCAGAGGGATACTCTATATGCATATTAAGTGATATGAAATTAGACTTTACTTAGTTTTAGTAAATAGAAAACATCTACAATAGGATGCCATATAAGGCAGGCTTTACATACCATATAGCTTTGCTTGTAAAGATAATAGGATGCTAGGCTATAGATTATTATATGAACATTTTAGAATACTGAACCTGAACTGAATGCTGAATCCTACTGTAAAAACCCTATAAAACCCTATAAGAAAACCAAAATTTCTAGATAAACTATATTCAGTCAGTTTCTTCACAGCGGTCATCAAACAACTTTGATAAGTACTTATATACAGGGTATTAAAAGTATCAACAGAGAGTTGCACGATCAGATTATAGAGAGAGAGAGACATGAGAGTGAAGAGGAGAGATGAGTGCATAGAAGCAGAGGTTCTCCACAACACAGCAGCTAGTGAACTTGTTTCTCTTTTGGCGCTTCGCTAACTAGACCCCATTTATCATTCCGAACTGGGAAAACTAGATTTCACGGCTGGGCTGCCTGCCTGCCAGCCTGCCAGCCAGCCTGACCGACTTGAATGCAGTTGAATCGTCGTTTCGTATAGTTCGCCTCGTTTTAACTTTATTTTTTTTCTGTGAAAAATTAATTTTAATTACCAAATGTCGATGTCACCAAATGCTGAAAGCCTGTCTTGTCAGTGCTCTGGAGACAATCAATAACATCTCTGTGGCATTTCCGTTTCTTAATGAGAAGAGAAGTTGTTAAGAATAAGAATAGACTAGTTAGAAGTAGATTAATCAGATATCTTGTAAAGTTACGTAGATATTCTGAGAGACTTGAAAAATAATCCTTAAGTTTATACAGTAGAGAAAGTTTATTCAAGTTTCGATCCTCTTAGCTATGCCCTTCTTGTCAATTTCTAACCTGCCTATTGAACGCAGTAGTCTCAATTAATTTCTTAAATTACAA
Source organism: Drosophila mayaguana (assembly GCA_037075325.1). Taxonomy (NCBI): domain Eukaryota; kingdom Metazoa; phylum Arthropoda; class Insecta; order Diptera; family Drosophilidae; genus Drosophila; species Drosophila mayaguana. The sequence continues at coordinate 2,654,736 of JBAMCG010000103.1, forward strand.
GCATGACAAAATTTCAAGTGTACAAAATTCAATAAAAATTTATTTTCATTTTAGTGGTTTTTTGGATGTTTTTATAATTGCTATATAATACAATATCAGATCAGGAGGGTACAATTGTTAGATCACAGAGTTCTCGAGATGCCAGTCGAGGAGACAGTAAAAGTAAAACCCAGTCAAACTCCGAAAAGGAAGTTCACTAGAGACGATGCAATCGCATGGAGGTATATAATTTCCCGGGCTCTACGAATGAACCGTAGATTGACTGAAATGGCGAATAAGACAGTTTAGCTTTAAATTTACGGTTTTCAAACTGATTACTAAGATGCAAATTTGAGTCATTTTTATTATTTATTAGTTTTTGTACATCAGTTTGAATTGGGTATCAATTTAATGAGAAATAGATTATTAAGAATTAATTATTATATAATAAATATATCTAAATATATGAGGAAGTGTGTAGCCTGCGTTTCTCTCTCTCTCTCTCTCTCTCTCTCTCTCCCTCTTTCACTCGCGCGCGTTATTTCTAACTGCGCTGCTCACTCGTCCCTCGCTCTGTCGCCAAAGCGATTTCAATTGCCCTTGACCGTGGCATAAAGATGCGACTGCTGCGCTTTGACATTGGGGCAGGGCAAGGCGAAAAGGGGCGAAGCACAGGCAGAGCAAAACGCATAGAGGGCGAAGTCGAGGGCAGGGCGAAGGCAAGGCAAGGCGAAGTCGAGTCGCATCGGGGCGAAGTCAGGGCAAAGGCGACTGACTGTATATGGTAGAAAATGGCAAACAGGAATGTGCGCAACAAAACAGAAATGCCAAGAAATAAGAACAACATCTATATACACACACACAGGCACACACACACACATACACTCTGAAACGAGATGCAAATGTCGATGACGATGCCAACTCGTTGACTTTGTCGACGATGACGACCCATATCCACATATTAGAGACCTTGTCGGATGTGCCGGGTTCCCGGCCAAGCAATAAAAGCAACTTCTTTGTCTGAGAAGTGTGTAAGTGTGTTTGTTTGTGCATGTGTGTGTTTGTGCGGGTGGTGGTAGAGGGTGTGCGCAGCTCTCGCAGCTACTTAGCATGCAACAATGTGTACAACTTGGCGGCTCACAATTATCAAGTAGTTCTTGCCTATAGACACACTCACACACACACACACGTACACGGACTCGCTCCTTATGCCCTTTGCCCACACTTGGAAATCACTTGCGCTTTTTTATGCCAACTCGAAGCGTCGCATTCATCAAAATGAAAACAATACGAGCGCAAAATCATAAAAAGAGTTTGAATACCAAAGGCGGGCTGAAGAAAGGGAGGGAGGAGCTAGAAGATACCCTATATTTTGATCACTATTCAGTTCTAATCATAATAAGTTAACTACTTAAGACTAACTCAACATAATTATTGTCCTGACTATAATTATTATCCGATTTCAGATTAATCATAATCTATAATAGCCTAATAATTATTCTCATAGTTATCATTATCATAATTATTTCTAATTTATAATCGACTTTCTTCTTCAATCTTCACAATATTATAGTAGTTATTATAAATTGCATTATCACTATTATAATTTTCATTAGCATAATAATCATAATAATTATTCCCATTACAATTAAAACAATATAAGCAATGTTAATTCTTTTTATTACTGCACTTGCATAATTTCAAGCTACCCTTCCCATCAAATCAATGGGCAACTAAACATAAAAACTCCGTACGCTTGCCCTCGTCCGCGGCTCTTCGTTCTGTTTCTCTTTGTCTGCAGTTGAACGCAGCCAGGCAAAAGGCAAAAGGCAAAACCGCAAAACTAAACACGAACTGAATGCAAAATTCGCAGTCATGCGTCATTAAGCCGCAGCGCGAGTATTGGAAAGTGTGAGGAGGGTGTGGGGTGCAGAGGTGGAGCTAAGGCAATAACAGGAGTAACTGCTGCCGTTTCGGGGCACGCTTCGCCGCTCAGTCATTAAGTGAGTCAGTCAGTTGGCAGTTGAAGCTCGGAACTGCTGACTGACCAGTTGTTAAGTGGACAGAGCAGAGATGGCACAGAGAGCGAGGGAGGGTGAGAACTGCACAGAAAAAGAGGGCGGGGTAGTAGTTCAGTAGAAGCGTTTACGCCTACGCAGACAAAGTTTTCAGCTGTGCTGCTGCTGTGGCACCTCATCCACAAAGCCGAAGAGTGAAGAGAGCAGAGGATAGACGAGATGGGAGCATGGGAGTGTTAGTAGGCCTAACGTCTGCGCTCGTTAAAAACAATCAGCTAACATCAGGGAGAGAGGGGAAGGGGCTGCTGTGGTAGCCACAGACGGCCTCTGGTCGTTAAGCAGTAGCTGTAAAGGCGACGCTTAGTCATTAAAATCTAAGTGTGAGAGTGTGTGGTGTATGTGATGTGTGTGTGTGTGTGTGTGTAGTTTGTTTCTGTAGTGCGGGTGCTCCACACTCCACTCGATGCCTAGCAGCAACAACAGCTTCAAGGCGGAGCAGCTAGTAGGGAGTTGCCATGGCATTAGAGTTGCTTCATATCTCAATTTTGGTAACTAGTAGCTTTAAGTGATCAAGTTTATGCAAAGTTATAAAAAATGTAAAATTTGAACAAAAATGGTAAATGAGAACAAAGTTCATTCAGATCAGCTCAGCTCAGCTGTCTTACTGGGTATCAGCTATTCGAGCACTCTTGCTTCTTGTTTTTTTTTTTTTTTTTTTGTTTTTAGCTTTTCGTTCGTTTGCTGGCAGCGCAAAGCTTAAGCATAGCATAGAGTGAAATATCCTTGAACAGTAACATTAATCTTCTTGAATTGCGCTTTTTTGCTGATGTGCTTTTGTATACCCTGCACGCAATTAAATGCAGACCAAGTATGCTCTGTCTATTGAGGCTCATTATTGATGGACTCACGCTTGAATAGCTATAATTATTTATGTATGTATGCCAAATGAACATTTCAAGCAATTTATTTTGCCGTATATGTAAATATTTAATATTTTTCATATTTTGCGTGCTCTGCTTGTATGCGCACTGCTACTACACTGCGATTGCAGGGTAAACCCGCGTCATGCACTTCACGCTTCATAATTCTTACTTGTTTTGTGTGTCATTCGCCGAACACATAGTTTTTGTGCACGATTTTTTTCCCTTTTTTTTTAAAGCTTTTTCTTCTTTTGTGCCAAATGGCAGTCGCCGCGTCGCTAACTCCTCCGCAGTCTGCGCAGCAGCAACAACAATCAAAGCTCTACAAACTGCAGTTGGCCGCTGTAACTGTTGTTGCTGTAGCTGATGCCGTGGTCGTTTTTTGTGGATTTCACTTTTTTAGTCATTTCCATTTACTTTATTTGCAATTTTGACTGGAACTCTTTCAGCTCTCCCCTGTCTCCCATGAGGCACGAGAGCGTTACGAGGGGGACTCGATTTATTTGTTGTTTTATTTATTTGTAGCTGTGTATATGTACAATGTGTGTGTTGGTGTGTGTTTTAGTGTGTGTGTGTGTGTGTGTGTGTGCAATGCAATGACCTCGAACTTCGTTTGGTGTGCATCTTTAGAGTTTTTGCATTCCATTTTTGCATTTGCCCGCTGGGCTATTCATTGGCTTTTGGCTGCGGGTCGCTCGGCGCTGCGCCAAGTTTAGTTGGTCAGCTAACAGCCACAGAGCACTGGAACGTGGTGGGATTTGTGGGCCAAAAGGTTGCCAGGGTGTAGAGCAAACCTTTTTTATCATCGCTCAATTGGCATGGCTTAAGGTGCAAATTGATGGTGCTTATAAATGTAGCTAAGTTTTTCTGTTATTCAGTAATCTTTAATAAAAGTTTTTCTTGCGAGCATTGAAAAAAACCCGAACTGTGGTTTTAAAATAGAGTGCAAAAGAAGAAGAAACAGGGAGAGAGAGAGAAGAGAGTGAGAGCAACATGCATTACAGTTATCTGCAGGGCTGCTCTAAAAAAATATTTCGGCTGCACTTTTGCCTGCTGTTCGTTACTGAGTATGAGTGCGACAGAGAGAGAGCACGCGGGCTGGCGAAATGGGGTAAAGCAACTGTCAAATTATGCGGGCAATATTTGCATGTAATAAACTTTATACAAATGAACTTTCCGCCCATAAATTATTGAGCATTAGTTGATTCTAGCAATAGGAGTAACTGTTCCGCCACGATTCTACTCGTTCCACTTCGTTCTACCCCACATTTTATCGTTGCCAAAAAACTAAATCGCATGCCAACTTTTTTGTCCGCACAAAAATCAATAAAATGCTCCTGCCTCACACACACGTGGACATAGAGACACATGAGAATGGCGCTGCAACTACTACCAATGCAGCGCAGCTCAGACACACAGACAGCGCAGCACTCAACCCTTTACACTCACACTTACACATGCACACAGAAGCACGCACACAGCCATTAACAATGCCAATAAAAACTGCAATAATATTTGACTGGCTGTGTATGTGTGCCTGTGCTTTTGTGTGCATAAAAGAAACTCCACGGACACAGCAGCCGCTGCTCCAACGAGTTGGCTCTCTTTCTCTCGCTCTCGCCCTCCTTCTCTCCGTCTCTCTGCTTGGCTCACCAATACAAGCTAAACGCCCCCAAGCTGCAGTTATATGTGCGCTCTCAACTCGTTCGCTCGCGTGCAGTCGCTGCGCTGCGCTACTTGCCAACTGCGTTGCGACGCCTCGCAGCTGACTTCGACGTCAACGCCGCTGTCGCTGTCGCTGCCAGCGTTCTGGCAACATTTTGCGGTTGCTCTCGAAATCTAAATTTCAAGTTCGTCTCCTGCAATTTATCAGAGAGTTTTGCTGCCTTTTGCACTTTTTGGCCAACTTCGTTTGGTTAGCCCTCTTCATAACAGCACTTCAAAACAACCCCTGTGCCCCCCCCCCCCCCCCCTCGGGTAACGCTTGGTGAATCTTTCTGCATGCAGGCTGTGGCCCGTTTTATGGGCAAGCGCAGAGTTACGAGCAAAACGAGCAGCGCGTCGCAACCTTTCAAACTCCCAACTCTCGTTCTGGTTGAAAACGAAACCGGATTTCTTATTGGATTTTTTGTTGCTCGTTTTTTCTCATTTTTTAGAAGTTTGTCTTGCCTTTTTCATTATTTTGTATTTTGCTTTTGGCTCCTTTTTTTCGTTTTGCACATTTGACTGAGTTTTTGGAATGCAGTTTTATTGTGTTTCGCCTTATTTTGGTTTATTTGGCTCTGACTGCAATTTGCTCTTAATTTTTACTCTTTGTTTTCATTTATTTCGTTACCTGATTCACAGTTTCCGTGTAGTATTTTGCGTACTTACGTAGTAGACGGGCTTTTATTTTATTGTTTTTTTTTTTTTTTTGGTTTTTTGTTTTTTGGCTTTTATTTATTTTGTAGCAGAGCATCAGAAATAAGAGAGAAAAGAACTTGGAAATAACGTTGTTTTGGTTTTTGACATAAAACTGGTTTCGCTGTGGTCTCTGGAATTTCTTGAATGAGCCAAGGGCTGAATGCACTGCTATTTTGATTATCTAATGGAAAGATTTTTAGGGACAACACAGACTCATTGGCTCCTCTTAACTCCTAACTCGAGCAGCTTTACAGCCCCAAGGAATGCCATGAATGAGTGGAGTGTAAGAAAAACCTGAATGCCTGCAGATAACAACACTTGCTTCCTGCTCGACGATAAGCTCTTTGAACTTTCATGCAATCCAAAGGGCTATCTCTGTCTGTGCACTGAGACTCTCAAAGAAGTTGAAAAGCAGCCTTTGATTAGTTGCCGGTTGGCTTTGAGGCAACAGTTTCTCAAGTCAAAGCCAAAGGAAAGCAGCTTAGGTCTTCCTTGTGAACAGGAATAAGACAGTTTTGCATCAGATGGGCAAACTATAGATTATCTTGTATAATCACAGCAGTTGAGAAAGGTTATTATAGGCAAAGGTGAGTGACAGAGAAATTGGAGGAGGTGAGAAGAGATAGGTAGAGAGAAAAAAAAATTGGGGAGAAAAAATTATTAGAGAGAGATAGAAGAAAAGAGAATGAAGAATGCAATATGTGGGAAGATGAGTAAAGAGAGAGAGAGAGGGAGATAGAGGGAAGAAAACCAAAGAGATAAAATATAGAGATAAGTAGATCGTCAGAGAAAACAAGATGAGTAGAGAAGTGAGTAAAGAGAGAGAGAGATAGATAGAGAGAGAGAGGGAGAGAGAGGGAGAGTGAGAGAGAAGAAAATCAAAGGCATAAGTAGATCAACAGGGAAAACAATATGAGTAGAGAGATACATGGAGAGATGAGAGAGAAAGTGAAAAAATAAAAGATGTGGAAAGTGAAAAAAACGAGTAATGGAGGAAAGGGAAATAAATTCTTCTTACCCAATAAAAAAAAGAAAAGGGAGCTAAGATATGAGCAGTTATACTGCTGAGGAAAACAAAGAGGAGAATAAGGTAAAACCAAAGAGCATTGACATCAAGATTCTCCTACACAATCTTTGTTCCTATAATGAAAGTGGAACTTCTTAAAAGACCTAGAGATACTACAGAAATCTGTATATATTTATTTACCTTAGAATTTTATGTTTACCATTCCTCTTTCCCCAAACCCCAAGCAAAAGTCAAACGCGCACGTCTCATTTTGCATTATTTCGTCTTTACTTTCCCTCACGTCAGAACTGAGGCTGGCTACTATATTGCCATATACTTAGTTAATCATCTCTAAGTGCTAGAGATTCGTTCTAGTTCATTGCTCTATTGGCTTGTACGCTAAAAATTTGAAAATCCACGCCAGTCTTTCTTATATTGAGGGTAATCACCATGCAGTAGACGAGGAGCAGGAGCTGCTTGCTGCGCAGCACATAGGAGGCGCCCATGTTGTCGGGAAATAGGGGCTTGTCCCAGCCACTGCAGTCGTAGAGAAAGTAGCCGCCATCCCGGCAGGAGGAGTAACCAAATGCGAAATGCTGCCCCTGGCATTTGACTAGGCCGTGCTGATAGCGCGTGAAGAAGTAGTTGAGTGCCTCGTAGAGACCCATAACCTTGCCAGCTGGGGCGCTGTAGAGCTGGCCATAGGCCACCAGCTGCAGGTGGACAAGGAAGTCGATGCCATGAAAGTCGCACTCGAGCGACAGGTCGTACGGGCTCCGGCTAGTCAGCATGCTCGATCGATAGTATTTATCGCCACTGACGACAATGGCGTCGAGGAACTTGGCCGTCCACTCCTTGAAGCTGCGGTAGATGCTCGCCGCGCAGCAGGCAACCACACAGCAGGCGAGGGTCTGACGTCCTCTCACCTGACAGTCGAAGCAGCTGGAGCGCGGATGCACTCCACCCCACAGGGACCACAGATGGTCGGACACCTCCACATCGAACGCGTGCCATTTTTTAGGCAATTCCCGTCGACGTAGTCGCCGACTCCAAAGGGGCAAACCCTTCACGGCGGGCAACCACGTCATCGTCTCGCTTTTGCCCGTAAGCGTGGAGCTCAGACTCATCTCCCTTATGATACCGTCGATAGTCATTAGTGCCCAATCTTTGGGGCACGACATTTTTCACGGGCAACGCCGTACGCAGCGGCTGGAACTTGTGGCGCTGTATATATCGGCCGTTCAGCGCTACCAAACCCGAGTACAAGTCCGTTGCCAAAATTTCACGGACAAAGTTCTTCATACCGAAACAAGTGAATCGATGTCCAAATGCAGAAGAGAAGCGACAGTAAAAACTAATAAAGAAATAAAGACGAAATAATTTTTTAAAAATATGCTACGTGCGATAAATAAGTGAAGACTAACACAATAGGAAATTATTATTCTGGAGTCTATAAATGTATATAAAAAGCCAACTTTGTTGGTTTATGAATAACGTGTGAATACTGAATGCTTCCAATCCTATTTATTTTAATTTAATTTTGATTGTGCTCTTATAGGCTGTAGCTGAAGTCTGAAGACTAATTTAAGATTTTTAGACTCTTAAGATAGATGTGTTTCCTGAGGGTTTTCCCATCCTATATACATATATCATATATCATATATTAATACATCAAAGTCTGCTTAGAGTTAGTGTAAGCTAAGATATGTCTTGTCGATAGAGATGTGAACTATCTTGTATTATATTTGAAGAGCTACCCCCAATTAAATATAAAAGAAATACTAAACGGCCTTTAAGAACCCCTCGGTAATCACTTTTGAGTCTCTAATATACAAAGCTAGCTGACGATACGCTATGTTTGCTGGGAAGTTAATTTTTAGTAGAGCCACATTAATGAGCCGCAGCTACCTTCTCTAACATAGACTTTAGCCTAAACCCCCTTGAGCTACGTCACAAAAAAAAAAGAGAGGAAAATGCAGTTGCGAAATACCGAAGAGTTTAGCAGGGAGTTACTTGACTAGCTAAATTCCCAAGAGTTTAGCAGGGAGTTACTTGACTAGCTAAATACCAGAGTTTAGCAGGGAGTTACTTGACTAGCTAAATACCAGAGTTTAGCAGGGAGTTACTTGAGTAGCTAAATTCCCAAGAGTTTAGCAGGGAGTTACTTGACTAGCTAAATACCCAAGAGTTTAGCAGGGAGTTACTTGACTAACTCACATATATACCTCACCTCAGTGCCTGCCTCAATTAATTAGTAGACCCATAATAACACCCTCCTCCTCCCCATAGTTTACACCCATTTAGCACATAATTCATAAACATTTCGATATTTATTGCTCAATGTGAATTGTTGAAGACATACACAGAATTTGAATACCCACATCAAACGAGACTTTGGTTCGTCAGATCAGTTATAACGACATACACAAAGTGCAACAACAAGGTCCATAATCAGAGTAATTGCATTGGGAATGGGGGCTCATAAGTGTAATTGCTGGATGCTGATGGAAGAGCTATCGATGTCCTCATTTTAGCGCGGTAAAGAGGGAGAGAGAGAGAGAGAGAGAGCCACTGAGAGAGACCCTTTCGAAGCTCTTCAAAGGGCAGCATACCTACAATTTCGCTAACGAGCCTCCTTTCCTTCGTATTTTTTTCCTAATCGTTCTGCACACGCCCCTGGAGCAATAGAGTTTTGGATGTATGAATTTCCGTTTCGATTTTTGTCAACCTCTCGCCGATTCGTTCACGCAATCTCTGCAGCGCCATAATATCCTCGAAGGATTGCTCCCTCTTCTGTAGATTTTCATTATATCTGATGTAGAAACTGTCCACTTTGAGATCCAATCGATTGATCTTATTCTCAATGCATTCAATGCTATTCGTTAGCTTCTGTGACCGTTGGATGAGCTCATTCAATGGCTCCATCATCTTCACAATATCCAACTCGACTTGAGTTAGATCTTGTTTCAGATCCAGTCCGCTGTTAGGGGTTTGCTCATCTGCATTTTCTTCCACATTTTCATGCTCCGCTTTTTTATTCATGTGAAAGTCATGAACCTCACGTATACAACTACGAAACTTGTCCCAATCCTTGACGTCTGATTTGGTATCCAAGCGCTCCGTAAACTCATTGATATAGATCATCATATCCTCTATGTTGGCAGGCATATCCACCGGGCGCTTCGACCTGGTTCGACAATACTCCTCTAGTTCCTTTTCCAAAGAATCCAGATCTGAGCTCGTTTCCACATAACCTTCTGCATCTACATCTGGTTCACTGCTGTCCTCCAGTATTCCCTTCTATAAAATAAAACTATTAGCTTGCATTTATGTAGTAATATCAGAGAATATACCTCTATAAGTACGCCCTTGACGTGTGCGTACTTGGAATCTGAGCACAATTGCTCGACAAATTCATCTCGTGTCTGATGCACCAGTTCCTCCGAATTTACTGTGGATCCACAATCTCCGATTTGCTCAAAATCATCTGAGTGTTCCATAATTCCCTTCTGCAAGTAAGACTTTGGATTAGTAATTCCCATACATATATTTATATATATGCAGGGTTTATCTACCTCGACAAGCATGCCCTTATGCTGCACTGGATTAGATCCTGAGCTCTGCTCAACGAGCAGCTCTTCTCGGCTCTGTTGCACGAGTTGGCCGTATTTGCTCTTCGATATCTGTTGAAGCAGCATATGCTTAATGGGCATATTACCTGTTCCTTGTTCTGGATTGTCCGTTTCGCTTGTCATTGCACCGTCCGAGCTCTCAGATTCAATATCAATGGGCATTTCGTTTTCCATGTTATCAAGAAATTTGGATTTTTGAAATTTTTAGGTTTGCTATTTTAGTTATTCTTAATCAAACTGCGCATGACACGTTCACTCAATCGAACAGCACGATTTCCATTGATATAGATGTCGAGGACTACTTGGATATACCTACATATTTAAAATTCAAGCCAGAATTTTTTTGTATATTTTTTTTTTTTGACTATTATGTCAAATACTTGTATAACTATATCAAATTTAAATTATTCAAAATATATATAAAAAAAAATATTTGCTTTTTGTATTTACAAATTTCGAAAATATTTAATAATTTTAATACAAAAAGCTCTTGATGAATTAAATATATAAAATATATAAAAAAAAACAAATTAATTTGTATAAGTGTACAGAACAAAAATAATAATCTTAATTCAGGTATTTAAATCAAATTAAAAAATCCAAATATTACCAATTTTTCTATTTTTTTCAATAATAAAAATAAAATATTGTCCCATAAATATAATGCCATTAATTATATACATTATTTATTATTATTTAATTAAATAATTAAAAATTATTGAAATACAGTATAATTAAAATTATAATTAAAAATTAAATAATTAAAAATGATTAAAATATTATAAATAAAATTTGTTGTTTAATATATTTGCTATTTTAATATATGTATATATAAACCTATTAAAAGTACAATATTTTAATATCTTAATATTTTTGATACGAAAGAGCTATCTGCAATAAAATTTGTTATATTTTAATATTTTAATAAAATTTTTAATAATCTAAAATGTTCAACACAATAAGAATTACTTTTAATGTTAAAAATGAAAATATATATAATTCCAAAATAGTTGAACAAACATTTATATTTCATTTAAAATATCATTTATATTTCAAAATACTTTATTAGGAACTGTTTAAAATTCTCAAAAACTCGCATATCGCAAAGCCATCGATGCACATCTCTGAGCAAGCGCCTATTATTAAAATTTCGCTTTCTTAACTTGGCCAACAAATGAGTTTACAGATAGATAAAAAGAATTAATAATATATACATATGTACATATATATACCACAAATAAAAAAAAACTGTTTCCATTTGAATGATAGGGGCTGTCATTTGATGTTGTGGATCGATGGCTATGCCCATTGCTGCAAGAAGACGAAGAAGAAGAAGAGCTGAGGTAAGGTAAATGAAGTTCGCGTTGCTGCCACGCATTAGGGTAACCAATAATTTAAGACATCGTAAACACATCGTAAATTTTGCACTGGCATATTTAGGCTTTAATTTTCTATAAAAGACAGCGGACAGGCCGCTCCGAGTCTGGAGACATGAAGACCCGAAGAGTCGAGCAGTGGAAGACTCAAAGACGTTGTCGTCTCGTCTCGTCTCGGTTAGGGGCATTCCTTTTTCCAGTTGCTGCCTGCTTCATGCAACTGCAGCACGTAATTACAGCCCATTAAGTCTTTTTTTTTCGTGTATACTTGTGTCTCTGTGTGCGTGTGTGTGCGTGTGTGTGTGTGTGTGTGGCTGCTTCTTTCACTTGGCGCATGCATGATAAGTGCCACTTGCCCAGCCCACAGACTCCGGCAGCGCCGAGTTGCCTCCCCGTGCTGCGCCCGCTGCGTATTTGCTTTGATGAAAATGTTTCCCATTACTTGGCTGGCATTGCCTGGCCCCACCAAACACCTGCGCGCCTCCTGCTGCCGCCTGCCTTTTGCTGCCTGCTGCTCCTCTACTCCTCCTGCCACTGCTGCCTCTTACTGACTGCTCACCATGCAACGGTCTTTGTCGAGGTGTAACCTATATTTTTCTGTTATTTTTAATTAGAGGCTTCTCTCTCACTCTCTCTATGTGTGCGTGTGTCTGTCTGCCTACCATCGTTGATTATTGTGCAGCATGTGGCAGCTTTTGCCATTTTGCCTCGGACAGTTGCCACTTGAGCAACGCGTGAAGCCAAATTGAACAGCAGCAGCAGCAGCAGCAGCAGAGAATTCAGCTTGTAATTACATAACTCGCAGCTGGAAGTGAGACTTGGCTAGTTCCTTCTGCTCTCTGCCTGACTCCCCCCTCTCTCTCTCCCTCTCTATTTGATGGGTTAATCAATTGATTTAAAAGGCAAATACTAATGAGCCCAATTATAGATTAACCACAGATTGTTATCCAGCTCCAGCTTGAATGGCAGCGCAAATGGCTTTGCAATGGCGTGTGGAACGTGTTGCAAGAATGAAGCGAGTGGAATATCACATTAGCTGCAACTGAGAAGCTGCAACATATCAGAGAATTGCACACAGCGGCAGCTAGACACAGCTTGTAAAATAATATAATTACACACATCAACTTAACAACTACTGAAGTACTACTGATAGTTCAGCTCCGAATTTCCATCACATTCTTTTTCATTATGGGAAAATTATGGGAATGCAAATGACTTTATAAACGGGAAGTTATATGTGAATGCAATAAAAGAACAACAAATTGTTGGCTAATCAGATTTAGAGTAAAAAAAAGTGATGGAGGCAGAGAGAGATCGAACAAGAGAAAGCACACGCGAGAAAGAGAGAGAGAGAGAGAGAGAGAGAGAGGAGAGAGAGCGGACGATAGGCAGATTCGAAAAAGAAACTCTAATAAGAGAGACACCGAACGAAGAGACCAAGCGAGAGAGAGAGAGAGAACGAACGATGGAGGGCGATAAGAGAGCGAGAGTCATAGAGATATTACGCTCATATATATAATTAATAGTAGTGCATGATATAAAATTATAATTATTGGCAGCTAAAAGCAACACTTTGATAAGCTTGTTTATCATTATTTATTTTTATAAAATGTAAAATGCAATCTATTCTTTAAAAAGTCTACAGATATATAAAGACTTAGTATATATATTTTTAAATAGTTAATTTCAATCATAAATAAAATTTATGTTAATTACATAAATATTTAAATTATTCTTGATATTATTATTATTGAAGTTATTATTTCATACATTTATATTTACTGTGCCTCAACAACAAAATATAACGAATTAAAAATAAATATATATATACATATTAAAAATACTAAAAAAAATAAATGTATATTTATAATTAAAAAAAAAACTTTGAAAAACAATATAAAAATTTATATCCACTCGCAGCCGGTAGGATTCGAACCTACGCTCCCAGAGGGAATCTGATTTCTAGTCAGACGCCTTAACCGCTCGGCCACGACTGCTTGATGAGTTACGCCGTCGCTTTAGCCCATATGAGCGTCGCAAGCGAGTACAGCAACAACAGGGTGACTCATAAATAAACTGTAGTTATCAAGTGGGTCAATTGAGTAAATTAAAGAAAAGAAACGATAAAAATAGAAACGAAATATATAAATAAATTAAAAATAGTTTCCAAAGAGAATTTGATTATATTTATGCCAAAAGAAAAAGTTCGAAAATATTAATGAAGCCAGCAAGAGAGATAGTGTGGAAAGGCAACGGGTTGGAGGGCGACCTCAAAATGAACTGCAACGAATTGACTGCAAATCAAGGCGTCAATTAAGAGGAGAAAACGCTGCCGGCTTGCCACAGCAACAAAAAGGTGGAGCCACCAAACGCCGATCCACTATCGCACTGCAGAGCCACGCTCCGGCTCTGATCTCGCCGAGCCGAGCTGAGGACGAAAAGAGCCAAAGTCTGCAAAACTGAATTGTGTAGATCGAATACCTGCGGCTACTCGACTACTGCCTACCTGGGACGCTTCATTGGCACCTGCACTTCTTTTCCTTTGTGCTTTTTCTTTTTTTTTGTGTATTATCTCTGCTGTCGGTGGTTCACTTTGATGCCGTTCAGTCAAGCAAACCGCCTTCTAAGCCAATTGCTGTGCTGCCTCTCCACAGATATTGATAATGTGTTAACAGTCGCAATTGATCGCCTGACAACTGGCCGCCGCAACAGCAGCATTTGTCTCCCCATTGATGGAGCTGCATTTCAGCAGCTGTCATGCGACTGCGAAGATGCCAGGACTTTTGATAAATCGCTGCAGCCACAGATAATCAGCAGCCAACGTCTACCGACAAATAGCAAAGGAGTGCCTCGACTACTCGATTGCTATCGGCGTGGATTTTAATTCCCATTTTTGGATTTGAATTCAAAATAAATATATTGAATGAATAGAAATAAATTTATGAAATTATTTATAAAATCTATTTTCGATTGTAAAATAAAAAAATAGATATATATGTTAAATTAATTTAATAAAAATTTATAACATTATTTATCAAATCTATTTTCTATTGCAATGTAATGAAATATATATTTATTAAATTAATATATTAAAATTTTATATCATTATTTATCAATCTATTTTCTACTGTTTTATATGTTTTATTAATTTATTAGCAATTTAATTTAAATTAATTTTCCTCAACTCGGTAATTAAAAATTCAATGAAATTCTAATTGAATCACATGCAAAAAATTAATTAACAAAGACCCAGATTCCATGGAAAATCTTTGTTAAGTCTTGCAACTTCGTCGTCTCCTCCTGCTCAGCTAAGCTCTGTAATTGATAATTTAATTTTTTCATCATTCCACAATTACAAACGATTTCTAAATACCTTAATTCCTGAGCATATCTCTAAGTAAGTAGTCAAGTTCCTTGAACATAATCTTCATCAATCAACTTAATGTCTCGATTTTTTACGCTTTCACAGTATTCTTTTTTTTTTTTCGTATCTTCTCTTCTCCTAATTGGTCTTAGATTTTCCGCCTTGGCTAAGTGCATAGATCTTTACCGTTAGTTCCATTAGGCTAGCTGGAATGCAGGTGGGGAGCCGCTAACCCAAATACCAACGCATTGTTGTGGCTAATGAGCTGAGCACTTAATCGCTAGAATACCACCGAGGCACCGAGGCACCGAGGCAGCCAGGCAGCCAGGCAATGCCAAGCTCGACATTCCTGCAATTCATTGTGCGCACAGGTTTAATTTAGCTGCGAGCTATAAATCAAATTCGCAAAGCCAAATGAAGTAGTTACCCCAGCGGCAGGAGTCGGGTAAGCGGGGAATTCAATTCACGCCTGCCAGGAATGCCCGTGACACACGTGGACCAAGCTAGATCTGCAATTGCCTGACCATGAGGCATGAGGCGTTAATTAGCGCTCAATTGTCGATCGTCATCTCTGGGCTCTGCTCTAGGCTTTCCACTCGATTCACCGACTCAGTCGGCCTTTTGTTGTGGTGTCTGTGTGCTCGTCCGGCTGTACGTGACGAGCAACGCAATTGCAGTCCATCAATGACGCAGCTCGAATGCAACAACTGCTGCTGCTGCTGCTGCTGATCACCTGAGCAGCCTAAGCTGCTGCTACTCCTCCTGCTACAGCGCCAACTCCTGCTCCTTCTCATTTGTTTCTTTAGACAATCGTTGGCTGATTATGGGCGCGCCCAATTCTGATTATACGCATATTTAATGGGTTCTATTTTCACTACAAAACCCACTCATGAGTATTTACTGTCGCAACTGGAGAAGAGGCGATCGGGAATTCGTTGAATATATATATATATATATATATATATATATATAAATATAATGTATGTTAAGCACGCCGCTCAAGTCGTCTACATGGTTTTAGCTATATTTAGTACGCTATATACAATAATTTGTATGCTCTGAGAATATTCAAGGCCTCACTTAACTGAGTTCTCTCTTGAGTTTCTCAGCAAACTTATGTCATTTAACTGTTCTGAGAGTACTAAGAGAACTTGATTAGTCCTTAGACATATTCATTAGACTGTTTCTCCGACAGTTACCTGCATAATACCTTCGTGAACAGCTTTGATCATATGCAACTTCAGTGACAGACGGACATTAACTTAATGACTAATCAAACGATTCTTATCAAAGTTTAGTTTGAGCTATGCTATAATCTTTAATCAGCCGCCAGTCAGGCTTTGGAGAGCCGGGTCCAGCGCTGGGAAATCGGTGACAAATGTTGTCAAGGCGCATTTCGCGCTGTTGCATCAACAAACTGACAGGAGGCACGATAAGCTGGGGCTGGAGATTGGGGATTTGGCAGTGCTCTTAGCTGCAACATAAATGGCCTAGTGTTAGGTGTCAGTTATAGCCACTGACAACTGTCAGTGATAAGACCACACACACACACACACATATACTCAGGCATAGATGCAGCAGGTTTAGTATAGAGGGGCACGCAGTTTTTCAATTAGCCAGCCGTAACGAGGGGGCTCGATGCAGTTGCGTGCTTGTTAACAATTTCTCGAGAGGGTTTCCTTAACAACTTGCTGGAATTTGCAAATTTCTGAATACAAAACATGCGATAATTGTGAAATTGTCTGGAATTCTGTTTAACATAATTGCTATCAATAGTTGTGGATTAACAAGCAGTAAGGCGGGGCAGATGGGCAGAAATGGAAACTCTCTCAGAGCCAACAGCAACTGTGATGCTCCTTTAGCTGTTGAGCTGTCAGCTTGATTTGCTTGCAGCTGATATTTCTATATATTGTATATATATATACATACATGTATGTGTGTTTGTATGTATGCAGTCGCACTTCTGTGCGGTCTAATCACGTTGAACCCCCTTGCGAACCCTAATTAGCCACTTGGCAGGCCCATTTGCCATGACACGTGTCCCTCGTGTTAACTCAAGTGCGTCGGCTTTTTGGTTTGTCATTCGCTCTTTGCTTTTTGCCTCGCTGCCAGCTTTGTTATTTAAAACCGAGAGACCCGAGTTCCGAGACCAGAGACCAGAGACCAGAGACCAGAACCCAGAGAGCGAGCGGCCAACCATTGTAGCTCGTGCCTCGCACCGGGCTCCTGCTGACATTTTGCTTGTTTCCGGTTTACTGCATTTCGTCATCGGCGTCATCTTCAGCGTTCTGTTGCACTTTTCTTAATTAAAAGCCACATTCGAGTTTTGTATTTGGTGTTGGGCTGTGCTGCACCACCTGCTCTGCACCACTTGCGCCCATCGAGTGGCTCTCAACTTGAAACACGCTGCAGCACGCTCAGAATGCTTCCTGGGCACAATAGCTAATTGTATAATGAGAATCACATATATGGAGAAGAGCTAATAATACTTTGATATGCTGTATGTGTATTCATTCAAGTTCTATAAAGTCTCATGAGAGCTAAGACAAATATTCAAGACTCCTGCCTATACTCTAGGAAACTTTAGTCTAGCTCAATTGAGGGTATAGCCTTATTTATCAATAAAGCAAACAACTAATAAAAAAGGAAACAAAATTCCTACTGAATGCTGCTGTGTGAGATTCTCAGCAATTTTCGCGAGTCGTGAGAAAAATGTGCCACGACTTTCCACTAGAAAATTTCACCCGAACTTTATAAAATGGCTCGCTGAGTTTTCACCGAATTGGATTGGCGGGTTCATGACACCACGTGGGCAACAAACAACAGCATTTGGCGACAAACAACAAGTTGTTGCAGCTGCTTGTTGTTGCTGTTGCTGTTGCTGTTGCTGTTGCTGTAGTTGTTAGCTGTTGATTGCCAGCAAGCAACATGCAACAAATCAGGCAACAGGTTGCCTGCCGCAGCTCTTGTTCCGCCAGGTATCAAATTTCAGCAAACTCCTCACATCGAGTCCGACTTTCGACCAAATAAAACCCATTCCAAATGCGTGAGAGTGTGTGTGTGTGTTTGTGTGTATTTGTATACTCGTTTCGGCTAATAACAAATTATACAAATATATATATACATATATACAAAATTAAATTGAATTGAAAAATTATTTCAAGGTTGGTTAAATGCCAACTCGTAATTCACATGACGCGCCAGCAATTGGAAGTATTTCTCTCCTATGTCTCCCTCCTATCTCTCTCTCTCCTATCTCCTATCTCCTTTTACACTGCAAACCACAAGCTGAAGAGCGAAACTCATTTAAGCAAATAAAAGGTAAATGCGGTTTCAAACTGAAGCACGCAAACATTTTTTAAGCTCTGTACTCTTTGCGGAGGGTCCATGAGGTTAATTGTTTGGCTGATAAATATTTGAACTATAAATTAAATATATTTTGAATACAATTCATATACATAATTAAATGAATCAGAATTGCAAATAAATTTGATATAGACTGCGCTCATATGCTCAAATGCTTTAATTCTATAGAAAGTTTAGAGTGAATAAAATAAAGGAAAATTTAAAATATTAAAAATATAAATAAATAAAAGAGCTGCTAACTTAATGTCTGCTATAAAATATTAGTAATAATATTAAAATATTAGCAAAAAGTAAATAAAGAATTTCTCTTTACTATTTTAATTCTTTTTAGTTTTTAATTATAATTAATTTAATTATAATTAATAATAATTAAATTTTTTTATTTTTATTTTTATTTTTGATTTAAAGTGTATTTACAAAAATTAAATAAATAATATCAGTTTCCTTTTTTAGTTTTTAATTTATTAAAAATAATAATTAATTTTTTTTATTATTATTTTATTAAATTAAAGTGTATTTGCAAAAATTAAATAAATAATTTCTGTTTACTTTTTTAGTTTTTAATTTATTAAAAATAATAATTAAATTTTTTTTATTTTTATTTTTATTTTTGATTTAAAGTGTATTTGGAAAAATTAAATAAATAATTTCAGTTTACTTTTTTAGTTTTTAATTTATTAAAAATAATAATTAATTTTTTTTTCTTATTATTTTATTTAATTAAAGTGTATTTGCAAAAATTAAATAAATAATTTCTGTTTACTTTTCTATTATTATTTTAATTTGTAATTTAGTTTTTATTTTATTAAAAATAATAATAAAATTGTTTTTAATGTTATTTAATTAATTGCAAAAAGTAAATAAAGAATTTTTGTTTACTTTTTTAATTCTTTTTAGTTTTTAATTTATTAAAAATAATAATTCAAAAAAGTTTTATTATTATTATTTTTCTTTTTAATTTGAGTGTATTTGTAAGTCGTTTAAACTGAATTTTCCAAAAATTTCCATTGGATTTTCTGGCTGGCAGCATGAACCAGATGCTGTGGCTCTCTCATTACAAATTTGATTTGATTAGCTGAGCAGCAGCTTAAAGCGAACACATCCTGACAGGTTAGCCCACTCTGAGTGCCGAGGCAAGTGGCATACATATTTATATATATACAGACATATATCAATATATATAGAAATATATATAGACAATCATCAGGCATTCATAGTCGAATCGAAACACTCAAGCATTGATTCAGGCTGATGACTGAGTGACTGAGTTCCTGACCCCAATGTCCGGCAAAAGAAATGCCAATCGAGTGATAAGAAACATCAAAACTCAATTGTTTCTGGACTCTGCATCCAATCACAATTGCTCTGCGCTCTTCTTCTCCTAACATCATTCGTGACATTCATTCGTAATTACATGACAAAGTATTTTGCATAAAAAAGAGTCATTTAATAACAATTTCATTATTAATTGTTGGGCCAAATGATGACGCGTGGAATGCGTCGAAGGTAAGCAAAAACACTATCTTATTAAAAAAACACAATTTTTTTATCAGTTTCATTTTTTTTTTTTATATATTTAGCTCTATACATAAGCGATATCTATTGCAATTTGCAAATCATGCTTGAAGCTTTGACTTATGGGACTTAGGCATTTTTTCCATTGAGTTCTGTTTTATGCTTCTTAAAATAAAATACTAATGTACTCTATTATATTTAAATAAATCTTTTCTATAAATATTTTTAAAAAATCTTTTATAAAACGGTTGCTAAAAAACGTCATTAGGATAGCGCATATTTTCTATATAGATATTATCCATTCTAGTTAAAGTTTGCATATCTTCACAGTATCTCAAATTCAAGCTCAAATTTCTATAATATTGAGAATATTATAATTATAAAAAATAAAAATAATTATAATATTCTCCATATTACCTAGATTGTATCACCTGCCTTGCTCGAAAATACCGGGTATCTGCTAGTCGAGTATTTGTTTATTGTTGTTATTTTTAATATAATTAAAACCTTGCCAATTAATTTATTAATATTATGCCTTTGTATTCGTACATCACTTTTTATGCAATTATGCTATTAATTATTATTGATAAATTTCTGCAAACTTTGCGTATTTACATTTTATTTTAATCACAAATTTCAACTTTGTTGCTCGCAATCCCTTTATAATTAATTATATATATGTATGTATATATATGTATTTATGTATTTATGCAAATAAGTCGCATTTTTATTTGGCGAGCAAAGCCGTAAAAATTGACGCGCAAACAAACATTAAAAATGTATTCAGCCCAACGGTAATTTTTGCTGTTGCATTCAATTACAGCCGAATGAATAAATACAAGAATATTCATAATTAATTTATAATGTGACAGACCACGTCTAGCCGTGAAGGGAATTAAAATAGCGAAAAAATTGCCATAAATAGTAATTAAAATATCTACCCCGTTCAATTATTCAAGGTGTGGTTTATGGTAGTCATAATGTGGTCTATGCTGCGACGGAAGCGACAGATATATAAAAGGAAACAATTTTTAATTATAATATATATATTTGTAATATTTAAAAAAAAGAATATTTATAATGACTAAAATATAAAAGCTGCTTCATAGTTCGTTAGAATGTAGAAAGTATAAATAAAAAGCAAATTAAAAAAATTGTAAGTAAAAAAAAAATGATAAAAAATTACATAAATAAAATTTAATTAGTTTTTTATAAACCACAAAAATTCTTAGTTCTAGTATAAATATGGTTGCAGATTAAATTAAATATATTGGCATGAATAGAGTTGTCTTTGATGGGCTTTAGTTTAGCATTGGTCTTAATTCTTCTGCGCCCAGGTTTGTAGACTCATTCACGAAAGTGAAATGAGTATATTGGTTTTGTTATAAACAAACTCTTGCATAAAGTATTTCAGTTTATACTATTGCAAACAAATTTCAAAAAATGGGCAAGTCGATTTCTAGATCGTATTTAGATATTAATTGAAAGTGATTAAAGAAAGCTAAACTCTAGCTGATTCAACTAACGCGATTAAAGAACTAGCAATCATTCAGCTAAGCCTTCCCAAATATAGAATTCAAATACTTTAAAATAAAGGCACCAAAAACGACACACACAAAATCTAAAATCCTTCTCATAGACCTCCCATTGTAGTCGGTAGCCTGATAAACTGCCCATGGGGCTGGATCGTTAATCTTGTAAACGAAATCTGTCACATGTCGAACATATTTATTGGGCGATCGCCCCGCGGGTTGCAGTTAGCCAGGTTAGGCAGTTTGGCTTGCTCCAAATCATGTACAAATAAATGCGCCAATAAATTTCATCATTAAAATCACTTAATTTTGATCTACGATGAAAATGGTGAAAAATCGCCAATGCCAATGCCAGAGTCAGGAAAATACGCAGAACCGGACCAGGCAGACGCTGTGGCAGTTCGTATAAATCATAAAATAAAAGACACTAAAAGCAAAAATAAATCAAAAAAAAAAACACATGAAAAAAAAAACACATGAAAAAAACAAAACTATATATGCATATATATCCATATGCAACACATGCAAAACCGGGCGAGCATTAGAGAAACTCTTTCTCGCCCATGCCAACGATCCGGTCTGGTTTTCTTCAGCTTCTTCTTCTTCTTTTTTAGCTACCAAGTCCAGCAGAGCTGGTCGAAAATTAATTGTAAACGCGCCGCAAACACGCTCCACGATCCATGCTCCACACTCGAGTCCAGGCTGCAATCTACATAATTCCCGCAGCGAGCCCACCCCGATACGTGGCCCGGTACCAGGAAACTCCCGAGAAACTTTCGATACGCATGCGTGGTCAGTGGACGCGACTGTCTTTTGAAATATGACGCCCAGTTCTTGGCAATAGATACGAATGTCTCGCCCATTTCTAATGGACGTCTGCTCCATGCACTTCCCAGAAGTGTGCTCCTCTCGGTCGCCTTCCCCATCCTCCTCATCCATTTAAATGGAAGTCTCTTTTCTTTTCTTTGCATTTCCTCTTTTTCAATTGGCTGCTAGAGAATGTGGCATTTAGTCAAATTAAAAACTTGGCTACCAATTTGGTATCTTGCCTCGGTTCTATGGAACTACGAAACTGTAAAGCTACGAGCTGAAATTAATTCAACTTACAGTTACTCTAACTCTGGCTAAATACCAGACTAAGCTCAGCTTGATAGATTTACTTGTAGATCTTCTATCTAATATTTTGGTATGCTACTTGTTTGTGCTTCCTATCTATAAGATCCAGTTACAAATGCATTGCACTATAAAACTTGATTTAAATAAATTTCAAATAATCAAGTTATACAGATGATTTCTTCTCTAATCTCTTCTAAGATCCTCCATTACATCGATTTTAAACTACTGCCAATAACGGTAAATATTGGAAAGTAATGACAGCTATTTGCATACATCACTGTGCTACATTCCGATGATCATTAAAAGCAGAGCGTTCATTATTCGAAAGTACAGTTATTATACACATTATTACAGCTCAAATATGCTGCATATGCAGTTTCCTTTATGGGCCATAAACTGACCAGCATCCACCGTCCACTTGTCCACTTGCCCGAGTGACTACTGTGCCCCAGTGTCCGCCTGTGCATGCGCATCTCCTGCTGCGCCGGCGGCCATTCACTGCGTCTATTGACTTCAGCTGCAGCTAGTGTCGAATGTAATTTAGTAAATTAATTGCAACAATTAGTTGGTGCGTGGTTTTTTTTTTTCTTCGTTTATTGAAATCCTTGTAAATATTGCACTAGACGCACATCTCCATGGCAATTGTCAGCCATTTCCATAGAATTTATCGCGCATTTCTCAGCCGATCCCAAAGGCGGGCCCCATATTACTTATGGCAAATTTATGCAGGTGCTATGAAATCAACAATAATTGATTGTTCGACTTGGATTTATATGCTGGGTGTTGCCAAAATGCGTTAAATTGGATGCAAAGCGATTTGTATTCATTCGACTTGAATTAAAATTAAATAATTACTAAACTAGATAAACGACGCGCAAGGAATGCAAATAGAACTGAGACTGAGCTGAGAGAAACACTAAATGCATTTAATGTATATAGATTGGTGTATAATCTTTATAATCAAAACGACTTTCCAATATCACATAATTCGTATCCTTCAACTACTTTTGAATCAAGAGAGTTCCACTTTCGTATATAAGCAAAATACCTAGTTAGTTCGTTAATCGGCAATTTATATGTTTTGCTTTGCATTCCACAATTTTGTCACCTGCATTTGTCGCCCTGTACTCGGCACTGGCCGTGTAACCCAACTCCAAATCGAATCCACTGCATGCGCCCCATGTCAGATGGGCTAATTTATAGTGTTACATTGGACGTGACTAAACTACATGACCATTCCAATCTATTGATTGACCAAAACACCAAACACTGCTGCTGCTGCTGCTGCTGTTGTTGTTGTCGCTGCTGCTGTTGCTGTTGCTGCTGCTGCTGCTGCTGCTGTTGACCGAGCAACACGTGGGCAACGGGCCAAAAAAGCCCAATAAAATGTTAGAACATCAGCTGCATATTGATGACAGGCCAGACAGACGCTGCGGCCAGTGATGACGAGCGCTGCGGGCGTGTGATATATGCAGTGCGATACCCTGTAATAAAACAAATATAGCGAGGGGGAAATCTTGTGTGGATGAGGTTAAAGCGACTTCATTACCTCGTTTTAGATATTAAATTATATATTATTTAAATCGAGTTTCCTTTTATTGGCTTCCAATTTCGATTTTGCTCTCTTGTTCAATCTGCTCTCGATCCACAAATTGTGTAAATCATTATTAAGCACTATTAAGCAAATACTTAGCCACCTATATTTATATGCCATATACAGGGCATTATCTAGTCCATCATTAGGCTTTTACTTGTGCCGTTTTCGCTATTGGATTTGGGTTATGAGCAGCCCAAGCATCGCTCAACTGCAAAACGCGAATGCAACAATTCAGCTTTGGGGTTTGTTTTTGGGGTCAATGTCAATTTTGTTTTGTTGGCCGGGAGGTCGTGTGCCGCCTCCCCCAAAGCACGCGCTCGGCATCTTAAGCAGCAGCCGCTGCAACATATAAAACACCATATGACGCCACGCAATCCAGTCAGTTGGTCAGCCACAGTCATAACAATGAAACTTAGCCCAGTTGTCATCGTATCGCTCGCTTGCCTGTTGAGCCTGGCTCAGGCGGATGTGCAGCAGCGTCGCCGCTATCAGCAGCAGCAGCAGGCCGGCTACAATTATCAGCCAGCGACGCAGAGTCAGCAGCAGAATGATCGGCCATCGATCAGCTATGTACCGCCACAGCAGCTCTATAGAGCACCAGCACAAGCGCCTGCTCCTGCTGAGATCAACCTGGCAGCGCAGCAGCCACAGCAGCTGTACAAAGCCCCAGCATCAACATCAGCATCAGCATCAGCGCCTGCTCCTGCAGCGCAGCAGCCCCAACAGCTGTACAGGGCACCAGCGTCGCCAGAGGCAGCTCCAGCACGCCTGCAAGCCAAGCCGGCGCGCCTTACCGCAAACAGTGAAGCCCAGGAGGATATCGATGATGCCGCCGAGGAAGTGGAGGTGCCCAAGGCAGCGGCCGCAACGCCAGCTGTTGGTGTTCCGCAGCCCGTCGCGCCCGTTCCGCCACCAACCATTGTATATTATCCAGCAGGCGCCGTAAGCTTTGTGCAGCCCACAGCCTATGCCAAGTTCATAGCAGCAGCTCCTCAGGCCGCACCTGCCGCTGCTGCCTATGTGGCCGCGCCTCAATATTATGCCTCCTACTACGGTTAAGGATATGATAATTTATCAACAATATGAAATCTAAGAACTGCGGCTCTTACTTTCTAAATAAATTACGTACTCTCTCTTTCTATTCATCAAATCAAGTTGTTATCGTCATTTACAACACTGTAATCAATCAGCAAGCTTTGCAGCACTGTACAGTGTTCATCAATGTCTTGCGTTAGATGAGGGAGAATATATATACTCATATACATATGTATGTACATACATACATACATATACATACATATACGCACTGCGTATTATAATAATCATTTTTCTTAAGCTTTTGTAATTCATTTGCTTAGTTAACAGTTTAATTTCACTGCATTTCTCGTTACTCTTAATAGTTTTAATCATATTTTCGCAGCATTGCCTAGCCTTGAGTGATTAAGCAGCAGCAACAGAAACCACCTTGTATATCATCAAGGTAGATTTGTTTACGTCTCCTGCCCGCACATCAGTCAGAAATCTGCCTTCAAACTCAAAACGGTAGGCAATTCCAGGCGAGCCTAACGAGCATTTGTCGAAAGAAGATGCGAAACGCGACTCGAAGGCTCGGCTCAACAGCTCTGACAATGAGTGAGCAAAGATAATCTATTATGACCGTAACAAGAAATAAATCCCAACCCGGTAATCCATCATTTTACGACTTGGCAATCAAAATAAGGAGTTTAGCTAAGTCAGTTAAGGAGTCAGGCGGACACGCAGCCAGACAGCTGGACAATGAGCAACCAATCAACGGCCTACAAAGTTGGCGAGCTACCTGACCAAGTGAATTGCACTTAGAGATGGGTGCGAAATGAACGATAGTTCCCTATTGTATATGCTGACTAGTATCGATTCATTCGATAAAAACTGCCAAGAATAACTAAATATAAGGATTCTTCTTAGTAATAGGAATAATTGTAATATTATTGTATTATTTCTTTTTCGTATAATGGTAAGTGCTGGCATATTGCCGTGTCACGCGCCCATCACTAGCAATGTCTAACGAACAAGTCGAAAATCATGTTAACGTTGAGTCCGAACTAGAAGCGGACCCACAGACTGAGCGAAGAGTTACGATCAGGAAACATGCATTTTCGACATGCTGCACACACATTCAGGCCAATCCAGCAGTCGCACCGAGGCAGGGCGGTGGCCCAAAGACGAACTCAAAGCTCAATTTACGGCAGCCTGACGACTTGGACAAGTGGCAGGCAGCTAGGGGCCATTTTAGCCAGCTAGAGCCTGCCTGTTTCTCTGCCCGCCCGTCTGTCTGTCTGTCTGACTAAATAGTTGCCAATAATCCGTGTCCAAATTGATCGGGTTGCCGTTTATGGTAATGGACGAACTTTGGTTTGGCCAAAATGTTGGCCGTTGGCCGTTGGCCGTTGGTCACTGGCGACTGGCGAATGCTTCATTACCGATGCACAAACTTGGGCGTGCGTCTCAGAATGATTTGCAACGGTTTTCAGTCGGCATTTTGCATTATTATTGCTTCATTTTCTACTCCATGAAGAATGCTGTCAATTAGCGTAAGAAAGGAGCAGCAGTAGATGCTGTTTGCTCCCCATAGATTGATATAGCCGTACGAAATGTGGTCTACAACTTAACGTGCAGGAAACCCAAGCAGTGACAGCCGCCACGCCCAGCTGCCCCATTGCGCCCCATCGAGTCGACTGTAAGCCCATTTGGAACTGCTCATACATTTTCAAAATCGCATTTAAAGGTGAAGGTGCAACAGTTTTAGTTGGCGGGTATATCTGGTTCGCTGACTCTTGGAGCCATGCCAGCCAGCCGGTCAGCAAAGCTTAACAAAATGCTCGCAAATTAAAAATGAAAAAAAGTAGAGATATATGGGCTAGAAGAATAACAGCCATGGCAAAATCAACATGTGGGCGAGAATGCTTTAAAGCAAAACCATGGGCAAAAGCAACTTTAATATTACCCAACATTGCGCCGTATCAGTTACAAAAATCAGACCTGTGTGTGTGTTCACGCTTGTTATTATATTGGAGAAGTTGTATTTTCAACGACAGCGCAGCAAAAATGAAAAAAAAAAGTGTGGTGGGGGGTTGCGTTAAATTTAAAAACAACAAAAGACTGCTGTATAAAATTTACTAATACCCTCAATATAAACTGTGCTTGAAATATACATAAAATACTAATATTTTATCCATAACATTTAATCAAATAACTCGAAGTATGCACAATATGCTGATTTATTACTTATAACATAAACTAAAATTACAATTACTTTTACTTCAGAATCGTGTTCATTAATATTTTATTTGATTTGAAATGCGCGCTCTTTATTTTGTGTCTTTACAGCACTGAATGTATCTTTTTCAAGGTGTGGCAGCACCGCGCAATTACTCGTTCGATTTCTGGCATTCGCTGGTAGAAGCTAAAAAATTGTGACGTTATGTTTATAATTGTATTTGAAAATGTATACCAAGAGTTTTATTACGATGCATAAATAAAATATCATTATATGCCAAGGCGATTGGCTCTGTACTTATAATTTAATAAATATGCTGAAAATAAGCCAGCTTCACTTTCTGCATAGCACTGCTGCCTGCAACCTTCTCAGCTTCGCTGCTCTAAGACAGCTGCGGCAACTGTTTGTACCGCAACAACAACCACCTGCAAAACTTTCTTTAGTGCGTTTCGACGAGAGCAGCGAAGTAGAAAAATGTATTGAAATCCAAACCAGAAACAACTTGTTGACAAAGCCTATCGGCAGTTACCTGTACGCTAATACCGCTCTGTTCTCGCGCTGTTTATTTATTCTAAGTAATCATAAAACTACACGTCAGCAGTCCAATTAGAGCAAACGGTAATTTATATTATTCAAGCAGTCAACAAAGTTATTAATTATTATCCATAATTCGTATGCATCTAGAATATGCGTCAACTAAAGGGCAAGGTAAAGGAGACGCGTAAGCAAAAAAAGGAGCGTAAATTGGAAAACGCACAAATGCAAAGCAAAATTGGAACTGTTGTATTGCCGGCATTAGGTGCTATAGCCATGATGGTAAGTAGTTATAAGAAGTGTTACCCTTTAATAAGTAAAATATATTTATTATAGATAGTGGCATTTGTTTACCTGAAAACGAGACCTGCAGTTCTGGCCTAGAAGGTGTTGGAAAAAGAAAACTTGACGTAGTTTAAGCTAAAATAGACAACGACTTTAAAAATTATTCATGTATTTGATGATGTTAAATGTGCAATTTGTTTTTAGATATTGTATGTTTTACAAAATATAGTTGAATATCAACAAATTCAATGAGTTTTCTACAGATTTACTAAATGCACTAGTGCTGTATAACGAGGTTATTGCAGTGTTGCAACTGTTACCCGCGCATTTGAATTTTGAACTAAATAAACTAATAGCCTTTTAGCATTATTAACATATTGAGATTTGTGGTATTAACACGCATACATATTAAAGTAAAGCCCAATAAACAAGTTTTTTATTTTTGGCTACTCTTTGCTTTTTTACTATTTAGTGTTTCAGACGTTGCTCGTTCGTTGCGCAGGCAAAAGGCTAATCTCTGCATTTGTAGACAAAAACAAATTTAATAAATAAAGTTTGCTAGAAAACAATATTCGCAAAAAATTAACAACTTTTGCATATTGTCAGACAACATTAAACAGTTAAGCAACTTCTAAAGTACTGCAGTTATTATTTATGCCTGTGATTAGATAACAGAAAACGAAAAAACTAAAAAAAACAAAAACAACACCGAACATCATACTGAGAGAACGTAGTGTGCCAGCTGTTTATTGGCTCGCTCTTTACTCTCATTCAGACACACACACACACATACCAGTACACAGGCACACCAGCGCGCTCTCCCGCGGTGGTCGTACCGTACAGATTGGACTTTTTTTTTCAACTCACTCGGTCGTTGTTTTAGTTCTCACTCTGGCGCGTGCGGGCGAAAAAGGTGATTTTAATTATTGGACAATGTTGAAGTTTTTGGTAAGTAATACAAGTGAAAGTGTTTGAAATTAGCGATTGCACGACTGCAACAAGTCGAGAGTGCTCTTTTGTCATGTGTTTATAAGTGAGCCGTACCTCTAACCAGGTTAGTGGCCGTACAAATCGTGGCTGTTCTTTTTATGGCGATGATTTAATGCCGCTGCTGTGTTATTGTTGTCACTGTGTATCATGGGACTAAGACATAACAATATTTTAGCCAGTAATGTGCCAAAACACCAACAAACGAAATGTCTTATTTATATTCATTTTAAAAACGTCAATTCGTCAAGTTTTGTGCTCCTGTTGTCATATGTCAAACCTGATCCCTATATCGCAGGCTCCGCTTTTATACAGCTGTAGTGAATCCTTGTTCAAAGTTTAAAGTCCACTTTAAATAAATTAATATGGCAACTCCACAAAAATATTCCAAGTTATCGATATCAAAATGGATCTCAATATGCGATGGCGCCTTTTGGTTAGATACAATTGTATCTCTAATTTAGCTATATTCTCATGTTTCAGTTTAATACAAAAAAGCATTCTTGATTATGTTTATTCCGTCACAGTAGTCAGATTTAAATCCAAGTAGCACCTATTTTTTTTTACAAATTTAATGTAAATATTTGGAAATTTCCTTAAAAATCGTAAAGCTAACAAAATGAAATTGCTTGGATTAGGAAGGCAAATATTGGCAAAACGATGGCAATCTTCATGCCAATGTGACGAGTTACCTCCGCGCCCGGCCAAGCGAAGCCGGCGTAGATTATTTTTCTCTTTGGTCTGCAACTTTAAAAAGCTTGGATGATTTATTAATGAAAACTATTTATATTTTTATTACAGTTAACTTTCGGGGCCGGAGTTTACACAGGTATCTACGTATCGCAGAATTACGAAGTATGCTCTCTTAGAAATACTACAAATTGGGAGGTATATTTAATGTACAACTCTTCACAGGTTCCTCGCGTAGATGATCCCCCCAAGCTGGTTGAAAAAATGAACAAAAAACTCCGCGAACTCATTGAGGGCAAAAAGTAAAAACTCAACTACGGATTTGTAGCCTTTTAAAACCAAGCAGTTTTAATAACAATCAAAATATAGCTTTGTTTCGAGAACGCAAATATAAATTTACAATATAGCAGTTTATATGACTTCAATGTCGAGCAATGAACAGACACATTTTGAATTTATCAAGACAAAATGTGGGGCAAAATAATACTCAAAAGCTGCAATTGAATGCCGGTTCCGAAATAACAAAATTCACCATTTAATTGTTAAATATAAGTTATGAATAAATTGACCGCTATTTTAAATACGTACTTTATCAAGTTCGGTTTTTTTTGTTTACTATTCGCAGATCGCCAACCGAACAGATAGTACATGATATCAAAAAGGAGGCCAAAAAGATTTTGGATGATTGAGACAGACGAGACGAAGGACAATATATATATTTAGTTACATTTTTGTTGTGTTAAACAAATTTATCTATGACTCAAATAAAGAATACGTTTAAAGATACAATCTAAATAAATGAAACACCTCCTCCATAATACTCTAAACGTGTTTGAGGCTGCACAAAGGCCAGCCAGTCGGAGGCGTGGGTGGGCAGCAGGCCCATGCTATGACACTTATACAGAGCGAGCGCCACATTCGCCAGATTTCCCAGTATATAGATTATGCGCTGACCGGTACCCTGTGCACCCTCGGCCATTTTGGAAGTCACTTGTGTGGTAAACATTGCCTTAATGGGACGTATCAGCATCATGCCCACCATCATGATCGGGAAAATGGATATCGAGTTGCCTGACATATACATAATGAACAGGTTCATGGGTATCTACAGGGAGTACATCAAATCCAAAGGTTACAGCTGGCCGTCTCAAATCCTATTCATTTCATACCTGTTTCAGTGGTCCCAGTGCCAAATCCCATGATTTTTTAATTACCAAACGTTGATCACGTACGACTTCAGTTTGATTTACTAGGGCCGTGGGATTATACCCAGGCGGCGAGGGCATATCTGGATTTTTGCTGCATCACAGTAGTAGGAAAATTAGCCTGACGTGTTATTTACAATAGTTGTTATATTTACCTAACATTGAAGTCCAGCGCCCACTTAGATTTCTTCGAGTTTTGCTTGGCCGACATTTAAACAATGTTTTTCGTAGGTTTTCTGTTAATTTAATTGAAAAATTTCTTATAAATTGGCACCAGTAGCAAAGACTATGTGTTATCGTTATTGACAAAAGCAACCCTGCACGTGCCGGGGCAGTGTTGAGAAAATATTTCGTCGATTATTCAACATTTGCTCTAAAATTATCGATAGCTTCAGCAAATATTAATGAATAAATTGAAATATTTATTTTCATGTGTATCAAAAATGGCTCAGCATATTTTGTTTATTTTAAATTTTATTTAGAATTACCGTTATAAATAGTACTTGCCGTTTTTTTAAATTTAAATATAGGTTATGTGTTTATTGTTGTTACTTGATTTACTGCCAAGCGACGGACACAAACAAAAGAATATTTAATTTGTTTTTTTTTCTTGTATTTTTTTTTTAAGAGCAATTACAATTACAGTTTTGTTTTTCTCATTATTACTTTTATATTTATAAAATTAAAAAGAAATATATATTGATGAGGGGTAGGGCAAAAATAACTTAAAAAGATAATTTTATACCATATACTTTTCTTGTTGCTTTAGTTTGTAGTGGTTGGGTTCTCATTTTACTCATTTTTGCATTTGAACATCCAATAATTATATATATATAATTTTAAATTAAATCATAGCGTTTTTAATATGCTGATGCTGCTTTGAAAAGTTTTGTGTTATGTTATGTATGTGTGTGTGTGTGTAGTTTTGTTGTTGTTTGCGAATCTTAAACAAGTTTTAATTATGCGCGCATCGGCTTTGCGTGTATATTCTTTTACTTATGTTTTGTTGGAAAATATGGAAATGCGCAGAACCCGAACATCGCTCTTCTTTGTCTTGTTTTTATTAATTTTAATTCCCACATGTAAGATGCCGTTGTCTCTAGTTGGTGTTGTTGTGGCTATTCTTGTTGTTGAAGATTTCGAAGTTTAGTGTATAATTATTTTTGTTGTTGTGGTTGTTGTTTTTTTTTGCGGTTGTTGTTGCTGCTGCTATTATTGTAGTTTATTTAGCGATTAGCATTCTTGAGCTGGTTAGACAACCAGTCAAGTCCCTCATAGAGACCGTCGCCGCTGGTTGCACACGTCGCCTGTATATACCAATTGCGATTTCTGAGTGAATGCAAGCCTAACTTATCGGTAATTTCAGCCGCATTCATTGCATTTGGCAGATCCTGAGAGGGAGAGAGAGAAAGAAGATGGACATTTAGTATTGCTTTAAGAAATGG
The DNA here is from genome assembly GCA_037075325.1 of Drosophila mayaguana. Lineage (NCBI taxonomy): Eukaryota > Metazoa > Arthropoda > Insecta > Diptera > Drosophilidae > Drosophila > Drosophila mayaguana. Next base: position 2,686,962 of record JBAMCG010000103.1, read on the forward strand.
AAATACATTTCTCTATTAATTAGCGGGAGTGCACATTCAAGACCCTGGTTATCTCGCGCTAGTTTTCTTTCTTATCAACGCCAATCAACATTTGTTTAACACGTGCGTTGGTCTAGTTTGCGCAATATGCTTTTTCGAAAATTCTGACGTCATGGAAATGGTTTAGTTTAAACAAAAACTATGCTTGAAGAAACATCCGCTAATTAATTGTCTACTACTAACTAAGTAATTACCTGTTTGTTGGCGAATATTAGTAAGACTGCATCTCTGAGCTCGTCCTCGGCCAGCATACGCATCAATTCCTCTCTCGCCTCGCCGATACGCTCTCTATCGTTGCTATCAACGACGAAGATAAGACCCTGTATAATAAAAGAAAACACATAGAACAATGTTAATCGGGTGCGAAGATAACGATTGGAATTAAGGTATGCGCAGTATATAATAATAGATATCAGTCCCGTCTTGAAACAAAAATTAACTTTGAATAATCATAAGTAATCATTACAAGTTGTTAACATCATCTAGATTGAATTAATTGCTGATAAAGTTGATTAATGGGCTGTGAACGTACTTGTGTATTCTGGAAGTAATGCCTCCATAATGGACGAATTTTGTCTTGGCCGCCCACATCCCACACTGTAAAGCTAATATTCTTGTATTCTACAGTCTCCACATTGAAACCTGCAAGTGAACGAAATAGAGAACAGAAATTAGTATTTATTAATTTATTATAGATGTCTTACTTACCAATAGTAGGTATCGTTGTAACAATTTCGCCTAATTTGAGTTTGTACAGAATTGTGGTTTTACCAGCGGCATCCAAACCGACCATCAATATTCTCATTTCCTTTTTGCCGAAAAGGCCTTTGAATAGATTCGCAAATACATTTCCCATGTTGATGCTGCTTGTTGCTTCGCTCCTGCTCCTTTCTGTCTTTCAATGTGGATGGGATATTTATTATATAAATTAATTACACTACACAGCTGACTGTTGCTTCTTCTTCTTCGTTTAGTATTTTATGGAGTAACTTTTATAAACAAGTTCAAATCCGAGTTGCCAAAACTGCTGTCGAATGCAACTCCTTTGGTGGATGTGTGCGGTGCTACTGCAACTTGAAGAAGAAACTGCAACGAATTGAAGAGACCAAAAGACCGAGCGCAAGTTAGTCTCACTTAGCTTAATTCGATTAGCTGACAAATAAATATATAATAAAATAACAACAAAGGGGAGCGCAATTAAACTGAATTGAATGTGAGTAGTGAAGTTTTAGTCAAATGTTGTTCAGGTTTCGCTGTTTAATTGCAAACTGTTTTAATTATTTAGCTTCGATTGTTGAGCTGACGTGTTTGAAGCGAGCAATGATGAGTAAACCGGAAAACGAAATGAAATTACGAAATCTACCATTAAAAAATGAAAATGCGAACTAACAAATCTGCCTCAGTCAAGCGAGCCACTTATCCAGCGAGAAAGTGTAGAAATTGCCAAGGAAAAGCTTTTACCGAAAAAGTTCATTGACAATCGCAGCAAGTTCAAGAAGTCGCATTCATAAAATAAAAACAAAGAAGAGAGCCTGTCAAAAATAAAGGAAAGACAACATTGATTTGACTGTTGGGTTCACAGCCGGTGCTCAGTCGACGCTGACGCTGACGTCGCAGCAATTGATAAGGTATTGATTTTTTTTGTTCGTCTGCGTCGCCCGTCTCTTTAAAGGAAAAACGTGTAGCGGCAGAGCGCGTAAATGATTTCAGGTGGGAAATGTGCTAGATTTATCAATACAAATGCTTAGCGCTCCCGCTCGATGAGTCGACCACTGTCCAAGTCTAAATCTGTGGTGAGTCAGCAACAGTAGCAGATTTAACTATTGTTAGTGCGTATGTGTTTGTACGTGTGTGTTTTTATGAGTAAAGTACAGACACACACACACACACACACACATCCATTTGCTCCAATGTGCAATTTAATTGAAATTTTAATTGATTTCGAATAGAAAACGACAACAAAAACAACAACAATGTTGCAGCATAACGGTGACTCGAGTGGTTACCTTTAAAATAAAAGGAATGCGCAAATAATAACTAACGAACACGCTATCTGAAAAACTCGCATAAATACTGTCTAAATCTCGGGCTTTTGCAAAGAGAGAAATCAAAACTAAACTGTTCAGACGAAATGTCGCAAAAATTTGTGTAAGAAAATGAAAAATACACGTAGCAACTTTTATATGCCGCCGCTAGCAGCACAGCAGCAGCAGCAACACCCTGCAACGCACACTCAGGCACAATACATAAACACATATACGCACATGAGAGTTTAGGGTTGCCTAAAGACTTGTGTGCGTGTTACACTCTCGTTGTTTAAGTTGAGTTTGGCAAAACGAAAATCACATAGACAGCTATTGATGGAGTTGAAAGCTCGTCAAACATGTAGAATTGTTTATTTTTCATTGTTTGCGTAGCAAATTAATACACTGGTAACCCACGCACACATTAGACAGCCCTATGCAATTTTTTATATGTATGTGTGTGCGTGTGTGTGTGAGTGAATGCCTTTGTGTGGGTACTAAGAAATGATGACGGCGACGTATGCTTTTTTCATTTGCTTTCGTTGAACAGCGGTAGACTTGTTTTATTAATTTTAAGGCGAAATACTTGATTGATTTGCACTTTGAACATTGCTTTAGTATTAGGTTTTCATTATTTGCACTTTGCACTCATTATTTACCGTTTTCTTTATAGTTTTTTTTTGTAAATTTCCCTTTGACCAAATTTTCTGCCTCCAAACCGACAGTAAAGAAGAATGTACAAGTTGGCGATGACACAGAGTTGGTTGCGATACCATTAATCGATTTCCACAGTACGTGACAATCGACTGGTCTTACTTTTAAAAGGAATTCAATATTATATACATTATATAATAGATAATTACTATCACAATGAAAAATAAACTGAAATATATGTGCAGTAGTTTAAAGAGTTGTACGATGCGGCTTAAATTCCTTTTATTGCGAACGATAATTTGAATTTCGTGCATTCGATTGCAATACCACTCCCATCGCAAGTTGCTCACGTCAGATGCATGTGTGCGTGTGTTAAAATTTCTACACCAATACACAAACATCACCCACATTGCTGCGGCAGCACTTCTAATACAAAAAATAAAAATGCTACCAGCTTTTTACTATAATACGTCGTTTTATAACAGTAGCACCTAAAACTTGATTTACAAACAATACGCACCAAATAAATGATTCAAACGCACACCAATTTGAGCAGAAATTTTAGAAATTTCTGCCTGGAAATGTCTAAAAATCACAGAGCGAAATAAAACTTGACCGAGAATACACTTGCCTTTGAAAAAACTGCAAATTCACCAACGCTGAAAGTGAACGAAATGCTGAGCGTGCCCGTATGCTAGAGCAGCAGCACTATAATATGCTATGGTGGGTTTTTATACGGCACTCATATGCCACGTCTTGTCCACAAGCGAGGCCGGTGTGTTGAATTTAGAGATGATAACAAGCGTGACATGCTAGATATTCCAATCGATTTGCAGAATGTTTTATCCAAAAACTCCATTTTGTGGCAAAGGATTGCTACTGGAAAATCAAATTCTTAAAGTAAACGTGAGTCAATAATATAATTGCTTTTCGAGAGAGGGCAAACAGTTAAGCGACACTACTGTCAATATGTTGTCTGAAGAGGTAGACGGATAAGAACAATATATCGATAATTCTGTTGTCTAATGGGGTAACATTGCTCTAATTACTCAATACTGATGTTTAACTTTTGATTTTGTTTTAAAGTTCGTGAATTTGCATTAATTTTTACGCAGTCCGACGAATTGAACAAACTATTACCATGGCTGTGCAAAACGCCCCGCACTACGACATATCGCATCAACACACTATGCACCAGTGTGGCGGACTACAAACTAAAATTGGAAACCAAATTAAGCGCGCTTTATGGTTTGCAAGCTCCTCGAGTTCATGGGCTGAAGGAAATACCTGAAATGCTGTGCATTTCACCTTTGGACACAACGGATAATAAATATGATGAATGCCACAAGGAGCTTATTGTTGACACCAGTTGCGGCGCTGCAGTATTGCGTGGCGCACACATTTATGCGCCTGGCGTGTTGGCCATGGAATCAGGTACTCAGCTTCAAGAGCTCGTTAATGTGTTTGCCGATTTGTCAGGCAAATGCAAGCGGGGCACAGCAGCGCGCTACGACTGCAACGAAAAGATCTTTATAGGTGTGGGTGAGGTGCTTATGCAACGCCATCAGCTATACAACAACAAGGAACAGCCAGCTTCGGGGATTGCCGTGCGCATGCAAACGAATATAAGTGGAGTTCCCACATTGGGAGATCTAAGTGATGAGGAAGCACTGCTCCAGAACTTGCCCTCAATGGTATGCGTAAGGGTGCTAGATCCACAGCCGGGTGAACGCATTCTAGACATGTGCGCGGCACCAGGTAACAAAACAACACACATGGCCGAACTGATGGGCAATAGAGGCACCATAATTGCTCTGGATAACTCCGCGAGTCGTGTGCGCTCCATGAAAGAGAAGCTTGGCAAATACACTTGCATTACGGCGCATCAATTCGATGCTACGAAAGCATGGGATGACAATAATGATATAGATTCAATAGCTCCGCCATTTGCATCCGGTAGCTTTGATCGTATACTATTGGATGCACCCTGCAGTGGATTAGGCAATCGTCCGCAGCTCTGTTGCAACATTAAGCAACCGAAGGTGCTTCATTCCTATCCACACATACAGCGCAACCTATTCTCTCAGGCTGTGCCCTTGCTGCGTTCTGGTGGCATCCTCGTCTACAGCACCTGCACCGTGACCGAGGCTGAATGTGAGGAGATCGTGTCCTGGGCTTTGCGCAAATACACTCAACTGCAGTTGGTGGATGCGACACCAAAACTGGGTGCACCTGGTCTACCATTGCCAGATCTGGATGCTGCCCAGTGCGACCTTCTGCAGCGCTTTGGACCAAGTCATGAGAATCGTATGCCAAACTTAGATACTGTTGGCTTCTTTATAGCCAAGTTTCAGAAGGTTTTTGCTTAAGCAATGGTTATACATTAGTTATAATATTAACAAAACAACTTATTGTAATATGAAAGCTATATGATAGAAGAATATATCAATCAGAATATCGGAACTGTTTTATTTAGTCGTTTTCTGCATTCAAGATGAGTTTATCGCATTCATCCAGAGTCGAATTATTATTATTTTTTTTTTCATTTGACTTGAAATTGCTGTTTCTATATTTCTTAATATTTTTAAGTTAACTAAACTATACAGAATTCGTTTTCCCAATTATCAATTCAGCAATTTTTATCCAAAGTCCATTTGAAATCGCCTGAATTTCATCTTTTTTATTATTTTAATTTAAATTGCAGTTAATATATATATTTGTTTATATTTTACAACTATGCATTTTGTTAAGTGTTTGTGGCATTTCTTCTGTTTTCTCTCTTTTTTAATAACGAAATTAGCATATTGTTGTTTGCTTTAGTTCATTCGATTTTAAAAGTTACTTAAATAATGTACAATACATAATAATAATTATAATATTACAATTACATGATCTATCGCTAAATTGTTGCTGAGTGTGTGTATCTGTATGCGTGTGTGTGTGTGTCAGTGTGTGCATGTGCATATGTGTGTATGTTTGTTGAAAACTCTAAATGTTTTGCTGTGAGTTATCTAAATAGTATATTTAACTGTTCTTCGAAATGCAACAGCTGCATTTAGTTGTTGCTTAGAATAAAGAATTGCATTATCATTTACTTTAAGTTATTTAAATTAGATAGTTTTTGTTTGCTTGTTTTTGCTTATAATTTCTTGCTTTAATTAATACAAGTACAAGTTGATTTGTATGTAAGTTATCTAATGTATATTTCTTGCCGCTGTTCATGATTGAAGATAACGGTTGGAATCGACTCTTCCATTAGATCATAAAACTCTGAAATCTTCAAACTTTGCATAGCTTCTTATTCATATATGTATATATAAAACAGATCTCAACCCCATCAAGTCAAAGTATAATTACTTTCCTAAAGAAAATTTCAATTACTGCAAAGTTTTCTATTTTCTTTGCATGGATCTTCTGAATAGATCGATTTGAATTGTTTAAAAAAATAGAAGTTATTAGAGCAAAAGGATGGGGAATGCGTATGCTCGATGTGCGATATGGTTGGCAAAATGGGAACAGCTACAACTACAGCTACAGGATGCCGATGCTTAAATTTTAAGCGGGTTTCCTTCTCTCTCTTGTGTGTGTGTGTGTATCCTGACAACAACGGCCCGTGCTTTATATATATGTATCGTTATAATGCTTACGAGCTACATACATGCTATATATCTTTTCGTTTTGATTATTTACGTCGGGATATTTAGCGTCTTGAACTGATCTTCTTGCATCTCAGTCATCATGAAGGTGCCATCCTGTAGCAACAATACTACGCGACGGGTTCCACCTGTAATTTGAATCAATTTAAAGCTTAATGTATGGAATTCTTTTAAATTAATTGCAAGAACTTACCTGGGGAAGGTAAATCCGCTTGCACCACTTCGGCAGGTATTTGTGCCTCGGTGCCATCGCTGTCTGATGTTGTGATGTGAATCTGAGCCGTGTGCGGCGTGCTGCCCGCTGATGCCGCTTCCTGTTGCTGTTGCTGCTGCTGCAGCACCGCAGCCTGATGCTGGGCCAGTTCCTCCTCAGTCATGGTCACAAGTATATGCTCGCCATCAGCGGTGGCATCGCCTTGTTGGCCCACAGCGGCAACAGCTTCAGCCACAGCATTGTCCAGCGTAAGCACATCCTGATCATCGCCCTCGGCTGCAGCCACATAGGCGAATTGTTGCTCCCCATCGGGTCCCTGGGTCACGAGTATTGTCTGGCCCTCAGCATTCTTGCCGGCCACTTGATAGACGGTGCCGTCTTCGCCACGCACCAGCAACGCGGAGCCATCCTCGTTGGTGAGCACCTGCTGGTCACCACCGAGTAGTGCTTGAGCGGCAGCCTCTAGCTGTTCGCGCTGCTGTTCCTGTTGTTGCTCCTGCTCCATTTGTAGTTGCGTCTCCTCCTGGCCAATTAGCTTGCCAGTAATGGGGCACAGCTGTGCCTGATGCTGTTGCAGATCTTCCTGCTCCACTTCCATCTCGATTTGCATGGGTTGTGGTTTCGCGACTGCTGCATTTGCCGTGCGTTGTCTCAGTGGGTTCAACTGTTGGACCTTCTGGATCTGCACCTGCTGCTGTTGCTGTTGCAGGGCTTGCGCTTGCTGCTGACGCTGTTGGCGCACCTGCGCTACACGCTGAGCCTGTAGATCCTCGCGAGTCATCACCTTCCGCGTCACCTTGAGATCCCCAGACTTGGATAATTGCAATATCTTTTGCTCGGGCGTTACCGCCTTGGATCCAGCTACTTGACGCTGCTGTGGCGTATTGGCGCGCGTGACCAGCATGCGTGCTCCAGCTCCAGTGGCAGCTCCACCTCTGGCAGCCATTGGCGTCTGCCGTAGCGTATTGGGCGTGCTGCTGCTGCCGACAGGCCGACGTTGCATAGGCATCTGGCCAGGAGCGCGCAACACATGCGTGCGCTGACCAACAGTAATCGGTGAATTGTTGCCAGACGATCGACCAACAGCTATGCGCTTGGCCGACCCAACGCCCGCCGAAGATGTGGCTATCTGGCTAGTTTTTGGAATTGGCGAAAGTGAGCTACTTTCCGATTGTTCTACACGAAAGATGCCGCTGTTGTTGTTGATCATTTCAGAGCGGGATAAATAACGCACAGGACACTCAAGCTTATTACGTTTCTTAAAAAGGACAGAGAGTGACATCAAATTTATATATTTATTTATAGAAATATTATGTATATATATATATATATTATTACTTACTGTGTGTATAGTATTGGGCATCTCGGGCTTTCGGAACATGCCCGTGCTTGTGCTATCCTCCGTGTAGATGACCTCACCCATTTTCTGCTCCTTATCGCCTAAAATAGAGCTGGACGAGGAATTGCCATTGATGCGTGAAGGCGTTGTTGGCATTTTGGGCTTATTCAGCTGAACGGAGCTGCCGCCGTTTTTTAAACGCTTCACTGTGTGCGAAGGTATCAGATCCTCTTCAAGATCCTCCAGTTCCATTGAGTCATTGGAGGCATTTAGTCCAGCAACATCCGAACTGGAATCTGTATGATTTAATTTCCGTTTAATACCTGTTGCCGTCGAACTAGTTGTCGACCATTCCTGTTCCGTTGCGGACTCATCCTCATTAGCTGAGGAGGGCGACGTCGAGCCATCGCCGGTACCACCTTCGTTAACCCATTGCTTAAATTGATCCATAGCTTTGGTCTTGGAAGTGCGTGATGGACGCGATGTGCCAGTGGTTGAATTGGGTGATATTGCAGAAGATTGTGGACTGTGCGGGGCGGCGTCCAATTTGCCGCCAGTCTGTTTGTCTTGCTGTGGTTTTTCCTGCTGCATACGCTTCAGAGCATCTAGGCCCTTCTCGCGCTTAAGCTTCTGTCGCGCCAACTGCTTTTCAAATATTTGCAGAAAGTAGGGTACTCGCTCCAGATTGGCCATCACCTCCCATGTATTTTCATTGTGCGAACGATCAATCCATTTTACCAGATATTCATGGGTTTTCCGGCGTGGATTAAAACGTTTCGCCACAATACTATCCACAGCCTCCTCAGTGCGTTGCTCAGTTTTGGGATCGACACGCGTGGCAATGCGATTGTTATTCTTGACAACGCCCGATATTGTCGATTGTGCTGAGGCTCCAGGTGGAGTTGGCGTACCTGGCTTAGATTTGGGTCGTTCATTTTCTGTATCCTTAAGCTGTGAAGCAACAGTTGGCAATTTACCACCGGGCGATTCTTTAAGTAGACGAAGATTGTGTTATATATTATATATGTCTGAAAAACTATTAACTCTTACTTCTTGTGGGCGAAACACTTGAAGTGTTGTTACTGTTTGCAGTGCTGTTATTGTTATTATTGTTGTTGGGATTCACAACAGTTTTGGTGATGCGCACAGGCATATCCTGCAGTTGGCCATGCCCGATTTTGCCAAACGACTGTATTGTTCGACCGGCAACAATCCAAGGCTCACGCACACTCTCTTCTAGCTTTACCCAGTGCTGGTATAGTGCCCAGGAATTTGAAATATTACTCTCCTTGCGTGTGTGCAATTGTGTGGCTTTCCACAGCGTGAATGCCCAAATCGTGGGCTTAGTGTCGAGAGATTCCTTCAAACTTGAATTTTCCTTCTCGCAGGCGTCATCCTCCTTGTGCGACTGAAACTCCTCAACAAAGTTAAAGGCGCGCAAGCAGCGTCCACAAACGAGTACATCCATGTTGGCTAATTCTTCTTGGGCAACTGAATAACGAAGGTTTTCTGTTAAAATTTTTTTTTTTTTTTTTTCCTTTTTTTTGCTTCGACTTTCAACCACTTGCCTCTTATTATATTTGCGTGTTTGCCAATTTCCGTCGGTGCAATCTCCTGTGCCAACATTATACAAAAAACCACCGTAGTAACTGTAAAATGTACAATTTGAACTTTTTTCTTTCACAATTTAAAAACAAATAAAAACCGAATGAAATACGCGCACAAACATACACACGCACATGAGAGCAAAAAAAAAAAAATAAAAGTACAGTGCCGTGGTGTGTTTTGTCAAACGAAGTGGCAACATTCACAACTGGCAGCAAAGAGTGGTGAATTTTAAGCTGTATGTAATGGCTGCAGAGAATACAGAGCCTCAGCAGAAAGGCGAGCACAAAGCGTAATGGCCAAAAAATGCAACGAACGCCTGCACAAAACAGCAAACCGGGCGCGAAAAATGCAACATCAAAACATGAGCTCCTTTCAATCCAATATTTAATTTATTCATATTTATATACATAATAATATTATTTTCTTGTTCTTATCTTTAACTAGCCGCCATTTTTGGGTTAAAAGCCGCATATTGCATTTACATCTGCATTGACTGTATTAATTAAATATAGACACCTAATCACACGCGAAACTTAGCTCAGGGTTTTTTTACATGTTATGCGGATCATTAATACAATACAGCCCCTTATCTAGTGATATTTCAGAAAAAATTTGCCATGTACGACCGCTTTTTTCCACGAGATTTGTGTATGCACTTTTCACGTTTTTTAGCTTAGTTTTTCTTCTTATTAAACACACCTTCATATACAAAAGTATATTGAGCAAATGTAGAGAACAACCAGTTTGTATTTTAACAACTAATTTTAATTTAACTGTTTTTATTCTCCAACTCGCGCAACGCTGTTCACAATTGCACGCGCGCCAACTCTGAATGCCAAAAAAGTTTGTACAACTGAACGAAGTGGCCAGTTCTGTTTTAAGGGCTTGACTTGGGTGATACTTGAGTGCGCTACCTTACATATATGAAATTTCTAACTTCCCTTGAAACTGCACTGCCAGTATGTATTAAATTTTAACTTAAATTAATTACTTACAGCGCTATTTTTCCAACCTCGTGAATTATGAAATGCATATACTTTAAGAGACTTTAATGTTTGAAATGTGTCGTATATGCTCAGTCCAATGTGTAGCGCCGTTTTCCGTTCGTCCGCGTTTTGTAGCACTTTGTTAACCAATCACGTGGCGTGGTGTATTTCCGCTTTCAGTATGGCAGCACTGTTCGTTTGACAGTAATTGAGATAAATAAATTTAAATGCGATTTAATAATGCACGGTGATATTTTTTATTAAATTTTTGTAATTTTCTGTTTCTATATCTTTCATCAATGCTTGCTCTCCGACGTTTGACTTAAGCTTTTGATATGTTGGCAGCTCTATACTTCAGCTGCCTAATTATTTTAGATTGTGCTATGGGCACACTGTTTGTTTGCCGGTCTGCTGTGCATGCCGAAAAAATAGTTTTGTTTTTCCAGTTATTACAATTCTACATTAAGCAATAAAAATGGCCGACGATGAACAAGACGACCAAAAGGAGTACCGTTGGGAAACTGGCTATGAAAAGACTTGGTAAATTCAGAGGATAGTTGTCGTGTTAATTTTGGCTATAAGTCGAATTGTGTTGTGCTACAGGGAAGCCATCAAGGAGGATGATGACGGACTGCTGGACGGTGCTATTGCCGATATTATACAGAAGGCGAAACGCAAGCGACAGGCGGATAAGACTAAACAGAATCGCCTGGGCATGATGCGGCACATGTTCATTGTCTTAGATTGCTCTGAGTCGATGAGCGTGCCCGATCTGAAACCCACACGTTTGTTGTGCACCCTTAAGCTGCTGGAGATCTTTATTGAAGAGTTTTTCGACCAGAATCCCATCAGCCAGCTGGGCATTATCGCGCTAAAGGCAAAGAGAGCGGAGAAAATTACCGAACTGACTGGTACTTCGCGAGTGCATCTCAAGGCCTTAGCAAGGTGAGTTGATGGAATATTTTTGAACAGTTGTAAGAGATACCTTGATTATCCTGCTCTCTTGCAGCCTGGCAAATGTCCCTCTAACCAGCGAGCCCTCATTGCAAAATGGATTGGATTTGGCTTTGAAGACACTTAAGGTGGTCCCATCGCATGCATCGCGGGAGATCGTCATTATCATGGGCTCGCTAACTACCTGCGATCCAGTGGATATTAATGTAACAATAGATGAGCTGAAGAGGGAGCGAATACGCTGTTCGGTTATTTCGTTATCAGCGGAAATTCACATCTGTCGCTATTTGACCCAACAGACGATGGGCACCTTTGGTGCTGTGTTGGACGATGCACATTATCGGGATCAGTTGTTGTCTCAGGTGGATCCGCCACCCGCTGCAAAGACACAGGATAACTCACTGATACGCATGGGCTTTCCGCACAGCAAAAACGAGGTGGAGGGCAAGGATGCACCGCTATCCATGTGCATGTGCCACATCGAAAATCTTGAAGAGCCCAGCGAATTGTCCACCACCGGCCATCATTGTCCGCAATGCAACAGCAAGTATTGTGAGCTGCCAGTCGAGTGCCAATGCTGTGGACTGACGCTGGTGTCAGCCCCCCATTTGGCCCGTTCCTATCATCATCTGTTCCCAGTGCCCAACTTCGAGGAATTGTCTTATGACATGGTGCCACCGGCATCGCCTGACTGCGGCAGCTTGCGCAAATGCTATGCCTGCATAAAGGTGCTGAATCCCGTGACAGACAAAACCGTTTTCAAGTGCGGCTACTGCAATCAGTTCTTCTGCATAGATTGTGATATATTTATTCATGAGACACTGCATGCCTGCGTGGGCTGCAACACAATACCAGGCGTTGCTGGCTTGGTCTACCAGAAGCAAGGTGGCAAAGCCACTGGCAACATGCCGCAGCACCAGCATCAGCAGCAGCAGCAGCAGCAACAACAACAACAGCAGCAGCAACAACCGCAGCAGCAATCTCAGATGATGCTGCCTTCCACTTCCAAGCAACGCACTCAGTTTAATATGTAAGATTTAATGAGTCGAGTTGTTCACTAAAAAAAGCGTTAGTTTATGGATTAAACTATATTTAAGAACTAAAATTGTATTTTCCTATGCATACAAATAACAATAGTTTATTTTTTATATATAATATAAAATTTGATATTTGTTAAAAATGCGTTTTTTATTAAAATTTAAACAGTGAAATTCCTAAGAGCTAAATTAATACTAATTACAAGTTAGATCGAAAGGAAGTTGTTTTGCAAAATTCAAATAAAAAGATGTTTGTGAAGACGTATATATAAATATATAAATCGCGCAGATTCCAGTTCTAAAATTGCAATTTTATTTAACTACAACTACTTAATTATGAAATGTATCTTTGTTGTTGTTGCCTTTATTTTGTTTTCTCATTTGTGAATGATCACTGTGTTGATCATTGTTGTAGCTATAATTGTTGTTGTTGTTGCTGTTGTCGTTCACAGTTAATTCTTGTCATTTGGTTCTATGTATTCAGCTTTCGAACTTGGCGTATCTTTTGTTTGCGGCTCGAGCGAGTTCAACGCCAACGTTCGCCGCACACGGTCGCGTTTTGGATACAATTTGTTTATACATAGCTTTGTTATAAATAATATTCGCTGTCTAGTTTGGCAGGTGTTTTTCCAAAGTACTTTATTAACTGTAATAACACTAATTCTTGCGCAATTGTCAGGTATGTGAAGTGAAGTTTTAAAATGGGCTAAGGGCAAATTAAGTTAACGCCTAGATAGTGGTGCGTGCCTCATGCCTCGACTTCAGTCGAAAGCGCTTCAGCTCTTTATAATATTTGTAAAAACATAATATTAATATAAAATTATTGGAGCTGGAATCTATGTGAGAAAAGAAACAAAATACAAAATATATGTCTAATCTATTGACCAGTTTGCACATTAAATATTTGATATTTGGTTTATATACTACGAAGTAATAAAGTTTTATGGCCTAAAACAGAACGTCAATGACACTGGCTTAAACGGGTTGTGAACTGGTTTTTACCAAGTTAAACTGCAACAGAAATCATCATTCATATTTGTCTGGAAGTATTGAGTCGAACGATTTACAGGAAAAATAATATATTTAAGATTATAAATTTAAAAGACATTCAGCTAGATATATGATAGGGCTGTAAAACAAATGTATTATTTATAAATCATTGAAGATATATATTAAAATAGGAGTAAATTTAATAAGAGTGACTTGAACATTTTAGTTTTGATTTTGTGGAACTGATTTATTAGATAATAGTCATAGGCATAATAGTCATCAATATTTTATATATAATTACAAGTCACTGGTTATTTCTCAAAGTGTAATCAAGAAGATAATAAATTTTTTAAGTTGTACACAAAATTAATTGATTCTCCGTGTACTCGCAGTGAACAACCTTATAAGAGAACGTTCACATAAAGCCTCAGCTCTTAGCCCGCTCAATTAAACTGTGCTTCAAGCACATTTGATTTGATTTGTCTCTGATTAGAATGTAGTTAATTATGTGTGTGCTAATAGATCCTGTTTATGAATCTAGATATGCACCCAGCTAGATATTTTAGCAATTACGAGCTCATAATATATATATATACTCATAATATATGTATATAAATATATGCATGTATATATGTATTTCCCCTGACACTTGCTATTGCGAACCTTGCACCAGTTGTGATTGAAGGCATTTCATTGCCGGAGAGATCAGCATTTTAGTCACTGCACAAATAGAGACAATTCACACAGTTAACTGGCAGCCAGACAGGTCGGCCAACCAGATCTATTCTAACTAATTACTGGACTAGCTGAGGCACACTATATGTGCCAGTTCTATACTTAGCTGATGCTCTTCCGGATCTGAATTACGCTACCTGCCCCAGAACGCCAGCTGTAAATTAGCTAATAAATAATACTTGGAAAACGTGTGCACTGAAAAAAATAATCAGATTAGAAGTGGGTGATAGAAAAGTCGAACTCTTTTAGATTAGTGTTAATCAAAAGAGTGATAGATAAATATTAAATGGAAATTTAATGTAATTCTTTAAATTCTTTTATTGTATAATAAATATAGTTATTAAGAAATAAAATGTTGCTAGAAATTTGCCATACAAATTTGATCACAAAGCAAAGACTTTAAAGAGTTTCCAAATAAAGTTTGGTTTAAAGAATTTTTATATAACAGTCACAGTATATCAAAGTATATCAAGTTCTAGAAGCTATTTCCAATTGAAGTACATTTCAATTAGAAATGCAAACTGAAAGTTTGCTTTTAATAAAATTCTCTTTTCACCTCAAACTTATTTTATACAACTTTCTTTGAGTGTACCCTATAATGCAACTCGATATATGCAGTTTAAAGTAGTTCAGCAATTGCCAGCAATTAGTCTTAGTCTTAGTCTATTACAGATGTTTAAAGTTTGATCCATAATTAGGCTAAATTGCATAGGGGGAAAATATTCGAATATGAATATGCAGATAGTGGGTGTAACCCATTAGCCTGGCCCGCGGGCTCGAAAAATAACCTTAGATAACCTTAGTTCATAGTCAAATAATTTATGCTGGAAATGCGCCTAAAAGTGGGCTGCACAAATTTGCCAGCCAGGCAACCGAAGGAACTTTTTGATGCTGAGGCAAAACTTTGAGCTCGACTAATCACTTGTTAAGTTATTTGTTAAGGCATCTACAGTTTGTGTGCCAGTATACAGAATGAGAGAGAAGGAGAGAGAAGGAGAGAGAAGGAGAGAGAGAGGGAATGAAAGGGAAAGGGCGGGGATGCTGGTTGGGCAACAGCAGGAGATAGGCTTGGCTTTTGGGGCCAACCAAAGCATGTTTGGCATGTTAGCTATGAGTTATCCCAGTAGCCTCTGCATCAGCTCGCTTCCTCACTCAAATTCATTTCTGCTAGAGATATTTCAAAGAAATTCCCTGCAAATTGGCTATGCATAATTTTGGAGCTTAAAGCAGCTGATTAGTAAAGGGGCGTGGCTGGGTACAGTCGAAAGTGTGCGTAGTTTGTGTGAGCACAATTGAAGCTCAGATTTGTTATTTCTATTATGTTTAATGTTCCAAAATAAAGTGTATATATATTAGATAGAACAGTTGAAAATAGAAGAATTATTGTTATTAAAAGAAAAACATAATTTCAATTGAAAAAGTTTATACGACATCAATGTGCTATATGTCACTCAAATGGGAATTCAAGACAAAAATCTAGTTTACTGTTTTCCGCTAGTTGGAAAGCAGATAAATATACTTCAGATGTTATATGCTCGTAAATACACAATTAGTGGATACCCAACTAGTAAATACTCTGCTTTAAAATCGATATATTTAAATATATATACATGCAAATACCAAGGAAAACAGCTGCCCAAACATGAATCAGGTAAAATGAAAATTATTAAAAACAAAGCTGTTTTCCTCTATTTATATATACCTACATACATATATTCTCTTATTTGTACATATATTCTTTTTATTATATATAAAATAAATATTCAAAAAATGATATAGTATATTTATGATTGGGGCTTATAAATATCCGTCTGCGGCATGCTCGGCTTATTAGCATTAAGTTTTGGGGTTTGGCGCAGATTAAAATTAATGTCGCTAAACAAACTGATTAGTGAGGTGTGAGAAAAAGGCGTCGCAGCCAATACAAACCAATAAATAATATCAATTAGCATTTGCGGAGTAATTTTTATGCTAAAGGAACTCAGCTTTTGCTGTTGGATTTAGACAACATTGAGGTAGCCAAGTTTTAAGTGGATCTCGCAATTTATGAATGGGTTAGAGCTGAATAAATACACCTGGAAAAAAGCCGAGGCTAATAAATAATGCCATTTGATGAAAAGAATATATAAAATAAATGCTGTATAGACAGGGTATATACACAGCTAGATGCTATATTTCTTGCCTTCTTTTTTAACTTCATTTCCATTTCCCATATATACTAATTTAATATGATTTTACTGCATAAATTAAATTAATTGCACACATAGGCAACATCTGTCATTTTTTGTTAGCTCTATTTTCTGTTTTTGTTATGCATGACATGTTATTAATAAACATTATTGTTATTTTTTGTGCCTTGCTTTGACAAAAGAAATACCACAAATATGGTCAAAGAATTGTTAGCATTTGTTGTTTAATTTTGTATTTATTTTATTTATTACATTTATCAAGGCAAAGCAGCAAAACAGATGGCAAATAATTTCCGGTAACATTTTAGTTGGTAAACCCAGAGATCCAGTTTTTTCTTTCTGTTTTGGCCCCTTTATAAATTGGCAATTAATATCACAAATTCATTTTTTTCTTAACAAATATTTGTTTATTAACTGTGAATGCAATTATTTAAGATATATATATATTGTTTAATTGCAAATTATGATAGGCATGGAGAGTAAAGTGGTTAAAAGAAATAAGAGTTGACTGACTTAGAGATACCCATTGGTATGGGCTTAATAAATGATGTATTTACGCCTGTTAAGGGGGCGGAAAAAACTCATTAATTTGCCTTGTTTTATATTATTAAATACAGTAACAATATAAATTAAAAAAAACAAAACATAACTAGCTCAACTCCTAAGTACTTTTTTCTCTATTTTTAATTCATTTAATTTTTAAACCAAACCGATAATTTTGCTTAAAAGTGTAGTTAGTTGTGGTTAAACTAACTAAGTTTATGTTTTTCTCGTCAGCTTTTTGTGCACGTGAAACCTTCACACGTTTACCTTGAAGCGTGGCTACCTCAAGTCTCTATTCGAAACAGTGAAATATGCACACAAATTCCCCCGATATCAATTGAATTACAAATTGCCAACTGCAAGTGCTATTTATTTTTAATTACAATTAAGCTGTAGATGAGTTATAATAATATTCAAGTTTCAGACATTTGTGGTGGCACGAATCAGTTAAGTTTAGCTGTTTATATAAAATTCTGGGAATTCCTTTATCTAATCCACATATTCTGTGTAGCGATCATTGAATCACCTTTTATGATACTTTATATATTCTTAGCATTTAATCACGTGGCCGCAGTTCATTGTCATACTTAGGGTATGCATTAAAGCAATTTATAATATAAATATTGCGTATAGCAAATTGATTAACGTTTTGTTATAGTAAACCTTACGTAAGTGAGACGTATTTGAGTAGACGAACATATACTCTACATACATCTACATATTCGTTTAGAAACTCTATATAAATCGCTAATCTCTTAGCCGCCTTTAATCATAAATATCTTAAAGTTAATCTCTCAAAAATTGTAATCATTTACTATTTTCTTAATGTGCAATACCCTGTAAATATTGGCTACTGTCTGAATATAAAAACCTCTGCTGCATACGCATTACCAGAATATTTAATATTCCATCAATTTTAAATAGCGCATGCATATTTATTACTTTTTAATTATTTAATATTTAATTTGCAAAACAACTTCTACCACTCCTTTTTTTTCTTTCAATTAAAAAAATATGTTAGTCGAATATACCTTACTTATACTCCCTACAGAGTATTTCCCATAATAAACAGTTAACAGACTTGTCGTTTTGATTTTTAATTTCGATTCCCTTTTGGCACTGATTCATTATTCATTCCTTGGCTCTGTCATTT
The DNA here is from genome assembly GCA_037075325.1 of Drosophila mayaguana. NCBI lineage: Eukaryota > Metazoa > Arthropoda > Insecta > Diptera > Drosophilidae > Drosophila > Drosophila mayaguana. Next base: position 2,705,083 of record JBAMCG010000103.1, read on the forward strand.
GAGTCGACTTTATTCATCCGTTTCGTACGCACTTTAGCAACTTATTTTCGTATATTTCAGTTGAAAAATAACTAAAATTTTATTTGGTTTTATTTTAGCTGTTTTACTGCTGTTTGTTGTGTGTCTTCTTTTTGTTTCATTTAACGAGCCGAAGGCACGAGAGAAACGTATGTGCAAATATGCAAATATTATATAAAATAAAGTGAAAAAACGTGAATGTTGAATAAATTAAGTAAATAAGCGCGGTACACAAATATTCATTTCTTTTCTTGTGTTTTTGCTTTTTGTTCTTTCATTTTTTTGCTTTTCAGTTTTGCTTTCCAGTTTGCCACTTCACAAGCCTTTGGAGCTTATTTTTGTTTATCTTTTGTAATGTATAAAATAAAAGTGCATCAGGAATTGGGAATATATTTAATTCTGAGTTTTCGTTGAATGCATTTCGGAGCGAGTTGTGCGTGTGCGAACGATAAAACACAAATTGTGAATAAATAAAAATAAACAAATATTGTGTAAAACATATATATTGTAAATCAAGGTAAAATTATAAACAAATTATTTTTTTAATAAAATATTTATATTTATAATTAAAATACAATATTTTTTTTAAATTATTTTTTTTTTAATATTTTATTTTTTAACAAATCAATTCAAGAATTTTTTAATCATTTTTGAAAATATTTATTAAATACAAAAAATAATAAATATAACTTATTTCATTATTATGAAGATTAATGTGTATAGAAAGAATTATGAAAATACTTAAATAATAAATAAAGAAATATTTAAATAAAATAAAATATATTAAATGACTAAAGAATAAACAATTATTAAATAATATTTTAAAAACTTTTGTCGAATTTAAAACGTTTATATACACATTGGGTATATATTATATACAGTTTCAGTTGGGTTTTCGGCCTGTTTTTCGGCTTTAAATGTTCTTTTCTGTTTGCGATCTCTTTTCTGTTTTATGCTTTACAGCAACTTTCTTTCTGTCTTCTTTTTGTACTATCAACACACATGACATCATTTCTGTTTATTTTACAAATCATTTTGCTCATTCTTCATTTTACATATGGGAAACGCAGTTTCGCTGTGGGTTGCTTTGTATAGATCTGATGATTAATTATCAAGTTAAGATTAGAACATCATTGGGTTCTTTTCTATTCACTCTGTGTGCCAAATAGAGAAGTTGTTAAGATCCGAGAGGCATACTCAAATGCAAACATAAATTGGATTGTCTAAGTGCTATATGGTGTTAAGAGTCTTATACTCTATACAAAGTAAATTATGAGCCAAGGTCTTTGGGTTTATGGCACGCGTTTGCCTGATAGATTTACAAGTCATAAACTTTTTGATTTCCCTTCACCTGGCAACAGAGCTCTTGACAATTCTCCGTATCACTGAAATAAGTAATCGAATAAATTATCATCAATTGATTAAATATGATTTTTATGCCTTAGTCCTACAGTTGTTCAAAGGTACTTTGATTCTTATCAACTCACTATTCTATAAATTTTATAAGAGTAAAACATAGGTTATAAGTAGATGACGTATAAGAACTGTAACAAATATAAGAGCGCGAGTAGTAGTATAAGGAGTAAATGAAAGACAATTATGAATACATTTTATAAGAGTGAAGTATTTCTGATACGCAAAGTATACGAATTATAAGAGAGTAAAAGAGTCGTAGTAGAATAAGAAATATATTCCAAGCACATTCACATATACAATATTATTATACTATTAGTAGTTCAAAAGGAGTTAGTCACCATAGCTAAGCATTAAAGCTAACTCTTGCATAATCATCACAGAGATTTAACTAGATTTATTTTGGGTTGGTTGGCTTATTTTTTCCAGCAGATGAGCATTCGCTCGTAATTAGCTCGCTTGAGTAACCCTTGCAACTTTGGCTTTGACTTTTTCGCAGCCGGCATGCAAATGTCAAGAATCTCTCCGTAGCCCCAGCCGACATAGGCAACGTCAACTTCGTACGGCTACCCATTCAAGAATACGCCCTCTCCACTGCACTACCCACTCCCTTTTCATTCTGCTGTTCGTGCATACGAAATGTACGGCATACGGTGCTTCAAAGTCACAAACAATTTTCAAGCCACACTGAGCACTCAACAAGCCGCATTAAAATACAAGCTATTGTAATTGTTATAAATGCCTCGCCTCCTCCTCCACCTACTCCATTCTCAGCCTCCCAATAGATGAACAACGAATCTTCCATCCAGTTTTGTTTTTCTATTTTTTTTTTATTATTTTATTTTCAAATTCGTCATTTTGTAATGAGAAATGTTGCACGAACAAACAGTTGTTACCTGCCTCTTCAACTACACTCTAACTTTCAAAAAATATAACAAAAAACATGTATAAATTATATTGTTTATGTTATTTGTATAGTGGAGCGAGTTCAGTGACTTTGCCTGCTTTTAACTGTAGCAAATGATACAGTGGGTCTCGAATTTCACAATTTGCAATTACAAGCTGACAGCGGAGATGATAATTGTGACGATAACAAAAGTTATATTTCCTATTGTAATGAGCTTGCATTATATTCATAATTTCGCAGTAGTCATTTAAGATAACTAATTCCCTTTAGAAGAGGGAATTATAAGTAACATGCAACCGCAGCTTCGGTAATATAATGTATTCTAACTGCTGCTGCTGTGCATAGCAGACTGCTATCTGTACGAGAGATGTTTAAGTAGAAAACGCATAAATAAGAATACATTGTAGTAGACGTAGTGTGTAGTAGTAATTGTAGTAGTTGTAGTAGTAGTTGTAGTAGTAGTAGTTGTAGTAGTAGTTGTTGTAGTTGCATTGGTAGCATACAAAAGGTCATTATCTTATAGCAGTATTGAATAAGAATATAAGAGTCTTTGTATAGTAATGTTATGATAAAAGTGCAGTAGCGCTATACAAAGTATTACCACATTCACCTTAAAATCTAACTCTTATACTCATTTCCTCTTCCACTCTTCTACTGATCTGCATTGCTAGTCTTGTGAATAAAAGTATAAGAGTACAAGAGCAGAAGCATAAAGGAGTATAAATGAGTACAAGTGTATAAGAGTATAAGAACATTAGAGAATTAGAGGATTACAGCAATAGAGCATAAGAGTATTCGAGTAGAACAGCAAGATGTATAAGAGCCACTTCTTTGTAAAGCTAGATTATGAGATGAGTATACATTTAAAGAGTATATATAGTAAAGGGAGCAATTTTGTTGCTGCTCATATGATGAATGAAATAGAATTAGCTAAGAGTTATGTATTGATTTGAGCATATAAGAATAATAAAATTTAATATAAACAAGTAAGGAAGCTCTAGTCGAGACTGCTCGACTAGGAGATACCCTGATCCCTACAAAGAGCTATTCACGCACGCATAAGCACGCGCTCTGCTAACTGCGCAGTAAGCAGCGACTGCGCCTGGGCTGCGCTGCAGTGTGGGCAATACTATGAGAATTTTGTTGCTGAATAATTTCTCCTGTAGTAGGACTATCTTCATGAAACTTTCAGAACGTGATCACAATGTGTAAATGTGTGTACATTCCAAAGCACAAGTCTCTAGTACTTAAAATACGTTTTTTGCAAATTGGGGGCGAAGGGGGCGTGGTATCCAAAATCTGTAAATGGCAAAATCTGCGTATTGATCAGATGTATATACACACCAAATCTGAAGTCTCCAGGTCTAAAAGTATTTAAATTACGGTGAATAAACAAAATCAATTTATCGATTATTCGCGATAAAAAAGTAATCGGACGAGTTATTGAAAAAAAAAGATAAACTTGTACTGCGTATGGTATACATGAGTATGCATACAAAATTTGAAGTCTCTAGCTCTTATATCTTCTGAGATCTAGGCGTTCATACGGACGGACGGACGGACGGACGGACGGACAGACGGACAGGGCTATATCGACTCAGCTCGTCGCCCTGATCAAGAATATATGGGGTCTGCCACGCCTCCTTCTGCCTGTTACATACTTTTCACAAAACCATTATACCCTGATTTCCCATTTTTAATGGGATCAGGGTATAAAAAGTCCGCAGGCCCCAGTTGCCAGTGCTTAACTTTAAGTCACTTTTAATTTGGCATAAACTTTAACAACTAATAAATAAATATATAAATAAATCACAAATAATCTACTTCTAGGTATATAGGTTGTGTATATCAGTTGAACTTGATATACTTTGTTCCTATCTACCAAATTGTTTGCTATATACTCTATTTGTTTGTATAAGCTAGCCACATAGAGCTATAGCTACTGTTATGCCAATTTGGATGTGTTTTCTAGAGCCAAATATCTCCTCCGCCCAACTCTACCCATATATGAGCTACTGAACCAAAAATTCCGCCACCCAAAGTAAACACTTTGGAATTAATAATGCCGTGAGCTATGCCAAAGATTAAACACATTATATATGTATTAGCGAGTACAATAATAGGATAGAATGATCTCTATAGTGTGTGGGTTGTTTGTGTGTCACCTTTCTGTAGTCTTATCATAAGGCGACCTTAAATAATATTTAATAATAATGTCTCACATTAAAACCCCCCGCAATAACTGTAATCAAGTGAACTATATGCGATTGTGAATTCTCGTCACGAGTCGCTCGTGCCTAAAGTCTGTAAATATTTGCTCGAGAACGCATACATGGAATAGATCATAAATTATATATGCCGCAGTGCAGCAGAGCAAAGGGAGATCAAGAAAAGAAAGCTGAAATAATTGCAAATGCCAAAAAAACTAAACTTTGATAAGTTTTTTAAACGATTTTTGCAAGCTATCTAGTTTCAGGAAACCCTCCTAACAAATATTGAGACGCCTCTGCATTTGAGGGGAAAGAAAGTACTTCATTCCTTATCTAAAAAAATATCATTGCAAATGCTTTTACATTCCAATTATCAAGACAGAAATAAACAAGTCTCAGATAATGCCAAGAGTTCAAGATAAAAACCGAAAGAGAACGAGAGAGTTTGTAAGAATGAGTGAGAGGGAGGGAGAGAGAGAGAGAGAGAGAGAGAGAGAGAGAGGGAGAGAGGGAGAGAGAGAGATGCAATAGCCAATCTACAACGGCCAAATAGCGTCTGTGTTATCAAGTCGTCGACACAACATGGAAATTATGTTCGCCCCGGCTAAAATCGTCATAATGTGCAATTATCTCTTATCTGCCCGTCTAGCAGAATGCTTCATAGATGAATGGTGCCTACTTTAATTGCGATCGCCATAAAGGGAATCAACTTTTATAGCACACAGGCCGACTTTGCACTTGCCAAACGCGTGTTTCCCCCATACTGAGTGTCGAATATACTTCAGATGTCTGGCCAGATGAAACACCACTTGCGCACTTAGGAAGTCATATACTTTGATATTTTCTATATTTATGACAAATTATATGACGAAAGTTGAAAGTTAAGAGGTAGCTCATAAAAACGAAAACTAGAATTTATAATTTTATGAGTCAAATCAAATAAACGAGCCATAAGGTTATCAAAGGCAACAAGACTGGCCAATTGAGAAGAAAATCGAAATGTAAATATATATGATTATTGTTAGCAGCTCAACATTTGCACAAAGCGTGTTCAGTTAGCCCTAGACTTTGAGACTTCTGACCATATGATATATAAATTTTGGTATTTTCCGTATTTATGGCACTTCAGATGCAATAACCAGAAATATCTGCAATTGTCTTTTATTGGGAGTTATAAAAAAAAACTGAAGTCTGGAAATTTTTAATTTTATGACAGATTTTGTTTCTGGTTTAAAGATTATGAGAACGAACGAATCGAAGTTATTTATAATTAGTGGTTTATCAATTTTGCTCGTCTTATAAAAGGTCAAAGAAACAGTTGTATATAGATAAATGTGTATATTGAATGAATTATTTAATAAATTTGATAAAATAAGGACAAAAATCAAATTACTCTTGGTACATCTATATATAAGAATATAAAGAATTATATTATAAAAATATTTAAACATAAATTAAAAAATCATAGAACAAAATCCAGTTAAACCTATTTTTTTAGTTTCAGTTAATTTCAAGGAATATCTTTGAAATCTTTTTTGAAGATTTATTAAGCGTGTTTTCGAGGCTAACAATTAAAATGCTTATGGACAGTTGTTAAGTATCTAAGTAAACAATAAATCCAACTGACGTCAAAGTCCAAAATGCAATCGAAAATAACTGTACAAATAGATATTTTATTTGTTGCAGACAAACAGAAAACAGAAATTTATGACATTTTACTATAAATCATGAGAGCGCAAAAAAGTATAGAACTCTACTTTTATACATATATATATATATATATATATATATATATATATATATATATATATATATATATATATATATAAGTGGAGACATATGTATATACAGCTATTCATAAATTAGATAAATATTATTACGATATGATATCAAAAGCTATCAAATACTATATATGAGTGGTACCTCAGCTTGTTGCAGTGAAGATGTTTGATATAGGAATATACATATATTATATAGTATATATACATGCACACATTGTCAAGGTGTCAAAATACGGAAAGCCAAAACAAATAATTGTCCAATATAAACGGTGCAAATAAATAGTGCAAATATTTGCAAGTAATTGAAAAATAATTAATTGGGCCCAATTCAATTAGCAGTTAAATTCGTTATGGCTCATAGCGGACTTGTGACGCCCCTGGCTTACTTAGTGACGTCACAAGCCGTCGCGATTGAACTGTGAATTGAATCCGTAAGTCAGCTCTAATAAAACCACAAACAGTGATTGCGCTATAAATGTGGTACGATGCGAGTTGGATTCGAGTGGGAGTCGAGTTGGACTACCTAGGAAGCTGATCGGTTAAGGTTCTCAAATTTCATTCGCTGTTGTTGCTGTTGCTGCTCGTTGCAAATCAATGTGTCTTTAGGCCAAGCCACTCGCTTCGGCAATGTGTTTTGTTTTGTTTTTTTTTTTTTGATTTGTTTTACCAGTTTATCTGGTGTTTCTATCCATTTACAGCTCTAGATAAAAACATAGTTAAATTTAGAAAAAAATGCGTCGAGTCATTGATCGAGTTCGAGGCTGAACTTTGTAGTCTTTTTGGCGCCTTCTGTTGGTCAAGTTGATTTTGACTGGTTGTTGTTGTTGTTTTTGTTTTTCTTATTGACTGGCAATTTCGCCATAGAGTCTAACGGAAAATTACTGGAAATCTAGTTATACGGCCACAAAATGCAACGAGAGACGACCCAATGAGCCGTGTCATGTGATCTACCAGCTGGTAATGTAAGCTTTGCTAGTTTATCTTCAGTCTGAACTGCAGTTGCACATGCAAGTTGAGTGTTGGTAATCCAGCTAACTTTATCCTAAGACAATCCATTTGGAAATTTGAAGGCTTACATTGAGAGTTTCGGATCAAGCACCTATTGATATGAGTTAGACAGTTAACTGATTAAGTCAGGCTATAGGTTTTATTTTTCGATTTTTCATAATGTTATTAGCTATTTAATGATATTTTTATATTCTTACATTATTACATTATTATATTATCCCATATATTTCTATGCCATTTTTTCGATAAGGTCTCTTGCTCTCTCTTTCATAAGAGAAACCTTAGCTAATATGTATTTTTCTAACTGTTTCTTGAATGAGCCCACACTATCTACCCACTGTGTCTATCTCTCCATACGATGCGTAAGCGTGTCAAGGTTAATTCATGGTTAGCATACTCTATAAGTCATCAGCATTACAAGCGCGCTTACAATGGAGCGCATTCTCAACAGCTTTTACGTGTTTTGGGTTGACATTTTTAACGACATTTTATAACTAATAAAATGTGCTGGATTGATTGTAGAGTCAAGGGTTTGGACTAAGTTCGATGGACGTGTCTGAATACTTTTGGCTTCTCTTATCAAGTGTAAGACCCACACGCCCGTCTCCAATGGGACGACAAGTGGTCAGTAAATGTAGTTAACAAGCTGTCAACGTTTAGACATACTCGTAGTTCCCCCTCGTTCACCCGATATGCGATCCATGGCACGAGCGCCATATGACGCGTGCTGCAGTAATGGAAGCAGCTAGAATATACCCTGGCTTGTGGAAATTACAAGAGAGCGTGAACATACCGAACCGTCGTTATATCGGGAAGATAGTTAGGTTTACTCATATAAGTTTGTCTAGTGACCAGAATAAGCGGAGTAGTTATAACCAGATTCTACTGTATAATTAAATTTATTCTAAGTTATTCTCAGTCTTGAAGCTAAGCTTACCTTTAGGTAAGTGAAGGTTGAAAATTTTAAACTAGGTATAGCTTTCAGTTTTGCATAAGTGTGAGATTAACTAAAAATCAGCTGAAAACGTTTGTTGACGATTTATATGATCAGAAAACTGAAATCTGACAAACATACCTAAGGTTTATATTGAAATCGTCCGCTGTGACATAAGCTGGAAGTTTAAAGAGTAAACAAACACGTAATATATATTTTTGTTGCCTCACATTGAGAGAGGCATGAAATATATTTACAATATGACTGAATGTCGCAAGGAGAAGAAAGAGCTCCAAACTTGTATATGTCTACTTAAAAACACATTAATTATTCATGAAATACTAACGAGAACTGTTAAAATCACAACAAAAATAAATAAAGTATTAAATTATTCTGCATTTATGCACACATAACTCTTTCAATATTCTATTTTAATTAATGCATTGTTTCTTCTCAAGTCCATCATGCCTGACTCTCTTCACTTTATTGCAATATGTCTCACATACCCTGTTAATCTTATCGCTAGTGACGTCAAAGGTCGTTCTGTTTAACTTATCTACAGCTGCCAGGGTTCAAACCAACACCAACACCACCACCTACAACAGCAACAACATCGAAAAAATGGTTTTATTAACAACAACAAGAGCAAGAGAAATATATATTAGCCAAATTCGCAGCAGTCGAATCGGTTTGATCCGGAAATACAACGCTGGATGAACACGCTCAGTCGCTGTCGACGTCGACGTTGCGCTGCCAACGTTGTCGGCTGTTCGCTTTCGTTAAGAAAAAGTTGTTAACAAATTGTTGTTGCCAGCACTGGCCGGCAGCCAGGGCAAGGCTTTAAGCGTACAAAAGCCAACGCCGCACGATCAGAATAACTTTGAAGCGCGTCGCGAGCGGTTGTTCATATTGGCTGAAACTGAAACAAAGTTTAATTCGTTTTATTGGTTCGTAAGAGCGTTATTAACTTCTGCTATCAAATGTCAATTCGTTCCTAAAGTGGAAAAGTGTTACCCAATTCTTCGGGCCTTCGAAACAAAGTATAAAAAAAAGGCATAAGCAATAGCAAAAGCATAAGAAAAACCAAGAGAATCTACAAGTATGTGTCAATTTCACTTAAAAGTTAACTATTAAATATAAAATAATATAAAAATATATAATCAAATATGAAATTCACTTAAAAGTTAACTATTAAATATAAAATAATATAATAATAGTAAATCAAAAACTTTGCGTGTGTTTGTGTGTGCCGAAAAGAAAATTATTTTTAAATAACAAAATAAATCAATAAAAATAAATTTATTTAAAAAATAACTAAAACAATTAAATAAAAGGAAAATAAATTATATAAAAATTAAATATTAAAAATGATATATAATATATAATTTTAAGGAATACTACAATTACAAGCTAATTAAAAAGTATATTCATAACTAATAATTAAAAAATTAACTATAACGCCTTTTTATGGCTTATAAAAAATATTGTGTAACCTACAAAGCGCAAATGTCTAAGTTAAATGCAAGCTTTTATCAGAAAAAAAGCACAATTAAAATATGTAAAAAAGAGAAATAAAAATATGTATATTAAATGCGAGGGTAGCATGATTATATACATATGTATATATATATCTGCCATGAGTGAAACACCTCTATAAATCACTGGCAAGACAAAACTCGTTTCGCTTAGTTTTTGACCTAATAGAAGTGGATTAATGGAACGATGAGATCATAGTTGAGTGTTTAACTCTGTTATCAACAATTCACTTCAAAGTACAAGTACAAAAATGAGCAGAATTTCAAGTGAAAGTACACAAATTCCATATATAGTACACATATATCATTATTTGTAGATTATACATGGTACGTTCTCTGGGTTCCATATTCAATTCTGACGATTTCTATAATTCGCATTGCTATGCTTATAAGTTTTAACTTCCTGGCAGCTGTTTAGCCGAGCAAGGCAAAAAGTGAGCAACGTGCTTGGCATTAATTCAACTGTCAAGATTAAAAATCAAATTTAACTGTCCTTACGTTGCACACAACTAAATAATTGACCCATAAAATGCGATGCCCACGCCTACAACTTTGCGTGGGAAATTTTGATGAAATACGAAAACTTTAAAATCCATTATAATTCAGTTAACATGCGGAAACGCGCCTTATTTAGACACCATATTTTCATTTCGGCATTACGCATTGATGGACTGTTTTTGATTGTTTATCGTTCATTTGACCATGAACACAAAAACAAAATCCAAAACTAAGATTAAATGCAATAAATTCGAAAATTCCAAATTCATGGACATTTTTATGGCCGTGCTCTATTCGCATAAATCCAAAATTCACTTGTAATTGCATCGAATTCAAGTGCTAAAACCAAATTGCCGTGGACTAATCCTCATACAAGAAAAGAAACAATAAAATTGATATGAAAAACGAGATTAGATACGCCTAGACTGGGCGCGTGCTTCGATTCCAGGAAACATTTCCATTTTGTTCTTTCGATTTTTGTCGTTGTTGTTGATATTGGACTATTGGGCGTTATCAAAATGTCGCCCATGTTGTAGGCGGCGTTGACCCGTTATAAATTCTATCTATATCTACATTGGTGATTACTAATTTATTATAGTTCTGGACAGCAAATATTTCGCTGATAAATTTTACTTGTATTGCCCATAGAAGGTATTTAAAATGTCATTAATTGTACATTCAAGAATTCTTTAAGATTCAGCAATAATTTTTTAAGCTTGTGAAAAAGACACTATGAAAAAAGTTTTAATTATATTTAATTATTCGAAATAAAAAATTGTCATTCCTTACCTTATATATTTTTATAAATTTTTAATTTAAAAAAAATTTAATTTTGTATATTTTGTTTATTGTTTTTATTTTTAATTTTTATATTTTTTTTTAGTAAATGTCTCTTTAGTATCAATTTACTGTGCTTCTGTCTTTTAATCAGCTCAAGGTACAAAACAATTCTTTTACTAATCAGAAAAACTTTCAGTTTTACTGCAAAATAAGATAAAAATAAAACAATATTGTAATAAATTATTAAAGCGTGGAACGAGCTGATTTATGAACGCTGAAACTTATTGGAATGTGCAATTTATCTAATCGCGTCTAATGCCTTGTTCTGTCTATCATATTCACACTTGTATGTGAGTGTTTATATATATATATATATATATATATATATATATATATATATATATTGCTGCAGCCGTGTTCGGTATGACAAATCGCATTGAGTTGAGCCATTAAAAGAACTTGTTGCGATATGGAAAGCTTGAGCCCGAGCGTCATAGCATGTTAGCCTTATCGTCAGATGCATTGAGAGCTGTATGAGATAAGATAATCATGACCTGGACAATGTATAAGTGTTTCAATCGTTTCTAAATCGGGCTACAAGTATTACATGCTATAAATAGTGATGTTGTGCGCATAATAGATCTCTATTTAAGATGTAATTGTCTTACAATATTAGCAAAAATGACTAAAAAGAATTGAGGGAAAATTGTTAAAAATTTATAAATAAATATAGGTTACATATATAACATTTTACACATATTTGAGCAGCAGTAGATTATTTATTTACGATATGACTTTATTTGTAATAGTTAGATATTTTATATATAAGCAGCACTACTACAAACATAATAAGTGTAAAGCAGATTAGATTAATAAAAGAAACGGCGAATCACATTTAATTGAAATAATATATTTAAGTGGAATTTTCAAGCCCACCAAAATTGTAACAAAGTCTATAAAACATAAATGTATAAATTAAAAAAAAAAAAAATTGAAAAATAAAAAATCAGTGCATAATAAATAAATATAAATAATATTTAAATTAATTATTATTTAAATTTATATATATATATATATATATATATATATATATATTTTCATTTAATTAAATATTAATCAAAGAATATAATTTGAATTTTCAGTCATGTTGAAACTATGGACAGCCCTGACCCGCCGTAAAACGGACGATGTTCATGAGAGCGAATCGATGTTGGCCCGTGTGCTGAATCTCTTTGATCTGACGGCACTCGGAGTGGGCAGCACACTGGGACTGGGTGTTTATGTGCTGGCTGGCCAGGTAGCCTACAACATCGCGGGTCCAGCTGTGACCATATCCTTTCTGATAGCTGCCCTCGCGTCGGCATTTGCGGGCATTTGCTATGCGGAGTTTGCGGCTCGTGTGCCCAAGGCGGGCAGCGCCTACGTCTACAGTTATGTGACCATTGGCGAGTTTGTGGCGTTTACGATTGGCTGGAATCTGATATTGGAGTACGTGATTGGCACGGCGTCAGTGGCGCGTGGCTTGAGCGGTTACTTTGACTCGCTGATCGATAACAACATGTCGAAGGCGCTCACCGACGCGATGCCCATCAATGTGAGCTTCCTGGGCGACTATCCGGACTTTTTGTCCTTTGGCATGGTGCTGCTGCTCGCTGCGCTGTTAGCCTTTGGTGCCAAGGAGTCCAGTTTCTTGAATAACATTTTTACCACTGTAAATTTGGTAACAATTGGAATTGTGCTCGTTGCTGGTGGCATGAATGGTGAGTACTTATATTTATGAGCATTGCAAAGAGAGGCGATATGTGGCGATTTCTCTAACACTTTTCTATTGCATATCCTTAGCCAATCCGGACAACTGGCGCATTCCTGCCAGCGAAGTGCCTTCCTGGGCCGGCACTGGTGGCTTTATGCCCTTTGGCATAGCCGGCGTCATGGCGGGAGCTGCTAAGTGCTTTTATGGCTTTGTGGGCTTCGATTGCATCGCCACCACCGGTGAGGAGGCCATCAATCCCAAGCGTAACATTCCCTTGGCCATTGTGGTATCGCTGATCATCATTTTTCTGGCCTACTTCGGCGTCTCCACGGTGCTGACCATGATGTTGCCATACTATCTACAGGATCCGGATGCACCATTCCCAAAAGCCTTCGATTCCGTCGAATGGTATACGATCAAATGGATTGTGACAATCGGAGCTGTGTTCGCGCTCTGCACCAGCCTGCTGGGCGCCATGTTCCCTCTGCCCCGCATTCTCTATGCTATGGGCAACGATGGCATTCTCTTCAAGCGTCTGTCCAAGGTGCATCCGTATACGAAGACGCCACTGCTCGCCACAATTATCTCTGGCATATTTGCAGCCGTAATGGCCATGTTATTCAACCTGGATCAGCTGGTTGACATGATGTCCATTGGCACCCTGCTCGCCTATACGATCGTGGCCATATGTGTGCTGGTGCTGCGCTACCAGGATGAGCAGATGACCAAGGAGGTCTCGATACGTGCTCCGAAGGTCATCCGACAGTTCTTCTGCAACAGCTACAAGGTGCCCAATACGATGACCTCGGCCATTACCAAATTCGCCATCGTGGTCTTTGCCATCTTCTGCATCATCTGGTGCATCTTCATGCAGGTCTTCGAGACAGCTGAAACTGGCGGCATTGTTGGCCTCAGTGTTGTCGGCCTAATACTCATTGTCATTTGCATTGTGATTGCCCTGCAGCCGGTGTCGACGATTGAGTTGACATTCAAGGTGCCGCTGGTGCCGTTTGTGCCCTGCCTGAGCGTCTTTGTCAATTTGTATTTGATGTTCCAGCTGGACTTGTACACGTGGATACGTTTCCTCATCTGGATAGCCATTGGCTACTGCATATACTTTGCCTATGGCATACGCCACTCAACGCAAATCTCGAGAAATCGCAATCATGCTGAGATGGCTGGCAATGCCATGCAAAGTGCGGATTCCCTCCACCAGCAGCATGAGAATCAAGCCTTCGAGCCGGACTGGAAGGTGGAGAACGGCAATAAGCCGCAATACGAGTATTCGGAAAAGCTGTAAATCGATCTTGGCAACTCGAACGTCTATAGCTGAGCAAGTATTATGAGTTGCCCTGTAGCCTAAGGCTGTGCCCCATAACTGACTAACAAATGAGCTGATATTTAGTTTATATTATGATTTTTATTGGAACGATTTTAATTCAGTGAACAAAAAAACAAAGGAACAAGTATTGTAATTCTCTAAAATTTACTGAGAGCTTTTAGTAGAATTTTTGTTGTTGTGTATTTTTAAATTAATATATAATATTCGAAATAACAAAAAAGTTATTTAAAAAAAAAAAAATGATTGCTGTGGTATATATCAAATTTGAAATTCTTTAACATATTTTATTTTAAATTGTAGCCCAGTAAAAAATTATTAATTAATCATTTAATTTTTATTTTATTTTTTAATCATATAGCTAAAATTTTTTGTTATTTAATTTCTAAAAAAAAATGCCGATAAAACTCTGTACTAAATATGTTCATTCTTAAATCACCTTTTTGGGAATAATAGTTTACATTTTAATAACTCTCAATTTATATTTTACTTTATAAAAAAAAAATTATTTACTACTCGTCAAATTTATATACATAATATTCATTTGTACTATATATTATCTGCTCATTTGTTAGTCAGCTGTGAAAACAGGTTTTCAAAGTTTTTTAGTATATAATATTTTCGAGCCCATAGTAAACCCCACTTATCTTGCTTGTAACTTCAATTATACTCTGAGTTTAGCTTGCATGTGTTTGTGAGAGAGATGAATAGATTGCGCATAAAAATTAAATGAATAACCCATTAGACAGTAGAAGTCTCGCCTTCCAGAGTCTTTATATAGTTCTCTAGGGTTTTTTTGTTATTTCTATGCGCCAGAAATTTAGATACACACGACTTCTTAAAGGCCGCTCAATGCAGATCTTTTTTATTATTATTTTATTATTTTCATTTATTGATGATGTTTTTTATTGTTTTTTATATAAATTTTGCTGCCTTTTGATTTCTGTACATAATGCCCCCGAAATGTTGTGATATTTCTAAATGTATATATATGTATATAGAGTTTTTACATTTTCGCATATATTGATATATATTTGTGTCACAATTCTTGTTGCCGTTATGTAAATGCAGTTTGTAATGTGATTTAAAATATTGTCATAGATTTCTATGCAATCTTACAATCTTAAGCTAGTACTGTATTTATGTTATTTAGCTGATAAGTCAATGCTCCCGCCCTCCCCCTTACCGCACCCAATCATGTACCAAGTTCAAAGAACAAGAAACGAATTTGCCCCCACATTAAATTGTTTATTAAATAAAACAAAATGTTGAATGAATAATGCAATAAATTGTGTCTTATTGGATTTGGATATAAAACAAAATTAATGGAGCTTTAATCTGATCAAGTTGGATTTTATAGCCCCCATGGATTTCTCTCTTGATAAGAGAAAATATTCCTTTAGTGACAGACTTAAGAAAGCATCTATGCTTACATTAGTTGCACATTTTATTATATAAGTCAATATAGCCTAGGTTTTCTGGTTTAATTTACATTTGGAAAAAACTTGTTTTTATATATATAAATGAATTTTACATAGATTAGACTACTTATAAAGCATGAGCTCTGATAAGTTAATTCAACGTTAAAGCAAAAGGACTAAAGCAAGAAATTAAACTAACGGAATTCTGAAGTGTGAGCATATGGAATCGTAACTGTGATACAGGGTATCTGCTAGTAAGTCAAGTACCTTGTTGTTTGCTTAGCTTATCTAATCTTTTAGATTCAATGAAAACTGAGATAAAGAACAGATTTTTAGAGCTTGATTAAATATTTTGCTTTGCTAAACGCAAACTTTTAAATGCCTATGTATATTATTGTTGTTTATATATATTCAAGTATATTTCTTTTATAGCTGAGACAAATCTCAACTGACGCTGAGCTAACCTTAACTTGATTGCCAAATTTGTAGCTGAGGAAATTCACAATGCCGTATATATGTGACCGTATGAAAAAGGGACGCAAAGCAGACCCCGATGATACGGATGACTCCAAGCGTTACTTGAATATCTATAAGTTGATTGCATTGGGCTTGGGCGGCACTTTGTGTCAGGGTATCTATGTGCTGACCGGACATGTGGCTCACGTTCTAGCTGGACCCGCAGTGACCCTGTGCGTTGCCATTGGGGCACTGGTGTCGATCCTGGGCGGCATCTGTTATGCGGATCTATCCTCGCGAGTACCGCGACCTGGCAGTGCCTACGTCTACAGCTATATGATGATGGGTGAGTTTGTCGCCTTCACCGTCGGCTGGAGCATGATACTTGAGTATATGACGAGCACGGCGTCTGCGGCACACTCTCTGTCTGCCTATCTGGATGCCCTGTTGGATCGAAGACTCTCGCAGGCATTTCAAAGTATATTCACCATGAATAGCAGCTACACGTCAAGCTATCCGGATTTTCTGGCCTTGGGTCTGATCCTGTTGTCAACATGTGTGATTGCCTTCGGCACCAAAAAATCGTTCTGGCTGAATCTGATCTTCATTGCCATCAATCTGATAACCATTACACTTGTCATTATATCTGGCAGTACAAAGAGTACATATACCAAATCGTAGCTTAGTTGAATGTTTAACTCAGTTGATTTCCTTCATTAGCCGACATAAAAAACTGGGTACTCAAATCTAAGGATGTGGAAGAGGACATAGGTGCTGGCGGCTACTTTCCATATTCCATTGAAAAAATGTTGAAGGGCGTTGCGATTTGCTTCTTTGGGTTCGTTGGATTCGATTGCATTACCTCGACGGCCGGTGAGGCCATTAAGCCCACTCATAACATACCCATGGCCATTTTTGCCACCATGCTAATGGTATTCTGTACCTACTTATTAATGAGCATCATACTGACTTTAATGATACCCTATTATCTCATCGATCCGATTACCCCATTAACATCCGCCTTTGGATACCATGAAATGTACCATATGCAATCATGCGTCACAGTTGGCTCTGTGCTGGCATTGTGTGCATCCTTGCTCAACTCCATGTTTCCGCTGCAGCGTATCCTGCGAGCCATGGCCCAAGATGGGTTCATGCTGAAGGGCTATGCCAGCGCAAATGGCTGGACAAAGTCATCTGTGTTGGCCACCTTTTTCATGACCAGCGTTGCGGGTAAGCTGATTAGACATCCTTCAAAATATATGAATTATATAAATAATCCTTCATTTCGATTTCTGATTCCATAGCCATAGGTACACTGATTCTCCATTTCGACTTCTTGATACAGCTCTCCATTATTGGCGTCTTGCTGGACTACACCATCGTAGCCATGGGCGTTGTTATACTGCATTACAAGAACGATGACAAGACCGTGGAGGATATCAGCTTTATGTTGGTGATGCGTCAGATTTGCCATGGACGACATAGCGAGACGTCGAATTTCGTGTCTTACTACATTACACGTTTATTTCTTATCATTTTTATCGTCATCTCAACGCTCTTCTGCTTGGCCTTCAAGTGCTTTACCCTTAGTCATCACCTATGGGCCACTATCTTCGTCAGCTGTAGCGCTGTGTTAAATATCGTCTGCATTATCATAATTGGCATGCAGCCAAAGTCAAGGGCCTTGCCGCCATTCAGAACGCCTCTTGTGCCGCTCATACCCTGTCTCAGCATTTGGGTGAATATTTTTCTGGTGTCCACATTGTCGTGGCCGTGTCTTGTGGCTTATTTGACCTGGATGGTGCTCGGATATGTCGTATATTTCACTGTAATTACAGCCGATTTTTTAGGCAAAAGGCTCACCAGTAAAATGGCCAAACAGATGATAGACAGCTTCAAATTTCTGGTGTAAAAAATTTCCTTTTTTTGTTTATTTGTAATACAAATAAAAAAAAAACGCTATTGACTTGATGACTTGCATGGAGGCTGAAAACTGTTGCTACAGTCGACTCCAAATAGTTGGCTAACAAGCTTAGTTTAATGGCAAATAAGCTGGCTTTGTGCACCCACGGCTCTCGACTCTCGGCTCACGGCTCACGGCTCACGGCCCTCAGGCTTCGCCTTTATCACGCAGTTGGGTAAATAATACAGAGGCAAGCCGAGAACACAAACTCGAGCTGAAAAGCCAGATGAAAGTTGCTGGGATAATGCCAACACCAACACGAACACCAACACACACACACACACACACTTGCTCATGTGAGCCAAAGGCGTACGGTCAACAAAGCGTCACTGAGAAAATAAAATCGTTTTTGTGTATCTTTCTTTAGACACGCTTTTCACTGGCCATTTGTTTTTGCTTTTTTGGGCGTCGGACTCACTTATACATTTTTCTGATGCTGCGCCCTTAAAGTAACCACTGGCGGACGCTACATTTCTTGCAGTGTATTCCCTTTTGACTTTCTGTAGTATTTATTGTCCTCACATCTGCGTATGAATGCAATTTTTCACACGCTGTCATTTAGCGAAGTTGCCTTTTTATTTCTGGCAAGATTAACACTCTTTGGCCTGAGCAGCTTAGTTCCAATAAAAGAAAAAGTTCAGCAACAAAAAATAAAATTTTCAATTAACTGAAGTTTCTTTTGCGCTGGTAAAAAAATTTATATTATATATATTTATGTATTTATTGAGTAGTTCATTTAAAAAAAAAATAAATAAAAGAATTTTCCAATAGTCCAATAATAATTCTAAATTGTTTGCCTCTGGGCCAGCATGACGTATGCAAAATGCCAAAGCGGCCGCCTCAAATTACAATAAGCGCTCAAAAGTATGCAATGCAGTTCGCTTCGCACAAGCGATCAAATAATAAAATTTGCAGCCTAAAAGCAGGCAATACAAAATAAACATTTCGACAGCCAATTGCTGCACGATGCTCTAAGTTGGAAGAGTATATCAAATATGCATGTAAAATGATAAATATTTTAAAGTTAACAGAAGTATTAAAAGAAACAAATTGCAGCTTATATTGTATAACACTTTTGTGTATAAGAGTAGCCAAATTTTAGCTGATTTAAAAAAAAAAGTGAGAGTATTTGTTGGGTTCAAGTGTTAGGTAAGCCGTGCCAAACAAAACGCTTTAGAAGACCACACACACATACACACAGACAGATTCGCATTCCACAAACAAGCACAAACACATGCGCACACAGTGGGCGAAAGAGATAGGCGAATGCAAATGCAAATACAAATACTTATACGCGTGACTGTAGCTGTAAATAAATAAACAATAATTTGAGCCACGTTTATGTGTACATGTGTGTGCATGTGCTCGTGTGTTTGTGTGCCAGCATAAAATGTAATACAAACGGTATTGGTAGAGAGGAAGAGGCTCAACATGAGAAGCGGCTTGGAGCGCTTGGCGCGTTGCGGTTTCATTTGTGAGTTTTAATTAAATACGTTTAAATATTTGTTATTTCCGACAGGCAGACAAACCAAACGACCATCAACAACAACAACAGCAACGATGAGCTTCAGCAGCAGCCACCTGGCAAATATTAGCGAAAAATTAGCAAAGTATTTTAAGCGCAACATGTTCGTCCTGTGGTTTTTCAGCGTCAAATCCTCTCTGGCTGTGCATCCATCCTCCTGTGGCACTCAACTCCCATTGCACATCATTTTGTGTGCTCATTGCGTGTGCATTTCATTTATTTATAAATAACGCATAATTAATTTAAAATGCGTGCCTGAAATTGTCGTTAAGTGCTTAATCCTGTAACATGCTACGGCCATGTCCACGGCTACGGCTACGGCTACGGTTACGGCTACGGCACTAGCGCGGCCAATAAAGAGCAACAATAACAGAAAACAATATCGACGATTTTCTGCAACGGCTTTGAAATTCAATTCTAAAACAATCCAGCTGCATTAGCATTTCTAATACATCAATTATTTGGACATGGCAAACATTTGTAACTGAAAAGTATTTCTGATATATTGCAGGAGTTTCGTTTAGAACTATTAAAGATTTTGTACAAATTATATGATAAACTGGGAAATTGTTGAGTGTTATTGTTATTGGCATTTAACTCTATGGTCTGGAAAAGAAATTAATAAATAGCTTGCATATTTTACTGAAGTATTAATAAATTATTAGTTAAATTTATTATAAATTTCTTAATTCATTTATAATTACTTTTTTTTTTAAATATATACAGAATTTTATAAAAATTATATATTAAATATTGTTATTAAAATATTTATTTTATATTATTATATTAGATATTAAATTAAATAGGGCAACCAAGAATCAGATTATTTTTTTGTATTGTTATGTAGACAAAAGATCAAGGCTTCAATTATTGTTTTATTTTAAAAATAAAATAATTATTTTTTCTGGATTTAACAAGTGTAGATCAAAGTGTTGACAAAAATATATATAAATAGTTCGCCCTTTCTTATTCAGTAATGAAATTATTTCAGACAACGAATTTAAGTAATCTGTATAACTATCATACATTCCAGGTAAATAAAAAATATATTATATCTCACATTATCATATATTATTTATATATCTTAATATCATTAACATTTTTTACACATCTGTCAGCTCATAGAAGCCCTCACTCCAACCTCATCTTTAGGCCACAATAATGTTTGAAACAACTTCTGCAACCTGCGAAAAATTTGCTAACGATTATCGCTTAACTATTGCTGACCCCGCCCAGAGCGCCTCTCTCGCTAACCCTCTCTATAAATGTTTAGTGTCCGTGCTCAAAGTCAAAAAGTTTGCAAATTTAACATGCGGTCAACAAAATGAAATTAACTTTTGGCGCGAATCAAATGATGCTGACCACTGCCCGAAATAGGTTTTCTTTTTTTTTTCAAAATTTAATTGGAAAAATATGCGAAACTGAGTTGGAAAGCGAATGCCTGGGGGCTAGACTCTATAAATACCCGAATAATAGGTCGATCTGCATCAATTAAGAACATAATCCTCGCATTATTCGAATAGCATATAAATATTATTTGACAGCAGCCCGAACAGCAAAAACTGTCGTCGAGTGGTTAACTGACGCAGTGGAGGGGGCGCGCAGCGATGCACGGGGCGTGGCATGGCATGGCTTGTGCAGCAATCCAGGCTGGGGATTAAGGGACCATTATGTGAACATTTTCAACATATGCTAAACGAGCGGAATAAAAAAGACGACAACAACTTTTGAACCATGTCATGTGGCGAGTCTTAATGATGTCGCTGATGAGGACAGCGGATGCGGATGCGGAAGCGGATGTGAATGCGGATGCGGATGTGAATGCGGATGTTTTCCGCTGGGAATGGGCAGCAGCTGATGATAATGTTGATGACAGGTGGTGCATGACATTTATGAACTGCAAGGACACACAAGCCAAACCCCGGCTTGAATGGCTGTGATTAAAATGTGGAGAAATTGATTTTACTTGTGAGTAAAACAGACTAGGAAACAAAACTAAAAACTAAAACTATGAATTAATAGAAAATTATAGAAATATATCATTTTATTATTTCATTTTATGAATATTCAGACAAACTATCGTTCGATGTTTAAATAAAGTAAATTTACTCAGAAATTGCTCAATGAAATGTATACCAAACCTACTACATAAATCTATTACTAATATCTACTACTAATATCTAAAACTAATATCTACTACTAATAACTACTACTAATATCTACTACTAATATATACTACTACTATCTACTATTAGTATCTACCACTAATATCTACTACTAGTAGTATCTACTATTGCAATCTATTACTAATATCTACTACTAATATCTACTACTAATATCTACTACTAATATCTACTACTAATAACTACTACTAATATCTACCACTAATATATACTACTACTATCTTCTATTAGTATCTACCACTAATATCTACTACTAGTAGTATCTACTACTGCAAGCTATTACTAATAGCTACTACTAATATCTTTACTAATATATACTACTAATAACTACTACTAATATCTACTACTAATATCTACTACTAGTAGTATATACTACTGTAATAACTAATAGCTACTACTGATATCCACTACTAGTATCTACTACTAGTAGTATCTCTTACTGCAATCTATTACAAATATCTTCAATTGCAATCTACTACTGCAATCTATTATCTGATGGCCGAACTTTACTACTATTATCTGCAAATACTACTACTACTATATATATATTTTCTTTTATCTACTTCTATTATTCTGTACTAGCATCCATTCGTACTATTTTACAGCTATTATATTCTCTACTATTACCCACTTTTATCTACATCGACTATCCTTGTTATTATTATTATTATTATTATTATTATTACTACTGCTATTACTACTGAACTCTCATTCCCTAGTATTTTTTTTCGAAGCTTTCAATCTATTGTCATGCAAATATATATCATATATTATGCTGTCCTACCTAGACTGCCCAATTGTTTTGCATTTGTTTTTGATTAGTCATGCACGACTTCCACTGCGTGCACTGTCCATGAAAACCCATCTGATGTCCTTTTGATCTTTTCATTACGGTCAACAAAATATACATAGTACAATCATAGTTACCCCATTTTTGTTGTCATTGTTGAAAGGTGCCAGCTGTGCAACAGTGCGTATGATGAATTTGGTTAAATGCCTCAATGCGCGACTCTGCCTCCGCAAAACCCAAAAAGCATTTCAGCTATGTATGGGCTACACACACACACACATAAACACACATGCATATACACACATTCCTATTTACCCTTGTTAAATATTATTTAGCTTGTTTATTTTGTCAGCCGCCTGCTGTGCATAAATAAATATAAATTGCAAACCATTTTTATGCGTTTATATATTTAGTCACATCAAATGCAATTAGCGCGCGCTCAACTAGCCCAAAAGTTGGCAGCTTGATTGCCAGTCGGAATAATAGATTCGAAAATATTTGTTACAGCATAAAAAAGGGATACACGGACAGGAATATTTGATAGTTAGTCTTGCGTTTCGCTATGCAATCTCTCACTCTATGTGTATATATAATTTTAGGCTCCCATCTAATTGGATATGTTGACCGCGTGAAAACTCAATTTACTTGCAGCATGGCTGGACAAATTTGCGTTTCAGCCATGTCAAATGCCATCAATTTGGCCAACAATATTCACGGCAATTAACAAATTAATTGCCTACTTTGAGGTTGCACTTGAAGCCAACACACAGACACACACAGCCCGCACACACACTTGGCAGGGCAGGCTTTGCTGGTTAAGCTAATTCCCAATGGCATCTTAGTTTTATGGCCGACACACACAAACACACCAGAAGCTGTAGCAGCAGAAGCAGCAGCAGCAGCAGCAGCAGCAGCAACAACAACAACAATGTAACCAGAACACAAATGCTGAAACGCTAATGAAATTTCCAGGCTGAGCTGCATAGCTGCCCAGGGAGTACAACTTCTGCCCGGTAGGTGGCGTATTTGCAAAGCTTTTAATATAATGACACATTATCATGGCAGCGAGTCAAAGACACACGAGACGACGCACAAACACACACACGAACACAAACACACACACACAGAGATAGACAGGCAGACAGCATATCCCCACACACACACACACACACACACACACCCACATAGTGACAATTGAGGGCACGCACAAGCGGATAAGTCTGGCCTTGTGTGCGAGCGAGACAGCGTATCGGAGCTGTGGCGTGAGATATAGAGAGCATCAGCAGATCTGGTTACTGCAATTGTGTTTGCTGTTGCCTACCCTTTGCACAGGTTGTGTAAGCTGATGCATTGATAACGGCAACTACTATAGCTACACAGATTGAAAGTAGTTTCTCATTTGCTTGAAATATATCGCTTGTCCGTGTGCCGCATGTAAACGCACTGCAAACGACAACTGCCAAGAGTAGTTCATATTGGTTCAGAATATATCGTATGTCGTGTTTCGGAGATCGTATGTAGCTGGTAGTAGACTAGCAACTGTTTGACAATTGTTTGAAATACCTCAGAATAACGTATGTAGATTATATATATCGATTATCGTATGTAGAAGATTGTATATCGAATATTGTATGTAGATTATATATCGAATATCGTATGTAGAATATTATATACAGAATATCGTATGTAGAATATTATCGAATATCGTATGTAGAATACTATATACAGAATATCGTATGTAGAATATTATATATCGAATATCGTATGTAGAATACTATATATCGAATATCGTATATATAATTTATTGTATATCACGCTCTCATATGCTTAAAATGTATTATATATCGTATTTTTATTGAAATGATTTCTCTTTGAATCGACTTTTATATGATATATACTTAATTAAATTTATTTATTTCTTTTCAATAAGTTTATTATTTATATTCACAATATTTTTGCCACACATTTTCTCATTTATTTAATTAACTTAATTTATTTATGCATAAATTCAATTAGAAGAATGTGCACAGCCAGACTAATTATGTTAAAATGCTATTAAGTAAATAATTAATAATAATAAAAAATGCAATATTAATACTCAAAATGTCTGGCAATTGTAATAAATACATCGAGATTAGTGTGAAATGCTTTTTCAATATATCAAAAACTCGTTTTTCTGCATATTTACATTGATGTCTGCATCGCTCAGCCATATAGTCAGAATATAGCCGTCGGTCTATTTGAAATGGATTTACTGTCGATTTATTACTGCCGTTGTATTTGTTATTGTTCATGCTGCTGTTGCTGATATTACGCATACGTCCTGTGTGACGGCCTATTTGGCTGCAACAACTTCCACGTTTGCAAAATGCGATTTAAATGCTTTCCTCCACACCTCTCGCCCAAACAAAAAAAAGATGGGAGTGCAAACAAACAAGTAAACGTAGCTGCTGCCCCTCTATCACCCGATGCATTTCATAAAATATGCAACAGCAGCAACGCTTGTTGCAACAATGACAGTATCAGCAGCAGCAACAGCAACAGCAACAACAACTGGAACAGAAATTGCCAGCGCATCCATTTAATTTCATTTTAATGCAGAGCATATCCTCCGCCACGTCTCTCTCCTCCAGCATCTCCCCTCGCCCCTCTCCCTGCTCCTCGCTCTCATCGTTACCTTTTAGCCATTGTCCTTATGCAGCGTGTAAACAATTTTGCCTTATCAAACAATCGAAACACTGCTCTGCAGTGGGCGTGGCCAATTAAATGACTCTGGCACTGTTTAACGCATAACTCTTGGCCCGCTGCATATTATTGCATTTACTGCAATTGTGTCTGTTGTTTTTGTTGCTGTTGTTTCCGTTGTTGCTGTTGTTTCTGTTGTTGCTTTTTATTATTTTTTATAATTACTGTCATTTGTATTTGCGCGCTGTCTGTGTTTGCCAAGTGTTGATCGCATTTTTATATGCACTTGAAATGAATTAATGCCGGACAGTGTAGCACACAGTGTAACATAAATTGGGTCTGGAGTTAAGTGAGCTGAGTGTGAGCAGCTTCCAAAAAAAGGGTTTGTAAAATATTAATGAGAAAACAGGTGAATAAATGTAATGAAATGAGTGCGAGTCGATGAAAGGGACAAATGGGAAGTAGAGGGAAGCAGAGGAAAGTATATACGGTAATATTTGATTGAGTGAGTTTTTATACTCTACCGGCAAAGCATATTTTTCCTTTCATTGGAAATATTTATCTCAATTTTTTTTAAATGTATATAAGAGAAAGATCTAACAGTAAATGGCATAAATATTACGAATTTTACATATATAATCTTTTGCATCTCCAATTGGAACAGCTGAAATAAATATATATAATTTATATAGCTAGTTTTTAATATAGAAACATAAATATTTATTTCACATATAGTAAGTTAAACTTATGAATCATATTTACTTACTGTTAGTACTAGAATAGTTAACATGGTATGATCTATTGACATCAATTAAATATTTGCTTAACAAATTTCTAATAGGATGCAAAGACCTCTTACCTCTCCGCATTTTTGCTTCTACTCCACTTGAGACCAAATATAATTGTGAATAATAGGTTTATAAATAAATCGCAATTTGGCCAAAAATAGCCAAAAGAGAGTTCAATGTTTAATTTTGGTAAGTGCTTCAGAGCAGACTTCAAACAATAAAACGCAATAAAAAGATGTAATAAGCTTTTTAAGACGTATTTAAATTACAACTAAACGATAATAACTCAATAATAATTACATAATAATGCGCAGCACAAAATGATATAATAATAATACGCATAACAAAGATCTGTTAATAGTTTCAAGTGCTTCGCACAAAGCAGGAAACAAAATCGATGAAAAGCCAGAAAAAAAATTAAAAAGAATTAAAATTCAGATATGAAATCTGTAGCAATATCCAAGGTCAGAGAACATTTCAAGCGTTCTATCGAGGTACTCGAGCGAAGAGGCTCTCGAGTGTGTGTGCTAAGAAGCTGTTAAGATTGTGGAAAAAATTAACTATGAAAATAGATCAGCATGTGATTAACAAATCAGCAAATTTATGATACATAATCTGTCCATTGTAAGCGGAACTCTAAACGGTAGCCAATCTATATTGCCAGCAATTGTAATGAAAAAACGTTTCATTTCAAGAGACGAACCAAAATCGTTCCACTTCACATGCAAAAACCTGATCCAAAAATAATTGTGCTCAAGTGCGTGGCCAACTAAGAGTTGAAGGCGGACGTTCGTTCAGTCAAACGAGAGGCGATGCTTGGTGGTTGTTGGTGGTTCGTCATAGCCACATTATCAAGTGGTTAATAGAGCCAAAGACGGGCTGTCGTCATCTCTAGCTCTTTGGCTCTTGTTTTACTTTTATTTTTTTTTAATTTTTTTATTGATGCGCACTTGACTTGGCTCTACATTAATTTGTTTAATTGATTTTTTTATTTCAATTATTATTTTTGAGACTGTTTATGAAAACCAGATTTGAGCTACGGATGTTCCAAATCCAGCAATTTTTCGCTATAAATACGCTTTGCAAATTGGACCAAGGCATCATTGGGTTCAATACCTACGACACAGTAACATCTTCAGTCCAGTTCGCCTAGTTCGCTTTGTGTGAAAGAACTAAACTTACAGCATGGTGAGTGTACTAAAGTGTGCAGATGTACTAAAATTGTAAAATACTTTTGAGTAATTGCTAAAGAATTCTAAAATAGTTTAGCACTCGTGTACTAAATGTGTACTAAATGTGTACTAAAATGTACTAATTTTTAGAACATACACACAAAGTGTTTTACAGTGTTTTAAAATGTTCTAATTTTTTAGAACATGTACACAAATTGTCTTGCCGTCTTCTAGTACATGCGTGCAGGCAAGCAAAGGAACATTTTTAGAACACTTATTAGAACATTCTCATAAACTTTCTTTTCTATAGAAAAGCAAATAACAGTTCTTAGTACAAATGTATTGAAAGTCATTCAACATTTTATTAATAAATATTAATTTAAATTATTTATTATATATCCTCTCTGCTCTCATAGAAACTTTTTGTCGCCGCACTCACCCTCTGCCTGGTGGCCTTTGCCGCCGCCCAATCCGCCGATCCCGCTGTGCAGGATCCCTCGGTTGAGTATCTGCCGCCCGTTGGCGATGCTGAGGCCGCCGCCCTGTCGGAGGATGGCTATCGGTACAAGACGGTGCGTCGCCTGAAGCTGCGCCATCGCCGCGAGGTGCCAAGCCAGGAGTATCTGCCACCCACTCAGGAGTATCTGCCACCTGTGGAAGGCGAGGCTGTCGACACCAAGGTCGCCGATGATGGCTACCGCTACAAGACCGTGCGCAAACTCAAGTTCCGTGCCCGTCATCGCCGCGATGTCTCCGAGATTGCCGAGCCCTCCAGCGAATATCTGCCCCCTGTCGATGTGGAGCTGGCCCCCGAGCTGAAGACCGTGCTGGGCGCTGATGGCTACCGCTACAAGACCGTGCGCAAGCTCAAGTTCCGTCGCCATCGCCGTGAGGCTGAGGCTGAGCAAGCTGCCGCCGCTGAGGCCACCAACGAGTACCTGCCCCCCGTTGAGACACCAGCTGCCGATGCTGCTGAGGTCAAGGCTGCCGATGTGCCCGCCGAGGGTACCGAGGTTGGCCAGGATGGCTACCGCTACAAGACCGTGCGTCGCATCCGTTACCGTTATCGCCATTAAGCTGCCGCTGCCGCTGTCGCTGCTGAATTCCCGAACTTAGGCATATTGAACCAAAATGATCCTGATAGTACACAGAGTGTGCCAGCCAAGCAATGGAGAAGTTTTCCTCCCAGTTAGTTTCCGATTGCTTGGCTAACATACGATACGAACTTTTGCTTTTTATTATTAATTAATTGCCTTTTAGAGTTTTGTCCATTTAAATCCCTCAAAAGCATATCGAATAATAAAGTTTATTCACGAAAAAATAAATTTTGTCTAATTATTGTAGAATTATTTATATATGAATACAATTAATACATACCCATCTTAATGTATTATAGCCATATATTGAAGATCAGTTCCGTTTTCACTGAAAAACGAGAAAATAGATTTTATATTAGTTGATGAAGTGGAAACATAAAGTCGATAAAGTAATAGGGAGAGAGATTGAAAAGGTGAATCGCATAGAATACCTTAATTAAATTGTTAATTTATTCATTCAAGTTGATTAATTAAACAATTTCTTAATCAATTCAATACTAGGCAAATGCATTATTAGTTATTCATTACTCATTCATCTATTCATTCACAGTCATACATTCAATAATTCAACCATTCATTCGTCACTTTTCTCTTTCTAGAAAACATATTCAACAAATTTAGATGCAATTTGAACTAGATCCAATTTGTCGGCCCTTAAAGATGTTTTTTCTTGTTGGCGGCTCTATCATCCATTTATATAATCATCAACATTATGAGCCTTATTGCCGCTGAGTTGTCTCTATTTGCGATACCAAAAAATCAAATCAAAATAAAATTCTTTGGCAAATTGCGCATTAAAATGGCAGTCGAAGAGGCCAAGAAATAAATACGGCTAAAAATGAGAGAAAAAAGCGTGCATACAAAGAAAGCCAATAAGCAAAAATAGAAAGGAAAAACTTGGTATTGAAATCAATGGCTAAGTAATGGCCAACGAGAAGAGAGAAGCGAACTGCGAGCCGCGAGTAGCAAAAGCGAGAGGCCAAACTCTCGCTCGAAGAAACTTTTTGCAAATTGCAAAATTCTATTTAGAAATGAAGTGTTTGCTTTTAGGCGCAGCAGCAGCGGCGGCTGAGTTCAGCTGGCAGAGTGCAACGACTCAATGAGGGCCTTCACTCTCCGGCCGTCCACTTCCCAGACCCGCTGAAGCGTTATTGGTTGGTTTTCGGTCAACTTTTCGTAATATTATTTTGCATTTATTTGCACAGCGTGCGCATTTCTTTGTTTTCTTACATTGCTTTTGCTCCAAAAATAATAATAAAAAACTAGGAAAAAATAGAAAAAGAAAATCGAAAAGTACGTCTAGTTACAAGATGGCAGACGGTCCACAGCATACCTCTTTCTGTCGTCTCTTTCTCTCTTTCTCGCTCTTCTGGCCAAGTTACGTAATTGAGCGCTTGACTCTGTGAAGCAGCGGCTTGAAATATATTATACAAATAGCTTTGCATAGTTTTCATTCATAATCTGATAAGCTGTGTAGAATATAAAACGTTTAAAAAATAGGTTTTTTTTAAAGTTTGCGGTGGAAAAAGCATTTAAGAATATAAATATATTTTATTTTATTTATTTAAGTATTGGTTTTATGGTATTATAATTAATTATAAATAATTGAGTTTATTTTAAAATTAAAAAAAATTATTGTTTTAAATTCAACTAAATTTGTATATTTGTAATATAAAAATATATATATTTTTCATAAATATATTTATTTGGTATTTTTAAATTTGAAATGAAATTCGTTAATTTTTAGCTGCTTGCATATCTGTTTTAATAATTTTTATTATATTAAAAAATTATGAATCATAAGTTTATATAATTTAAAATTAAAAAATTTGTAATAATAAAATATTTTTTAAATTACAAAAAATTATTTTCTTTATTTATTTAATAAAAGATATTTAAATTAAAAAAATAATAATGCACAACTATTTAGTACATATGCTAAAACTTAAACACCGTGACAGTATAAACTTCATATGGTAGTTAAGCAGCTTAAATTTCAAATCAGATTCGATTATGGCTGATAACAATGGCTCGAGTAATGCAATTTTGATGCGAAGGAATTTGATCAATATGGCCAAGGGGTATCTGAGCCTCGCCAAATCCAATTAAAATCAAAAGACAGAATCATTTGTGCCTCGGCGTGTGGCGTAAACAATTATGACGCTTGACTGCGACTGTGGCATGTAGCAAATGACAGGTTCAACAATTTATTGAAACTGAATTTGAGTTTGAATTTGCCTGCGCACTTCATAACTAATTTCATTTGTGGCGACTCCTAATTGCAATGTACCACGTGCCACAGCAGCTGCAACGGCCACTGAAGCAGCTTAAGTAAATTATCATATTTGTTTTGAGAGTCCAAATTAATTACTTAAATAGCTGAAATATAATTATGTGCGGAGCTTATTGAAAGCCTTTGGCGCTTATCTTTGCTCATTTGGCTAAATGTCAAACGGAAGCGAAACGTTGCATGTGGCACAAGATAATATTTAAATGGATTCTTAATGGAAGCACAAACAGCTGCGACGACGACGGCGGCGACGCAGACGCCGACTGAACAGATAAGTCTGGCAATCAAAAATTGTGTGTTTTCAGACAGAGACTCGCTCGATTTATGAGTCCAAGCCCCAGGCCCCAAGCTCCAGGCCCCAAGACGGCTTTGCCTTTAAATACTTCACCTCAATTTGCAAGCAAATGGCAGAGACATATAAATTGAAAAAATACCCAAGTACTTACTACGGCTCACTTACCGAGCGCTACTTCGCTAGGCGAAACTACAGACGGGAAAACTGAGAAATAGAAAAATGAGCCAGTGTATTGAAAGCAAGAAAAGTTGCCTGCCTATCTACGTAGCGTAATATTAAATAATTCATTCACAAGTTCTCAACTTGCCAAACTTTTGCCCCTGGGTAAAGTTTTTCTATATTTGACTTTTGACTACTTTTTTTTTTCTCTGCCTTGATGATGTTGTTCTGATTGCCAATCGCTGCTAATTGGAGCAAGCTAGGCCAGAGATTGAAATAAATGGCAAGTAAATGGTCAAGAAATGGCTAAAAATCAAGCAGCTATTAAAATTCTCGAGTCCCAAAGTTAAATGGTTCATAAGGAACAAAAAAGTATTTGGAATAAAAAAGCAGTTAGTAGTAGAAAAACTAGTTGAGAACATAATTTTAATTAGTTCAAAATTGTTAATTAAATGTTTGAGGCCGGAGCTGGAAAGTTGATTTAGTAGTAAACAACAAGCAGTCAAAGACGGCATTAAAGTAGATAGCTACTATTCAATGTTTTCAATGGTTCAATAGTTATACAAAGAAACATATAATAGTAGTAGAAAAATATGTAGTTAGTAATAAAACAAACAGGAAATGAAACTCAATATATCAAAGTGATAGTCTAATCAAAAAACAAAAGAGACAGGGGAAAGAAATGAGGACAACGGATTAATAAACAAATAGTAGTAGAAAAAGTGCAGTATGCAAAAGCTAAATTTTAAATAATCATTAAATATTAATTGAATGCCTAAGTATTGAACAGACTCGAAGTAAATTCAACCAGTCCATAAGAGAATACACCAAAACAACAAGGTAATTAGTAGTAGACGAAATAGTAGTAGAAACTGTAGTTGATTGAGTGATGAGTAAATATGCCATAAATCAAACAGTTCTACACTAACATATTTTCTAACAACCTAAGCTAACAATAGTAAAAGTTTTTGGTTTTCTAACTCCTACGGCTTGGATCATCAATCAATCAATCAGCCCGGCAGTCAATCAGTTCAAATAAACAAGTCTTATGTGCACAGCTTGTAAGCATATTTATTCTGGCAAGTGTATATACATATACATATATATATGTATGTCTATATGTGTAAATAGTTGGACCGCATGTAAGATTTGCATTGTTGTTAATTAATCTCATTCAAAATATTGGACCGTGTGTCGAGCACTGTACGCTTCATCAGCATCCACTCGCACATACACATGCACAGACACACAGATATGCATGTTGATAAGTCTAACAATGCGAATGGAGGGTATGAAATGATGGGCATATGACTGCAATGGCCCACAGAACGAACGATTGATAAATACGAATGCCGACGACGGCGTTGATGCTGGCGTCGACGCTGCCACAATAACGTATGTAGCTTATTTTTCAGATGACCAAACGAGACGACAACGACGGCGGCGACGACACAAGCAAAAAGCAAATAACAACTGCGACGGCAGCAGCGGCAGCAGCAGCAGCAGCAGCGAGTAATAAAGTTGATTGCAGGCAGTACCAAGCAGCAAATTGAATATTTATGTGTGTGTGAATGCGTGTGCGTGTGTGTGACTACGCCTTTGTATTTGTTCGCATTGTTAGATGTCAGCAGCAGACACAACCAAACGCAAGAGAGCAGCTTTGGGCTCGCGCTCTCCCACGCCAAACGCGAACAGGCCATTGTTAACGGTAGCCTCAATGCGAGGCCTCTGCCAATGGCAGACTCTCAGCGCCTGCTACCAATACACAGATTTAATGAATTTGGTGCTATCCATCCCAGCAGCAGCAGCAATAGCAGCAGCAGCCAAGGGCAAATGCAACCCTCGGCTCTCGCTCAATTGCTGCTGCTCTCAGTGGCTGCGCTGCGCTGCGCTCTTCAGCTGTTGCTTTGTTTTTGTTTTAAGCACTCCGATTTGTAGTTGCTTCTGCTGATGCTTCTACTGCTTCTGCTGCTGTTGCTATTGCTGCGTCTTTTGCTGCTCTTGCCAATCTTGTGCATTATCGATTTTCTTTTGTTTATAATGCTCGCTCACACACACGCACATACACCCACACAGTTGTTTGTTGTTCCCGTTGTTATTCTACTGTGGGAGCAGCGCCCCTTTCGCTTTGTCTTGGGTTTTCGGTTTCTTGTTTATTTGCCTTCACCGAGCGAGCCCGCTGATAAGCAAAGAGGCGCGGGCGTTCTATGCATACCTCATGCAGATATGAAGAGGATTTATGGCTGGCAAAAATTATCAGTCGCCGGTATTATATACATACATATTTATTTGCTTAACGATCGGATAGCTGGCTGAAAATTGCAGTTGATCCATTAGGGGACTTCTATAAGTAATATTGAAGCTGATAGTAAGTATACCGTAATAGGATTATTATATAATAATATTATAAATAATTTATAAATTACATTAAATAAAACTTTTAAATATTTTTTTTAGAGTTAAGTTTTTATATATTTTATATAAATTATTATATAAATTTCATTAGAATACAATTTAAATTTAATTTCAATTTATATTATTCAACAAATTTACACAAAACTTATTATTTCAACTCATGTTTGCCTGCTTAAGTCTCATGCTGAACGGAAAAGTTAACAACTAGTTGAATAGAGTAGCTCAACAGTATCCTGTTTCACGTATCAGTCTCTCCCTCGCTGCCATTCTGCCTCTCTCGCTCAATCACTTTAGTGGATAGCACACGTTGCTAGGTTTATTGGCAACAGCACACAGCAAAAGTTCACCCAATTGTTTACATCAGCAGAATGCTGAGCAAAAAGCATCCGCTCAGCATTAGCAATAGCCGCAGCAGCAACAGCAACTACAACAAAATAAGAGAGAGAGAGCGCAGCCCCCAAAAACAACGCGTGGGCCTCTCGTGCTCTCTTCGCTCGTTCCTCTCGCTCACTCAGCCTCTGACTGTCGGTCTCTCGCTCTCTCGCTCTCACCGTTTGTTTCATACTGCATACACAAACAAAAACATTAGCAGAGCGCAGCAGGCAGAACGTCGCTCTCTATGTGGCTTACGTGCGCTCAGCAGCGGCTGCTGCGCCGCCAATTTGCAAGAAAATTTAAGTTCGTTTACAGTTGGTTTTGTGGGGCAAGTTGTGAAAAACAGCGACGCACAGCAGCTGCTGCTGCCAAGAAGCGTTGGCAACAAAGCGTTGGGCTGTCGAACAGACACACCGACATACACACACAAAGGCACACAGAGAGATACAAATGTACAAATATAATAAACAATTTAATTTAATAATATAGGAATATCAATTGAGCTTGCAATTGTGCTGCCGTACGTGTGTGTGTGTTTGTGTGTGTGTGCGTGTGAGTGTAGCTGTGTTGTGGTTGTTGTTGTAGCAGTTGTTGCTCTCGCTGCGTCCGCCCGCTTATTTGTGTATACACACACACATACACACGCGCTTAGTGCAGCTGTGTTTGTGAATTTTGTGGTACATTTTGCGCTCGCATCGTTTACAGATTTTTGTGGTGGCAAATAGTTGTTGCATAGCCTTCATACAACATACAACACACAGCAACAATTACTAACACTGCGACAAGTGGCAGCAACCGAGCACAGCCAGCAACAACAGCAACAACAGCAACAACAAGCAACGTTTTGTTAATTGAAATAAATTGAAATAAATTCTCAACGTGCTGCTCAAATTGTTAATAAACACAATAACAACAACAAACAAATAAACAACACAGCAAAAAATAAAATAAAATACAAAAATTATGGACTAAGAAAAAGTGGTTTTTAGTCGCTTACGAGGCGCCAAAAGTTTTAGTTTAAAATTGATAAATAACAATAATACAAAATAAACAAATATATAATCAAATACAAAGAAAAATCTTACGAGCTTCAACAAATTAAATTCGTGCAAGTGCGTACACAAATTGTTTTAATTATAACAATTATAATTTATACTCTTTTCGTTATTGTTGTTGGTATCAGCAAGTCGGCAAATCTTTTGCGTATTTTTAGCCTTTCTGCATGTGTGTGAGTGTGTAGTGGGGTGTGTGTATGCATTGCAGCACACAATTGAAAATCAGTTGGACGAGAAATTGGCAAAAAATAAAAGCAAAAAAAAAAACACGCATCACAAATTAAAGGCTAAAGAGGCGACAAAGTTCTTACATAAGCTGAAAAGAGACAACGAAATCGGCAGAGCAGTTAACAAATAGGAAAGACAGAGAGAGAGAGAGGGAGACAAAAGCAAAGCTGCTTTAAGGATTGGTAAGACGCAGTTCTTCTAAATAAGCTGTACATCGTATTTCTATAGATCACAACATTTTCTAAGAATGTTTTTGTTTGTCCCTATAATTCCGCCTATATATAAAAATATATTTCATGAAATATATATGTACACACATAAGCAAAGTGTTTAATAGTTAAAATTATCAATAAAATACCCAATTACTTGTGTATCTTCAATAGCCATTATACTATATCAAGCTGGTTTTCCTATGTAAAGATGTTAGATAAATTATAAACACTTATGATTTATCTAACATCTCTTCAAGTACTCTACACTTATCTAATACTGCTTAGCTTCTACATTTTCAAGACAAATTTCACTTCTAACACATAGCAACTACTCATCCGATCTGCAAACGATACGCATGTGTCGACATATATATATATATATATATATATATATATATATATATATATATATATATATATATATATATATACATACATATATATTATATATATGTATATATATAATATATGTGCATGTCTACCTTCACATATTCTCGACCACAACGTTTCAATTCTGGGAATTCGCAGCCAGAACGTTGCAAATGTTTATATTATGCGTTTTTTTGTTTGGCCAACTTATTATTGTACTTTATTTGTGAGAAGTACTGATATATATGTATGCATATGTTTATTTAATAATATGGATTTTCCCCTGAATTCAAAAATCACTTGCTGTTCCCTTTAGCTTTTATATATGTTAAGTAGATTTATATATGGACAAATTAATTTATATACAATATTTATGTATATATATATATACATATATATATTTACAATCTAACTACTGCTCTCAAAACGGGCGAACAACAGAGGACGTTTCTAAAATATTAGTTATATTAATATTTTTTAAATAATAATTTTTTTAATATTATTTAATAAGCAAAACAATAATATTATTTTAAAAATCTTCTCTACTTGTTATGTTTAAATTGAAAATTTATTTAAAATTAATTTTATCTAATGCCTAATAAAATATATATTAAAACGACCCACATTTTAGTTAAGTTAACTAACTCTATGCCTGATGAGACGACCCTTCAATCGAATTCTTCAGTTAGTAATGAATATAGTTCATTTTATTTTCCTTTCTCGAAAGTAATTCGATATTGATTTTTAAGCTGTTTTGCATAGTTACTGCAGTTGATTAGCCTCGTTTTGCTTCCCCCCCCTACTTCATTCCTTCACAGTTGCATTTGCATTTCTCGCATGTCTCAAAAACAAATAACTCCCTGACAAAAATCCCAAACCATCTATTCAGCTCCACTCAGTTCATTGAACTTGGAGCTCAGGAACAATGTTCAAATCGCAACTCAAACTCAAACCCTCAAATATGAAGTGTCCGAAACGTTGCATACTTTTCGGACAGTTGACCATCTAGGCAATAAACAGGCAACAAATTATATTAACGATTTTCTCACTTCACGCAGCTTGCGCAGCATCTCGAAGCGACCAAAGGACGCACACACACATACAGAAGGAATCACTTGTGTGTGTGTGTGTGTCATGCGCAGTGGACACTTTGGTAATGCCAACAAAAGAGGCCGCAGCAACAACAAAAAGCTAAGAGACTCTTAAGAGAGCGACAGAGTGAGCGTGCGAGAGAGCGAGAGAGAGAGAGAGAGAGAGAGATAGAGAGAAAGACACACAGACACAGAGAGATAGCTACTGAGATGGCATTCTCGCGTCATAACATCGAAAAGCGCCGACTCATCGAGCTAGTTCGCCTCAATCCCATCCTGTGGGACTGCCGCCTGCCACACTACAAGCGCTCCGACAAGAAGAAGGCCGTCAAATGGAACGAGCTGGGTCGCATGTTCAATGTGAATGGAGAGCGGGTACAGCGCACCTTCACCTCCCTCCGGGAGATCTTTCGACGCGAGCTCAACCACGAGAAGATGCTGGGCACAACGCGCTTCAAGTCCAAGTGGGAGTACTACGATGCCATGGCCTTTCTCAAAGAGGTCATCAGGGAGCGAAAGTGAGTACAAAACAGAGAAGGGGGAGGGGCATATTTATAGGTGGATTGAGAAATTAAATGGGGATAAACAATTAACATATTTGATCTGTGCTAGTTTGAAATATATATTATAAAAATATATTTATAAGTTTATTAAGAAAAAGAATATATATTCACTGTAAAATTTATTTTAAATATTTTTTTTTTTTTTAATATGATCTATAATTTCCATTGGTCTATCTATATTTTTCCATTGAAATAAAATAAAAATTAATATTATTATATTCTATAAAATTTACGTGGGATAACAAAAAATTTGTTGCATTAAAAATAGTCATATTTAACTTAGAAAATTTATGTATTTAACTAAAATAATTACATTAATATTTACATACATTTTCTGCCTCTCAGATCTAGGGAACGCCTGAAGCATCCCGCTGCAGAGTCAACTACCCACAACAACAACAACAACAACAGCACAAATAGCAACAATAACAACAACATCAACAGCAACAGCAGCAACAACAACAGCAACAACACAAACAACAACAGCAGCGTAGCCCACGATGAATATCAATATTTCGCGCCCAGCGATCCAAACAATCCCAACAATCAGCCAATTAAATCACCTACAATCCAGCCCAGCATTAGCCAGCTACCTGTGGAGCTGCAGCAACAGGCGCAGCATTTGCAGGCGCTGCAACTGCAGCCCGACGTGACCCTCACCTCGTTGCAGAAGGCGCCCTCAGCTGCTGTGCTGCCTCTGGCTGTGGCAGCAGCGCGCTGCGCCACACCCACACCCACACCCACACCCACTCCCATACCGGCAGCACCTGTGCAACTGTGCGGCAGCTCGCGTTCCTGCAGCAGCTCACCTTCGATTTACATCAAGGACGAGCCGGACTCGCCTGACTTGCAGGAGCAGCCCGATGAGCTGGTAGCCAGTCGATCGGCCCAGAAGGTGCGGCCACATTCGAAATTGGCCACGATTCGACCGCAGACGAAGCAACAGCTCAAGGCTCGTCTGCAGGTAGCCAAAAGTGGGCTATATGCCACGCCTCCGCCGCATCTGATTATCAACACAAATAACGAGCTGATCGATGTGGATGCTGGTGATCTGGACGATGAGGACGATGACCTGGAGTACGACGATGACGACGATGATGATGACCTAGATGATAATCGTCGCGGCAATTGTCCGTCCAATGCGAATATTAATATGCTCGGTGCAGGGGGTCGTCTCTCACCTGGCA
Organism: Drosophila mayaguana; assembly: GCA_037075325.1. NCBI lineage: Eukaryota > Metazoa > Arthropoda > Insecta > Diptera > Drosophilidae > Drosophila > Drosophila mayaguana. The sequence goes on from JBAMCG010000103.1 coordinate 2,743,581, forward strand.
GCAGTTTCACAGGTGCCGGCGCTGCCAGCACACGTCATCAGCCCACGCAGCGCGAGTTGCTCTATATCAAATTTGGCGATTTTCTTGCCGCACGACTGAATACCCTGCACGAAGCCGTGGCCAACGAGCTGATGAACAAGATTTTACTGCTCATTGCTGAGAAGTGAATGGCAAGACTGCATCAAGAGGACCAGCAACTGGTCGAGTGGAATGAGAAATCAAATCCGTGCTAAATAGGTAAGTGAACTAAATTTAAGCTAGATTGTGATTGTGTGTGTAATGCTCATAGAAGGAAGTAGAAAGGTTAAAAAGGGGATAAAGGGGATAAAAGTTCGCTTTCTACATTTCTAACTTCGAAAGCTTCATCAAAGTTCTTATAGAGCAACTTTTGAAACAGTTTACTTACAAATAAAATAAAATACTTTAAAAATGTATTTAAATACATTAAAAAATGTAGCCTATGTTAGGCTATGTTTAACTTATTTCAATCTAGGCTTGATAGAATCATAAAGTTCCACTGGAATACTTGGCAGATCATAGATAAATTCTATGATTGAAAACTGTCCGGTAGAGTGTTAATTTTTTATTAATTATACTGATGCTAAAAATATTTATGCACATTTTATTATGATTTTTATTTTTATAGTACTATTCTTACTATTTTATTATTTTAATATATATTTCTTCAATAATATTCTATTAGAATTGTTTACAAATTACATTTTTTATAATATAAGAACATCGTTAAAATAAATATTAATATTAAAATAGTTTATGATTTATACATTTTCAAAAAAATAATCCTTAAAAAATATTCAACACTCAAGTTGTAATTGCGCAAAGTTTTAACAGTTTTAAAAGTTTATTTGATAAATGTCTTCTCACATTGTTCGAGCTGTATAATTCCTTCTCCCGCTTAATCATTTAGCGCTCAAATCCTGGTTCCTTTTCGGATTATTTTCGACTAACAAACAGAAAACAAAATCTCTGTAAAAACTAGTTAAGTTCTACAAAATTTATTAGTTTGACCAATTTGTGTGGTCGCCACTTGACTTCACTGCAACTTGCAACAATATATTTAAATTTATTTATTTTTTTATTTGGCTTCTTTTTTGGCTTCTTTTTTTGGCTTCTTTTTTTGGCTTGTCGCTTGTACACACAACATGCCAAGACCATAAAAAAGTTTTAATTTCCGAATGCTGAAGTGGCCCAGACACAGAGCGAGACGGCGAGAGTGTCAGAGCAGCTCCACATGCCACATATTCGCGTTGCCAGTTGTCCGAAATGTAAAAGCTTTCACGCATAAATAAAAAAAAAAAAAAAAAACAGCCCCAGGCTATGCAGCATGCCAAGGGAATGAAAGCCAATAGTTACCAAGTCGTACAATGACCGAGGCAATATAGCTACATATGTATATGTATATATAACTAATAGGTCTAGTCGGGAGGGCCAGACTGAAAAATTCGTCTTCACGCTGTGACCAGCTATAGTATGTTAAGGAGAGAACAGGCAGGCTATATATAATATATATTACAACCAACTATTACTACTATTATGATTGACATGATATTTGATCTAGTTACAAACATTTCGAGAATAGTTTAATTCGTGATTTATTATTAATATCAAAATCACATATTGTGCACATAGTATGTGCTTCTTATCAGCATTTATTATTATTAAAACTAATAAAGTATAAATTAGTTTTCAATTTGAGCAGCTCAATTCATACTTATGAAATTATACATTGATTTACCATTATGTAAACATCATTATTACTATATATGAGCATAATATATGTATATCTATACACATACATACATATATATAAATGTATATAGCATTTGCGATTATTCCTATTACTTAATATTATTTTTATAATACTTTATAATCAACGTCATTTAAATTAGAGCCTTAATGATCATATACATTATGATTATTAGATTTATGATAGTTCATTCCATATTCCTAATGAACATTAGCACATTAGCATTAGCATTAGCATTAGCACATTAGCTAATTATATTTAGCACAATGATCATTACCTTATAACAACACTTATCATAATAATTATTTAATAATCATTCATCTAAAAATTATAAAATATAAACTATTAATATTAATATAAACTATAAATATAACTATTACAGTTCAGCTTATCCTATACTTAATATTATTAACTAATATGCTAATACTCACCACAATCCGAAGCTGATGAGGCGGAGCAGGAGGAGAAGGAGGCGAAACACTTCACTGCACTGAATGAATAGGCACGATCACGACTGAAGCTGGGCTGCTGCAGGCTCGCTTTTCATAGGGCCGACCCTTTCCCAAACATGTTCGACCGAATTACAGAAACTTGGTTAGGGTTTGTCTTCTGCTCGATCAATATTGGATGTTCTATTTTCTCTCTCTTTTTTTTTTCGTCTACCTCTATATTTCTCTCTCTATATACATATGTGTATATGTATATATTTATATAAATCTCCTATTATATATCTCCATATAAGAAAACTCCTTATATACACTGATCTCTCTCCCCTCCCCTCACCCTCCGCCTCCCTCACTTTGTCTCTGTCCACATTTTATACGCTCGTTAGCATAATAAACTTTTTTTTGCGCAGTTTTTTTAAATCAAAGTTCCGCTACTGTTTGCCCTATCAGTGACTCGCTGCATTTCATATAACGATAATTTATGGCAAATTTATAATGTTGTAAGTGCCAACAAACTTGCTGAAACTATCTATAAAAGGCCACACACACACTCGCACACACACTCTCTCACACACACACTTAAGCCACCCACTGTGCCGCTGCCCAGAATTAAGGCTGAGCTCGTAAAGCTGTTGCCATAGATACCAGATAGTAATGACTGCGGCAGGGGATGGGGGGAAAGGGAAGCTGCTGAGAGTTGACGGAAAAGCCACATCGACACACACTTACACAGTCGCACACACACACACACACAGACAGCAGAAGCGTCACAGCATAAATATTACAAAATCGTAAATACACACGCCCAAAACTTGTGAGACTACAGTGCGTGTATGTGTGTGTGTGTGTGTGTCTATATGTTCACTGTGTGTGTGTGTGTGTGTGTGTGTGTGTATTGTGTGAAGTCATTCGCACAGCAGCAGCTACACTTGACTCATGGATCTTGCGGCTCACACAGTTTCAGGCCTGCCAAACTGAGGTTTGTTGAGGAAATATAGCTGCAATAGCTTATAAACTAAGAGTGCAAATAATATATTTGTATAATCATATATTCTTCGTTTAATATCCAGCATATCTAGCTCTATATATGCTGCATATGCAAAGATTATTCAAAGATTGCAAGAAGAACAAAATCAAATTAAATCATTAAAGAACAAAAGAAGAATTTAATAAGAATTTTAAGGTGTAAACATGCTGAGAAAAATATAATTCAAATACCTTTAGGTTGACTGACCAAATATGTGCATAGATTATAAACACTCTCATATATATATCTCTCATATAATATCTCGCTCACATTATATATTCTATATCTTCCATGCTGTCTAGTTTAGCTCATATATATTTGGGCAATTTATTTCGACTCTCTCCTATTCAGTTTCTTCGGAACTGCCAGTACTTTAGTAGCTGCAACACTTCCTGCCACCCATAAGATATTTTCCACACTTTCCTGTCTTTAGTGGCAGTCCGAAAAGAAATGAAATCACAGTTGGCTACAATGTCTAAGGCGTTAGATAAACGCGTCCGTCTCGCTTGGCTCTGAGGCTGTGAAGCTGCGAATGGCGCGCGCTTAAGTTAGGAAATTTTGTTGCACTGCCCGCGGCGTTTAGCCCTTTCCACATCAAATTGCATATGCAACTTAATGTTTACACTGGTCGTAAAAGTTTAATGGATTTTCTAGCTGTTGCGAGCAGGGCGAAGCAGTCAAACATTGTGCCCCCTCCCTCTGGCTCGCCCCCTTGTGCAGCCTAAACTTTTGTAGCCATAATAAAAATGCATTTCTCTGATTAATACGTTGCATTATTTTTATGAATAAAAAAACGATGAATAAAGCATTGTTAAATATTTGAGAAAATCAGAAATTAAATGCATAATGCATTTCTTTTTTTATTTATTTAATAATTTAGCCCCGACTTCAGAGAGCTCTTACGTGTGGCTGCATTTCTGACTAATCAGACTAAGCTCAATTCCTACTTCAATAAGATATATATAAATTGAAAATGTTTGTGGCAAACTGATATTAATTCGAATTTACTACATGGAAAATATCTAAATAGTAGGCTTGGCTCTTGCCTTTGGCTAATCAAATGCAAATTGCAAAATGTATACATTCATTATTGAATGGGAATGCAACGAGCTAGTGAATTGCATGCATTAGCATTAGCATGATTATAATTGTCTGCCGGACAACAAAAACCTGGCCAATGCCATAAGCCAAGAGCTAAGAGATAAGAGCCGGGCCGCAACATGACACTGATGGATAATTGAATGCCGACTACCGATTGGATTTTGAGGCAGCACAAAAGGCTGCTTGCCAGGAGTAGTATCAATATTGACAGCCATTAATATGGCCAAGTTATACAATAAGCAGTCAATGTCAGCTCTTGGGTTATTCATGGCACACAGAGGGCCAGAGAGACAGAGAGCGAGAGAGAACTCTAAGGACGATTGCATTTTTAATGAGCAGGAGGCGCCTTCGATACGCTTCCGCTGCTGGCTGATGACTGGGAAATGCTTCCGCCTGCGTTTGGGAAATTTGACGGCATACGTAAAGCAGCGGCTCGTATCAGGTTAATTTGAGACGCAGCCACAGGGAAAAGCCAACGGAAAGGCAGCGGAAACTTACACACACACATACACACACACACAAACACACACATACACATACACACTCTCTGCATTGAGCTGTCTTTGGCTACGTTGTCGTCGTCAGCTACTTCAGCCTTAATGGCCGCAGGACATGTCAAAAGAATTGATGACGTGCAACGTCTTCGACGTGCGCTGCAATCATAAAACTGGCAACAGTCCCTCCCACCATGATACCCCCCCCCCCCACACTCTCCCATGCCACGCCCCAGCTAACCTGAATTCGCTTTTTGTGAAGAAATATCTACTGCCAATAAAATCGTTTTAGAAATGGATTTGTCAGCTTCTCCGCCAACGATTAATTTAAGTTACCAATTCTAAATGACACTGGCTGAAAGTGAGATTTGACATGAACAAGTAGTGCTGTGAAATGAGCTCTATTTTACTTTTACTGCACATTTACTTTGTGGTTGCACGGCCAGATATCTCTCCACTATATGACTGTTCAATGCTTATATGTAAGTATATATTTAGTGCCTTTCTTAAAGCTTTTCTTCTGCATTATCCCAATTCTTTACGAGCTTCTCTCTTCTGTTGTCTTCTCTCAGCACAATTTGGGTTTTTGCATACATTTTTCAGACTCTTCTGGCTACTACTCCACATCTCCACTCAGTTTCGCCTCCTCGTCTTGATTGTGTCTCTGGCATTGCTTTCAGCTGCTGTCACTGGCATTTGGCTACAAGGCGCTCTGAATATATTGCACATCAATCGCACATAAAAATGACGCCAGTTGGCGCCATTTTGTTAGGCAATGGCCGGCACTAAAAGATGGCGCCTTAGCCAGCAAACCGAGGCCCGCCCTTCCACCCTGCTGCGACCTCATGCGCCGCCTCTCACTCAGATAATTGCAAAATTTATTGCCGTAGATTTTATGCAAGTTTACCTTTTGGATGTGCTCACAACTTTGCAAACGGATGCTAAAGTCAACAGAGGCGCTTGAAAATTTTTGTAAATTTTCATGAATTAATAATTTTGATTGCCATAGACAGAGAGAGCGAGAGAGAGGGAGGGCTGGGTGGCTGGAAGAGCTGAGAAAACTTGTTTAAGTATTTCATTAAAAATCATCATCATTAGCTTGGCCCAAAAGAGTTTTAACTTTTTACGCTTTTGACAATCAGTGCTGAAAGTTGTTAAATTCTCTCAACTCTTTCTCTTTTTTCCAGTGTTGTATAAATATTTAGTGACGTTCAGCTGGCAGCTGAAAAGAATTGCAGCTACTTGTATAAGTTTACTTCAAGTTTCGCTTAAGCTCTATCAAGTTGTATGAAGCTAAAAGAATGCTTGAGAATATTTTATAATTAATACAAATTTTGTTCATATTCTTTTTTGTAATATCTATAAATACTGTGTATATATATATTTTCACATTTAACAAAATTTGATCATATAAATCAATCCAGCTTTCCTGCTAATATTTGACGTTTTTAGCTCAACTTTTTGAGGTCAAACTGCAATATTTACAAAATGCATTTCACTGCAAGTGGGTCTGTGTGTGTTTGTGTATTTGTGTGTTAACAAACTACACACACACAGAAGCATATATGCATACACTAAAAATAATTGAGTATGCACTGCTAATATCGAAGGGTATTGGCCACCATTAGTGGCCTCTCGCATGGAGCCACAAAAATTGATTGCCGTAAAAGCCGAAAAGCAAGTAAAATAATATTTGTTGCTATTTTGTGGCTTTTACGGAGCAAATCGAAAACCAAATCAATTGAAATGAAAGTACACAACATTTATAAATTGGCAAATGCGTTTTCAATTTTAGCTGAAACAACCAATCGACGCAGCGACAGAGCGACGAACAGTCCGAGAGCCGTAACTGTCAAGTCGTACACAGAATATGGCCTTTTTGATATATTTTTGGCAATTTGTTTTTGCCGATATACAATTAATTACGACTAGCAAGGCAGCTGACTTGAAGTGGGCGTATATAACTGAAGATGCTCTGTAAATAGATTTTATGTGATAAGAAAATAAAGGGGAAGTTCTGCAATTTTATGCATAGATATATCAAATTGAAAAACTATATTTATTTAAATATGTATATAAACATATACTCCCATGTGTGATAATATGTATTTGTATATTATTTTAGCATATATATTTAAGCTCTTTAAGCATCTCTAATAAGAGATAATAAGCAGAGCAGATGGTCTGCATAAAGCTTTGATTCAAATTATAAATTATTTAAAACTGAATAACAGAATTCTGTTTGAGCAATCAGTAAATACTCTGTAATTTGTACGACTGAGCTGTAAAATTACTATTTAATATTGTCAATGACTTGAGAGAAAAGGACTGTATCTACTTGTCTAAAATTTGACTGTAAAAACACTTTGGTTGCGACTGAAATATACCCTATAACTGGGCATCAAACAGCGTAAAATAAACAAATATATGTCGTATTAATATTATGAAATGACTAAACAAGAGAACGTCTCCATGTTAGTGTAGTGTTGGAGGTATTTCGCACGCTGGTAGTATATTCAAATTAGTATATTCAAATTGTATAAATATATATCAGATGTAAAGAGAGCAGTTGTAAACATAAATTTTAATATGGATAATATATTCATTCGTATACTCCTCTCTCTTCATTTACTTTTTCAGTTCCACACTCATAACTAAGTCAACTGGCAAAAATACCCTACTCCTGTCACATTTCGCAGGGCATTCAAAGTGCAGGCAATTGCCAAACAAAATGTCAGACTAATTAAATTAACTGTCAGAGTAAGTTCTGCTTTGACTCAATCAAATCCAGACAACACTCGACATTCAAGTTGCCAGCACGCCCATCACGCCCGCCACGCCCACCACTTCTGTTTTGCCTGAAATATAGAACGGAAAATAGAACAGGTGCGCCAGGATGCCATGGCTTGCAACAGTTCTTGAGATGTTCAAATTGACTCAAAAAAAGAGCTGTGCAGTGGCAGGGGCCGAGGCAGAGGCAGCAGCAGCAGAACCTGTTTATGCATTTCCCTAATGAAATGCAAAGAAAGACCAAAATAAGGCTTATGAATTCCCAAATGCCGTTAACAGAATATGAAAGGCTGCCACGCCCCCCAACTCCCCCTTCCCAAGGCTGCTGTAAACGAAAACATTTACAAAATCCCTTGTTGAGTCGTAATTAAATATTTATTTTCTCTTGAGCTATTTGTTTTGATTAATAGTCAAATAGCAGAGACTGGTTACAAAAGATTTTTGCGCTCTGTTTATTTAAATATTTTGGAATTTTTCAGTTCGTTTGTTCTTTTGCTGGGAAAATTATGGACTATAGCAGAAATAATTAGTTAATAATTCAATTCAATACATATTTATATATGTAACAAAAATCGTTGAATTAATTATATACATAAATAAATACATAATAAATAAATGTATATAAATATATAAGTACATATTTTCAAAAAATATAGAAAATTAAATTCATCATGATAAAATTTCTATTAAATCAATATATATGCAACATTTTTTTTTTTATCCAAAAAGTTGCTCATAAAAATATACAAAATTAGAACATCAATTATTAGAATTTCAATAAAATAAAAATATATAAAATATAAATAAAATAAATAAAATATATTTTTATAAACCAAAAAATCCTAAAATATAAATAAAAATAAATAAAATATATTTTTATATACTAAAAAGTTGCTTAAAAATAAAATCTTTACTAAATTTTTTGTGATAGTCTGTCAAATTTTTTAAATATTTTCTAAAGAGTATTGCTCAGTCGTTAAGCTGCTAGAAATTCCGTTCTTTTCCTATTGTATTTGAGTTTTGTGTGTAAATTCTTAGGCTGGGCTTTAATTTAGTTAATGCATTTGACGCTTGCTGCAGCAGCATCGGGAATTGTTTTGTAATTTATTTGATTTTATTCAATGTGAATGTGAATTCATAATGAAGGAAAATAATACTTCAGATTATTTGGATTTGTTTTGGATTTGCAAAAGGTCTGCTTGAGGGAAATGAATTCACAAACTCTTCTTTAAGTAGAATATCCATTTGGAAAAGTGTTTGGTAATAAGTTGTTCAAAGCTCGAAGGCGCCAACAGGCCATAAAACATGTCTGCCAAATGCATGGCAACAGTTCGCACATGCAAAGCAGGCAAAGTACGAGTCGGCCACATCATTATGGGACCACGGGGAGCAACTGACTCCGGCCGATGGACACCAATTGGGTGCGAGGCAAATGTCGCCACAGACGGAGGGAGGAGCTGTGCAGTCGAGAGTGGAGGAGTCGGGGAGTCGAGGAGTCGTTGCACCGAAGCATCATTAAGTCAATTTTGTGATGGGGGGTCTGGAGCGCAGCTTAATGTGCAGCCAGGGAGTCGAAATGGCAGTCCGTGCAGACAGAGCAGACAGAGCAGAGCAGCCTTTGCTCCAATGGCCAACATGGACACAGCAATTATCCAAAATGCCAACACACGCAACAAGCGAAGGAGGAGGGCTGAGTGGAGAGGCGAACTAAAAAATAAGAGTGGAAACAAAAACCTATTGGACGGCTGCATTGTGGCCGCCTGTAGTAAAGGAGATTGCGCTTTTGCGGTTGTGTTAAGTTGATTTCCGGCACGTCTGTTGCTCCGGTTGAAAACCATGGCACCGGCTCCGCATGACCTCAAGATGCACAGCGCCAATTATGCGTGCTGTCATCGTCATCATCGCCATCGCCATCGCCATCGCCATCGTCGCCATCGCCATCGTCGTCATCGTCATCGTCATTTCGGTCCTCCTCCACGCTGGTCAGCGCTACATTCATAAACAGACGCCGGCCCATTATCATCGGTGTAGGTGTTTAGACACGCCCCCATCGCTGCCGCTGTCAAATGCATCAATGTGCTGACTCCCCATTGATGCACAGTGGAGCAAATTATGTGTTGTAATATACGAACAGGCTCCTTATGCCGTTATGTCTATCTGTTTGATTCTAAATATAAGTTTTGTAAATGACTGTATTAATTTGATGAATTTTTAGTTAATGCACAGTGGTACAAGCTGAATTGACCTTTTTTTATATTATATTATATTTATTTTATAAATTTTACATATTTATATTTTATATATTTATATTTGTATTATATATGTATATATGTTTACTTTTTATTTTTGTTTTATTGTATTATTTTTTTATATAAATTATTTTATTATTTGACTACTTTTTATTTCTTTTTTTTTCCATATCAGTTTATATTAATTTATTTTAAAATTAAATTAAATTTTTTATTTTTATTTAATTTTCTATATTGCTCCTTAAAGTTAAATTTTCTTCAATTTCATGTGGTAGTTCTTGCTTTTGTCCCACTGTCTGCTACCGCCGCCTGGTTGTCTGGCCTACGCCCACAGGCCCTGCCCACTGAGGTGTGCTGTAAATTATACGGCTTTGCGTTTAGCCTCCGTAACCTCGAAGTTACCCAGACTCCCCCAGTAGATGTCCTTTCTGCTGGTGGTCTTCCTCTTACTGTGCTCATGCCCCCGCTGCTGCCGCTCCCCTGTCCCGTTGCTAACTGCTCCTGCCGCTGCTGCTGCAACGCAGTTTGATGTTTTGCGGTTGTGTTGATGCTGTTGACGTTGTCAACGTTGTCAACGTTGGCGTAGGCCCATCCAACATACTGTCGCCCACACCTGATTTTAAATATTCAGAGTGTGCTTTTAGGCTGCTATTAGGAAGTTAAGCCTTATGAGGGAAGAAAACTTGCCTTCTGTTGCGGTTGCCTTCAGAGTTTTTCAGAGCAAATATGCATAGAGCAGAGTGAGGAATATGCTTAAGAATCAGAGCCCAATTGAAGAGATGTGAATTGAATTTGGAGGTACCTCACTAAAACAACTCATCCAATCAGCTTACTACACATTAGTTTATATCTTCTATAATATTATATTGTAATTAACATATCTGCTCTTGATTGCATCTGCTTCGCCTTAAAGCTGTGCCTCGATTCGCGCTCCCTTGCCGCTGTTAAGCTCTTTAGTCAAGTGTGCCAATTGCTGACACCTGCAAATTTCCATTCAAGTTTAGCTGCTTCTTTGTTCGTTTTTTCATCCGTTTTTCCTTTGTGGTTGCGAGTGGCCAAGGGCAAACACTTTGGCATTTGAATAAACCTCGTTTGGCCCACTGAAAAGGATGGGCAAACCAATCAAACCAAAATATTTTGCAGCCACACGGGGCTGACAAGAAAAACTTTCACACTCGCACCGTGTGCTTGAATGTGTGTGTGTGTGTGTGTGTGTGTGTGTGTGTGTGTGTGTGTGTGTGTGTGTGTGTGCGGCGTTTGCTACGTGCCCCACGTTGTGGCATGGCTGCACATTTGCTTGCCATAACCTTTATTTTCATTAGCCATCCAAATGCTCCTGCTGCTGCTGCTGCTACTGCTTGAGCTTTCAGCTGCAGTTGCAGCTGCCATCTTCCAACCCAGCCAGAACGAAACGAATTCTAGCTAAGCCAAGCCAAAGCAGCCCAGCCCAGTCCAACTCAACTCAGCTCAGTTCAGCCAACAGCCAGTTATCCAGTCAGCTAACCGCAACGCTGTTGGAGCCACTGTCATTTGTTATGTTATTGGTTTGGACATTTTGCAAATTGCTTATTTAGCAGTGCGTAAAATCCACAGCACACACACACACATACACACACACACAGAGACGCATTCGATTCTGCAATATCTAGTTGAATATACTGCCTCCTTCTTTGCTCACTGCCTGTGGTTCTTCTTCGTCTCATCTTTTTTTTCACTCTCTGCAGCTCTGGGGAGACCAACACATATGTCAAGTGTGTGGCGTCTGTTATTCTTTGCTCTTCGCTTTTGTCTCTTTTTTTCAAATACCCTGTAAGATATGTATGTTGGAAGCGGGCGCCGTTCTATGCTGATCTTCTAGGCAAAGGCAAGTGAGCTGTGGGCATTGGTGAAATTTTTATAGCGGCTGACAATGAATATTTGGAATGGATAAATTATTATCATTAATTTTCGTTGAGCAACTAAATATTGTTTTTTATACTAAAGCTAAATAAGTGACTGACTAAATAATATTATTTAGTTTATTGATACTAATTGGCATAATATTTATTATAAATAATTTTAGTTAACTTTTTATATTATTATTTAATTTTTTAAATTTTCTATATTTATATTTAATTTTCTGAAATATGTGTATTTTTTATTTTATTTAATTTATTATTTATATATTTAGCTAATTAGTTAATTCTGCAATTTTCTTGCGTAATAATATGATATTATATATTGGTATTAAATATTTGTTATATTCCTATTTAATTCTCAGAGACTTTAACATCTGTAATTTCTCCTTACCACTTAACCCCCAAAAATTAATATTTTTGTTAATTTGTATATTTTTATTTAATCGTTTCAACTGAAAGGCTGTCATAGAAATTATATTTGTTTTTTATTTTTTATTTATTTGCATTATAATTTATTTTATTACTACTAATTTCATTCAATATATATTAATTAAATTATTTATATTTATATTGCAACTATATATACATAAAAATGATTTCTTTATAATTCTTCATTTAGTTATACAGGGTATATTTCTATCTATCACTGCAAATATACGTTCTCTGTTGTCTTTTGCTGCTGCTGCTGCATGGCCGTAACTTTCATTAGCCGAAAAACCTCAAGTTAACAGCGTGTCATGCAAGTGGTTAGTTGTTTCCATCTATTACCATTTCAATGTCAAAAAATGAGTGAGGGCCACATGCAGGCATAGAAAGAGGTAAGGAGAGAGCGAGAGACAGGGAGAGACAATGGCGCAAGAGAGAGGCCTGCACGTTATTTGGGCAAGTGTTCAAACGGGGCTCGGTACATTTTTGCCACTTGTCATCCGAAAAGGCATTTTGCCATCCATAATAATATTTGCTTTTCATTCGGCAGCCCCTCCCTCTTTTCAGCCTGCTCCTTGATTTTCCAGGCTGCCTAATTGCCTGGATAGGTTTTACAGCGTCTCCTTTGAGTCGTAAAAGTTTTTACGACTAATATTCGGTGTGTGTGTGTGTGAGTGTGTGTGAGGAGTGTGGGAAAGAGAAAATCTTTAATTAGACGAACGACCATTAAAACTGATCTATGTTATATTAATTGGATTTTTTTGCTTTTACTGGACATAAAATTAATTAAAGCCTTAATAGCCGCGTTTCGATTGAAATTGATATTATCATGATTTATTTTGTAATATTAATAAAATATTTTTAATACATCTGTATTTATTTTCTTATCTCTTTGCAGTTGAACTGAATGTGAAATGCGAAGTGTCATGGCTAAGAGTTTAGCAAAAAAAAAAAAAAACAAACAAAAACAAAATTGAGAGTCTGTGAATGTGCCATAGAAGATATTTGATTAATGTATTAATAAATCGATGATCTAGGCTAAATAATGCAAAATTCAATTGAAATGAGTTTTAATGGTATGGGAAGCAGAATTAATATAAGTTTCTGTTTCATATATGAAAGGAAGATGAAAATTGTAAAATAGGAAAACATTGTCATTAAATATATCAAAAAAAACATCTATAAATATGGAAGGACAATGTATTTATATAATTATTAAACCATAAACTATAAATAACAATTTAGAACAATGAAAGATCCGGAAGATAAAAATGTAATATGTGTAAGGTCGAATGAGCTAACTTTACACAATGCCAACAGATTTCCTCTTTATTATATATCACTCTATATATATCGTTCTGTAGTATCGCGCACACATTCGCTCTAAATAACCTAAATTTACTCTGCCTTTATTGTATTTTATATGCTACAAAATGTCGAGCTGAAATTCGCTGCTGAGAAAGCAAATCAATTTATATTGAATGGAAGTAAACTACGAAAGTTAACGCAGTTCCCTGCCCGGGCACCCACTCGAGCAGGAGCTACAAGTTTTGTCGCCAGCAAACAAGTAACAACAAAATGTCACATTTTTTTTTGTAACCAGGAGCCCTGAGCTAAGCAAGAAGAAACAGTTTTTCGCCTGCCTGAAAACGAAAAACGGAAAACTGAAAAGCCTTTAGGCCTTTGCTCTCTGGCAAAAGTCGAGTGGAGCAAATAGAAAAAGTTGCTGAGACTTTTTCAAATTGAAAATGAGCTTGCTGCCAGGTAGTTGCAGGTAGCAAAGATTAAGCAGGGAATTTAAGAGCATTAGAATGGAAGAGTGCAGGTGAGTGGGATGGACTTTGAAATACCCTGTAGGGCAAATATAAAGTTGCATATGAAAAGTGATTCTATAATTCGTATATAATGTAAATTGAGCTACTGCTAAATTAGGTTTAAAATTACTGTTAATTAATAGATGATTTAAATATCCTATTTAGCACTTCTTGTGCTTGCTTACAGCGCGTAGCAGGAATAAAAAATTCCGTAGCACTTGCGCCTTAGCAATCGCTTTAATTACAATTAAAATGAAGCCCTAAATGACTTTGCTAGTGTTGTTGCTGCTGCTGCGACTGCTCCTCTCGTAGTGCTCCTGCTACTGCTGCTGCTGCTCTCGTAGTGCTGCTGATGCTGCGAAGATGAATGACTGGCCATTCATTAGCTGGAGGCCAGCGGAGGGGTCGGCCGGGCGGGCAAAGGTGGAATGCCAGCTGGGACTACGCGCTCACGTTCACGTTCAAAGTCAAAGTCGCGATGCTATTATAATGCTAATGACGTTTAATCGTTTTTAGTTAGGGATTTTCTCAGTTCAGCAGCGGCGAGCGTGGCGCTTAGTTAATTAGCATAAAGTTAAAACGGTTTGCGGCCCGGCAGTTGCACAACTTTTGACGCAGCTATTAAAAAGAGTTTGGCTTCTTGGGGCCAGCAGAGAGAGGGAGGGGGAGAGAGAGGGAGAATTCAGGCAATGCCAGCGAGTGGACTTAATGCGAGCTGCGCTCAAAAGGATTACAACTGATAACATTTCACTGCTGCCAATAGACAGTTCAATGAAAACGATAATATTATCATAGATTATTCATTTAATGAGTAATTACTTAAACGCTGCAATTGATACCCTAAACACTATGCTCTGAGCAGGAGCACGGACTGCACTAAGTAAAATGTAGCACTTGCAAGGCATTTAATGGAAGAGTATAGCTTAAGTATATGTACATACATGTACATATGTATAAAACATAGCTGAAAACATTTATTTATATACAACATATATTTATATATAACATATGCATATTACATAGCCCATAAATCTTCAGTGCAACTTCATATAATAACTCAATGATTGCTCAACTTTCTCGCAGCTCTCATTACCTTTAACTTTGCCCTGCAAATTTCTCGCTTATTGAATATTTGTACTCAACTTACCATAAAAACAGGGCCACAATGAAGGGAAAACGAATATTTATGTATATATATATATAAAGGTAGGCGCATATGTATTTCGCTCGGAGGACATGCATAAAAATCCATAATGAAATTGTGCAGAAACGAAGCGAGCGCGTGCCGCCTAGAGCCACGCCCACCAAAAACTGCCCACACCTTGGAGTAGAGGCAAATGGCCATAGGCTGTGAGCAAGGAAACATGTCACGTGCATACACACACGCACACACAGAGACAATAAGAGAGAGGGAATGAGAGGGATGGAGTGGCGGAGACTGAGAGAGGGAGGGGGTGAACAGTCACAGAGCGCATTCAATGATGGCCGCAATGGTGGCATCGAAGCACCTCTTCCACAAGCTTCATCGAGCTCCGGTCTTGGTCTGTGGTCCCTGGTCCATCGTCCGTGCACTCCCTGGCTCGATGCTGTTTGCATTTTTCGCATGAAATTGACGTTTCATTTGTTATAATATGCATTGAGGCAACATTTCGATGCTCATAAATATTTAACAGACATTCATCTGTTGGGTGAAACGTTAAAGGCTACGGAGCCAGGGGCTGGCGCACATGTCCAGCTGAGCCTGTTGCAGCAGGATATGCGGATATCGCCCGGCTATTGCGATACAGATACAAACAGTCGTAGATATTCCTCGATATCCATGTGCATACACATTATGGCCATGGAACGGGGGGAGTACAGACAGCGGCAGGAACTTAAGGTTCACTCCCAGTGCTTACCGAGCTGGCCGAGCGAGGGCGTTGAAACGGCCAACAGAAATCAAAAACAAAAGAAAAGAAAACTCAACACACATGTGAATATATATGTATACACACACACACACACACACACACACAGGGGAGACAGCCTCGGTTCGCTTTGCAACTCAAAGGATCAGACGGTCGACGGCTGTAAGCCGCATTAATTACTGATTGCAGTCGTTGGCCAATTCCGCGAGAATTTTTCTACCTGCTTTATGTGTGTGCAGGTGTGCGCAGGTGAGTACAGGTGTGTGTGTAAAAATTAAACATATTTCAATTACAAGGTATATATTTATTAAAAATTATATATTTATTCTAAAGAAACAAATTTCTATGCAAACAATTTAAATAATATATAGAAATACATTCATACATATATATAT
Organism: Drosophila mayaguana; assembly: GCA_037075325.1. NCBI lineage: Eukaryota > Metazoa > Arthropoda > Insecta > Diptera > Drosophilidae > Drosophila > Drosophila mayaguana. Next base: position 2,759,896 of record JBAMCG010000103.1, read on the forward strand.
ATATATATATATATATATATATATATATATATATATATATATATTTATATGTTAGATAATTTAACACTAAATGCTGATGTAAATATAATATATATATTTTCAATACATAATATAATATAATATTATACATTAATATTATTTAATTCATTGTATATTATAATATAATATATAAATATATGACTTTTAATATTTTCCCACTTTCCAGACAGTTTGCCAACTTGGGTTTGTCAAGCGCTGAAGAGCTTCCCGCCAAGTGGAATTGAAACACATTTGAGTGCGGCATATGTGACTCTTAAGTTGCAAACAGAAAGTGTTGCAGCGCGCTCTCTTCTGCTCCTGCTCCTGCTCCTGCTGATATAGTAGTAGTGTAATACATGCATCTTTCTACTCGCTTTAATGATGGTTCACACGCGCTGTTTGTTTTTACATTTTTCATTTTAAAGTTAAATCGCAACAATCAGCGCTAATTGGAAATTTAACAGTTCATAAAAAGTTTTTGGCGCGCCAAAGAGCCCTCCGTCAGCCATCACTCGTCGCCTGGCCACGCCCACTTACCTTGTTCAGGCACGCCTCCTGCCGCTCCGCTGCTGTTGTTGGCGTAGCTGTAGTTGTAGTCACAGTTGAGTTGTTGACCCAAATAGCACGCTTTATGAAGCCAGCGACTCGCAGCTCGGGCATTTTGCTAAGCTTCTGCCGCGCTAGCATCGAACAGGCGCGGCATGGGGCAGGTGGCAGGTGGCTGGTGGCTGGTGACTGGTGGCTGGTGGCATGGGGCATGACATGGTCTCTGCAGTGATGGAAAGTGCCTTGAAAGCAGCTGGGCACATGCTGGTATGGCTTACACCTGTTTCTATTCATACATCACCCACGCACACACACATTAAAAAACTATCAGCGTGTGTTTCATTTCACTTGCTGCTCGAGCTTCGGGCTGCCAGAATAGATTGAGAGGGGGCCTGTGTCCCTCTCTCTCTCTCTCTCTCTCTCACTCTCTCACTCTCTCACTCTCTCTCTCTCTCTCTCTCTCTTTCTCTGTGTGTTGGACTTTTTCCAATGTTTTTGCGCTCTAGGATAACACTAATTTCGCACCACTAATTACAGTTCTTTTTTATGCCTCCCCACGCACTCCCTCCCTCTCTCTCCCTTTCCTTCCATCGCTCACTTTGCGTAATTATGCGATATGTGGGGGGCTCGTTGGGGAGTCGCAGCTACTTAACTCAGTTGGGAAATAACGTTATAAAAATGTTGCAGCAACAGCATATAGCAGAGGAAGGCGTCAAGTTGCACATGCCAAACGTTGCAGTTCCGCTAAGTCGAATGCATTTTAAATGCATAAGTTTATCAGAAAAATACCGTATGGAGGTATAAATATTCTTTTCATTTGCTTCTTTTGATGCTTTTCAACTCAATTGACACTCCAAGTGTGTGCAATTAAGAGAAACTTCCGCAATTGGGCTTCGGAATTTAGCTGTGCTAAGCAACTTGATTAAGGGTGAAGCCAAAGGGCTTAGTAAATTAAGAAATTTGTGTGGAATGAAGCAAAAACGAGGAAAAGTAGGAACAGGTATAATAAATGAAATAAATAAATAATCGGAGATATGAATTCAAATAATTCATAAATGGACCCTGAGAACGAATCCAATCTCGAAATTTTTTAGCCAAATCCACCGAATAAATCAAACAAAGCAGAGCCAAAAACACAATTTAAATTTAATTAAAAATGTATTCAATTAATTTTCGTCGTTCAATTAGAAAAGTTCTGTTCTATTTTCAAATTATTAAATTTATAAAAAATTCGCACCACAATCATTTTTGTTTCCTTAAAGGATACCAGCATTAAAAAAGAAAAAAAATTGAAATATTATAACCAGTGCATAGCAAGTGGGCGTAACCAGCGCGCATTGCAATAAAAATTGTTTATTGAGATGTAAAGAGAGAGCGCGAAAAAAAAAACAGAGAAAAGAAGTAATGAAAAGGGGCAGGAGGCGAGAGTGGTAAAGCTTTCAATTGCCCGAAGAATTTGAAAACAAGTATTTGTGCAGTTGGCACTCAGAATTTAATTAAAAAATATATATACATGCTATATATATGTAGCAGCGTCTCTCTCTCTCTCTCTCTCTCTCTCTCTCTCTCTCTCTGTTGCTCGTATATCTATCTCTTTCCACTGGCTGTGCTTTGCACTTGAACTGCCAAAGCAATGCAGGCGCAATAATTTGCAGGTTGTTGGAGCGCTTTAACAAAAGGCTTGGCAACTACAATGGGCCAGAGCCGGAACTCGCTATATAAATGACAAAACAACAACAGCAACTGGAACAACAACAACAGCATCCAAAACATGGCAAATCGTTAGCCCAAACTTGAAAACTTTAAACAAAAGTCAAAAGATTTTTGCCAGGCACACAGCTAACAGACAATGGCACCAGAGGGTTACAGAAAGCCGGGCGATTGCCTAGCTTAAGGTGTTGCACACACATACAGAGAAAAAAGGTAGAGCGTAGGAGTAACTAAGAGAGAGAGAGAGAGAGAGAGAGAGAGAGAGAGAGTGAGAGAGAGAGATAGAAAGGGAAAGAGAGCGGACAACACACACAAGAGCAATTTATAAATAATAATTTTCTTGTTGTCTGTGCACAGGAGCCGGTGTCGTCTGCAGGCAACTGGCACGCGCCTTTGTCTAGTCCACAACAGCCAGTGCAGCAGAAGAGTTAAGCAACGTTAGACTTAAAAGATACCCTATGAAAGGCATTGGAGCAAAGAGTTACCTAAAAGCAAATAGCAAACACTGTGTAAGGGAAAGCAAGCAGGAGAAGACTATATATTATGTTACCTCAACTATGAAATGCCTTGACACACTCACTAAATAATTAAAAACTATATTATAACAAGCCAATGATTCATTATTTCGTATCTGCTACTTAAGTTTATTTATAAGAAGCTGCTATAGGAATTTTTAAAATCATATTAGCCCTAATAACAAAGTCCTGAAATTGCACTGTCAAATATGATACTATTTATGGTAGATATATTAGAACAGCTTTTCATTATCATCATTAACATTTTATTTTTAAATATTCAATAAGCCTAGCCATTTTATGTATTATTATTTACCGCTGTCATTTATGTTAGAAGCCATTTAATTTTTAAAAACAAAATCTACAAAACTAGATTTTTAATTTTGCTTCTACTGTCAAAATTTATATAAAACTTTTTAAAAATATACTTTAAAAAAAAATAAATAAAAATAGCAATTATTATTTTATTGTTATATGAATTTATTGATTTATTTTTTAATATACTTTTTATTATTTTATATACGCATTGTTTTTGTTATTTATTATATATTAAATATATATAAATAAAACTTTCAGCTTGCCGTTCCACATTTTTGCATAGCCTTTAGTTAACCAAAATAAACCCTGAAATTCGCTTAAAGGACTTTCATTTGAAAACCACATACCAGACTCACATTCAGATATTTCAGCAGCTTTGCAGAGCATCTGGAAAAGGCCAATCGTGCCGAGATTGAGCCAGAGCAAATGGCTTGAGCAATGTCCCAGCGGCAGTTGGCTCTCGATGATGAAGTGCCGACAGGGCCGTAACAAAAAGTAGGCAAAAGTACTCCTGGTCACACCTGTTCTGTTTGGCATCCCAGCCGTTTGACTGTCCACTTTTCATTGTTTAATTGTTTTGCCTCTGCTGGAGCAAATTTACGACAAGAATTTAGCCTTTTGTTTTGAGCGCTAGCTGGAAATTTTATAGGCCAGCGCCATAGTCCCAATGTCACTGCGCCGCCTTCGTCGTCAATCTTATGAAGCAGTTAATTTACTGGAGCACATTTATAAGCCAAACTTGTCCGTATCTTGTCTCCTTGGTATTAATGTCCAGCATTTAGATAGACATCAACTGCTCTAAAATATGCTCGCTTAAAGTACCTCCTTGTCAGGCTGAGAAAGACAATTGAAAAGCTCTCAGAGCTCAAGGCGTATTGCATAAATTCTCACATAATCATAAAGCTGTGATATGCTCTGAAATTCAAACAGAGTTGCTAATTATAAAGTAGATAATGTATGAATGTGGTGTTATTTGAGAATGTTTACATACATACATATACATATATTGCTAAGTAGACACTTTAGCATAATTATTTTGTCAACTAATATTAGCAGTTTATATATTGAGATATAAACATTAAGACCAATTTTCAAATGATACAGATTATTTGGCAATTATATATTAAAAGGCAGACGCAAGAACATAAATAGGTGATGATGCTTGAATAAATTTATACAAATCTCACTGCACTTCACATTCATTTGGAGTTTCATTTCAAACTCATTCTGGCCCTCTCCCAGCTTCAGCTTTTATCACATTTCAAACACTCAGACACGCAGCACTCGATTCGATAGTTGTGCCAATCAAATAGAATTATATCAAAGCTAAACATTTGCACTCAATAAATATATCTACATATATATTAATTTTTTCAGCTATTATTTACGAGCGGAAATGTAATATTTTATATTATTTATAAAAGTGCGCCGCATAATCCAATTAGGCGCATAAATTATTAATAACAATGCACTTCAACTACAACTATTATTTTGAATGCTATTAAAATACATATACGTAAATACTCTACATAAGCGTGGATAAATAGTATACAAATAAAATTTTACATTTGCAAAAATATTTAGTGGGAAAATGTAGGAAAATAAATTTTTAAATACGTTTTCATTCATTTGTTTAATTTATTTTTTGTAATCAACTGTTTTTATAAAAATTCTTTAAGTCTTATTTATTGCATTTCCATAATATTTCACTCAACTCCAACTCCAACAGAGTTCATAATCCATGCAAAATTGATGTCAATCCCCAGGTCCTCAATCCCCAATTCGTATGCATTACAATTCAATTCGTTGCTGGTTTAATATTTTCTGTTAATTTCAGAGTACGAATTGCCCCAAAGTAAACAAAGAATGCAAATAAAATAGAAACACAAATGCAACGCAAAATAATAATAGATACAACAATTTATTTTATTGATGACAATTCCTGCATGGCACTCAATGTTTTTTGTGCATACCAAATCAGAATCATCAGCAACAACAACTGGATCATCATCCCCATCGTCATCATCATCATTTCGATGGACATCCGCATCGAAATATACCCCAAACAATGGAAGAACATATTGTCCCAGCACTTCAATTGCATTACAAATCAAATTCAAGAGCAAAAAAAAAAAAAATGATGTAGGAATATCAAATGAATATAGACTAGTAGCTACCCTTACTATAAATATATATATATTTTTTTTTTTTCTGTAATCAAACTAATTTTTATTTAACATTTTTTTAGATTAAACCATTTTTATGAAATACTTTTAAATTTATTTATTTTATTTATGCATTTTTCTTTCAGTGCACAGTACATAACTCCTTCTTTTTTTTTTTTTTTGGCGAAAAAATTTGCAATTGCGATTCATCAAAAATAGATTAGATATTTCATTGTACTGAATGACAGCCATTGCCATATCTTAATCTCTGCACACATACCAAAACGCTGCTGCACGAGCTCATTCCAGCTCTGAGTTCTGTCCCTGTCTGCATTTCCGTCCATGTCTATGTCCCTCTCCGCGCCCCTGTCCTTTATACTCATTTCCGTTGCACGTATTTGTCATAACCAGGATTCGAGGAGTAATCAAACAATGCTACGTTTTTTTTTATGTATCTATTCTATTTTAGCTTTTTATCCTTTTTTTTTCTTTTTTTTTTTTTGGCAAAGCCAAGGCTCGGACTGCGCAAATCAATATGCAAATCAAATAGATCAACTGCAATAGCATATATTAAAATAATATAGTTTAATAATGTGAGCCATCAGCTTTCTGCTTAGCTTGTGGACATTCCATCAATATAGTTATGAAAAAGCTTAACAGACACATAAAATTCAGATAATTTTGGGTGGCAGAGGGAGAAAATATTTGCTGACGTATAAAAAATATATTAAATTTAAAATCATATTTATTATGTTATTAAATATGATCGTAGTTAGATATGAATGGTGTAATAAATATTTTTATAAACATTCTTATAAATTTTAAATCTATTCACAGAAATCTGTATTAAAAATGTATTATTCTGTAAGCCAAAAACAAATAAACTATAAAATAAAATTACAAATAATTTGAGAAATAAATAAGTCAAAAATATAAAAAATTAAATAAATATATAAAAAAAAAAATAAATGAGAATAATAATATCATTTTTTATTCTTAATAAATAAAAAAAAATAAATATCTATGTAAAGAGTTTAGCAAACAAAATTAAATAAATGAAGCTAATTAGGAAAATAATTTAAGAAATAATAAATATAAAAATAAGTAAATTTATAAAGAAACAAGTTAAAAATAAAGAAATTAGTGAAAGCAATTAAATAAAATAAATTAAAAATTAATAAAAATAATTATAATTATAAATAAATAAAATAATAAAAAAAATTAATTAATAAACTAATAATAATTAATAAATACTTAAAAAAAGAAATAAGGGAAAGCAATTAAAAAATTCTAAAAAACAAATAAAATAATAATAATTATAAACAAATGAAATAATATTAAAAAAAAAAAAAAAAACATTTTATTTAAAAAAGTAATAATAATTAATAAATACTTCGAAAGCCTCATTAAATTTTCTTTCAATAGGTAAAACGTGTTAGCCAAATAATGAAATAATATTTATATTAAAAGAGAAAAATGCTTATATCATATAAAAAGAGAAAGACGAATTCAAATAGAACTTCTCTAATATGAATACAAAGCAATCCATAACAAATATTATTACTTAGGAGATGCAATGGACTTATATAAAATTGGATAACACATACATATATCAGGGGGCAGCCGTAATTTATGTAAGTGCCAGCAAATGTGGCCATATGAGGAATATATTTTGACTTGTTCGCTCATTAGAAGCAGTTGGCAACATCGACGTCAATCTCGCTCTGGCACTCACTTATGCACGTAATATCCTGTCGTTGGACACGTCTCAGCTGCTCAGGGCAAGTCGATGCGGAACACTTGTAAATACTCTGGCGCTCCTCTGGCCAAGTTTTTGGGCCAAAGTTGTGCACCACATTAGATGCGAGTGAATTCGAGTGTCGGAGGAGGACATGGCACGCACGCCGAACACTTGACCAAAACAAAAAGTGGTCATGGCCAGGACACGCACAGTTAAGCAACTTTTTGGCCAAGATTTTCTATGTTTATTCTATTTTTTCCTACTTTAATACAAATTTAAGCAGAGGTCTTTAAAGCTTCTTGGGACGGTCGCTTAAATTATGCGACATTCATAATGCAACAGAGTCGAGAAGTTGCATTGCTGTTCGTGTGCTCCTCTTTGACATATCCTTGCGCTCGAGTCTTCCAAATTCAGGCACAAGCATTAAATTTTATGCCCGCCCATATCCTTGGGCAGAGCACACATCCTGCTCCTGGCTGGCTGGATGGCTGCTGGCTCGTTGGCTGACTCGTTCGCTGCTTGGCTTGCTGCTCCCACAGCTTCCTTTTGGTTAAACTCGAGTCGCAACTTAATGCCAAGGCTTTTGGGCCCATTATTTCAGCGCGTGTTCTGCAGACCCCGCTTCAATACTCACCCCTTCCCCATTCGGTTGTACATGAGTAGCCCAGCTATAGCTATACTTCATCAGCTCGCACTCTGAATACCCTGTAAGCAAGCTGGAAATGTTGAGACTTATTGACTAAGGCATATTTATACACACAATATTTATTAATTTTTATTTCATTGTAATTTAAATATAAAACGGGTTTTAATTAATTTATTTTATTTTATTTTTATTTATATAATATGTTCTTAGTTTTCTTAAGATTTAATTCCAGTTTAAGCTTTTCTTCATTTAATTATTATATATTATTTTTATATATAAGAAGTAGTTAATTAATAATAATTAAGAATTAATTAATTTCATTAATATATTTTATTTTTATATTTAACAAGTAGTTGCAAGTCAACCCTCGCTTATATATATATTTTAAATTTTATTTAAGAACTTTGTTGCTATAGTTTTTTCTTTATTATTTTCTTTTTTTACTACACTTGGCTGCTAAAGTCAAAAAAATTTATTTAAAGTTCAAAGTTTGTTTTTGCTTTGCCTTTATATTGGAGTTTCTCTTTTTTTCAACATTTTCTACATTTTGATTTTATTTTACGACACTTTTGTGCTTGGTTTTTGTGGCCAAGTAGAGCTCGTTTCTTTTGCCCCAACAATTTGCCCAGCTCAGCTATTAGAACTATATGCCAAAGTATTTGAATAGATAAAATTATCAAATTTGTAGCATAGTTAAGGGAAAAAAAAGAAAACTTTCAGCTACACTGAGAACAATTCGAAAGGGCTTGAGCTGAAAAATATGTGTCTGGCTGAACTTCGATATAAATAATATATAAAAGGAATCACAGAGAGACGTTTACTACTTTAACATTCATTCGAGCTTTGCTTCTTTATGATCGCTTTCTAAGTTGGCTTTAACTCGCTGCCATTGCTAAGTGAATCCTGTGGCCCCGTTTGCTGTTGTGTTGGCCTCGCAACTGCTGCAGTGCTCCACATCACGAAGCAGGGCCAATCAACGATGCGCTTCGATGCTGCTGTGCTCCTGCTCAGCTCTTTGCAGTCCCAGCGGTGGACGCACTTACGCAGCTGTTCAGATTGTAGATTGCGGATTGCATGTTGACAATGCGGGACCGTAACTCAAAGTTGGGCCCAGGCAGCTGGTTTAAAGTGCACCTGGTTACGCCCCATCGCCCACAGCAAAAGCTGACAGTTTTTCTTTACTCTTATGCGCGGCTGAAAGTCGTGAAACAAAAGCGGGCGACTCAGAGTGACAGAGAAAGAGAGAGTGAGAGAGAGAGAGAGAAGGGGAGAGGTGGAGATTGGGGCACGTGTGGCTGGCTCAGTCTACAGCTCCATCTGCATCTAAGAGTTTTGCATACCACGGCTGGGCAATGTTTGCCGCACGTGCCACACGTAAAACTTAAAAATGCGCCACCAACAGCTGCCGCCAGCTGCTTCCGGCTGCTGCCAAACTGTAAACTGCAAACTGCATGCTGCAACCTGCAACTGTTGCTATCGATACTAGTTGCCGTGCCACTAGCTCTGTCCGCCTCTGTCCGCCTTCGCCCCTTCCACCCGTGCGACCCGTTCATGCCACATTTAATATGCCATTTTTATATGTGCTTGCATAGAGTATTATGACTCTGTTATGAGTCTGTATAAGCTTAGTTTCGTGATCGCGAAAATTGAACCAGATAAAAGCTGGCCCAACTACTAGTTCCTCTCTCTTCTTCATCCTATTTTAGTTTCCCGAGCTGCTCGAATGGAATTATTGGTGTCAAGTATTCCCTGCAGATGCAGGCATGCCGCAATTTTTAAATGGGCTTAAAGAACTACATTTTAATCAAGCATTAACAAGCATTAAAAACAGTATGCTAAAAATTTATTACTTTTTTATTCGTATTGAACAGTTTTTTATTTTATTCAAATTAAATTTTAATACATTTTTCTTTATATATATATTTATATATATATATATATATATATATTTGGTTATGCTTATCTAATGAAGAACTTATCAAATATAGTAGAATTTTCTAATTTTTATAAGTTTTCATATTTTTGGTTAATCAAAAACGATTTAAATTACTGCTGATAGCTTAAGTTTAATTTTGTAACTATTTTATTTTATATACAACTATCAAAAATAATTTTAAATATATTTTTTCTATTTCAAAATATATTTTCTATTAAAAATCCGTAAATTTTATTTTAAATTTAAGTTAAATAAATGTTTTATATATTAATAAATATTTATTTTATTTAATATTCATTAATTAGTCATGTAAAGAAATAAATATTTATATAATTTTAATATTATCTAACTCAATTTTTAGCTTAATATAAATAAAAAATAATAATCATTATAAAGTATAAAATAAGTAAAACAAAAATTAATGTGCCAGAGATTAAAAATACATAAAAATAGCTAATCATTTATTTATTATCTTTACTATTATATACACTCTTCAGCTTCAAGTGAAGAGTATTTGCACTTCGCTGTGCTGCTGCTCAGCTTTCAGCCGGTGTCTTATTTTCGCAGCATACTTTTAGATACTTTACTCTAGTGCGTTGGCACTTTGCATTTTTTTGCATAGCTGTCGCTGTTACTTGTCTCCCTCACTGCCTGCCTCCCTCTCTTGCCCTATCTAGCTCTTCTCCTTCTCCTGCTCTGCCTTTTTTCTGGCATGCTGCGAGTCGCAGGTTGTGCCGTAATTTACCAACTATATCCGCTTTGTTACCTCGGCTGGGGCTGGGCTGGGCTGGCTCGGCCGGATGCGGATGCGTCCCATAAAAGAGTGGCATATTTGCCGCATCCTGTTGACAATAACTGGGCCATGGCGCCTGCTTCTGCTGCACCAGAAAACACACACACACATACACACATGGCAATGATTTTTGATATGGCAGTCTCACTTTTAGCGCTGCCTTCATTCAAGTAGATTGTTTGATTCAATTTGCGGGCTTATCTTTAATAAAGGCTCGAATGGAATATAGTAGACAATGCAATTGTATACCAGGATAATCGATGGAAATAGAGGACTGCTTGGCTGCATAGATTGATTGAATATCATATGCGAACTAAGAGAAGAATACGATCTAGAATGATATATAACGTTGCATATATTATCGAAAATCAGAGCTTCAGCGTGGCGTATTATATATATAACATATTCCCTATTTCCTCAATCTAATATTTTAACTATCATATAACATTATATGCTAATATATTTAAGCTCTATTCGAATCCAACAAAGTTCCTGATTTTAGGCACCTAACCCACATTTAAATGTTGCCCTCACATTCAAACAGTGTTCCAAAACTTTAGCTAGAACTGCTCATTGTGACTTTGTGGTCCAGTGACCCAGCTAATAAATAACTTCAATTGCTGGACAAAACTAGACTAAACTGGATACAAGCGCTATAATTCGTACAACTTTATGACCGAGCTATTTAATACGCTTTTATTTTGCGCTCCATAAATTGGAGCAGGAGACATGATTTCGATACAGAAACCAAAGAGAAGAAGAAATGGAAGTGGAGAAGGAAGTAACCCCAATAATTGACACATAAATAATTTTAAATAACTTACTTTCGAGCCGGCAGCCAGAATTATATAGAGATATCCGTGGGACACGCCCACACAATCTTATTAAAAGTGTCCCCGGATAATATAGAGGATGCCGCAGCTTGAGTGGGCGCCGGGAGTCGGACTCGAACAGCGAGTCGCAGTCATAGTTGGCCACATGTTTGTGCAACTTTGAACAGGGCACCGCTGGGATAAATCATAAAAGGATATTTTTTGTGGCCAGCCAGCCAGCCACCACTGGAGGCGGTGGGCGGGGCTGTGCAGGACATCACTTGGCAGCAAAATATTTTTACAAGCTCTGTTTTAATGCGAACAATTGGCGCTGCTGGCGCTCTCCATTCCTCACTCTTTCTCACTCTCTTTCTCACTCTCTCTCTCTCTCACTATCACTCTCACTCTCTCTCTCTCACTCTCTCTCGCCCATTTACTTCTTTGGCAGTTTGCGTAAAAACTACTTTGAGCGCCTTTTGAGATTACGCTTCACCTTTGATGGGACATAAATATAAATAGCCTTGAACTTTGCTATTGTTTGAGTGCATAATAATGTCACAGGTGCCACTGGAAAACTTTAAACTTGTCTGAAAACATTGAAAATAATTGAGCTGAATGAATCAGGGTGAATCATAGCAAAAATTCCACTGTCGCGCATGCAAAGCAACTCCTGCGGCCATCAGCATAGAAGCCTAGAAAAAAGTTAATCATTTCCACTGCTAATGGCATGAAATCGGTATTAAGGTGTTTATCGAACTTTTATCCATAATTCGTGGAAGAACTACAGCAAGTTGAATATAGACTTAATTTTATTTTTTGATATTTTGAATTTTTGTGTATGTTGTTATATTTTTTTATATGTCTTTTCTACACTTTTTTCTTTAGTTATCAAACATTTATGAATAGCTAATATACATTATTTATTTTAATATATATATATTTTTAAATTTATTTATAAATTGAAATTATTATTTTGTATTATTCTATATTAAATAAATATAATCAATATTTAATAACAATTCATATTTTTTATATATGAATTAGTTTGTTATGTAATGAATTAAATCTACATATATATAACTTGAATACCATTTAATTATATATATAAATATTTAATTTAAGTTTTTTAGTTTGAAAATTATCATTATTATTTTTTTTTAGTTTGCAAAACACTATATATACTTTATTATTTTTCTTTTTCTATATACAAGTATTTTGTATTTTCTTTTCTTTTTTTTTTTGTTTTGTTTTGTTTTTTTTTTTTTTTTTTTCTTGCATAGTTTGTTTTTTAATATTCTTTATATAATAATATATATACGTTTGTTAGCTCTCGTTTTTACAATTTTGTACTTTTAAATTACAAAATTAAAACTTAAAGTTTAGTATTTAAATCAAACTCTTGTTGCGACTCCACGCGAGATTTGGACGCGTCTATTGGGCTAAAATGTGCTGCATATGCAAAAGGCGCATTGCTGCGGAGAAAATAAAAAGTGAGAGGGGGATAGGCGCAGAGATAGAAGGAGACAAAGAGCGGGAATAGGCAGAGAGTGGTCGTAGAGTGAGAGAGAGACAGACGGCTAAGCACGACAACAGAAGCCCAAAGATGTTGATGGAAACGCTGATACAAGCGACAACACAGGCGTCTCGAGTTTGATTGAACATTTGCATTTACAAAAGCGCCAAACGCCAAAGTTATAAAGCGCTCTCTCTCTCTCTCGCTCACTTCCCCCCCCCCCCTCTCTCTCTCTCTCTTTCTCTCTCTCCCTCAATGTCTTTCAGTTTGTTCGCGGTAAGAAAAGTTGTCCGCCACTGACAGCTGTCAAATAGATGTTGCACGCGAACCGAAGACAATTTTGTAGCATTTTGAATTGTAAATTCTTCGCTTTCAACTACTGGCAGGCAGAAATATCTGAATGAAATGCTGGCTGCCTGGTTAGATGGATGGTTTGGCTAAATGGATGGTTGCTTGGTTGGTGGGCTGCTCGGCTGTTTGGTTGTCTGTCAAGTGCAGCAAACTACTTGGCGTCGTCACATATGGCACTCGGGTGCCACCTGCGACAACACGAGCTCAAACCCAACTCACACACACACACACACACATGCACTCATACATACAGTCAAAAAAGTGTTTTGTATCCATTCATTCCACACAAAATGCAAAATCCACCAAAAATTGCCACCCCTTGCCGCAGCTGCAATGCAATTTACACTTGAATACAAAGTGGGCGACTTCATAAACCGCCCAACTGCAGAAAAAAACAGCAGCAGCATAGCATAGAAAAAAAACCAATGCCAAGAGCATCAACGTAACTGCAGCAAGGGATTGCAGTCTCCTATGCTAAGAAAAAAAAACAGCAAAGAAATCTGAAGGATTTTAGCGAGGTAAAAGCGTGTGCCTAGCTGTTACCCTATATGGCGGGGTATTATTTTATATATTATATTCTCAATTAAAATATTTGTATATTATTAATATACATTTTTGAATATAATTATTTATTAAATTATTTTTTTAAATTATTTTTTATTTATTAAAATTATAAATATTTTGCTATTATTAATGTACATTTTTGAATAAAATTATTTATTATTAAATTATTTCTTATTTATTAAAATTATTAATTATAAATATTTTTCTATTATTAATATACATTTTAGAATAAAAAGTTATTTTCGAAGAAATTAATTTTAAATTTCTGTGATTTACGACGGAAAAATATGATATATATTTATATTATAAATAAATATATATATTATAAATAAATAAATAAATAAATAAATATAATAATATATATAATATAATATGAATATTGATTATATACAGAGTTTTTGAATATAGAATAGAAAATAAAAAAATTGATATTTTCCCTGTTATTTAGTTAGAGAATTATTATAAAAGTAAATAAAACAAAAATGTATTCCAAAGCTGCATAAACACATTTCACAAGAACTCAAACGGCAATCGCAGCTTCGCATCATATTACCCCTTAATAACGACCCATATAGGGTATTCCAAAATTCTATGGAAAATATGCTAAAAACTCTGGCACTCGATTGCAATTGCGCATATTAATTGAAAATTTCTCACGCAAAATGAATCCAGAGCAATTGTTCAATGCGAATTTGTCCCAAAAACTGCATACATCAAAATTGCGATAGACGAAGGTGGCAGCGCTCCGATGGCATGCGATTTGCAGCTCCAAAGCGTTATTACTTTGGCCCTGCAAATGGAAATGCTAATCGAAAAAATGCAATCGTTGATCGATTTATGCATGCATCGATGTACCACTATTTTTGCTCTTCCAAATTGATGCAATTGCTGAACAAAAAGAAACTAATCAAAGTTGCGTAAGGTCAGAATAACAACAAAAATAACAATAAAAACAATTTCCCAATTTATATTTATGTTTCAAATATACAATTTGAGAGTTTTAATTTAAAAGAAAATAAATATAAATATGAAATAAAATAAATATATAATATATGATTTATTCTAGATAAGATGAGAAGATTTATTGTTGTTTAAATTGATTTTTGATGGAATTTAACAAATATTAATTTCTTAAATTTTTTAATGTGATTTCTGAAATTTTTAAAATGTGTTTTACTTACTTTTACTTTACCTTTATTCCAGGTATACTTAAAAAATGGAGCATTAAATATAATATAATATATATAAATACTAATAATATAATATATATAAATATAATCTCTCTTTAACCGAACTGTTATAATTGTTATAAAAACACCGCATGCATAAATATACATAATCAGAGTGTATTTTAATCAGAGAGTATTTTATATTTAGCGAGATTATATATACAAAGAGAGCTTATATATTATAATAAAAGTAATAACGGTTCTACAAATATAACACAAATTGCTTTTAGCTGCACTTTGATTAAGTTTAATTTACTTCAACTTCAACTAAGCATTTTTGAAATGCTTTAAAAATGAGTTTCAATTTAACAATTTTAGCAGACTTTATTTTAGTTTTAATGCTAGCCCCATGCCCAGTCGGCCGAAACTTTCAAATGCAGCGCAATCTAGCTAAATATATATATGTATATAGAGTTATATATACTTTCCAAAAGCGAGGTACATCCCACGTTTTGTGCACCCTTTAATCATTTTAACAGCTGCCAATCATCATTAGCGCCCGGCGCAAATGCGGGTGGTGCGAATGCCAATTCGTTTGGTGGTGCTGTGGATCAGGGTGGCAGCGCGGTTTGACTGCTGGCTGCCACACGTTTTCGAAAGGTAGTGGGAGGTGGAAGGTGGGGCGCGAGGGGCATTGGCAAAATTTCAAAGCCATTACAAGCTAAAACTATAAAACCGCCAATTAGCAACGCGTTGGCAATAAACTAAACAACGTTCGTTGTGTTCCGTTCGGTTCTGCTCTGTTTCGGGAACTGTCCTTTAGCAGGAGGCTGAAAAATTGGAATGGTATTTTACGTTGAATACCCTGTTAACAGGCAGAGAATGTACGAATTTGGGGTATTACGTATGGCATGCAAGGTATTTTTATTTAAGTCGGACGTAGGTGCAGAATATCTTCTATATAGGAAATAAAAAAGGGGGTATTATATGTAGCATAAGCTGTTGCAAGTTATTTACAGGGTATCTTATAACAAAATGGGTTTTTGTAGGGCATCAGCTTCTGCCATAACTACAGGGTATCTTCTAGCAAGGAGTATGTGAAAATAAGGTATTTTTTAGGCATTAATTCCAGCAAGGCGAGCTCTATCATAACTACAGGATATCTTATAGCTGAATACATTAAAGATTTATATATTTTGTAACTGCTTGAATAAGAAATGGACTTTCTAACAGCTCACACAACACAATGATAGGCTAGATCTTAACTTATAGGGTATCTGATGCAGACTTATATCACTTGAGCTACAAAAAGCCTTTGATTTTGAGTCTGCCACCTTTCGACTTTTTCGTTACAGGGTATCTGCCAGTGCAGTACTTTCAATCAGCGCACGCCAATTGCTTTTTTTGGCTGCAAACTCTTTAGAATTTGGTCTTCTATCTGACAGCAGCTGTTTACCGTTGACTCTGTGCAGACACGTGTGTGTGTGTGTGTGTTAACCGCGCGTTTTTAAGCCAATTTACCCCGACTAATCAGTATAAACCACTTCAAAGCAGCAGCTACATCGACAGAGCGGAAGTAGCAACATTTTCTTCTTTGTAATGTGCGCAAATTCCAATGTGTCTGGAGCATTAAAAGGCAGCAGCGTCAGTCCTCAATCCGAAATAGCAAACTTGGCTGTGTAGAAGCTGTGCTGGCTTTTACTCCTTTGCCATCAAATAAACTGACTTTACTCAATGTGGGGTGCATACGTTATGAGAGGGAATACGTAACGGTGCAGAGAAGAGAGAGCTAGAGAGAGAGAGAGCGCGAGGAAAAGTGCGCCTGAGAGTATGCTATGATCTACCTATACAGACTAAGTACTCTACTCATATAGCTTACTCTCACTCCACTTGCAGAGTATTTGCCAGTCGTTCACAGCCTTTCCTGATGCTGTTTATGGCGAGCAGTGCGAACTGCTCCAAGTGTTAAGTGATCCGCGGCAAACGTGTTAAAATGTGTAATTTAATTTTGAGAGCGCTTTAAATGCAACTCTCGCTCGCTCGCTCACTCGCTCACTCACTCACTCTCTTTGGCGATTTTTATGGCCCGACATGTTGAGATTTAAGCAGCAGGAGAACATCAAACGAACTTGGCCTTTTCGCGAACTTTAAAACGTCGATAAAGCTGCAGAAAGTTGGTCAGAAAGTTTCGTCGGCCCTGGCAATAAGCAAAATAGACAAGCGCAAAAAATTGGCATTGACAAGACAAGCTGAAAGTTGAGTCAAGTTTTGGGCAGCCAGCAGGCAGGAGGCAGCAGGCAGCAGCCAGCAAAACTAAAACTCTCAACTCTAAACTCTCAAGTTGAACGCAATATGTCAATTTGGTGTTACAACTCGTTCACTGGGACGCTAGATCTCCGGCACTGCAGGGACACGCAGCTCACGCAGCCCGATAGCCGAAACGAGAGTCCCCACTCAATTTGGGCCAGCCCAAAAATATAAGAATACAAAAAAAAAAAAAAAAAAAAAAAGTAAATAAAATAAAATAAAGTAAAAGAAGGAAAAAGTTTTAACAACTTGGTCAGCCGTTGAAGTTTTCTAATCTGTTTCTGGTAGGTGGGCGTGGCCGTAGCCATGGCCCAGGGTTTTAAACGGCCCTGGCCATTGATCTGTTGTTCGGCTTGTGCTGCTGGCCAAGTGTTTATTTTCCCACTGCTGTGCCTTGGGGTTTGTTTATTTGTCGACTCCAAATGTGCGTGGAAGGGGGAGGGGGAGGGGTAGGGGGAGGGGCAGCACCTCAGCTCAGCTCGAGTCGGCTCGGCTCAGCTTCGTTACGAAGTCAACTTCTATGGAAAGTCAATAAAACTGTTTGACAACTCACTGACTAACTGAATGGACTGCGTGTATTTATATATATATGTGTGTGTGTGAGTTTGGAGCCTTTTGGGCACATTAAATTTACAATTTATGGCTGGCCATCGAAAGCAAGTTTTATATCTAGCTGCAAATGCTGGAACTGCTCTGCACCTAAAGCTGTCTATGCGAAGGTAAAACCAAGACGAGCCAGCACATTGAATGCTTGGCTTAGGCTCTTCTATCTTTATTTTCTAATTTTTTTTTTTTTTTTTTTTAATTTTTAATGATTAATTCTGGGGTGAAAATAAACTTATATATTTTGCTATAAACAAGTTTTGCCAAACAAAAAAAAATAACTGTTCATTTTTGTACAAGAAAAGCATTTATTGGGTTCCTCTTCAAGTCTGCAAGATATTGATTGATTGACTGATTGAGCCAGTGACTGATACGTGATTAAATCGTAAGCGGTTTAACAATAAGCTTTCTGATTGATTGTTACTGCCTGGCGGATTAACTGATTAACTCAACTGCTCGACTGACGGAACGCTTGATTGACAGACTCCTTGGCAGCCTTGTAGAAACTCTTTCATAATTGACTGATTAATGATTGATGAACTGAGTTAATAACTGGGTGTGATGGACTATTCATGGACTCTCTCATGTTATGATTAACTGATTGACTGATTGAGCCAATATCTCAATATTTAACTAGCGGATTGACAGTTCGTTGCACTGGCATATTAATAGATTGATGCACTGATTGTCTACTACAAGTGGCTACCTCATTCTCAAGTGATTGATTTGCCTACCAGATTTGCATGTGACTGACAGACTGGCTGACCCACTCATACTATGAGTTGGGGACTAATACTTTGATTGATTGATGGATTCAACTGCAGAATGTCTCCCTCTCTCCCTATCTATCTAAATCTCTCTCTCTCTCTCTCTCTCTCTCTCCGGCTCCCCCTCTCACTCTTTCTGGCTGTTTAACTGTTACACTAACTCCAACTCAACTGATTGACTAACTTCATTTTTGTGAATAAGGTCTCTCTATATTGTTTTACATCATATCAGCAATGTTCCACAATTGTTTCATAATGCAAAATTCATGTACATACACGAAATTAACGCGTTCTCATGCAGCCAAGCAAATGCAAATCATTAAAGTTATTCTGCCAACATAATTATGGTATTGGAATAATGATGAATATATGGATGCCAGTGGCACACAAAAGGAGCAATGCCACAGTGCACAAAATGTTGTTAAAAATGGCAATTATATGCATGCAGATACAAATATATATATGTATATATATATATATATATATATATATATATATATATATATATATGTAGATCCTGTGTGTGTCTTTTGCTTACACAGAGAGCGATGCTGCCACATTTGCGTAATTTATCATATTTTTACACGCAGTTTTATTTCCATTTTCCGCTTGGCATCATTTTTTTTCTTTTGGCATTATATTATTTTATTTTTTTTATTTCTTCGATTTTTAATCGATTCGATTTATAACAATTTGCGGTAAATAAACTCACGTTATAAATTGCTGCATATTCTTTTTTTTATCCACTCTGAACTCATTCACTTTCTAGCGGGGTATATTGTTTCTGTACAAGTATTTGTGACAGCAGCTTTAAATGGAAATTTTAATACAATCTTAATGCTGTGGGAGCTGTGGAGATTTTACCTATTTCGTATTTATCTAATAATAATTTTTGTGAATGAAAACATTTCAATTTAAAATATATATAGATTTTTTCTAAATATTTAATTTAAAATGTTGCTTATACTTGATTTTTTGTTTTTAATTTTTATGAAATATTTATTTTTAAAATTGTTGAATTAATTTTATTAATAAAAATAATTTAATTATTTAATAATTTATTTATAAATATGGAGTCCTTTAATATAATATTATTATTATTATATTATTATTATATTTATAATAATATAGATGGAGGTGATGATTTTTTAAGTACTTAATTAAATATTACTTGTATAAATAAATGAATTATAAATAATGGCTGTTATTAATGTTTTTAATGCTCAATTAAATACTATAATTAATTAATTATAAATAATGTTTGTTTGTTTTACAAATTTCGTATTAAAAACTAATTTAAAAAGCTTTTAATTCGATGTATCAATTTTATTAAATATCAATTCTATAATTTATCAATTCTAATAATTTTTTAAGGTATCTTCTAGTCAGCCAAAATCACAAAATCAAACTTACGAGTGTTTTTTAAGGGCTGGCCGCGTGTCAGCTGCGAATATCTTTACAAGTCATTTTTATAATCGTTACATTTAAAGTGCATTGCTCCCAACGTATTGTTGTTGGAGTTGTTTTTTATTTTTTATTTTTATTAAGGAATCATTGTTGTTGTTGCTTTTGCTGCTGCCGTTGTTATTGTCCGGCACGCTTGCCTATAATTAATGCATAAATTATGCACACAAAGCGATTGCAAAGCTACAACAACAACAAAGGGCAAAGGCAAAAGGTAAAGGACAAAGGACTTGACTGTTTGTGTCTCTGTGTTTTCTTACTGCTTGTAAATACGCGTAAAACTCGTAAAACTTTGCATGCCCATTTAACCGTAGGCGCTTTTAATACGATAATGACAATATTTCACAAAAAGGACACAAATAAGGTAGCCGAGCTGAACTCAACTGAACAGCACTCGAAGCTATTATATTTATTTTCCTCTTGTACTTTGGCAGCTGCTCTTAAAGCTGCGGTCAGCTGAAAAGACATGTTACGTATACGCCAGGATATGTTAAGTATACGCAGGATGTGCTGTAGATGTGACAAATTACGTATACGCCAGGATATGTTAAGTGTACACGGGATATGCTGAAGGTTTGATCTGACAATTATTATTATTGTATTATATTATCAATTACAAGAATTTGATTGACTAGATGATTGATTAACGGTTAGTTACACAACAAACAAATAGTTGTATTAATAAATCAAAATATTTTATTGTTACCTTTTAGAGAATCTCAACAAAATACATACATATGTATGTACCTAACAGGCCTCCTGCCTGACAGGTAATAAAAACTCGAGAGAAATAAACAAGAAAGCACTATATACCATAGCTCGGAATAAAATTTATTCTTTACTCTTTGTTCGCAAGATCAACAACATTCAAACACTCTCGCTCTGAGCTTTGAGAGACTTTGAATCTTTTAGTCTTGGTTTCCGATAGAGTCCTTCGGTTCTTTTAAGTCAAATATTAGCTGTTTCCATTTTGGCAGCACTGCTGAAACTTTTACTTAAATTGAATTGGAATGCTTTGAATTGCCCTACCTTGGTAATCTCAGGCATTGATATTTGTCTGTCTAACATCTACATATATCGAAATATATCTCTGATCATATATCTCAATAGAAATCATTAACATTTAAGCACAAGCCAAAAGCGCAGCTATTGAAAAATGTATAAGCTGCAGCATAATAAAAACTAATCTCAACAGCAAAGCAGCCACAGATAAGCTACAGAAAGACAAGAAGAAGAATGCGAGCCTTGTACATTTGCTATATCTTAGAGGGAGAAATCCCATTGGCTCGGCTGGTGTGTGAGGGTTTGGGCAATGGAAAACCATTTAGCCAATTTAAATGTTGTTCGAACAAGCCAAAGAAAGCAACACGAGCTGCACTGCGTAATAGACAAACCAAAAAATCAACAAGACGAAGAGGAGCAAAGCGAGGCGCAGATGCAGTGAAGGGCTGCGGCAGCAACAACTAGATAAACTTGCGTCACATGCAGCAGCAGAAGAAAGCAGCAAATTGCATGCAGCAGCACGGCAAAGACAGGAGGAGTCGGAGGCTGAGGCTGAGGCTGGAGCTGAGGATGGAGCTGCCCTTGCGTGTGCTGCTAAGGATGCCAGCACACACACACAGACACACACATGCAAGTGCTCATGCCCAACGTTTTGAGTCCATCAGTAACAACTGCCAGCCGCTACCCTCGCCCCCACAACTCTCAAGCCGGCTCCTCCCACAACCTTCAGCTATGCAGTATACACTGCACTTAATTAGATTGCGCTTCGGGCACATGTTTACTCTAGCAGTAGTTGCACAAAAAAATAAAGAAAGAAGCAGAAAAGAAGTGGAAAAACAACGAAAAGAAAGGAAAAACTTACAACTGGGGTGAAAAATCGTCGACACAAATGAGAGAGCAAGCGAAATGCAAGCAACTCCGAACAGGAATCAACAAAGAAGGAGCTGCAGGAGGCGAGTCAGCAGAGAAGAAAAACTAAACGAAAAACCACTAATAAAACACATTTCGCCAGTGAAAGTGAAGACACAACGAGAATTGTGCCACATTTAAAAGTAGTTCGAGTATTCCCCAGATATCCAATACAACAACAACAACAACAACTAGAGTGAAAGAACAAAAAAAAAAAAACAAAAGCTCTCTAATAACATCATAATAACAGAGCTGAAATTATTTCCCCAATGTCTGGGCCCTACTCAGGGGGCAACGAAAATGCTTTTCATTTTTTCTCTTTCCGGATTTGTTCTTTGAATTTGAGTTTCTAATTTGAGTTGAAAGAAAATCTAACGAAGTTTTCATACGCTGACTGACTTGGAAAACATCGTATATTATTAGGAATAAATATACACTTCTATATACAATAAAAACTAATTTATTACCATATATATACTAAAAATATACTAATACTGGAATTTTATTTTGAAATACTTTTTTATCTGCATCTGCATCTGCATTGGAATATTTTTTTTTTTAATTTTATTTCATTTTTATTTTTGTATTTTCATAGATTTTTTATTGTAATATTTAAAATTTGAAATTATAATTTACATTTAGTTTGTTTGCTATATTTTTATCTTGTATTTAATTGATTGTTTTTCTTTTATATTTTATTTTATTTTGTTTTTAATACATTCCTGTTTTATTTTAATATATATTTTTTAAAATTATATTTTACATTTAATTTGTTTGTTATTTTGTATCTTCTTTATATTTAATTGTATTTTGGTATATTTAATATTTTATTTTATTATTATTTTTTATTTATTTTTTTTTTTTAAATACATTTTTATTTTATTTCAATATTTTACTTTTTTCAAATTATATTTTATATTTAATTTGTTCGCTATATTTCTATATTTTCAAACCCTTTTTCATTTTAATATGTAAATAAATTTGATACGCTTCAAAAAATTGTATATACACTCAAGTTTTTATTGTTTTTCCGAGCTTAATTTTGCCTAAAAGTCAATCCTTTATTTTATTATAAATCTCATCAGCTTAAGCTACCCCACTTGGCCACTTTACTTGGGTAGAACAAAAGGGACTCAGAATCCCTTTTGCTAGTTTTGTGGGATTTCTATAATATATATATATATACAGATATACAGTTACATATATATATCAATTTGTGTTGTAGAAGGAGCTGCGGCAGCAGTGATAGCACATGTTGCCACAGTTTTCCCTCCACATGGACTTCCCGCGGGAGACTTGCCTTGATTATGACAGTTGGTTTACATGTGACAACAAACACAACAAACACAACAACAACAACAACTACTACTACTAGTTGACTAACAACTAACCCATTGTAGGGTTTACTTTTTGCTTGCTGGCTTGGTCAATGTCATAATTTGCCACATGTCTCTTTGGCTTTTGACAAGGACATTTCTTGGGGATTTGCCGTTGAAGGAATCTGAGCGCTGCTTCGTTTGGCTTAAGCCAGCAATTTGGTTGGCCATTTAAATGCGAATATACTACCTACCATCCTCTATAGCATTCGACCCGACGAGTAAACCCTTCAAGCCTTTCAATCGCCTTTCTTGGCATGTTCTCATGTAATTACATCGCCTGTCCAAAATGCGGGCGTGAGACAGGAGTCGGGGGTGGCGGCTATCTCTATATAGCGCTAACTGGCCTCGATTGTTAAGTGATAAGTGCTGCTACTGCTGCTGCCTCTGCCATTGCATTTGTCAGTTTTTGGCTGGGCTGTTTGGCCGTTTGTGGGGCACTGAATGAGACATGGCCAACACATGCCAGCATTAACTAACTCGCGTCCAAGCTTCGTTGGCGTTGGCGGTTTCGTATGCCCTGTATGGCTCAAGAAACGGGGTTGCTTCTGACTTGATGCAACTTTTGACAAGTCTTTAAAATATTCTATATATAAATATGGATTCAGTTTTTCTCTTGATGGCAAGTAGAGCTGAATTCTTTATCTGAGAGACTTTTAATATTGTTATTTACTTTACAAATGATAGTCGTGCCATTCGACTTATATA
This sequence comes from Drosophila mayaguana, assembly GCA_037075325.1. Classification (NCBI taxonomy): domain Eukaryota; kingdom Metazoa; phylum Arthropoda; class Insecta; order Diptera; family Drosophilidae; genus Drosophila; species Drosophila mayaguana. The sequence continues at coordinate 2,783,829 of JBAMCG010000103.1, forward strand.
GCAACATGTATGAAAGCTCCGCTCGAGAGTGCCTGACTAGAAAATACCCTGAGCAATCACGCTCAATTTCTGCTCTTCAACATTCAGATGAAAGAACGAATTTTGTACTCTCGTTAGAGTAGTCAATTATACTATATCCTGTGTATAGTATATATGGTGTATATATCAACTTTGATACCTCTTGTGCTTAAAACATATATAGTGCAATATCTGAAGCGCTTAGTAAATATTTTATTTGATTAGCCTTTTTATTTAATTATTTACTATTATAAATTATTTGTTACTTGAATTATATAAGAGTAATACTCTTAAATTTGTTTAATTCTTTTTAATATCTATTAAAAAGTGAATACACTCAAATTATGTATTTATTATTTTATTATAATTTTTTATTACTTTTATTCTTAAAATTATTGTTATTATTATTATAAGTTATTTATTATATGCATTCATATTTTTTCTCCTTTTTACTTTCTTTATTTGTTTTATTTTTTTATGATAAATATTATTATTATTTATTATTTTTATTATTTTATTTTCAATTTTCAGAAGCATTTATTTCTATTTTCACTATTTTAATAATTCTTTATTACTATTTATTTCTGAAAATAAAAAATTACATAAAAATACAAATTAAATAATAAAAAAAAAAAATAATAAATTCAAATACATAAGTAAAGAAAATAAAAAGAGAATAATTTCCATTTCTATTTTTATAAATTTGTTCAGTTCTACTCATTAAATACAGGGTATGTTAAAGCCTAATATTTTACTACTTGTCACTCTACATTTTTTGTGTGCTTTCCAAACGTTGCTGTAAATTGTTAATTAAATTTTTCTGTTCTCATTTTCTAACGGACGTGTGGGCAAATGTGGTCCAAAAACTACAAAAAAAAAAAAAAAAAAAAAAAGAAGCAGACGAAAAGAGGAGAAAAACAAACAATGCCCCAGCCAAGGGGTTAAAATTAAGCAAAGCTTTTTGCTATATTATTGTAGTTCTGTTTTAGGTAAGCTGAGCTGAGTAATTAACAGCAAATGTAAGTTGTAGATGTCAGGCAGAGAGTGGGAGAAAGAGAGGGAAAGAGAGCGAGTGGGAGCGCGGCTTTAGAGATAAGCAACATATGGTATAGATACTTGATAGCTCATTGTGGAAAATTCGTGGCAGGCCTTGGAAGAAAGCAGGCGAGCAGCCAGAAGCCAGAGCCCAGAGCCTTATACTATTATCAGCAGACACGGCCAATGGCCAGCAGCAGCAGCAGAAACAACAACAAACAGCAACTTAAGGCAATTACAACAATCAACGTTCGCCGCACGATAAGCGATAGCTGCAACAACAATCCAAGCGTGTGTGTGTGTTTGTGTGTGTGTGGCTTACCCAAGTGCTGGCCCACAATGAACCGCGATTACAAACACAAAACCGAGGGCCCAGCTAACAACAACAACAATGGGCAATAAACGGATCTGAGAGCGCGGCAGCAACGTTTTTGATTGGTGACTGTGGCTGGGGTTAGCTAATGAATACAAGTATCTCATAGACAGACACACACACACACTCTCTCGTAAATACTTGCGTGTGTTTGTGTGCATATGTAATGCTACTTAAGTGCCGGCTGCCAACAGACTCGACTCATTTTGTTTATTAATTTAAAAATGCAACAGCCAGCAAAAGCCATTGGCAACATACATATGAGAACAGCAACAGCGTAAATAAGAGCAAGAAGAAGAGCAGCAAGTATAACAACAAGAACAACAACCACACAGCACAACTCTTGGCAACATTTGCTCTTCAAGCAAATTAGTTGAGTTCTAGACTTAGTTTGCGGTTTGTGTCTTCGCTAAGTTATTTTTAGGCATATTTACTTTGCAGTTGATTAATGTGTTGGTTATGCGACTTATATTTTCTCTCACTCGCTCGCTTGCCTCTTATAATTCACACTTATATATAGATAAACTGTACTCCTTCAAGTCGTATACTAGAGTTTTAATGATCTCTAACTGTTTTTTTATGTTTAAAATAATGCGATTTGTGTGATTGTAAAGAATAGGAGTTTTTGCATTAAAAGTTACAAATAATAATGCTCTAGTCACTGTAGTAAAAGATTTAATTATGATTTCAAAAATTGAGAATATTTTATATTACAAATGTTTATTCTCTAGCGAATTTTGATATAAATTCTACTAAATTGTGTGATTTTTTCTCTATTCTTTTAACAAAAATTAAATTTTATAATACATAATTCACATTTGCATACATACATATGCATGTATGTATGTATGATTATCTACATATAAAGTTAAGATTTCTTAGGAAAAAATTTCAACTTATTCAAGTAAAAGTAAATATGGGTAGCCCAAAAGCCAAAATTCCAATTAGTACGCACATGTACACAAATACATAAATATACATACATACATACATATGTATCTACATACATTTACATCTGCGTTATGTCTTGTCCCTCTATCGTGTTATTCGAATACGCCGTTACGAATCGTCAGGCACATGGCCAATTTGGAAACTGCGACGTTTCTTCATTTGCTTTTTGGGTTCTTAACGATATGCGACAATTTCTGACCCCAAGAGACCAAAACGCGAGTACAGCACGAGCAAGAGGAGGCAAGAAGCACGAGAGCATGAGAAACGACAAGCCGAAGGCAACGCTCGAAAACGAAACTGAAAAGCAAGCGATCGTGCGAGCGAGCGAGAGAGAGAGAGAGAGATAAAGAGCGGGAGAGAGGCGTCGCACACAGCTGCACGCATTACGCCACAAATTTATTTGGATTGGGGTTGGGTCAAAATTTAAATATTTCAGCGCCAACAACAAAAACAACGTCAACTGATTTTTCGCGTTTCGGGCTCGTTTTACTTGATTGCTCGAACGAACGAACAAACGGTTCGTCTTCGATCCATCGATCGATCGCTGCCCCAATCTACGATTTTGCCTGCATATTTGTTGCCTGTTCTGTTGTTGCTTCTTCTTCTTCTTCTTCTTCTTCCGCTGTTGCTTCATCACAAATAAATAAAAATGTTGGCTGGAAATTGTTTTCAACTTGGTCTTGAATTGACACCCCCACACACCTCCCTCCACATTACTCTTCTCGCTCGCACACACGCTTGACAAACACATTCCCCATTTATAAATTTTTATTGCCTGATTGAGTTGACTTGGGTTGGGCTTGGCTTCAATGAGGGTTCGTTTTTTGGGCTTATCGAGTCAATAGAACCGGGCAAAAACGGCAACAGTTACGATCGTTGTGAACGGGCTCCCCTTCCACACTGTCTAACTGCTTGGGCGCCTCTCCCCTCTACCCCTCTTCCCTTCCACTACCTGCTGGCTGTTCGTCTTGCGATCTACTCGATTTCTGACCTGTGTCAATATTTATTGGCTTTATTTACAGCCAGAGCCGCTTTTGGTATTTGCATTGAATTCAGGATTAATTTGCCTGATAAGCAGCAAGCCGTAAGAGCTATGGGAATACGTCTGGCATTTCCGATATTACCTAATTGAACTTCTTAAAAAAAGAAAAACATTTATTATCTAATTCAATTAATGCAATGTATTTTAATTCATTTATTTTGATCGCTTCCAGGAAGGGTTCATTCTCACATTTTTGTCACTCAATACGAAATAGATGAGATTTTTACTCGAAATTATTCCTTCCAATCACCGATTTCAATCTTCCTTTTGTTATGAACGTACATCCATCATTCTCTGACTCATTCTCTCTTTCGTAACATAGGCTGATCTAAATGCTCTTCATTTCCACACCAAATTCATTATTCTAACTCCTCCCCTGCTCAACCCTCTTCACCTTGTACATATCTCTTACACACATTCGTATAGTAAGCGCATGGAGAATTTCAACAATCCGTTTTATTGCCGCTCAATTAACGGCGCAAAGAGCACAAATACCAAAGAAATAATAATAAAATATAAGAGTCAAAAATATTAAAAAAAAAGCTCATCTCGCACATTCAAAAATTTAATCAGCAGTAGAAAACAAATTCCGCTTGCATGACTTTTAATTTGGCTTGAAAGCAAATGCTGAAGAGAAGAGGAAAGAGGAAGCATGCAAATGCTGCAACGGAAACGTAGAGCTCTCACTCTGTCTGACATGCGTATGAACGAGAGGGAAAGCTTTGGGCTTACGGTTTTCTCTCTGTGTTCTCTTCTTTTATTTTTGCCAGAATTGATCATCGCAACATTTGTGCGGGCACGTTGTTGTTGTTGTTGCTGCTGCTGCCCCTTGTGCCCTGTGTGTGTGTGTGGGGCAAGCCGAGGGCCAGAATATATACAGAATACATTAATTGACACTTGGCCGGAAATAGTTCATTAGGCATAAATTACATACAGACAAAAGCCATTCTCCTCTCTCCCTCCCACACTCACTAGATTATTCTGTTCTTTTTTTTTTGCTAGATTTCAGCGGCTTAAATGACTGCACGGGAATTCTGTCGTTATCGCCGTTTCCAACGGGCAGCGTACAAAACGTTGCAAGACTCAAATGTTGGGCATTAACATTAAACAAGACTCGAGATATGCTGACACACACACCAACACGCAGAGCCATACGCATGCATATACAGTAAATCTTCCTCTCTTCTGGTCTTTATCTATGCTCGCTCACTCGCCCTTTCTCCGTCGCACTGTCGTTGTTTTGGTTAGGCTCAACATGTGTGCTCCAAATGTTTTTTGTAAGTTTTTACAAGAGCCTGGAAGAGACTGCGAGACTGCGCAACAGCGGCTACAAAACAAGGCAACAAAGGCAGTAAAGCAGAAGCGAATGTAAAACACACAAAACAAAAACAAAAACACAAAGTGGGCATATTAATAAATTCAACTAAAACGCAATTGAACGCGACCTCAGGCACACAGGCACAGACGCAGACGCCAACGTTGTCGCCGTCGTCGTCGCCGCCACCAGCGAACCAAACTAAAGAGAACCATCATTAAGCGGGCTCAAATCGGCCGCGCTCCCCAACAGTTCCCTCCGCCGACACTCACTCACACACACATGCGCATAATATTTTACTCATTCCCCTTCTTAGAAACTCCAGACAGCCGAATGCCGTGCAGCAACGAAATGGAAAATGGAATAAGTGCAACAATTGTACAAGAGGGAGCGGAAAAGTGGGAGAGAGCGAGCAGTGGATCGAGCAATGTATGTACAATGTAGCCGATTAATGAATGCAGCCTGAGAACGGCGACATGAGCATGTGAGCCAAATACCCTACACCCATCAATATATAATTAAGATTCATGTGCATATTTGCATATATTCAAAGCTAATTGGCTGAAAATTAGAAATATATGTATGTACATACATGTACATGTACATATGTACATATATGTACATATGTATATACTATACTTGGGGAAAAGCAGCTCATTGAGGTGAGCCGGCTCACTCGGTCTTTTTTGTGAAGTGAGCCAACTCACTCATATGGCTCACTGGCTCACTTGCTGATAGCTCATGAGCCGATAGTGATCGCAAGCAATTTGAAAAACTGATAAATACATTATATGTTAATCTTTTTGAAAAAATGTTACATTGAACATTTTTTTCTTAAAACTAACAGAACAAACTTTTAATAAAAAAATAGTTTTTAGCTCCCTTTAAGATTTTGAGATAAAGTGAACTTTAACTTTGCGAACGTCAATTGAGAAGAACGCAAAATGAGAAATACGAGCGAGTGAGTAAAAATGAACTAGTGAGCCAAAGTGAGCTAGTGGGGCAAACTGAGCTAGTGAGACAAACTGAGCTAGTGAGCCAAAGTGAGCTAGTGAGCCAAAGTGAGCTAGTGAGCCAAAGTGAGCTAGTGAGCCAAAGTGAGCTAGTGAGCCAAAGTGAGCTTGTGAGCCAAAGTGAGCCATATTGAAGGAGCTAGCTCAGTGGCTCAGTTCAGTGAGCCATTCATTTTAGCTCACTCACTCATGAGCTACCCAAGTCTAGTATATACTCACCTTCGATTCACAATATGATTATTAATCACATATGATTTTGTACATATTTATATAGTATACTAACATATGTTCTGTATATTTTAGGGAAATTATTTTTATATTTATTTGTTTAAAAACCACAAATTGCAAAGCTTTCCTAAAAGCGTTCACTATTAATTCCACAATGCCTTTCAGTAGCTGCCGTCGATTCTACTTTGCGCTGTTATTATTTAGAGATGGGCAAACTGTTCTATATGCAATGCCCTACAGCTATAGAACAGAACATATAGAACAGTTTGCCCATCTCCAAAAATAACAGCGCGAAGTAGAATCGACGGCAGCTACTGAAAAACGTCAGCGATGCAAACGCGTCAACGGATTTTTGTGTTACACATAATTTCAGTACTTGATTTGTTTCAGTGTGTGCGTGTGTGAATGTGTGAGTGACGTTGTCGTCGCTCTTCTTTTTTTGCGCTCATTCTTTTGCTCGCTTTTACTTTCTGTTGTTGCAATTAAACGGCGTTTTTCCGTCTGAACACCAGTAAGACGAAAGAGAGAGAGAGAGCGCGAGCCGACGCGAGCCGAGCTCAGCCAACTGCCTGGACTGCTCTTTGAGCGCATCATACGCTATCGTTCGTAGCGGCGACGCCGGCGCAGGCGTCGATAACGGTAATGCCGCCGCGCACACACGTTGTGTATTGGCCCGGGCAGCGACGCCGAGCACAATTGTCAGAGAGTATAGGCGCAGAGAGCGAGAGGCAGAGTGCGCGCATGTTGAGCGCGCGTGATTTTGTGGCTCTTTCGCCTGCGCCTGGGTCTTTATTTGTGGCTCGCGTGTTTGTGTTTTTATACCCTTGCGCTGAGCATTCGAATTCTATGACGAAGTTGAACAATTGCTTCGGCCTCACTCAAATGGCGTTTGCATGACAAACTCACTCAGAGTATTTAGTGTGCAGTATGCGAATGTGTGCGGCTCTTGTATGTTTTGGCTTCGCATCGAAAATGCGGGCTTGCTGCTAGCAGCGCTGCTGACGTCGTTGCCGTCGACGTTGTCGTTGTCGTTGTTGTCGCGGCCGTCACAGCTCGCGGTGGTTGTTATTTTTTTGGTTTTGGTTTTTAGTTGCTGTTTAAACTTGGTCGTGAGAGGGTAGCAGCCCCCGTCGTCATACATTGCCACCCAAACGATCGCGCGCTGGCAACAAGCAACACAGTAAAGTGAATGTGATAAGTGAACTTTGGGTCAAGTGAACAAAGTGAATCTGGCTGGCGCGCTGGCCAACAACAACAAATACAACATTAATCTACACATATTGCAACAAATTCTAATGGCGCCCGCTGCCGTTGTTGCCTCGTCGGGCTCCTCACCCACCACAACGAATTCGCTGCAGGACATGAGCGCAGCCGCCGCGGCCATAGCGCTGGACATGAAGCCCAAAGTCGAATTGGCCGTGGTACCAGCTCAAAAGATCAAGAAATGTGCGTACCAGCCTCAGCTCAGCTGCAGTTCAGATACCCCCTCTACAACAACAACAACGACAACAACAACAACAATGAAACTGTTTACTTCCATTGTCTTTCCAGTGGTGCGCCGTAATGCCTCCGACAAGCTAAAGCTCATCAAAATGGTGCACGACAATCCCATCTTGTGGGATTCGCGCCTGCCCAACTTTAAAGGCGCCGAGGAAGAGAAGAATCGCGCCTGGGAGCACATTGGGCGAGAATTCAATGCGCCCGGAAGACGCGTTGCACGCGCCTTCAAATCCCTGCGCGAATCGTATCGCCGTGAATTGGCCCATGTGAAGTTGATGGGCAACGGATTCAAGCCAAAGTGGAGCCTGTACGAGGCCATGGATTTCCTCAGAGATGTCATCAGAGAAAGAAAGTGAGTACGAATTGCAAGCGAACAACAAAATCAAAACAAAAATGCGAACAACCCTTAACAAACATGAATAGCAAAGATTAGGCTGGACCCAAACACATTTTGCATCCACTTGTTGAAGAACAATTGAATATATATAAATTAGGTTGAATATTATATAATTAGTTGAGAGATAAATATTAAAAAAAGAAAACTTTTTTTTTTTTTTTTTTTTTTGCGCTTCCCTATCGTGGCACATTTATGAATATTAATAACCTAGAAATTACTGGAAAGCCTTGTTCGCAATATATTATGATCGGGCTGGGCTTATCGGACTGGGCTCAGCTTACACCCACCTGAATTTGGTCACTTTCTATTTCCAATCATTGAATCCAATCGTGCCTTCCATTGTCTCTGCCCTTTGACTAATATTACAACTGCGATAAGCGATTGTTGTACACGCATTGGAAGCAGACTCAGACAGAACAGCAGCAGGCGTAAGTGTGTGACTGTGTGTGTCGGTGTGTCTGTGTGTCTGTGTGTGAGCTGTGGTGTGGGGCAAAGACCAGCCAGAAAATGAATAACTGTTCATAGTTTTGGTTTTGCTAGCGATTGTATTGGAAATGAATTGAAACCCCAACTTCAGATTAGGCACTGTCAATGCATATGGGCTTGATTCACTGAGACTTGACTGGAGCTACAGAATACACATATAGAATTTACAGTATTCTTCTTCTTCAATGTTTTGCTGTCTTTTGCATTGCTGTTTACATTCGCCGCACTGCTGCAGTGCAAAGAGCAAAAGCTTCGATTCTAGCCAAAAGTCAGAAGCCAGATGAACGTTTCCTTTGCCACGTTTCAGTGGATGACTCAATCGATCTTGTTTTGAAATTGAAATGATGGCGCATATAATATTCTTATTGTAGACGAACTATATACATATGTATGTATGTATATGCATACATATATACACAATACATATATTGTACTTATTTGTTGCTCAGTGAAGTGAAACATGGCATAAGGCGATTCCCGTTTGTGGGCTTAGCGGGGCGGCGAACTCTTCATGATGTTCATTCTTGGAAAGCTGACTTCCACTAGATTAGTGGGCCAGTTGAATATAGTGTTTAGTTAGCTAATGAAATACATACATATATATTGAATTATGATTCAGATAAATGTGTATTTTTGAAATACTGTGTAAAATATACATACGTAAATGAACTACTTTATTCTTCTAGCAGCTGCAATATTGGAAAGCTAAGCTGTAAGCTGACAAACTGGAAAAAGCTCATTGTCAGTTTGCCAACTCTTATCAGAATTTTTCGAAATATGCTTTCACTCTTATATTTATATGATGAGTCATAGTATAAGAGCTGCTTGAATAAGTAATCCAATTATGCACCAAACTTTTGCAATGTTTTTCTGGTATTTGGATTATAAAATCTAAATATTATAAAAAAAATAAAATAAATAAAATGCTACAATATATCTAATAATATAATAATAAATAAAGGATCGAACTAAAAATTCTATATTAGGCAGGACTATTAATTATTAATATTATATATATATTTTTTTTTTTGCTTGATTTTTGGTTAAGGTTTTATTGTTATCTGCAAAATCTAAATAAAATAATGAAAAAAAAATTAATAATAATAATAATTTAGACAGATATATTTTTGTTTGATTATCCTTAAAACTAAAATATATTACAAACAAAAAGTATATTCTATATTAGACAATATTTTAAATGAATTATATCAATGTTAAATATGTTGTTAACATTGAAAGTGGTTTTTAATGTTTTACAAACATATTTATTTATGTTATTTAATGTTTTATTTTTATTTATCGTTTACTTATCATAAGAGTCCTTTCCCTATCTTATGACGTATGTAACCCCCTCGTTTTTTATCTCTGTTGCGTTGCTCTGTCATTTTCATGACACGAGCAAAGAGAGAAACAGACAAATCTCCGCTAAGCCTCTGTAAAAACATCTGCCCAATACACACGCACACACACACACACACACAAGCACGCACACTTGCATATGCAAATATGCGAATATACGCGTATTTGCTGCTGCGAAAAAAAATCTCGAAAAACGTTGGACGGAAAAAACCAATTCGAACAAAGAAATGACCAGGCTCTCGCCTCTCGGCTCTGGGCTTCTGATTCTGCGGCTCATGTGGAGCAAACAGCCAATGCGCCCTGCCTCTCGCCGCACCACGCTCTATGAGTGGATGTGTGTGTGTGTAGTGTACTTTATGTACATATATTTATATGAAATAAGGCCATTTCCTTTCAATTGACTGTACCCACATCGGCAGCAGCAACCAGAGCTGAGCCAACACAGTCGGCGGACCCGGGTCCACACATGCCCGCACACACACATACATATGCACACACACACAGATAGACTCTCTCGCATTTAAATTTTTATTATTTTGAGCTGATAACAGACAACGGAACGGGCCGGGCTCGGGCCTGAGACCGTGGCTTGAGCCATAAAACAGATCTTGTCCAGAGCGAAAATTATACAACGCTATTGTTGTTGTTGTAGCTATTATTATTATTATTGTTGTTGTTGTTGTTGTTGCTGTCGGCATCGGCACTTGAACCAAAAACAAAATCGAGGGAAGCTGCAAAAACCAACAAAACGCTTTAGCCTTAGCTGCTGCCTCTGCCGCAGCTGCTGCTGATGGTGGCAGAGCGAGTGAGCGAGCGAGTGAGCGAACCAGGCGAACACGAATGCAGCGCGATGCGAGCGCGAATGAGCGCGCTTGAGAGAGTGATAAATTAACGCAATGAGCGGGCAGCAAATACATATGAAAATGACAATCAGAAGCAGACGGGGACAAAACGAAGGAAAGAACGAACGGCGAACGGCGAACGGCGAACGGCGAACGAGCGAACGAACGGCGATGAGCGATTGCGGCGAGTGGACCAAGTTTAGAAAGAAGCGTAGATTAAAAATGTGTGTGTGTTTTTTTTTCTTTTTGCGACAGAGAGTGAGTGAGGAAGAGAGCGTGATTATATGAGTGATTGCATATGTGCGTGCATGTGTATGAGTGTGTGTTTGGCTGAGCAATTGAGGCGACGCAGCCATACGGACCAGGGTTAAAAATAAGTGCGCCAACGGGGTTGGTCGGTCGGTCGGTCGCCAACGGCCAGATGACCAGGGTCTGCGGCGCTCTCTTTAATGCTCGCTCTCACAACCCACTCTACGCCCCTCTCTAGCTTGCTTCCTCTCTCAGTCTGGTCGTGTTCGGTTCTGTGTCACGCTTATGATTTAATAAGCAAATGAGCTGCAAAATTGATGAAATTATTGTCGTGCCAAGCGGCCCGCTTACCCCAACCACGCCCCCGTCCCACCACCAATTTACCACACCCCAAGCTATACGCTCGGGGCCGAGCCAAGCCGAGTCGACTCGTGAGTGGCTTGACCAACCGCGCCCCATAATCATAAAAACGAATCTCAGTTGGCATCCAGTGGGAAACTGATCACCCAAAAAAAAAAAAGAAATACTTTTGCATATGCGTCACTTGAGGCCCCACAAAAAAATACTGGGCGTATACCCAATTTGCGCAAGAGCGCAACAGTCCAGTCCAGTCGCATGCAACGCGAATGCCATTAAAATATTTACAGCGATTAAGTAATTCACATCCAAATATTTATATTTTGCAATCGGGTGAGCCAAGCTTGCAAAATATATGATCTATACGGCGTTGAGTGGAGCGTGTTTGCTCAATCATTGATTGGCTGCTTGATCAGATATCAAAGTGAATTATAGCAAAATTATGCTGACTGATCCATAATGTAAAGGTCTCTAAAAAAGATGAGCTAGAAAATGTTGGATATAAAAACTGAAGAGATCGAAGGAAAATCTTAGCTGTTGCTAAAAATATCGCTATAAATATTTATTGGTATCCATAAAACTATCCAAACTAAACTGAAACTATCACTATAAAACTATCTATATAAATATTTATTGGTATATTAATTTACCTTATAAATATACATATATCATAATATAAATATATAATATAATAATATTTCTCTATCGAGCTGTATATCTATATATCTATTTATCTGATTCTAGTTATGCATTTAGTCATATTTCTTAGATGACTATATCTATATATTTAATTATATAGATCTATTTATATCTATATATCTTTATAATATAATATTATAAAATATATAATAAAACGAATTCCACAATTATTGCTAAGACCTTCGCCATTATATGATACTTCGAAAGACATATCATAATATTAACCACAAACAAAATATGATAGATTTGACTTGACGTCTTGGCATTCGGTTTGGCTTATCAGAGCAACTCAGTTCAGTTCAGCTCAGCTAAGAGCGGAAACTTGACCATTAGTCAGTCGTTAGCGTTGATAAACCGACGAAATGGGGAACACAAAAATTGGAATTCCTCATAGAGAGCTACGCAATTAAATAGAAATGCGAACTGTTCGTCCATTGGGTTTTGGCTGGCTATATATGTGTGTAGGTCTGGGCTGGGTTCTGGGCCCTGGCGGAAGCAAACACTGATAAGACTTGGGAAATGGACGAAGAGTAAACACAAGAGGAGAACCAAATGAAGGAGAACCGCAGAAACCACAAGCAAATAGCAAACAGCAAACGTTTCTTAGGCTCTGTGAACATGTGAAAATGCATTTGGCCCTGATTATGTGGAAAATGTGAAAAATGTTAAATGGAAAACGACGAAAAACGAAAAACTGAAAAATGAAAAGATGGAAAATGTGAACGCTCTGGCTCACGCTCTGCTCGCATATCATTTTACAGTTCCAATTGTCAACTACCTGCCCCGGAGGCCCTAACAGCAAAGGGAGCTCCGTCCTGGCAACTGGGCCCAAGCCTTGGCCCAGCCACATTTCCCTCTTTCCCCGCCCCGCCTCGCCTTGCCTCGCCTCGCCTCGGCTTGGTCTATAAATAGCCACGTCTCGCTGCATTCGAGGCATTCAGGCAGCTGTGGAAAGTGCGTCTGAAATTTGAGTAGCACAAGAAACCAGCCCCGAAGACTAAAACCAAAACCGGAGCCAGAACCAGAACCAGAACCAGAGCCGGAGCCATAACCAGAGCTAAAGCCATAGCTAAAGCCGAATCTAGCGAAAAACATCACGAGTTTTTGGGTAGTTTTGTTGCTTTCTTTTATTTTTTTTTTGGGGTTTGTTCGAGCACGTTCCTGTGATTGGGATTGCGGCTCTTTGGGGTTGCTTGGCTCCATTGTGGAGTTATTTTTAGAACAAATTTACAGAGGGAGGGAGCAATGACAATCTAACAATGTTATGTAGATCAACGAAGAAGGGAATAAGTATATGAAATCGTGTTTCCAATGTGGGAATAGTTTCTTTCTTAGAGGTCAAATTAAAGATGTGAATGTAGGATTAAATAATCATATTATAGACAATTATAGTGGGGACACTATATTGATATAATATATGATATACATGATATATATAGATATATATGATAATAAATGATATATATGATATATATATAGATATATATAATGTTGATATGTTATTTATCTGCACTTATATTTATAATAATAATAATAGTATACATGATTTGTCATGCAACTATAGATATTGTAGTAGGCCTTGGCATTTCCTAAGTAAGATTTGTCATTATTCGATAGCAGCTGAGCAAGCATCTAAATAGTTATTTGAGAAACATATATCATTTGTGTGTGTTTTTTTTAACTGTTCTACGAAAAGCAAAAAACAAAAAGTAAAAAAAAGCGTATATATTATTGTCGGAATTATTGATAATCTTGAGCTGAGATTCGACGTAATATGGCGAAACGCCGTTCACACAAGAAGTATAAGCAGTAAGATTAGTAATAATATTACCTATATAAAAAGTGTGCAGTCTGATATATTATAGATGCATATATGTGCTATATATATGTATATAATATAATCTACATATATATTTTACTAATTTGATATATTTTACTTGATGTGATTTGATTTCTATCTGCCATTCGGATATATTCTTTAGATTAAATATCGGAATATATGCGCATCGGCTGATAGATCGTTAGACTTATCCTAGTTGCAGACCCATTAGTTGACAATATTTACCATCAAGTAGCTCTCAACTCGGATAACCCTACCAATTATGTCTTTCTTTTTTGCCTCCTTCTTTTCTATAACTCTCGCTCTCTCTCTCGCTCTCTCTCACGCTCTCTCTTCTCTTTTGCAGGGGCGCTGCGCATACAAGCGATCTGAGCGCATTTGCTCAGCACTTGCACAACAACAACAATACAAGCACTAGCAACAACAACAACAACAACAATACAAGCACTAGCAATAACAACAACATCAACAACAACAATCACAGCCTTTTGAGCGCCAGCAAAGCAGCAGTCGCCGCAGCCGCTGCCGCCGGCTTGAAGCTGCACTCTTCGTTCACCGATGCATCGGAATCGGCACTGAATTTGAGCAAGGCCTCGGGACTGCTTATAAATGGCGAAGAATACTTCTACGACTACAATATGAAGTCGGAGCTGGATTTGTCGGCTAGTGGCGGGGGCGGGAGCGGAGGCGGAGGCGGCCGCAGCCGCAGCCGGAGCGCTCGGCATGCGGGCAGCAGCAGCAGCAGCAGCGGCGGCAGCAGAGCTGGCAGCGCCGGCCTGGGCTTGGGCTTGCCCGTACCGCTGCCGCTGCCGTTGATGCCGATGCCCGCCCACCAGCAGCAGGCGCTGGCCCAGGCGCAGGCCATGCACAACGATAGTCGCGTTAGCTCCACACGCAACGACAGCGGCGCTGCAGAGCCGAATCATCATCATCAGCAGAGCTACGATGATCTCGATGCTAGCTCGATACGTAGCGGCGATGAGGATGCTGGCAATGCCTCCGACGAGGTGGAGGAACTGGAGGCCATCGATGCCGACTTTCCCTATCCCATTATACTCGACTCGAATTCGCCGAGCAGCGACAATGGCGACAATGACGGCAGCGGCAGCGGCTGCGGCGGCGGCGCCGGCGCCGGTGATGTTTGCCAGACGCCCGTCAGTGGACGCAAGCGACGTCGCGCTGCCGAGCAGGACGATCAGGACGATGAGGGCGACGTGGATGCCGACGATTATGAGGATCAAATGCTGCAGCAGCATCGCCACTTGCGCCAGCAACAGAATGTGGCTGCCGGTGGTTTAGATATACCGCCGCCGCAGACGGTGCGCGAGGTGCTCAACTCCAAGTTCTGTGGCTTCATCTCGGCCAAGCTGAACAGCCTGGAGGACTCTGAGGCGGATAATCTGATGAATCGCATACTCCTGCTGGTGGTGCAAGTGCAACAACAATCCAACGAGGCACCCAAATAGGCGAAGAATGTGGAATGGAAAGCGGTTTTTAGTTTGGGGTTTGGGGTTTCGGAATGGGCTTGGGGTTCGGGCTCGGGTCAGGGTTCTTACTAGTTTATAAGTGAAGGAAGAGCTCATTATGGATTAATGCAGCTGCTCAAAGCAAAACGTTTTCTTGCCATTTACCAAAATGTTTCACAAATCTACTCTCAATATGCCATAAATCATGCCAAAATTGTGCCATGCCAAAAAAAAGAAAAAAAAGAAAAGAAAGAAAACAATCAATGGAAGACTTCTTTAAAGCTATATCCCAAAAAGAGAAGAAAATAAAGAGAATGAAATATACAAATATATGAACTCAATGAAAAGACACAACAACAAAGACAAAGATAGTTAGCCATATATGAGATTTAGTTTATTATAAACGTTAATTTAGTTCTAAGTGGATCTAACTATATATATACATATACATGCATAAATATATATCTATGTCTATATATGTCTATATTTTAAAACTGTTTCAGTTTAATTTCTAGCTTTCTTCAGCATTTTTTTTGTAGTTCTATATACATCTATATATTATTATCGTAGCCAACATCTCATCACATGTTATCTTATAGTTTCTCTTCCTTTTGAAGATAGTTCTTAACTCCAATCATGAAGAGTACAAAACAACAAAATTGTAAAAATACTTTGGAAATCTTGCCAATGCGCAATGATCGTTTTTAAGTTCAATATCAAGTGGCAAATACATATTAAATATATTATTTCATATACATATACTTTAAACTCTATTCTTAGTTACTCAATGAATCATATTTTATTTTAATATCATTTCTCCAATGCGTTTGCAAAGCGATGTAAATATATATAAATGAGAAGTTAAATAAAATATACATATTAAAGTTAATGCAAATTGCTATGAATATTCTAAAATGAATCAAGGTTAGTTTGAAAAATTAAATATAATATAAATATATTGATGTGAGCATGGGATGTACTAAACAATTAATATATATGTTATTATTATCAACAAAATATGCGAAATAATTCAATAAAATTATAAATAATAAAAATAAATAAATAAATAAATATAACACATAATAATAAGAAAAAAAAAATATATATATAAAAATAATAATAATAATAAAAAATGAATATAAAAAATAAATATATAAAGTGGTAATTGAATGAAAAATAAATATATAATCAAAAATGAAACTTAATTTTAAAAAATATATGTAAAAAAAATAAATAAAATATATAATAATTTATTAATCTCACAAAAATAATATTAACTTATATTAACTTCGTGTATATTAATTCATTTTTAAATCAAAATAGAAAAGGTAAAAATAAATTGAAAAATAAATAATCAAAAATGAAATTTAACTAAAATAAAAAATAAATTAAATTTATTAATTTCACAATAATATTGTCAACTTCGTATATTTTATGGACAGTATTAATTCATATATAAATCACAATAGATAAAGTAAAAATTTTATGAAAAATAAATAAATAAACAAAAACGAAGTTAATATATAATAATTTAATAAAGTTAATATAATAATAATAATAATAATAATAATAATTATAATAATAATAATAATAATAATAATAATAATGATAATAACAATAATAATAATAATAATAATAATAATAATAATAATAATAATAATAATAATAATAATAATAATAATAATAATAATAATAATAATAATAATAATAATAATAATAATAATAATAATAATAATAATAATGAAGTCTAGTTACTCCAGCTCCTCCTCCCACCCATCTTTCTCTTGTCAAATCATTTTGAGCATTTCCTTTGTCAACCACATCTTATCTGTTCGAGTTCTTCACACAGAAATTTGTGTTTATCTCAAAATATCATTAAACAAGCCAGACTATTAGCATATCTCACACATATGGAGCGGGTCTTTAATGGTTTCTACCATGACAAACTCACACATTTGGCCAGATGTCGGGCGCACACAGATGCCAGAGAGGGACGGAGAGAGGCGGAGGGAGAACGACGAAGACCCGTAGGACAGGACTTGGTACGGAAGGCGTCATAAAAACCAGTCGACAAATGAGACAAAAGATAAGCCCAGCAGCGCATGCGCCATGGGACAGGCGAGGTGAGGGGGGTAGCCAGATGTGGGTATGATATAGACCAACTTAGAAAGAGGCCCTCAAAGAGACAAGGCTCACTCATGAATGAAGCGGATGGGAAAACGGCGAGAACAATACGGCTGCTGCTGCCGCTGCTGCTGCCAAGATGAGAAAACAACCCTCAATGCCAGGTCGACACGATCTGGCCCTTTAGACGGGTCACGTCGCGGTACGGTACGGTACGGTACGGTATGCTCTGCTACCTAACAGACCGAATGCAAAAAGTACTTTGGATATGCGCGGAAAATTGCCAAAAACTGGTTTCATTCAGCATCAGCTTATTGTGTGTTAGCCTTGGTCGAGAGCGCCGCTTAGGGGATGCTGCTGTGCGGGTTCAATGACCATGGCCAGCAGCGAGCAGCCAGCAGCCAGCATCTAAGGGTACGGCATTGGTACAGCTCACAGGCTTCCTTTGAGTCAATCAAATGTTTGGTTTTGTCAGAGATTTGCTGTACTTGGCAATAATTGAACGGAAGTTGAGAAGTAAATAAAGTCCATTAAAATCTGAATATAAGTCAAAGGGGAATGCTTGACGTTTAGTATAAGTTTGCTATAGCAAATGAAGAACATCCTGGAGTTGGCTTTGATTTTGTAATATTAGTCTGAAGTGTAAATAATCCGAAACCAGGAACAAATTATGTAGTGCAGCTCAAGGAGACCGTAAAGAAAGTAAAATAGATGTAGATGTAGATGTAGATGTAGATGTAGATGTAGATGTAGATGTAGATGTAGATGTAGATGTAGATGTAGATGTAGATGTAGATGTAGATGTAGATGTAGATGTAGATGTAGATGTAGATGTAGATGTAGATGTAGATGTAGATGTAGATGTAGATGTAGATGTAGATGTAGATGTAGATGTAGATGTAGATGTAGATGTAGATGTAGATGTAGATGTAGATGTAGATGTAGATGTAGATGTAGATGTAGATGTAGATGTAGATGTAGATGTAGATGTAGATGTAGATGTAGATGTAGATGTAGATGTAGATGTAGATGTAGATGTAGATGTAGATGTAGATGTAGATGTAGATGTAGATGTAGATGTAGATGTAGATGTAGATGTAGATGTAGATGTAGATGTAGATGTAGATGTAGATGTAGATGTAGATGTAGATGTAGATGTAGATGTAGATGTAGATGTTTCTACGAACTACGTAAGATTGTGTAATACCTCAAATTATTAGACAGTACTCATATTTGTAAAGTAAAGTATAATAATAATTTTTATTTTTGACAGCATATATTCACATATTCCTTACGGTTCACTCAACAGCCCTTTATAAAATATATATCATCGCGCCACACAGATATATGGAAGCAAGCTGTCTAGTATAATCTCAAACTATCCTAAAACATTGTCAAAGTCAGTGAAGAGGTTGCTGAACTTTGAGAGTGTTTTAAAATAAGTTGAGATCATAAATTGAATGGCTTCACTTGCTTCCAGAGTTTCGAGCTCAGTCCATTGGATCGCTAGCATCGTTTTGAGCATCATCATCAGTTGGCTTACTAATTTGATCCTCCTCTGTGGATTTGCCTTGAACCAGACATTTCTTTTGGGCATTTTGATCTTCCACTTGTGTGCGCAGCGTCGAGCAGATTAGCTTGCAGAACCGACGTCCGAAGTTTTTGCTCTGAAACGTGCCATATTTACTGGGAGAGCTGGGATAAACTGGGTAGCTGTTCTTACATTTGTCGTGCGATTTGCTCGTGATGAGCTGAGTCGATGGCTGGCTGAAGAGGGTGCAGTGTTGAGCATATGATTTGCACTTTATATCCATGCTGCTCTGCTTTGCAGTCAATTCGGTTTTCCTCCTCTCTCTTTTAGAACTAGCTTTGCAGTCTGTTACGCAATCGCAAGTTTTCTTTTCAGGCCTTTTTGGCTTTTCCGGCACTGCAGGCTTTTCAGACTTTTTGGGCTTTTTAGGCTTTTCAGGCTTCTCAGGTACCTCCGGTTTCACAGGTAGGCCAGGCTCCTCCTTAGTTATTGCAGGCTCCTCCTCACTTCTTTCAGACCTCTCAGGCTCCTCCTCCACTCCAACTGGAGTGAAGCAGCGATTATAATTGCTGTCTGATCTCGTTGGGTTGATAAAACCTCCACAAATTGAGCTTATGCCCACCAAGGGATGCGTCGTGGCTCGTAATTGAGCAATCTCGGTATCATCGGAGTATTCGTAACACAGAGTGGGTTCACTTTTGAACTTGTATTTCACTCTCTTCAGGCAGCCAACTTCGCTGCGCTGTGACTTGAGGCAGGATTTCCTTGCGCACTTGATGGGATTAGTCGAGATCTGTTGAGTCTCCTGGTAAGTGTGACAGGACTTGCAGGCTCTCATGCTGGAAGTGTTCTTGTCACAAGCTCTTGACATATTCTGAGCTGGCACGCATGATGTGTTTCGTTCATTAAAGGTATTGTTGGGGCCTTGCATTCTAGAGCTCTGCGGACTGCTTCGACAAGCCGAATCCCGAGCCCTAGCCTGCTGGCCCGATGGATCGTTGCATCTGTTGAAGTGCATGCATTTCTTCCCAACATCCAGCTGATTGGACGAGCCTTGGGTGGAACGATCCAAGCTATTTCGACTGTGCTTGCTGCCAGTCTCACTCTTGACAGCCTGCAAAAGGGATCCTCGAGGCGATTCCTCAACTCCATGTCGCGATCTCTTAGTCTCCAGTTGATGGTACGAGTTCCATTTCTGAGCGGTAAATTGTGGCAAGGTCATATCCTTTATTCCGCTTACAATGGGACTTAACACTGTGGAGCTCAACGGACTGCGCCGGTTGAAGCTCTGAGCCCCATTGTGGAATTTCTGAGCAGTGAAGTCCTGGTGTGTTGGATTCGGGCGACGCCTCTCCTTTTCAGTTTTAGTTTTGGAGCTCGCTTTGTTGGCCCTATGGCGGTCACTAAACTGTGCATTGCTAAGGCTGGAGGATTTTGAGGCCTTGGCAGATGATTTGGTTTCCTGCTGTGATGAACTCAGGCGGCGTCTCTCCTTCTCATTATTGGGTGGCCGAGCTCTCGAGTTAGTTAGGTTGTTTCGCGATGATGTTGCGGATTTCTTAGACTTGTTTGATTTGTGTTCCTGTTGGGCAGAAGTGTTGCGCATAGGGTTAGTTTTGGAGCTCTTCTTGCTGGCCCTGTGGGGGTCACTCAACTGTGCATTGCTAAAGGTGGAGGATTTTGAGGCTTTGGCTGATGATTTGGTTTCCTTATACTTCTTATCCTTCTTATCTCGTTTGTTCTTGGTTCGTTTCTTCTTCTTTTTCCCCTTGCTTGTCTGTTTGTCGCCGATCTCATCTTCGCTAATGGCCTCGGGATCCCAGATCTCCGAGAGATAGCCTCGCTTGCAGGCCATTGCAGTGGCATGCTCCCTGCACATGATGCACTGGCAGTTCCTCTCGTGTTCGTCCTCGTTCGACGAGCGTGAAATGTTGTCGTCCGCCTCGAGCTGCAAGTACCGGCGCGTCTCGTAGCTGCTGTCGGTCTCGGCACAGAAGCACGTGTCCGTTACCTGGGCCAAGTCCAGGAGTCGATTCCGCAGATCCCCAATGATCTGGCGCTGCTTGCGGCGCACATTGCCCAATCGGCGCGAATCGCATCGTAGATTGGGCAGCTCGTCGTCCTGCTCCCTGGCTTCGATGCCTCGACAGATCACGCGCTCCAGCTCCCGCAGCAGGCACAAGCGCTCCTGCCCGGACGACGTGGTAATCTGTCGCAGGCGAAACTGTATCCTGGCATAGTGCGAGGACAAGCAGAAGAGGGACTCCTGCAGGCTCTGCACATCGTCTTCCAGCTGGCACTCGTATTCCGTTAGCTGGCGACTCATCACCATGCCTTGATCATTGATCCAGGTGTAGCTGCGCGAGCACTCCGCCTGCGGCGAGTGCTCCGTCTGCGGCGAGTGCTCCGCCTGCGGCGAGTGCTCCGCCTGCGGCGACTGTTCCTCCTGCGGCTCATTGGGCTCACTCTCCTTCTCCATTGATCGGTCTGGCTTCTGCTTGTACCATTTCATTGTTTCTCCTTGAGTATTTCTGGGCCTTTAGTATTTTGGGGTAGTAGATTTTTGTGCTGGGCTTGAATTTTATCTCCAGTTAGCATCGAAATTTTGATAGGAGCCGAAAAATGACAAATGCTAAATTTTGAAAGCCCTTTACTGTCCCACAGGGAGCAAGCCTTTGCCTTGACACTTGCACACCTCGTAGCCGAGTGGCAAGCAGGAGCACAAAGGGAATACCTTGGGATATCTCTTTCTTGGGAAAATGTAAAGTTTAAATTAAAATTGTAGAAATTAAGTTGTAAACTAAAAATAATATATATGTAGAGGGAGTCTCTAATACTTCTCCCAAAATTCTTTATCTTCAAAAAATACCACTAATTGGGCATTGATCTTCATTAGATCTTGCTTAGATCTTTATTATGTCTTCATTATCATTATCTTTCATTATCTATAGCTAACCTGAGTTCCATTCAAGGCTAATCCACATCTAATCGAAATCTACTCCAAATATAATTTATGTACCCTGATTTATGCAGCGCATTTTCTTATAGATACGCCTGTGCATCTTAAGTTTCATAAGTATCCCAAGGATCTCCACTTCTTACTTACTTCCTTGAGATAATTTAGTTGTATACAAACATCAACTGTGAATAATAAATGATAATACTTTCTGTACTTTTGCCTCTGCTCGATAGCAAGTGCAGCCCCTAGCTTACCTCTGTTGCCTTATGCTGCCGCCTCCTTCTCGACTCCTTCTCTTCAGTCCGATAACTCGATAATTATTCATATTGATTCATTTCAATAATTAGCTTTCGCTTCGTTGTGCACGGCAATAATTAGCTTGCGTGCATTTCTTACTACCTGGAGCAGGTGTTTGTTCATTTGCAGCAAGCGTAAGGGAGCTCCTGTTGCAGCTGCTCCAGTTTCTGCTGCATGCAGAACATGCAACACAATACGCCACGAAATGTGCAACAAGCTGAAAAATTGGCAGTTGTAATCAATGCCTGGTCCATCGGGCATACCCCGTGTCACGCCCACGCCCACGCCCACTGCCGTTGGCCTAACGCCTCCGCTGGGCGCCAGTGCAGAGCACACTAAACAAATTTCATGTAGCCAAAAGATTTAGCCATGTTGCGAGCAATTGATTTGGGGCCAACCAAATAGCTGCATGCGCGAGCGAGTGAGAAAGATAGAGAGGGAGAGAGAGAGGTAGAGAGGAGGTTGGTTAGGTTGAGGAGGGTGAGGAGTGGTTACGCTACGCATTGGAATGGAACAGCGGATGAACATGAAATTTTTCGCTTGCGTGTGGTCAGTGCTGGGAGAGTGAGGCGAAATGGAAAGCTGATTACCGTTAACAACAATAACAATGACAGCAGCAGCAGAAAGAACTGTTATCAATATCATTGCATAGTTTGCTTTAAGGCGCAGTCAAAGTACCGCTACAATATGAGCGCGCATATAACGGCTCTGCTCTGCCGGCCGGCATGTTCTGTTTCTTTCCCTCTATCTTGAGGCAGGTTCATCAGCAGGCAGCAGAAGCTGCTGCTGTTGTTGTTGTTGTTGTTATTGTGGCTGCTGTTACTGCCGAGAGCGTTTGCCTTTTGGCTTTCGCGCTTCGTTCGCAGCTCGTGCTCGTAAATCACCGCGTGGCGCCTTCGAGTGGCCGACCGGGCGCGTGCAGCTAGGAATGACAACTCCAAAGTGTCAGCTGCCAGCAATTTGTGGCTTTCAAATGTGGAGCAAAGCAATTTAAGCAACGTAACAGAGCGCTGTTACACAGGCAGATAGCGAGAGAGCGAGAGAGTGAGGGAGCGAGAGAGCGTATGTGAGCTGTAGAGAGCGCGCCCATGTTAGGCGCTGGGAGCGTAGGTGCTGCTGGAAGTTTTATGGCAACTTCGGTAGAACGTTTTGGCAATGCGAAACATGGGAAGTAGGCTTCCAGGCAATTTATGGCGAGGCATTTAAGAGAGCGCTTATGTTTACTTAAGAGAGCGGCGCCTGGAAAGCGGCTTTTGTTTAGATATTTTCAAAATATACGTGAGGGAGCATAAATAATAAAATATGAATGCAGAAATATAGAATAAAAACTAATTTTAATTTCTATAAATAAAATTTTTAATTTATTAATTATTTAGATATTCAATTTATGATTGGTATAAAAATAAATATTTATATAAAATTCTGTTTCATTTTCATTTAAAGTTATCTCGAAATAATTTATTATTTTATTAGTATAATTTATATATTTAATGTAATAACATTTGATTATAAAATATACTAAATATAGTATTTTTCATGTACTCTTATTTATTAATTAAATTTTACTTTTATGTTATTTATTAATTTAATTTAATTTTCTATTTGTATTATTTAATTATCTATTTTTTTTAGAAAATATAATTATTTAGAAAGAAGTACATATTAATATATAGTAATATAAATATTTTAATATAATTTAATTATTTTTAATGTAATATTAATTTATTTAAAAAGTCTTTGCATATGCCGCCCAGCCTTTTCTCTAGCCATTTCTCTGCCATCCTGCACAGCTGCTCGCTGTCAAGTGATTGTAAATTCGTATAACTTTCAGAACTGGCCGCACTTTCCATGCGCTTCCAGTGCCTTTCCCGAATGTGCAACAGCATGCAGAGCGCCATAAAATTATGAGAGAGAGAGAGAGCGCCAAGAATGCACGCCGTGAAATGCATTACATAGCCCGCTCTCTCTTTCTCTCAGTTGAGCTCAGAAACATAACAAATCATTTATAATGCAGGCAAAAATAAATCTTAAATATCTGAAAATAATATTTGTTATTTTATATTTACTGTTAAATTTTTAAAGAATTTTATAACATTTATAAAATATCAATAACAATTATATGTGTGTGTAAACAACGGAACACTTTGGCAATGGGTCGAGGCAAAGTTCACGAATGCGTCTAACGGTAGCCGGCGCTATGCCTCTGTTTTGTTGTTTGCTTTTGGGGTAACCATTCGCCTCAGCTTCGTATCGCATTGGAAGCCTTTGACTGTCGTTGCCGCTGCTGCTGCCGTTGCTGCTGCTGCTGTCGCCTCTGCTGGCTGGCTGGTCGTCGTCGTCGTCGTCGTCGTCATCGTCGTCGCCAACGAGTGCAGCGAATTGGGCGAGCTGTGTGCAATAGTCGCTTCAGTTGCAAACGAACGATTTAAGCGAAAAGTTCGAAAAGTTCCAGCGCCGTGACGTGACTGAAATTTGCAAGCGGCCGAGCGAATCTCTTCGCAGACAGCCTAAAACCCAAAAACTGCGTGTAAACTGAGCTAAACAAAAACAAAGCAAGGCACAATTAACCAAAGAGCTAAACGATTTTGGGCGGGCAACGGTAAATGCCAAACCGAAGCAAAATAAGAGTCCAGCAAATGTGCTTAGCGCTCAAGTGTCAAGTGCAAATCTCATTGGCTGTTGGCAGCTGTTTTTCTCACGTGTCTCGCACACGAAACAAATCGCAAGGCCGCATCAGCTGTGCCGCTTGATGCATTTGAGCTGCTTGTGGCAGCAGCCGGAAAGTGTGCTATGAAAATCCGTAAAAATTATGTAAATTTACGGGGAATCTGTGAGGCAAATTCTACTATAGAGAGTCTTTAATACTTGAGGAAGATTTAGATTTATGTAAGGCAAAGAAAAAAGGTTTCTTCCTGATTGCTAGTATTTTGTTTAATTAATAGCAGGAGGAGTTTATAATACTAATTTGATCAGAAAAATACTAGAAAATAGAAATATATTCAGCTGCATTTTAGAAATTTAATAACAATTTGAAGAGTTGCTTAAATTAGGTTTATGTGAGGGCAAGAAAGGAAAGTCGATTATTATTAAAAAATTAAATATAGAGAATAGTAATTGATAACACACATAATTCTCTATAGCTAGACAAATTTTTTTATTAAAATAATCCGCTGATTTGAATACTTTTTTGAGTATATTTAACTCATTTATAATAATTATTATGGTATAGCATAATATTATTGTATATATGACAGAGTTAAATATTATTGTATATACGACAGTCAACAAATGTATAGACCGGAATAGTATAATTATATATAATATAGATCTAATAAACTTAATTTAATTAGTGAATTCGTAACTCACATTTGACTGAGGAGGTTCTCAGATAGCTTATTTTGCCTAACAGTTGTAATAGAATTTTATACAATGTTTTTTTTTTTTCATTATTAGATTATCTCAAAGCTTTTCTTGAGGTTTTCCTTAACTTAATATCTGGCAGCTTGATATCAGTTGCACCAGCAGAAAATTTTTTAATCATGGTTTATTTTTAGCTGCATTTATAGCTTTGAATATACATTTGAAGCTAGCTGAATATCCAGGAGGTCTGGTTTTAAAGCCATAATTTGCAGACTTCCTCAACTTCTATCTATAAAGATATACTGCTAGGCACTAAAATACGCTCTGAGCCAAAGCTTCGTATACTTGGAAATTTAATTTATATATATTTATATTTAGATTTATATGTATATAATTTCCAACAAGCAGCTGCCACGTTTTCTTGCAACTCATAAATAAGTCAAAAGAAAATTTATATATGTATATGTATTTATCAATATGTATCTAAAATACGTGTGTGCAATTGAAGAAATGAAATAAAGTCGTCAATAAAATCTAAAAGCATAAATCAATTAAAAAACAAGTGCGCATTTACTTAAACAATAAACAAATAAACAAATTCAATTCAATTCCATTCAATTTGAAGACAACGAATTATTTGTTGAGCGATTATTTATGGGTAAGTTGATGCTGAATTTAATATAATTATAAATATTTAAGTGCATGTATGTATATTTGCTATACATATATATATAAAATATATAAATATATTAATGCAATAGCATTAAATCAATTTTAATGTGTTTTTAAAGTAAAATTTTTGTATGTAATAAATGACATGGAAATAATTTAAATTATGTTTAACTTCAAGTTTATTTAGTTTAAATATTTTATGATAATGGAAATGGAAATTTATAGAAAATGTAGCTTAAAATTTAAATTATGGTATATAAAACTGTGAAAACTAAAATATATTCATAAAGATTCGAATTTATTATTTAACTTATCAACTAAGTAAGTAAGTAACTTATAGTTTATATATTACAATATATATATATATTACTTAAAATAAAAGACTTTCATTAAAAGACTAAAATATTTAAATCTCAATTTAAAAGAAATCAGGAAAAAGTTTTATAAATAAAAAGGAAATCAGGAATACTAACAAAGCTTTTATAAATACATATACAAAATATATAAATTTTATGAATTCATAATAAATTTAAAATATTTTTAAATATGCTTTATATTCACTAGAAATAGTGCAGCATGCAATGCAGAGAAATTTATAGAAAATGTCAATTTTCCAGTTAAATAAATATGAAGCAATTTGAATATCAAAAGAAGAAAATGCAGTGATAAATATATAGATAAAATAGATTTGATAAAATTTATAGATGCAAGTTGATTATATTTATCGTAAATTAAACTAAATATAAAAAAAACTGGTTTCTATATGTAAGCTATATGTATATATATACATATTTTTAAATAAAACTAAATAAGAAAGTTAAGCAGAGTTAGCAAAAGTTGAGCCTCAATTTAAGCATATAAACTGTGTTGCATATATAAATATCTATATTTAAGTTTGTATATATATATATATATATATATATATATATATATATATATATATATATATATATATACCAGCAACAGTAACTCCAGAAGCAAAGAGTCTGCTGAGCTTAATGAAAATACCTGCAGCGAGTGCAGCCCAATGTGAAACGAGCTGCCAAAAAAATAATTGAGAAAAACAAAAACTATATTAAAATACTTTCAGTTGGCGAAGAATGCGAATCATTTTTAGACGAGTTGCGAAATAAAATTTGAAAATAAAAAATAAATGAAAAGGATAAAGAGAAAGAGGCGGAGGCGGAGGCAGAGGCAGAGGCGGGGGAAGATGGCAAAAGTTTCAGTCAGTCAATCAGTCGAAACAAACAGCAGCGAATGCTGCAATTGCAAATCAACAAAGCCAAAGTGCGAAAAGTATTTTAATTAAACACAAAAACACTTTAAAATGCCAAATGAAAAATAGGGGCGGGAGGGGCGAGAATGGGGAGAAATGGAGATGGAAAATATGTGTAATTGTAGTGCGCCAGCCGAGGTGCGTCTAGGGAAATTGTTTTGTTTTCTTTTTTTTTTTTCTCTTTGTTTCAATGTAAGCTGCAGCCTTCGATTGTCATTTGTGGTGGGTGGCAGGCAGGCTGCAGCAGCTCACCTGACTCTAACTCTTCAGGTGAAGTGCGAATTGAAGCGTCGCTCGAGTGCGACCAAAGAAAAGCTCGCTGCTCGAGTGGAAAAGCGCCTTCAAGTGCTGCACAAGATACAAAAGCAATAGCAACAGTAAGAGCAAAAAATGATGTTGATGGAAATGATGCAACCGAACAGCACAATAAACGACTACAACAACAACAACTACAACTACAATATTTACAACTAGAAACTGCAACAGCTTTTGTCTGTCCCTTGGTTGCAGAAGCGTACAAAACTCCTGCTATGGAATTTTTTGCTCAGCATTATGCGAACAAAGGCATAAATATGTCTATAAAATGGAGAGCAGAGTATTGATATGCACAAACGTAAAGCGTACTTACCTTTAAGCAGGTGCCTCTGTCTGCTGTCTATAAATATGAGAAAATTCAGGGCTGAACAAATGCTGAATATCTATATAGAGAATTTCTATTGATGGTTGTAAAAAAATATTAAAAATAGAATAAACGCCAAGCTTAACTTCTTTTCTGATTGATTTTCTGTAGGCTGACAGATTTAATAGTTGTCATTAAATATGAATACATCCCGAATATATATTCTTAAATCTGAATCATTAAATTTGATCTTGAATATAGTCATATCATTATATATCATTTTTTGAATTTATGTAAAATGCATTAAAAAATTCCTCTAATTACCAGATTTTGTTTTCGTTTTTATTTATAATATTGTAAATAATTTAGGGAATAGATTTCATTTATCAAATTCAAAGCTTATGCTTTCTATATTTTATAAAATTTAATTTTATTAATAAATTAACAATTAATTTAGATACTAATTTAGTTAGCTCGATAAGTAAATCAATATTGCGAAACAAATCTGGCAAAAAAGCTAAACATAGTTGAATAATTACAGTACAGACAAAGAGCGCTAAACATAGTAAGAGACAGATAGATAGAGAGAGTGTGTGAGAGAAAGAGAGAGAGAGCTAGAACAAATTGATGCAGCCAATGTCTAGCTGGCGCTTTGAAGTTTATTGAATTTTAAATTGTATCCGCTTAAACAATGCCAAACCAAATAACCGAAGCCAATAAATTTCGATAAATAAACTGGAAAACACATTTGGCCCCCAAAATTTGCGACTAAAAACTAACGAAAAGCCATAAAAATGTCAGCGAGCATTTCAATTAAAAATTCAGGCGAAATTTGTGTGTGCGTAAAGTAGAAGAGAAAAACACAAATGCAAATTACAATTAATATTAAAGCATTTTCGGCGTTGGCCAAAAAGTTCATTTTGCGCCCTTGTGCTGAATGTGCCACGCCCACACTCAGTGTTTGCCAAATTATTCACATAATTACAGCAGCTGACGGCAAATCAATTATCGATAATTTATGCACAGAAAAAAAGAATAATAATAATAAAAATGAAGCAGAAAATTAACTAAAGTTTAGTCGAGAATTAAATATGCTTTGGCCTGCTAGTTATTTTTATTTATTTATTTTTTATTTATTTTTTATTGCGCTTTATAGTCTTTGACTCTACAGTGCCTTTTGCTGAAATTATGTATATTGAGTTTATTTTTATATTGAAAAATATATAATAAATAAAAAATACTATTATATTATTTATTATAAATATAAAAAATAATAAAATAGTAATAAAGGTATATTCTAATTTTTTTTAAGATATAAAAATATGAATATTTAATATTTGAGTGCAAATAAAGCAGAAAAGTAACTAAAGTTTAGCCGAGAATTTAATATGCTTTGGCTGCTAGTTGAGCTTAGTTTTTCCTTTTTTTAATTAATTATTTTTTATTTAATTTTATTTATGGTCTATGACTCTACAGCGCATTTTGCCCAAATTGTATATATTCAGTTTATTTTTTATATCGAAAAATATATTGTAAATAACAAATATTATTATATTATTTATTATAAATAATAAAATAGTAATAAATGTATTTTCTTATATTTCATAAATATATAAAAATATTAATATTTATATATATATATATATATATATATATATATAAAAAAAAAACGATTGAATATGAAATACAGAAATAATAAATATTTAATTAATTATTGTAACTATATATAAAATAAAATAAATTGAACTTTTAATGAGTTTATAAATGCCATCATGCCCTATCTCCCACATCGGCCCTGCCATTCTTATAATGCTCGCAGTGAGAGTATCCAAAGTAAAACGAAAGTAAAAAAAAAATACAATACAAATATTAACTAAAATTTGAGTTTTTTTTGTTGCTGCTGCCGTGTTATAAATATTTCCTGACATTTTGTGGCTTTTTTGCATGTCAATAATATTTATTGTTATTATTTCAAAAGCATTAGTGTCGTTGGCTTCAGCAGGGGGCGGCACTGGCTAGGGGCGTGGATGGGGCCGCGTAGGCGCATTCGTGCTTGCCGTCAGCCGCAAAGTATGCCACAAAAATGTGCAATAATTGCTCGACGGCAAGGGGCAGAGCAATGGAGCTATTGGATGTTGTGTCAAGGGCGGGGCGGGGGCGGGTGAAGTGCAAGGAAATTGGGCTGCTTGTTTTGCGCCTCGTAACGACCAATAATTGTTACAAATCGAAAAACAGCGCCTCAAAAATGTTCCTCATTTCTGTGTGTGGGTTTTGTTTTTCCCATTTCCTAACTGTTCCTGCTTTTTTGTTGTTGTTGTTGTTGTCATTTTTCTCTTTCTATGCTCTGTAATTTTTCACAATTCCCAAAGTTCGTTTGGTTCCTTTTCTCATTTTTTCTCTCTTTTTTTTTTTTTTTTTGTTTTGTTCTGCTGTCATGTAAATCGATTTGTGGCGTTTGGCACGCGAACTTTCGAAAATGGAGGCAAATTGAAGAGCAAATTGGTTGGATTGTGCCAGCATGTAGAGGGGTGCTTCACTCATGGTTGACTCCCAATATCGAAGTACTGCTTAGCTAAATATGAGCCTGTATACATTTATGGTATGTATGGAAATGTATGTATGTGAGCATGCAGAAGTGCTTCAAGTGCTGTGCCCTTGGCTGATCGGAATATAATTGCCATTGGTCAAATATATTTGCTGCTTAGTTTGTTTTATTGACAGGATATGCAAACAAATTATTTTTAGGCAAAATGTTGCAAGTGAATGAACGCACGACTGTTTGTCAAAGTGTGGCATAAACTTTCTTTACTTAAGGAAAATCCATATCTATTCAAAAGTATTTGTTTAATTACTTGGGCATATTTTTAGCCTAGCTAGAGTTTAGCCGATTTAGAATTTAATTTTGTTTTTCTGCAGATTTGATAAAATATTATTCACATCGATTTATCCTTCATAACAATAGGCAAATATATATATTTATTTATATATCACTATTTTATTATTATACGAAATAAAGTATTTTTTCTTTGCTTGGCTTTTGAACTTCTTCGCTTTGTTCTCTCTCTGTTTAAGCTATACACGAACATCGCACTCACTCCAGCTATCGATAGCCTCATGGCCGTCGATATGGTATCGATAGTTGTAGATCTATAGAAAGTTAACTTAACTCTCTTATATCTTATTGGCCTACCTCTTGTAAATTTTTATTGTCTCTTTCTCTTCCGCGGTTTGCTTTAGAGCAAAATAAAATAATTTATATTATAATTAATATTTATATTACAATTGAAAAATTAGTATTTTTTTCCTATAAAAATAAATACGAATTAATTACTGCATATGTATTTTTGGAGAGCAGAGAAGAGTTTTAGCTCTACAAGTAGAGCTCTGCCATGCAATGATTCAATAATTCCAGAAATATATATACATACTATATATGCACATATTGCAAGATATGCTACATTTCATGTATATACATATATGTATGCGTGTGTGTGTGCGTGTGCTTATGCTTATGCATGTATATAAGCTGGTCGACTCGTTGTATGACAAGCCGCAAAAAACAGCCTCGGGCAAGGGGCTGCAGTGCTCCACTTTGAGCACACACACACATACACACATACACACATACACACACACAGACTTTGGCGCATTTATGCGGCTAGCGGCCATGAGCTATGGGGCATGTGGCATGAGGCATGGACGCAGCAAAGTTTTGGCCACACAAAAGCGCGTAAGCGTATTATTAATGGCATGCATCTAGGGCGAGAGGGGGAGAGGGTATACCTCTTGCTCTCTCATACACTCTCTGCATGTGTGTGTGTGTGTTCCGATGTTTTCAATTGTGCGGCACAAAACCCAGCGGGTGCTACGTTCAGTTCATATTTAGCGCTGCGCCGATTTGGCCAAAACTCTGGCCAAGAGGCCAGCATGGGGACTGGGCCTATTTATCAGTCGGCCGCCACCAATATTGGTAGCGCTCTGTATGTGTGTGTGTGCGTGTGTGTATGGCCCGCTTTCTAGTTGTTAATTTCAATTTTTGGCCGTTTCACTTCGTCGCTGCCGCGTGTTAATTTTCGCGTTGATTTTTCATTAAAAATCACTCAAACAGAAAATATTTTCGAGCTTTATAATTAATCAATTCTTGTTTAATGTAAAGCCATTTATAACGCAGCGGAATATGGGATATATTATGCGATATTAATTAAAGCGATATGACGATGTGAAATTTAATGAATATTTGAAAGAGAGGAAGAGCGAGAGAGCAAGATAGAGAGCAGATAGAGAGCTAGGGAAGGAGTGAGAGAAAGAGAGAGAAGGAAAGAAACAGTGAGAGAACATATAAAGAGCGAGAAAGGCAGAGAATGAGCAAGATGGAGCGAGAGATGGAGAGAGCGAGGAATATATAGGTAGAGAGAGAGAAAGAGTAAGATGACGAGAGAGAGCATCAAATGAGTCATAGAGAGGGATAGAGACATAAACAGACAGAACGACAGACACGGAGACCTAGAGAGTGAGAGGAACAGAGATCTGACAATCAGTCAGATAGAAATTCATATAAATATAATAAAATTCGGCTCCTGCTGTCAGTGCTCAACCCTTAGTTAGATTTCATTTCACATGAATTTTAACTTGTTAAATAAATAAATAAATAAATAAATAAATAAATAAATAAATAAATAAATAAATAAATAAATAAATAAATAAATAAATAAATAAATAAATAAATAATAGAATTCGCATTATTTACATTCAATAAATATATATTTCAAAGAAATATATAAATATATATATGTTTCTTTAAATATTTATTTTTATTAAAATTATGTATTTTTAAAAATATGCATTTACTTTTCAGAATAAATGATTTATTTGCATAATTATATTTAATATTTGCATAATATATATTTAAGCTGTATTCAAGTAAAAACCTTTCTGATTGAAATATATTTTCTTAAAGTAGAACATTATCTTTATGTACTGCGCTAAAATATAATTATTTTTAATTATTATTTCAATATTTTTTTTATCTATTTCTTCATCACATTTTCGACATATTATTTTCAGTTTCATCTTTCATCAGCCATATTCAACGGTTTTCAATTAAATGCGGCCGCCGAAAAGTATGCTACGAAAATGATTCGCTCCACGTCACAGTCCAGCGCACACAAACGAGAAAGTTGCACTCATTGTTGTGTTGTTGCTGTTGTATTGTGTGCATGTGTGTGTGTTAGTGCTGGAATTGCTTAGTCCATACATGTATGTGTGGAAAGCGACTCCCTATAATTTCCGTTTTGATTAATGAATGTTGAAATGTCGAAAATTGTTTGTTTGACGAGGAGAGCACGCTCATAGCAGCTCCACACACATATACCCGCACTCTATGTGTGTGTGTGTGTGTAGGCGTGTAAACAATATGTGCAAATGGAAAGGAGCCTAACGAACGTGCCGCATAAATGTCAAATATCAATCAAAATCGCACTTGGGCCAAACAATGAACAAGACACGCCCATTTTTGAGTCAGGTTAATTGATTGGCTCAAAGTGTGAGCCAAAAAGGGTTTTGTCAACCCGAGAGCTCTGGGCACTTAAAGCCAAATGAGAATTGGTATGGATTTCCTTCCTTGCAACTGGCGGTTGAAACTAGTTAAAGGTTTAATATCTGTACGTTTAAGTCTATATACATGTTCGTAAACTCATTTTATTCTTCAAACCTGTAATTTGATAAAAAAAGCGCTTTTTATCAATAGCAACAACAACAGCACCAGCAATAGTTACAGTAGAGCGTGTGCAGCTGCAGCATTTACACTGCCAGCCATAAGTATATGTCTATACAAATTACAGTGCCTGGCTTTCACACACAATGTGCTGCCCACATCGCATGTCAATGCTGAATAGTCTGTAACATAAAAGAAGAGGAAACCATCAGCCAACAAACCAGCCAACGAACCACCTAACCAACCACCTAACCAACCGCCTAAGCCACCCACAATTTGCGTGGGTGCATTGTCTAACCAAACAAAAAAAAAAAATTCTCTTGGCATGCCAAAGTTTAAACCATTTTACAAAGTTGCTTTTTTTCGCTGTTGTCTTCCATTGTTGTTGTTGCTGTTTTTCAGTGGTTTTCTGGCTAAAGTTAATTGAACTGCACACACCCACAAAATTTATATAGCCAGCAAAAATATCCATTCGAAATTCAGTTTACTTCAATAGACGGGCCAAGTTTCCACCTACTTTTTTTGTATAGCAATTTTTTGGGGGGGCCAATGTTGAGTAGATTGAGTGGATTATTTCTTTTGTGACACAGTTCTATTTATTTTATTTATTTTTACTTTTATTTTTATTATTTGCTTAAAAACGAACCGAAAAATAGAACAAGTAATTAAATTTGTAAATTTTTTAATGAAATTTTGACCTTAACATTAGAAAGAATTTAATACACTTTTTTAAGTCATAAATAACCTTAAATTAAATATTCAAATATTAATTTTTTTTAATATATTTAAGACATAAATTAACTTAAATTAAATATTAAAATATTAATTCCTTTAATACATTTAAGGCATAAAAAAACTTAAATTCATTTAATTAATTAACTAATTTTTTTTTATAAAAATGTGTTTGATCTAAAGTAGTTTTAAATATTTTGATATATATATTTTTGATATTAATATTAACTTGTATTTTGTTTAAACTAAAGTTATAGCAAAATATTTTTTATCCAAAATAATTAAAAATATATTTATACAAATAATTTTAATATTTTAATATTAATTATTGACACGAAAATTTGTCTTATTATTTATTGTTAATTTAATATTTATAAACAATATTCAGCAATTTTCTCAAGACAAATTGAAACTTAATATAATCGTAAAGGAAATAATTGCCAAGCAGAGTAGCCCTTGGTCGTTGTCTATTGATAGACTTTATTCCTTAGCTTATTACATTAAACGGTATTTCGCTGGCTGATAACAGCTATTGTCTGTCAAGTTGTACATAGATAAATATAGATATAAGTCATTCCTGGGAAGAACTTGCAATTCAAATGTTCATCGAAATACCTTAAGAATGTTTTTATTTGCGCTCACAAGCCAGAAGCAGGGCGTGCAAGTGTGTGTGTGTGTGATTGTGCGTATGAGTGTGCGTGTGTGTGTTTGGATTGCAGTTGCATTTGCATTTGCACAACGGTTTGTCAAGGAAATTTCGCTCAGCGGGAGGGCTGGATGGATGGAAGAAGTGAGCGAAGAGCGGAGAGGGGAGAGCGGGCAGCGGGTTAGAAAAAAACAAAACTTTATCTGTGGCTTTGCATTGTATGCATATTGTTGGCATTCATCTCTCGCTCTCTGTCTCGCAGCCAGACTCTGCGGTTAGCCATGCGTCTGTCTCGCTGCCTGCACATTTCACACACCGCTCCACACTCTTAGCTCTCCCTGTCTCCCTCTCTCTTTCTCTCTCTCTCTCTGTGTCTGTCTCTCTGGCTTTTCGTCTGCCTGGTGTGCTTAGTCATTGTCTTTGCGTACAACTTCCGTCTGCCATTCGCCGCATGTTGACGTTGACTTTGCCAAATGCCCTCCATGCGCGCTCTGCCACTCCCCCCGCCCCTCACCTGGCATTGGGCAAACTCCGTCTTGCTCTTGCTACGCAAATGTCTAGCCAAAAAAATGTTACTCGTTGCATTCTTTTGCGTGGAATTTCAAACATTCCTCATGTTTCTCTGCGTTATTTTTTTTTTACTGGATATACACACATCTATTTATTTCTTTTTCTCTTTCTCTTTCTCCATCTGTTTTCCTGTTTTTTTTTTTTGGCAGCAAAAACAAAAATATTTTTGGTATGTGCAGCAAAATGGGAACAGAGAGCGCGTTGCAGCAAATTAGAAAATATGACCAAGGTGCGCAAAAGTTGTGGAAAAGAAGAGCGAGAGAGGGGGGAATATGGATATGTTAGCTGGGCTTAAAATACCTGAATGAAAGCTGGCAAGAGTGGGTGTGGGAGTGAGTGTTAGTTAAAGCAAAGAAAGTTAAAGAAAGCGAGCATACAAAATTTAAAATATATATAAGATATATATATATATATATATATATATATATTAGAAATATATAGTGACATGAACTCTGTTAACTTGAGGTAAATAAATTTCTTGCTTCCATATAAAAATAGTGTGATAAAAATGTAATGAAAATAAATAATTTAATATAATGATATAAGATCTTTTGTATATACAATTTAATTATAGCAAAATTTAACTTAAATGCATTTGTTAAGCTCATAAAAAATAACGCAGAAAACAATTAAACAGTTCGACAATTAAAAGGCACACAAATGAATAATTGTTGAGCATCAGCAACAGATACTACAGATACTCTATATATATATATATATATATATATATATATATATATATATATATATATATATATATATATATATATATATATATATATATATATATATATATATATATATATATATATATATATATATTGTATATATATATATGTGCATATATTTATATATTTTATATATAATCTAGCTATAATTTAATGTTAATATGGCTCTCATTAATGTGCCGCATAATTCATTAATTATGTCTGTTCGTTTCGAGTTATTTTCCTCCTACATATTTGCCTCCAATACTATTTTTATTTATTTATTTACTTTTGAATTTTCCATCCAAGTCTCGTCCCAGTAATTAAAAAGCATAATTATGGAAAAAAAAAAAATTCAATTGAGTGAATTGCAATGAAAATTGATAGGAAAAACCTGTCAGCAGCTGACGGGCTGGCGGCCTGATGGCTTTGCCTGGTAACTGTAAATCATTTGAAATACATTTCAAATATTTTCATGCCATTTTGTCAATTGTTTTTTGGCCATAATTTTTATTGACACTTAATGAAGAAATATGCATTCGTAATGTGTGCAATGAAAGTTGTGTCAGTCCTGCTCTCTCTTTTTTATATATTATTGTTGAATGCGTTGATTAACAATATTAAATGAAATTAATGTATGCAGTAGCTATAGGTGCTAGTCATAAATAAGTTGAGTTTGGCATATTGAGGGCATGGCAGATGGATGGAAGCACAGCTTGACTCTCAATGATATGTACAGAGTGAATGGGAATTGTAAATAGAGCAATTGTTAGCTAGGCTGTGAGCAAACAGGTAACAATGTATATCGTTGTGTGTACCTCCTGCTCTATGTTTACACACAGACAAACCAGGCTGTATATAGGATTCGATTTAGCTCTTGATATTTAGCTTGACCTGTCGCTAGAATACGAACTGCACTTGCTCTTGCCTGTTTGCACAAAGTCAATGAACGTTTTGTTAGCTCTATTAGCACAAGGTCGATCTTCCGCCAGCCAAGTTTCCATATTTGTTAATCAAGCACTCTATGAACTGGCTGAAAGACATAAAAAAGCTATAGTTCCTTAATAAACCTAATGCCAACAGGCTCTTAACCATTATCCTATCTATCAAGCTATATTCATATAACTACATAAACGTTCATATTACGTTACTTCAGTTCGGTTTTATGGCCTAGTAAACCAGGCAGAATCGAGCGCATTCTTATAATACTCAAACGTCTTTGATTTATATAAGAACTAATAGCTAAAGCTAGGTCTTGGGCTATATACTCTCTCTCTCTCTCTCTCTCTCTCTCTCATAGACTTACCCTTCTCATACATATCAAGTCTAGTCCTCATATGACTGCCCTTAAATAAAACCCCCTCAGCTGCTTAGCTGATGCGCAGAGGCAATCAATGTCCTTTGGTGGCAATTGTTTGGCATTTTTTCGTATGAAATGCCACAAAAATTGACGCCTATTTTTAGGCCGCACAAACCTAATCAAAGTTTTACACATCAATTGTTCTAAGCCCGAAATGAGCCCCAAATGGTGGGGCAAACGAATACTCCACAGTCAAGGAAGAAAAGGGGGCAGAGTGGGAAGTGGGGAGTGGGCATGGGGCAGAGACTGAAAGACATAAGTAAAGAAGCTGTGCGCCGAATGAATGAACAATAAGTAAAAGGAAAAGCTCGACTCTATCTGTGTGTGTGTGTGTGTGTGTGTGTGTGTCTGTTTGTTGGTGTGTGCGGCAGAAGCAAATGAAAGGTATGAAAGTGGAAAATTGTGAAATCTGTCAACGGAAAATATTTGAATATCGATACGAGAATGAGGCGCGCCGCAACAACAGCCGAAAGGCAGCCCGGGCGATAGGACGTGACTGGCTGAGGCTGGAGCAGCAGCAGGAGCAGGAGCAGGAGCTGGTGCTGGTGCTGGCAAGGTCCTGGTGAGTCCTTTGCCCATGTGAATGAATGTTGAATGAGCAGCAATTCAAGTGTGCAAGACATACAAACAAAGCTGCCTGCCAGGGACACCAAACTCAATGTTGTTGCAACCTGAGTGTTGTTGCCTCTGTCTGCGCTGCTCAACTCTCTGTCCATGACTCTGTCAGGCTGGCTGTGTATGATTGTCTATCTGTTTGTCTCTATGTCTGTCTCTCTATTTTCGGTTTCGGTTTCGATTTCAGTCAGCTCTTGCATTCGCTTTTTCTTTTTAACAAAAATGTTTAAACATATACGTGCATACATCTTCTTTTTTGTTGCTCTGTTTTGTTTACTTTGTGACGTAAATTGTATTCCTTTGTCTATTTCGATATTCATTTCCATTTCGCATTTGCGACGACAGCTGATGCTTGTTAGAGCTGTAGCACGGTAAGAGACGTATGCTCTGGGAAGCTTTTTTAAAATTATAAAATAATAAAAAAGCAAATATATAAAGGATTAAATTGACTGTGGCTTATTGAATAGAATTAGAGAACATTTTTTGTTTTTTGGGAGTCAGAGAAAATTTATTTAAGAGATGGTAAAGGCAATAGTTAAATAAATGATTGGCCACCAGTCTTTAATAATATGTATATAAATAGTATTTAAAAAAATTATGTACTCAATTATATTATAAAAAGGAATCAATGGAAAAGGTTCATCAATCGGTATATATAATGAATAACCGAACGTAGAAATCAGTAGAGAAAGCTAATCGACGGTAGAGAGTGGAGGCTGATAGAAGCTAGAAGTAAGAAAAATGCTTGATTTCCCAAACGTTATCAAAATGTGAATGCATTTTGTCCTCTCTCTCTATTTCACTCTGCTCTCTCACTCTCTGATCTCTACAGGCACAAGCAGCAGTCCATAAAAATTGAAATTGATTCTTCCCATTTTTATTTACCTAGAGAAGAGTACCATGTTCTGGCAGAATTTTTGGCATTTTTATTATTATTTGTGGGAAGAGTATGTATACGTTGGTGCTCGTAAAGAGTTTGTTTTCACTAAGAGCATACAGACTCTCATACATTTATGTGTCTGTGTGCAGGCTACTTGCTGTCAGTGAAAATTGTATTGGTTCGATAAAACATATTTCTTATACCTACACCGTAAATTGAAATCATATGCAATGATGTGAAATATACGTCGAATTCGACAGCCAAGTTGCCTAATATGTAGTTCTCGTTTATCGATATCCCTGTCTATCGAAAGCCAGGTTAACTTTAATAACCCGGCGACCTACATAATTTGCCACGTAATGCGCTACATAATCAACATCTGTAATAGGAAGACGCAACAACAGTTCGCGTTAATCGTTGCATTGTGCTTTATTGCAGGATACTATAAATGCTCAACAAAGGGCGAAAGGAAGAAGAAGAGGAGGCAGAAGAAGAAGAAGGAGAGAAAAGGCATTTATAACAAATTTGCGGCTATTTAAGCTAACAATAATACAAAAGAAACCGCAACTAAACAACTTCTGTGGCTATTTAAACTAATAACCGCACAACAATTTACCGACTGGCTTGGCCCGGCCCAAAGCGGCGAATATTTCTGTTGGCCATGGTCAAGCGGCTCGATGAAGGGAACTTTGAACTAATGGCAAATTTATGGCTATACCAGAAATTGGCCAAAATTTACGCTAGTCACGATTTTGTAATTTGCAATTGTTGTTGTTGTTGCTGCTGTTGTTGTTGTTGTTTCTGTTCTTGTTAGGTCAGAGAAAATGAGCAGGAGAACTTGATGTAAAAGGTAATAAAAAGGCGCCGAAAAATGATTAAACATAAAAATGCTGCACATCTACACGAATGTATAGAGACACACACACACACACACGCACACACGCACACACAGGCACACTCGCACGCACACGCACACGCACAGTGGGCACTCATTAATGTGAATGCGTTGAAACATGCTGGCAATTACTCATTTTACGATGATCGCACAATGGCCAACGGGGCGTATACGCAACGTTCACGTGAATTGCCCAAAATGGCTTTAATAAGAACGCTAGAACGCAGCAACGATTGTCATTGTGAGCTGTCTCTGCTGTCTGTTGTCTGCTGTCTGCTGTCCTTTGTCCGCTGTCCGCTGTCTGTTCTGAATAGCGCCAGTAACAACTACAACAACAATAGTAGCAGCAGCAGCGGCAGCAACAGCAGGAGCAACAACAACGTAATGAATAATGTGGATTTAATGTCCTTAATATCCGCAGCAGCCACAAAGGGCAGCAAAAGGCGAACCAGAACCAAATCCAGCGACAGTTTTTGCCTTTGCCATTTGCTCTATTTGATACGCTTCACGCAGTAAGGGTATAATGAATATGTTGATGGTTTTATTGTCACAACATAACTCTGCTTGAAAATTGTTATATTTGATATATTCTATTTAATTAATATCAACTATTTGTCTTTAATAATTAATTAATTAAATTCGTTTAAAAAAATAAATATGTGGTTATAATAATAAAGAAATTAAATAAGCATGTGTTTGAATAGGTTCTTAAATAAAAATTAAAAATAAAATAAAAAGAGTTATGTTAAATAAAATAAACAGATTTATAAATTTTTTTTTATAAATTTGAATACATAAACAAATATATAAAAAAATATTTAAATAAATAAAAAAATTAGAGAATAATAGGATAGAAATAATTTCAAAGATTATAATTATTTTTTATATATATTTTAAACGGATTTTATATAATATATTTTAAAAATTAATAATAAAAGAAAAACATAATATCTTGGTTTGTTATTTTTCTTCAGCATTTTTAAATTAAATTTTTATAGATAGAGAATCTCCAGAATAATTTTTTAAATTTCGTACATAATCAAAAATATAAAAAATATTTAAATAAGTAAGTAAAAAATATGAGATAGAAATAATTTTATAGATTATAATTATAAATGATTGTATATAATATATTTAAAAAATTAAAAATAAAAGAAAAACACAATATCTTAGTTTCCCATTTTCTTTCAGCATTTTTAAATAACTTTTCTATATGTAGAGAATCTCCAGAATATTTTTCTAAAATTTCTTATTCTAATTCTTATTTCTTATACAAAACCCTAGCTTAGATAGCGCATTCACTGGCCACCTATGCCCTGGCTGCTTTGGCCTTTTTTGTTTGTTGTAGTAAATTAGGCAACACTTTAAGCAGCTGCAAGACAAAAGTCCTGCCACAGGACATATACACTTACGGACGACAACGCGCACACACAGGCAGGAAGTTTGAATTTAATGGCAAAAGCCGTTGTGTTGGCCACTTTCGGTGGGCGTGGCACTGTTGCCGTCTCGGGCTGCGGAAGTGAGCGCTTAAGTGCTCATTATGTTTAGTTAATGCCGCTATTTATTAGAAAATCTAATGGGTTTTTATCTCGCACAAAACTTAGCGTCAAGTTGTGCCTTTGCCTTTGCCTTTCACTGTCTGCCTGGGCATAAAAATGATATTTGTGTCATTTATTTGGTTATTTGTTGATTTATGCCCCGATCATTTGTTAGGAATAAGGCTCCCAGCAATTTGTAGTCGCGACTAACTTGCGGCTCTTCAGCATAATTTAAATTTATGCACTTTATTAGGCAAATGGCGCGGATTTTGAAGACCTGGTCGGCCCCCTCTATCTCCATTGTCCTCGAAGCGCTATTGGCAGCCCTTGTAAATGATTGGCGCATAAATATTTATTAATGATGGCTAACAGCCAGACAGACGTGTAGATGCACATTATGGTCTATATATATATTGCAAGAGCCAGCTTAAGAGTTGAGCTTGTTGATCATTTGCATGCGGAGTTAATGTTCTATTGGCTTGAAGCGAAAGGCGGCTTCATAATGGCTAGAAATTTGGCAAAGCGAAACTTGATATGAGAGATATATTATAAGAGAGGATGCTCTTTGATAATATTTTACTATATATATATGGCATTTATATGTCAGATTTTATTTATTACTTATTTTATTTAATTACTTTATTCAAATGATGCCTTAGTAAATATAAATGTAAAATATTAAGAGCAGGAGACTGTTGGGTTTCGACACTTGATATGAGATATATTATAAGAGAGTATGTTCTTTGATAATCTTTTGCTATATATATATATATATATATATGGCATTGATATATGTCAGAGATTCTGCTAAGTATTTTATTTACTTGCTTTATTCAAATGAAAATATATGTAGCTAACATTAAAGGTAGAACATTAAGAGCAGGAGACTTCGTTGGGTTTCGTTTTTGCTCACTGTGAGCGCACTCAGTTGAGCTATTCGTGTGACGATCTCCAAACGAACATCGTTAAGAAGAGGGAGAGAGAGATGCGATTGACGTTCGTACAGAGAGACTCAATGCAAACGATATTCACATTCACAAACACATGCGCATACTCAATTCACGTAAGCTTGCGATGGGCTCAGCGAGCACGACCTTCACAAACATACTAATACATACACAGAACACTCCCTCAACGAATCGGCTGGGCCAGAGCCAGAGCGAGAGAAAGGTTTCAGCGTTTGTTGAAGAAGCGAT
This sequence comes from Drosophila mayaguana, assembly GCA_037075325.1. NCBI lineage: Eukaryota > Metazoa > Arthropoda > Insecta > Diptera > Drosophilidae > Drosophila > Drosophila mayaguana. Next base: position 2,826,689 of record JBAMCG010000103.1, read on the forward strand.
GCAATCGGTTGACTCAGAGTGTTGATTGTGATTTTTTACTCAAAAGTAGTATAGTAATAAATAATAGATATATAAAATATAATAATAATAATAATAATAAATAGTAGATATATAAAATAAAATGAATAAATTGGTTTATGTTAAGCAGCAATCGAATGAGGCATGCTCAAATGCCTGGGTGTAAATATGTTGAATAATATTTGCAAACTGAGCTGAGCTGCCAGAACTACTTAAAATTATTTAGCAAAATCATTTCTAACAACAGGCCATACTTAAAAAACAAAAAAAAAAAAACAAAAATAAATAAATCAAGCTTGGATTTCATTACACATAAATAAAAATAAAATAGCCAAAATAGTTGGCATACATTGTAAGCCAAGCTTATGGCATCTGTTTAGGCATTGGCCACTGCAGCATTCGAAAATCTGTATTTATAGCCAATGTTATTAAAGCCAAAATGCCAAAAATCAGTAATTTATTTGGCCAACTCAGTGGGGACCAAACATAATTCAAATAAAGCTAAAAACACAAACGAATCACAATTTGTGACTGACGCTGTGAAAGAGAAATATTTATAAAATATATCTAAACACATTCGAAACATGTTTTAAATATTTATATATTTAAAAAAATATATTTTAATCAAATCACAATTATTGGCTAGACACCATTTGTAATTGTTTATATGAAGCGCGAGTCGATGGCGAGGTCCTTGATACTAAAGCGTCAAACGAGGACAGATAAAAAAAGCAAGTTTGATATACGCAGATAATTGGATAGTCAAAATTGATGCACAGCTTGACATGCTTTGGATTTGTTGGCAGCTAATGGCCTGAAGTGCCGCTGGCCAGCCACACCGCCTGTCCATAAATCAAACCGCAGTGCGACAGACATATTAGCCAGCCTAAGGAAGCCCCAATATACATACACAGATAAAACCAAAACCAAAGCGAAAAAAAAACACTGCATAGTAAAACTGTAAGCCAAATTGACTGACTGATTGCCTCGCCGCCCGTTTGACAGCAGCGACGGCAATGGCAACGGCATTAGCATGAGCCCAGCAGCATCTGCGCTGCCCGCTGCCAGAGCTTGTCAAACCATTCTGCCTAATGTCCCATGCAGCACGCGTTGAATAATACGATGCCATCGTCGATGGCAACAGAATGTCCTTAGTGAGGACATTGACTGGCTAAGCTAAAAACGTTGTTCGTGGCAACTTCATAGACAGCAATAGCTTAAAGACTTTCGGCCAGACATTTATTGAAATGAATAAGCCAGCAACATTCTTGAAGAGAAATGTTTCAAAACGAAATAATTACCAAGCGATGTTCTGAGTTTTTTCTTTGAAGTATATCGAGAGAGAGCTATTGATATGCCATATGCATGATAGGCAACAGATAAAGCGGCAGCAAAAGAGAAAGTGAGGGAGAGTGGGAGCAGAGGGAGCAGAGGGAGAGAGCGTAGCAGGAGTATTTCTTAGCAAAAACTCTAATAAGAACATAATTTTGATATTTATTTTGATATTTTTAATGGATATTCAAGGTATGTACAAAATATATATAAAATATATAAGGAGTTTTCTCTGCACACATGCTTAATCATTTATTTATGTGATATGTCTGCCTGCATCTCTGGCTATCTCTTTGTCTGCCTCTGTCTGTCCGTTTGACTGATTGAACAGCATTCTGAGTTTCAGCTCGAGAGTAAAAAATTCCGAATGAGCATAGTTAAGGTTACAGCTCTGCAGCAGAAATGGCTCCCGTCGAGATTAAGCAGAAAAACAGCTGAGAGAGGAAAGGTTTGAACATGATTAAATAACTAGATAATCAATACATGCAATAATAGGTATAAATTGCATATACCTAATAATGATAATCATGTCAATGATAAGTAAGCTTTAAACATTAAGCTGCTATTAATCAACATTTAGAAGAAAGAAAACTGATTTCTTTATTATGTTTATGGTCAATAAGGGAATTGAGTGTAGTTTTCCTGTATAAAATTCAGTTTTAAGATTTAATTTTTCGAATTTGATAAACAAAAAACACTAGAAATTCTTCTACTCTTTTATATCAAATTCAGATGCCAAGCATGTTAACTTTACCTAAAATATTTATAGTACTCTGTTCTACATTGCAAACATTCTTAAAACTTGTTTTGCTAGTTCTCAGCATATTTTCTAAAAAATAAAAACAAAATATATATATATTTATATTCACTCCAACTTCCCTTTCCACATACTAATATTATGCACATATGGCCACATGCTTGGGCACCTCTGCAACGTTGAACCTACTCTGCGCTAGATGGCGCCACTTAATCTTTTTCGCCGCATGCAAAAGCACGAACTTCAAATGCTGCACAGCAGCCGCCACAGCAACCAAATCCACAACACGAAATAAATCTCATGTCTTGGAAGAAGTTGTGCAAAGACCGCAGAGCCACAGTCCAAGAAGATGGAGGCAAATGTTTTTGTGGTATGTGTGTGTGTGTCATGTAATACGTCGCACGCTTTTGTGTGCAGCTGTCAGGTGTCAAAGTGTTGCAGTCAATGAGCTGGCTTTCAACTTCTTTGTGCTCGACTTTTTCTCCCTTTTCATCTGCCTTTTTCTCCTTTAGTTTTGGGCTTTTGGCTGCCCAGGCTGATGATAAGGGCGATTGCATCTACGCCAAAAAGTAGCAGCAGCTGTCCTTTATCGCCGTTTGCTTAGCTCCTTCTTCTCTGATATTTTCTTCAGCTGCTTATTCAGACTTGCTCTGCCCTGCCCTGCCCCACCCCGGACGTTGGGGCTGCTGGCCAACAATCCATAAACGAACAAATTGCCTGAAAATCAATTTCGTTGGCCGCGCTACACTTCAGTATCAAGTTTTTGCTTTTCTTTAGTTTGGCTTTTCTTTCGATGTGCGGCTTTGTTAAGGCGTTTTCCTTGGCATTGGGCATAAGTAGCTGATTTTATGTGTTCGTCGAACTGTTGAAATTTATGCACATGTTTTGTCTAGGTGTCTGACTGTGTATGTGTGTGTGTGTGTGTGTGGCCGTCAAATGTGTCTGGCTGCTGCTTGGGCAATAAACTACAGTCAAAACTAACTTGATGGCCAACAGCTTTCGGCTGCGCCAAAGTCAAGTGCTGTCTGGCCACTACAACGAAGCTGCTTATGCAGTAAATATGCTACAGGATTAGGCAAGTCTTCTTCTTCGTCTTCTTTTGTTTTTAACTAACGAAGCTGCCTAAATAAATTGGGCAGACTAATTGGTAGACGAGTAATACAAAATATAATACAATTTTATTGGAATTTTTCATAATTATTTTTAAGAGCTAAATTAGAAAATAATGATTATTTATAAAGTATTTTCCGTAAGGTATTTATTGTCAAAATAGGTTTAGGTTCAATTTGATATTTTTCAAGATTAATAAGAAATTTTGATTAACAGTAATTGCTGCTTTTTGTGGTAGATCATGAGTGATTCAATTAATTATTAATTATGAAAGACTACTTTAAGAGAGATATTACTGAAGAGTAGCTCATGAACAACTGAACTAGTTAATTGAAGGATTTATTCATGAATAGCACTGAAGAAGAAAATAGGCCTTAAAGCAAGTAAGCAAATAGGCCAGGAGTATAAACTGCATTGATTACGGAATCAGATCGCTGGCACATTTTTACGAGCTCATCAATTGACTAAGCTTTTCCTCTCTACTAAGAAGTCCTGAAAAACTGAACTAGTTAATAGAATGAGTCATGAACAACAGCTTTGATGAATAAATGAATGCTGTATTCCCTATTAAATTCCTAAGAAAGTAGTGCGAATCTGCTGAAATAGAACTGCACTGATTGCAGAACCAGTTCACTGCTAATCGTTAGCATCACTGTAAATTAAGCTCATATATATATATATATATATATATATTCTCGGGAATGCCCTTATTGCTTGCTGCTCAACGATTATGCTTGATATGTCACTTAAATGTCATTCGATTAGACGTTAATGTTTCAATTCGAGGAGCTGGCAAAGTAGAAGGCAAGTGGAAGTGTTCAGTTGGCAGTTGATAGGTGTGCATATGCTGTTGAGCAGCAGATGTGCAGCAGGTGTGCAGCAGGTGAGAGCAGGTGAGCAATTATCGGCACTTAAGCGTGGCAAACACTGTGGACCTGCGGACCGCCAGACCGGAAGCTACCCAACTAGGGGCATACATTGAGCCAACAGGCTGGCATAATTTAGCTGGCAGTCAACAGAGCGCAGCTTCATTTCCTGCACTGCAAATGCAACTGAGCGTACATAATTAATTATTACTCTCAATATGCGAGTGTGTGAGTGCTTGTGTGTGTGTGGGAGTGAGTATTTGTGTTTACCAATGCGATTTACTTTTCTCGCACAAAAACATACACTGTGAATGCACCCAACTCTCATCCATTCACCCAATCGCTTGCTCTGCGGTCAATTAACAAATGTTTGCGGTCAAAATTGCATACAAATTGAATGACTTGGCTCTGGCAGTGATTGACTGACTGATTGATTGACCAATCGATTAGCGCCTGAGTGCGTTTCCAAAAATTAATCACTTTACAATTAGCACAAAGTCGGCGTTTCACTTAATAGCATCAGCACGAAGCTGATTTCCTTTTTAATTATGTTACAAATTTCACTTAACAAAATAAATTGATTTAATATTTTAAGTTCTGGAATATTATTTATGCATACATGTAAATAATAAAGAAAATACTGTGAAAAAAAAAAATAATAAAAATAAATAAATATATAATAAAATAATAAATATATAATAAAAAAATAAAGAAAATAAATAATACACATATATTAAATAAATGAATAAAAAAATATTCAACAATATCAAAAATAAATGAAAAGGAGAATAACATAAATATGTGAAAATAATTAATAAATACATAATAAAAAATTAATTGAAAAATAAAAAATATTTAAATTTATTTGAAAACTCTTTTATAAAGCATAACCAAAAAAAGTGTCTAAACAATATTTTAATATATGGTTATCATATCAGAAAAATGTTCTAATTTAATACACATAGATTAAATAAATTATTACAAGAAATACAAACAAAATATCTAAAATATAAATGAATAGAATAACATAAATATGTATAAAGAATTAATAAATACATACATATTATTAAAAAAAAAACTAAAAAATAAAAAAAAACTTGTTCATAAATTATGAACACAAAATAAAATTGATATTATTATACAATAAAAGAAATATATATAATCATAAAATTAATATTAAATATAAATGAATCATTTAATTTCTTGAATGTCTAAACAATATTTTGAAATATGGTTAACATATCAGAAAAATATTCTTATTTAAGCATATTCAATGCCAAGTCTGCTCTGTCCGCTGCGGCACTTAAAAGCAAAAGTTGTTTAACTTTCTTCTCTCTATTCACACTCCAAGTTTTCCATCTATGCCAGGCATGCATAAAGCCCTAAGATTTACGTCCGCCTTCACAGCATGCAGCTGATGACAAATGCCCCAGTTATTTTATATCCTTTGGCCATGCCAAAAAATTGTCGCCTATATAAAATATTCTCCCCTCTCTCTCGCTCTCTCCCTCTGTGCTCTGTGCTTTACAAGCTGCAATTAATGTGTCTGTTGGCTGTGGATTGTACTTTGTACATAAAATTTTGCGGCACATACGTGACCATAATTACAAAAAGACAAAACTGACCGTAAAACGCAAAGACACAAAAACACAGAACCATAAAAAAGTAGTCGAAGCTGAAGTGGCAAATGGCTGGAAAGAAACAGCAACCGCAAGAAGCGAAAGGCGAAATGTGTCGCAGTGCAGAAGCAGCAGATGGAGCTGGAGCTGGAGATGGAATTGGAGTTGAGGACAACAAGGACAACGTTGCATAGTAAAACTGCAGGCAGTGGCTAAATAAAATGAGGGATAACAAGGATTTACATTAATTTCGGTGGCGACATCGTAAAAGCCAAGAGGACAGACAGCTCACCCACACATACAAAGTTGTTGCCGTCTTTTGGGCGCCTGCAGTGGAGCCAAAAGTTCTTTCTCGCCCCACGTTGTTGTTTTTTTTTTAATTGAAAACTAGCAGCCAGCTGTCAGCGAGCATTTGAAGGGGGCGTTGCGGTGGGCGTGGTGCCGGGCAATTTATCAAATGTTGCTATGATAAACTTCAAACAGGCACACACCTACACACACACCTACATCCACACACACACGCATAGAATAACCACATTCATTTATTAAACTGCTCAGCTGGCAGGACAGCCATCAATCAAAGTCCTTATTTTTTGGGGCTAGCCTTAAAGTGGGCAACCTGAAAGTATTTTCAATTTAATAAGTGCAAGGCTTTGACTCCACCGATGATGGGCGCATCGATTTTTTGGACAATTCTCACGAAGACAGCCTCCTGCGGCTGCCCCTTTTTGGGCATCGGTCGAGATTGTCCGACCAACACTCCAACTCAAGTGTCACTTGGCATTCATAGCTCTGGCACGTCCATTGACTTTTTTCTCGCACTGTGCGTGCAAATCTCTTTTGCCTGTCTTTCTCGCCTATCTCGCAGCCATAGCTAAACAGGACGAGACACTTTAAAAGCGTGGAGCAATGCACTGCACGAAAATGCTAGCAGAGAAGCAAGAAAGAAAGAAAGAAAAAAAAAACAATTTGTGAAATTTCGCAAAATCTAACTCTTAGCATAATTGAATTGAGAGAAAGCAAAAGCAGCTGCAGTTGAGACAAATTTTAGCTGAGCTGCTACAATTGAGACAAATTGAGCTTTAAGCGTTGCCATTCACTTGCCTTTTTCGTTCAGTGTAGTGCTTTTAGGCACAAAACGAATCTGATTTGTTGTTGTCCGCGTGAAGACTTGACAAAATTGATGTTCCCAGATTCTGTTTACTTGTCGCCAGAAATTTCTTTGCATTCCCTTTTGTTGTTGTTGTCTTTCGTTTCCGCCTCGCCTGCTTTTTAGCCAAGAGCAAGACTTGTTCAATGGCATTGTAATTTTTACAGTTTGTTTAGATCTTTTTGGCCCGATGGAAATTCACATTTTATGTTTACAAATTGCGTGACTGATGATTATACTGAAAGTTTTGCGGCAGGAGAAACATATTTGAAGTGTCTGTGGAAGAGATTAGAAATTGTTGAACTGAAATGTAGTTTGTAGTTAGCAGGGGAGCAGCGAGGAGAGAGAGTGTGGCATAGGAAAAGTAATTTAATATGTAAGGAATATAATATTAAATTTATTAAATCTGAAGTTTGTTTATTTAGGACCCACAAATAAAAACAAATATTTTCTAGGGACTGTGCTAATTTATATACATACATAAAATTCTATTTAATAAATTATAAAATAAATTTAATTTATTTTTGAGCTTCGAAAAAAAAAAAAAATAAATAAATAAATGTTAGCTTTCTATTAAGCCAAAAAATGTTAGATTAATTTCTTAATTTCATACATTCACTGAGTACATGTTGGGCATTTCTAGCTAGACTTAATATAAATAGCTAAATAATATAGATTTCACATTCTTGTGTTTTCGTTTCTCCATTGACCTCTTTACGCTCGCAAGGGCATGTGGAAGTATAGCTCGTGGCAAGCAATTTAAGAAAAGCCACTTGAATAGCACCTTGTTGGTTCTTCACTTTGCCCATTTTAATTTCATTTTCCCTATTGCATTTTCTTGCTGTGCAAACTTTTGGACGGCTCTTGGCTGCGCCGACCGACCCGTTCGCCTCCTGCCCGATAAAACACAAACGAGGCAAAAGTTTAATTTTCGTGGTTACTTTGGCTCGAAAACTTGCGGCGTATTTCATTTGTAAATAGCGCAAAATGGCAACAGGATATTGATGCAGCCTGCAATAGCAGCAGCAGCAGGAGGAGCAGGAGGGCAGGACTAGTAGTAGCTATAGGTCTGGCTGTGGCAGCTGCTGCATCCTTTTGGACCATTGTCTGTCTATTGTCCTCGACTGCTGCTGCTGCTGCTGCGGCTGCTGCTCGTCTTGCTGCTACGTCTAATGTGTCCGAGCAACTTTTCATTAAACACACCTTAAGGCAGCGCAAATGGCGCAAACTTTGTCCTGGCGAGCAGGACACATGTGTCCTTTTCTTTTCGATCCAATTTTGTTTGTTTGTTTGCTTTTTTCTCATTCCTTCGCTTGCCCCACTAAAGTAACTCAAAAGAAATTCTTTTCTTTGCAGCTAGGTATGCGAGATATTCTCCGCTCTCCCTCTCCCTCTCCCACTCTCTTCACTATTTGCCTTTGGCTCGCAGTGCAAATAGAAGCGGAAATGAAAATTGTATGCCTGCAAGTCTCGTTTTCCCTTCGCTCCTTAAGGCACTGAGTGCCTCAAAATAAGTTAAAGCTGCTGGCCCTTAGCCCCCTTGCGAACGTGTCGCCTTTGTTGCTGATTTTGCTACTGTTGCATTGCATTTGTGTCACGCTGTCGTCTGCTCTTTTTGCTTGTCCATATATATATTTGTCTGCCCCTTTGACTGCTCGCAGCAGGTGGCAAAAGCGTGCAAAAAATTGCTCTAAATAGCTGCGAATCTTATTACATTGCTGCCGCACTCAATGGATTGGCTCACCTCTCCTCCCTCGACTACTCGAGACTTCTCTTCAATGGCCTTCAAGTGGGCATTGATGTGAGAGTATATTTAGAGCAACTTATATCAAAGTATGTTTCATTTGGCTTCTTCTGAATAGTTTTTGCTTTTGTGAGTTTTATCAGCTATATAAATCTTACTTAGATATTTAAACTTAGCAACTGAAACTAATAATTATATATATATATATTTGTATGATTCCACATAATTTATTTATATTTATTTTTCAAGTTCAAACAAATTTTAATATAAAAGAATATTTGTTTATGAATTCATCTACATTTGATTGGCCTTAAGATTCATATACAATATTCTGGCCTTAAAATAAGGCTTGATTGATAACAACTTGAAGTTTGATTGATGATTATGATAGAATAACTTGAATGCGCTGGCAGCTGTTCTCGAATCTTTAATGATTGATGAGCCCTTATATATACATATATATCTATATATAAGCAGACTTTAAGCAATGTTTCAAAAACCATTTGAAGCACGCCTTTTGACTTGGAATAGGATTTCCACTCAGCTGACTGACTTTTATATATATAATTAGCAAATGATTGCTTCAGCTGTCAGGGCCATAAAGTGCATGTCTAAGCAGCGCATACCCCTAGAGACAGGTGGCCCGACACCTTTGGGCTAATTGAACTCCGCATCCTCGGCATCAGTAGCTAACAAATTCCATTACAGCCCAAAATTATGTTGGCCAAAAAGGGAAAGCATGGCCCACACTGGCGCTGCTGAATGAAGGGCACATTAATAGAGCATTAGCGCTAATAACTTCGATGACATGCAATGTCGGCCAGTGGTCCAGCTCGTGATCCAGTTCGCCATTCGATGTGCTCTGTTTGGCTGTTCTATTTCGGCCAATAACTATTCAAAGAGCAATTCATCTAGCTGTCTGCCCCATTGGGCACTGAAAAGGCGCTTACGAGTGTCCAGCTCAACGGGCAGATTCTCTGGAATGCTGCGCTCAGGCTTCTCTGTGGAGTGTGGCATAGTAAGGTCGCGCTCTCTTCAGTTCTATGACACCCAATCGACCTGGCACAGGGTATCGGAGAAATCTGCTGATAATCGGCTTATAGTTTTCGGGTTGTCGGCCAATTTCTATAGCCTGCTCATAATTTGGGGCACACACACACACAAACAGACGGAATAAGTAGAAAAGCAAAACGTAAGCGTGTAATCATTATTTTCAATGGTGCAAACAAAGCGAATAGCGAACAGCGAACAGCGAGCGGGTGGGTGGGCGTGCGGCTGTTAGCCAAAGTAGCATAAGAAAGCATAATGAACCCTAAATAAAAGTGCGCGCACATCGAAACTTTGGCCTGAACTTTTCCACGCTTAACACTTTTCCGCAACAATTTATCGTTCTTGTCGCTCGGCGGAAGTGTTTGGCATTGCCAAAAGATAATGCTCCATGGCTACCAAAGTAGCTGCAGTCGCAGGAGCAGCAGCAGCCCGGCAAGGACTAAGTTTTTTTTGAGAGAGACATGGCAAATCCTTGGCAGGCCGCCTCAGAGCCTGCCATACACACTGAATGGGAGTGGGAGAGGAAGTAGGAGAGGGTGTGGCATAAGCTGCCACGCGGCTTGCATTTCAAACGAAAACTATCGCCAAGTTGTGGGTGCTCGGGCAGCCAGACTCCTTCTGGGAAATCAGTGGAAAATACGTAAGCGAAACCGCCATATTATTTCGACACTGATTGCAAATGGCGCGACAACTTCAAAACCGAAAGTAATACGAATTTAATATGACAATCGATTTCGTTTCGCATTTATCTGCCAGATTATCTGCAGATACGTAAATATGTCCATGTCGAGTATTCTATGTGAGCTTGATTTATTGCTGCTAATCTCTAAAATCTCTTCAGTTCACACCCTCAATCAGTCATCATAATATTGCGCATACGCCACCTGCAGCATCGAGTAAAAATTTTGAAGGCCCTCTCAGAGTCTGTGACCGATAATTGGACTCAGCTTTGCTATCAAAGGTAAGCCCTTCACCAGACGTCTGCCAATGGGCTAAAACAAAGCAGATTTGCACTGCATAAAGATTGACTTGAAGTCAACTGAAAGCGAACGTCTCGCAGCACAATCTGAGCAAATCACATATGTAATCGACATGCGAGTTCTCTTCGGCCAAATGGACAGTCACTCAGTTGGCAGCGCACTACTAATCCACAATCTCGGGGCACTCTGCGTCTTGCAGTCAGCAGGAGCATAAATAAGTAAGTGGTATGAAAGAGAACTGTTTACTCTGACGAATAACTAATGCTCTAACGGAATGGTGGATGCTAAGCATGTGATATAATAATAAGTTGAGCTGTACATTCACGGAGTATATAGAGTCAATGGAGTCTATATGGAGTATGTAGAGTATATGACTAGAGTACATATGTAATAAATCCCTTTCACAGACTCTCCAGTATATTGAGAGAGAGTATTATTATATTCATCAGCGAAACTTCGCCACAAGCAGCGCTTCTAAAAATCCCCCGAGCTCATCTAAGAAAATTCGCAATTGCTCATGCCAAACACACAAAATCTTTAGGGCGGCCAATATGCTTAAGCTAAGAGTGGGCGTGGGCAATGGCAATCGCCATATCGAAGCGGCAACGCGTAAAAGCGTTTATTACTATAAATATTAAAATGGGATTATCAAACAAACGTACTTTAGGATTTTATTACATCCAGCCAAGGATGCAGGCGGCACTTGAGACTCGCTCTCTCCAGAGATTAACTGGGCGGCGACTGGAATAGTGGGTGTGCTGGTGTGCTGGTCTGAGAGTGGGCTGGCTGGGGGCATGGTCGTGTCCCAGGGCATCTTATTTGGCGCGCTAACTGCAGGGTTGCAATTTCTTGTGTTGACTTTGCCGTCACTTTGACTTTTTGGCTGCACTGGCACGTAATGGCAAAGTTTTTTATACACACAGAGAAAGAGAGGGAGGAGAAAGAGTGAGAGCCAGAGAGAGAGAATGAGATAGAGTGAGGGATTTACTTATGAAAAATAAATTTGCGCTTGAGACTGCTCCGGCTGCTCCCAATGTAAGCATTTCCTTTGTTAGCTGATGCCTGATGCCTGATGCCTGAAGCTTGCCGCCTCCTCAATAGTTCTCGCTCGCTTGTTATTTATGCTCGCGCGCGCGTTAATCCTCAAATGGAGGCGACGACCAGTGTTGGATAGCGCTGCAAATTTATGTGCATGCCGCGGCGTAAGGTTAAAAATTATGTTGCATACCTTTAACAGGTAATGGGAAAATTTCTATGCCAAGCTGTTTGCCACTCAGCTGCAGTGCACAAAGTGTGATTAAGGTTTGTATATATTTGAAGTGGGGCGGCCATAGATAAATGGCTTGAGAGATAGATGGGAAGAAGAAGGAAAAAGAGAGAGGTAAAGAGCGAGAGCGAGCAAGTGCAGGAAGACGAATGCGCTCTAGTTGGCCCAAACGATAGTCGAAGCCATTAATTTGAACAAACTTTAAGCTAATCAACGAACAGAAGTGAGGCAAATGCTTAAGGCAGACTCGAGGCTGCAGCTCGCAAATGTTTTTTAATCAAAATTTATTTGCCATAAATTTAGTAAATATTTCGGAAATGAAATCCACTTATTGAGTGACCGTTAGTAAAAGCAAAACAAATGTTTTTTAAAGCTTACGTAATCAAAATTTAATTTGCTGTTAACCTTTATTTGGGGTTTATTTATTTTTGGGCTTTTAATGATGTTTGGTTGTACATTTTTTGATGTGAACTGCAAACTCCCAGAGCAATTAGAGAGCTGCAAAAGCTCCAAACAAAATGCCAGTTTATGGCCTAAACAATAAACTCAATTTAAAAGTGAGCCACGTGATACGTAAAAGCTCGTTGGCATTTGCCGTGTTGCTAACATATGCAAGCCTCAAAGGACACACACACACACACACACACACAGACGCTCAGTGCACACGTGTCCAGTCGCACCCACACACTGAGCTTGACTTAATAATTAAAGCAACAAAAAAAGAATTTACTTAGCCACACAAAAGAGTCGTAGGTAGAACAAAAGTGTTTGAGTGCAGGAGGCGAGGAAGCGAGCGAACACGTGCTTGTGCGTGCGTGTATGTGTGTGGCGCATGTGTGTGAGTGTGCTGACCAAACCGTAGATAAAAGATAAAACACTCGCAGCAACCAGTGAAGTGAGTGAGACAGAGGGTGAGCGGCAAAAAGGCAAAAGAAAAGTTTTTAATTTTAACACATGCGAAAAGTTACGGGACATGAAAGCGTTGAGCGCTAAGCGTCGACAACGACACACCAAATAAACGGAATAACTTATTTGCGTTGGGGAATTAAGGCAATTTGTAGCATACTTTTTGGGGCTTGTTGCAGCAACACCAACAGCAGCAGGAGCTTTATGACCGCAGTCAAGCGGCAGCAGCGCCAGCCAAAACGGACATCACAAATTAATTTCACGTACTCTCTCTCACACACACACGCACACATGCACACAATAGCAAAGCAGACACACGCATGAGTGTGAAGCTCAGTTCTAGGCCATATAATAAAGCTAGCTAAGCTGTGAGCCAACCAATTGAACGTTGGCTGTGCATGGAGAGTTTGCAGTTGAACGCTGACAAAAACGGGCAAAATAACTAAAATAAAAAAGAAAATGCAACACATTGTCATTTTATTTTATATTTTAGTTTTCCCCCGTTTTTGTCAAGATTCAAGTGTATCCAAAAAAAATATGTCCAAGCCACAAAGCTCGTTCAATTTGGCATATTGGCATATTGATATTAAATAACATAAAAACATTAATATAACATATTTAAAAAATAAATAAACATAAATAAAATAAATAAATATTAAATATAAATACAAGTAAAGTAAAATAAATAAACAGTAAAATATAAATGTACACAAATGAAAAAAATGATAATTTAAGTATATTTAATGAATTATTTTTATATTTTTATTCAATAAACTATACTAAGCCTAAATATAAAAAATATTAAAAATTAAATGGAAAATAAAGAAAAGCATAATTAAATCAAGATAAGTAAACAAGGGGACAAGGACAAAGGACTAAAATAATTAAATTTAAGTGAAAAATAAAAAAATAAATCTGAATAAATTGTGTGAGAATTAATAAATAAAAGAACAAAGACAAAAGACAAAAATAATTAAATCTAAATGGAAAATAAGATATAAATCATAATAAATAAAATAAAATAAAATAAATAAAAGGACAAGCACAAAGGATAAAAATAATAATATTTAAATGGAAAATAAAAAATGAATTATCTTAAATTATATGAAAATAATTAAATAAAAATACAATATTAATTAATAATTAATAATAATAACAAATTTTGAATTATTTATTATATTATTTTATTAAACATTTTGTGCTCCATTTTTTAATCATTTATTTATTATTATTTTTTTTTACTTTTTTAATTGAATGTAATTTTTTTTATTTATTATAATTTTTGCTTTGTAATATTTTTTAAAATTTAATTTAATATTTTGCTTTTCTTTATAATTATGTATTTTGTTTATTTATTTATTATTAATTTTGCGTACATTTTATTGTTATATTTATTTTGCCGTGCAGGGTATTTGGAAATGAGCGTGATTTATATAACTATGGCTGTCATATGCTATCGAGCTCTGCTGCTGTCACAGAGCTTGGCATTTTTGGCAATCCATGCGCTTAGGTCAGGCTTGGCTTGGCTCTCTGCTTGACCGCAAACAATGAGACTAGCAGAGTGTAGTATGTGTATTTAGTGTGTATGTGAGTGTGTGTTTGTGTGTGTGCACTTTATACTCTTTCGCCCATATTAAAAAGCTCACCTATATGAAATGTGTGCGTGTGACTACCTCATTTTGCGGCATGTTTTTAATTTAAAGCATACTTTCAGGCGCACCTTTTAAACCCAAGCCCGCAGCGAGCACTTCGTGTGCTTGCAGAATATTCAATTTCAGCTGCCACTTATATGTATATATATATACTATATACAATGTATATTTGTATATATAATTTAGCTTAGTTCAACAATAACCCTCGGGCTTCGAGTTCGTGTTTGCTGACCATTTAAATTTAATCATTTTCTTGTGTAAAAATCATTTTAATTGTTGTTCAACACATTAAAAATTTTGTTTTGAAATGTCGCTGCAGCGGCTTGTTTAATATTGTTGCACTTTTTGCAATTTTTCTTGTTGCCCCGGCTCGATTGCATCGCAACGTGGCAGTATAATTTTTCCTGGTTCACTTGAATGTGTTTCATGATTGAAAGCATTTGATAAAACTGTTTTGATTAATGTGGCAAAAGGATTTATGCTGCGCTTAAGGGTAATTTAATAGAAACAGATTTTTGATTTAGATTTGAAAAATTAGAAGCTTGGCTGCAAATGGAAATGGAAATGGTGGGAATGTAGAACATATGTTCATTAGAGCATATAAAGATTATGCTGATAATATCTGGTTGAAGAGTCAGCTATGCGCGAATAGAGCTACATAGATGTCCTAAAGTGTATGAGCAGCTCTCAAGGTCTCTTCAGTCAGGCCTTTGTAACCTTCAAATGTTCGGCACACAATAAACTAGCATGGGCAAAAGACTTGAAGCGAAACGTAAAATTCTTTGAGTTTGATGAATTTAGGAATTGGGTGCGCTTCTGTTTTCAGTGTAGTATATTGATAGGGATCAAAGGTGAGAGGAGAAAGTAGGTGAGCAAGGAAAACCCCTAAAAACGAGGCGCAAATGTGCAGCCAAAGCGGACGCTGGCTTACACAGGATATGACTTTGAGCCACATCCGGCAACACACAGACACACACACACACACAGTTACACAGAGACAGACGTAGAAGAAACATGGCCAACGGCCACGCCCCGCGCGTGTTTTGGGCGCCCAGCAGAATTGACTGGCTGCTGCCTAACGCTCAAGGCTATTTAAGCGCTCGTTAGACAAATTCAAATAAAGTCGAGGCAGCTGCAATAACACCAACAGCAACAGCAACAGCAACAGCCACAAAAACAACTTCACTGCTGTTTGGCCTAGGACACACGAGCGGAAATCCTTTTTTTGTTAAAGCCAACTACGATAGTTGTGCAACGAGGCAATAAACTTTATTGGATTCCCTTTTTCTGCCTTACAAATGCTTTTCTTATTGTATCTCCCATTTTATCTGACTGCAGATTGGATCTTGATTAGCTGACATACCCTGTATATGTCTACAGTGCGTGAGAGTGGGATAATAAAGCTGTCAAAATACCTAGTAATAAGTGGGAGTGGCTAGGAGTGATTTGCTTGGGAAGGTGATGAAGATGAGCTGATATTTACATATGCAAAATATGAAAACTGTTCTAATATATTCTAGAAAATTAGTTATTAAAAATTTTGTATTAATTTTGAAGGACTTATATGTATTATCTAATGGAAGTTACATTAATCGAATCCACTCGAGCTGTTATGGTAGTGAATATATAATCCAATTATTATTCCATTCTCTATTATAAGAATGTTTAGTAACGCATTCCAATCAGAATCTATATTTATATTATTATTATTTTTATATATATTTTTGTTGGTCTTCTATTACCTTAAAGCAGCAAATTTTCTTCGAAGCGAGCTATTACTGTGCCTTGTTAGTACTTTAGTTCAGTTCCTTATATGTAAGTTCCTATAAAATTAAAGTCCTCAATCCGCAAAACCCACACGCAAATGCTAGCCAACATAGCTATGGGGCAACTGAATCTGAATCACGTTTTAGTTTTTTTCTTCTTCTCTTACCAATTGCTCAAAGTTTCATTTTTATTGCTTTTGAATGCTATCTAATTTGGTGCGCACATGCGAAAATTTGACTGGTAACGCCTAGGAGAACTATACGAAGGCTCGGCAGTCTTCGTGCCGCCACCTGTCGGCGGGCTGCCGTACCACAACTAACGCACCGAACTTTTTGGCTATAACGAAATCGATTCGTTGTACTTTGGACCATTGCATACGGCTAACAGGCAGCGACAAGTAAAACAAAAGTCGATGTGGGCGTGGCTGTGGCAACGGCGGCGACGGCAAAAGTTTTCCGACTGTTTTCGCTGCACGCGTGTTTGAGCTTAGCAGCTGCTTTTGCCATGTGGCCGCAATGTGGGCGTGGCACTTGGCCAATTTGCCAATTTAATCTGCTTAGCGAGCAAGGCAAAAAATATAGTACATATGTATGTATATATATTTATATAAGAGAGAAGAAGTAGAGCATGTGGAGATTTCTCTTAAACTTTATTAAGCAAGTGGACGGGCTGCGAGAATGGGGAAGGCGGATGTAGGTGGGGCGTGGGGAGTGGCACAGCTGACAAAACTTTTATTCGGCATGCCATAAAGGTTTTCAATTATTGCTTTTTAAATTGTTGCCTTGTTTACACAAGTTTCAAGTGGCTGGCGACACTTGTGAGACGAGCCGAGAACAAGCAGCCAAACTGAAGCAGCAGACCAAGCAAAAGAAACGAATTTTTGCCAAATGACAGCAGCAGCAGCAGCAAAAATGAAAGAAAGAACGATGAAAACTTGAACAAAAGCATTTAATTTTTCCTTTCTTTTCCATTTCCCGCTGGCGCCGTCTAAGTCTAAAATGAACTGGAAAGGAGAGAGCGAGGGAGCCTCTTAAAATAGCATTGTGAAGTGTTTGACGAACTAGCCAGGACGTCAGCTTACCAGAAAAACTCACACAAGGTCGATCAAGACACAATTTGCTAACTGTTACGAGTACAGTTTTTCTATATGTTGTTTTATATCATATTATTGTTGTAAATGGAAGTAAGGGTAAAATCTGAAATCTGAGATCTCAAATTTGAAAATGGATAAATATAAATTATATAGATTTTTGCACCATTAAAGCGCAAAGATTTGCAAAGGTTAGAAGATGTTTATATCGGGAAAAAAAAAATAAGAAAAATTAGATATTAGGATAGCGCACGATTCACAAGCAGCAATAATTGAAAAAAAAAATATATATATATTTTAAATATATATATATATATATTTTTTTTTTATTATTAAGTGTAAAACCTGTACATATCATAAAGTACTTTAACAACACAAAGAAAAATGATTTATTTATTATATCATAAACTTTTAAGCAATGCTAATAAATAGTACAATATTTGCGGGCAAGAATTAAGCAGAGTTAAAAGTTTAGTACTTCATTCCATGCTAATAAAAATCAAAATTATTTAGACCTATAAATTTAAGCCAAGATTGTCTCTTTAATATATGTGTTTTTATTAAGCCTTTAAGCCAAGTTGAAGAGCCTCTGCCAATCGGCCTATTTTAATCAGACCTTTATTTGGCCGAGCTTCGCTTTCGACACTTCAGGCGAACAAATAGTGGCACATAAAAGGCGCCAAAATTTTTGGAAGTCAAAATCAAAGTGGGAAATCTGTCAATGGCACACACAAAATGGTTGCCCAGGCAATTGTTGTGGTTATCTTTGTATTGCTAGCGATAATTCAATGTGTGCGTGTGGTCGTGTGTGTGGGTGTGTGTCAAACACTTCTTGTTAGCTGTAAGTGTTATGTGTAAGTGTTTGCTTCTTTTCAATTTCTTACACCCATGCGCCATGTCAATTGTTCGAGCTTTGTTTTGTGCTTTGTTGGCGTTTTTTCTATTTTCTTTCTATGCTTTCCTCTCTTACTGCCAAATTTTGCTTAATTTTCAGCGGAATTTTCTTCTCGAGTCTGTTTATGTTTGCGTTTTAACGCCTGCCACAACTTGAAGCACAGCCTACTCAATAATCCAGCACTCGCACGTGTCTCGCGGTTTCGCACTTAACGCTCTGGCAGTCAGGACCAATCGTTTTTGTGCCACACATACAGTTTTTGCTTTCAGTCTCCTGCCTCCCTCGTCCGTCTTCCTCTTCTGCCTTAATAGTCGCAATTGCAGCTGAGTGCTTGGGCGTCCACTTTTATGGTGCTCGCATGGTCGACCATTGGCTTAGCGCGTGTTTGACTCTTGCCCAGATTCCTGCTGGGCCGCGCAGTGGTCAATTGTTATAGTCGTTGCACTTGCAAAGTGCTGGAGGAAAAGGAGGGAAAAGGGAGCGGGTAAAGTGCACACTGCTGATATTAAATGCAAAAAGGTAATGGAATTGGTTGTGTGGAAGGTAAAAGGCTTGGGAATTATTTATAAATAATATAGGGGAAATATAAGAAATTATTTATTAAATATATGATATGGTTACGAATTAAAAAAAAAGTAATAATAATAATAAAAAATCTATATTTTATATATAATAATATAAATAAATAAATAATGTAAATCATATGTTCAATAAATATAATTTTATGCATTCTCTAGTTTATTCATCAATCAAACAAATGTGGAAGGTGTAAGAAATGTTGTTAAATAATCTAGTATAAAAAAATCTAATATAAAAAATATAGTTATCAAATATATGTTAAAAATACGGAAAAAATATAATAAATACAATGAAAATATACAAAATAATTGCTATATATCTAAAAAAAATAAATATATTAATATTAAAATATATTAATATTAAAAAATTAAAAGATAACATGTAAATAGTGTGAAAAGTATTTGCAAATAATCAACGAAAAATACAAATTCTCTCATTTCTACACCCATTTCTTATCTATCTACATTAATTTAAAGCCTTCCTAGCCATTTCAGTTTCTCAAACTTTCATCTAACCACAGTCAATGCCGATTCAAGCTTCATTTCAACGCTCAGCACGCTCAAAGTGCACCCCTGGGACGCATCTGCGCCACAAATTTTCATTCACAATTGAATATTAATGGGCCATAAACACACCCACACACTCACACACTCACACACATAGACAACCGCCTCATTTATGGCTGGGCTCTAAACTATTTTATTTAGAGGGCACTAAAAGCGAACTTTCCCGCCTCGGCTGCTGTACGAATCATTAACATACGCAAATTCACGCTGCGCATACGCCACGTGTGACAGCGGCAAACAATGGGGAACGTGTCAATGAAGCGACTGCCATTTTGTGCCGCACAACCGCTTAACCGAAACCGACACACACACGTAGTCATCAATAAACATCAAATGCTGTGTAAATGTCAGAGGCAATAAAAATCTGTAGGCGCTAAAAACTGGCTGCAAATAGAGCTCACTCCGAGCCGCCACGCCCCCAGCTGCAACTGAAATAGAAACTGAATCTGTGACTTGACGAGCCAACATTAAGAGTTTTGTTGCCAACGACAATATGTTAACTAACACACACACATACAGGGAGAGCAGGCTCCTCTCCAGCTCCCCTCTCTCTCCCTCTACTTCCCTCTCTTTATGGCTGCCATTCGAAATTGTCGCTCTTCGCATCTAATTGCGAAAATTTTTGGAAACTGTCAAATTCTGCAGCAATTGCTAAACCGCAGGCTTTGGTCTCGGTCTGGCACTGGTCTAGGTAAGAGCTCCTTTTATCGCTGTCACGCCCACACGTCCTTTGAGCGTTAACTTTATTATGTGTGCGGCTTGCACACAGTCGGCTACCAGTTGACTCCCCCTCTCAGTCTCACTCAACCTCATGCTCCATCTATCTCTCTCTCTCTCGCACTCTCATTTCCTCTTCAGTTTTTAGTTGCCATTTTGAATAGCTTTTATTGCAGCCTTTTTAATGACAGCATTTGAATGGTTGCGCGCATCGTTCGATCGGGCCCGAAATGAAAATAGTTTCTGGCTTAGATTTATGTGTGGCAAAGACAGGGCTGAGACTTGGGTTACAAATGCGGGCAAATCGTAAAACTTTAACAATTGAGCAGCAAATGAGTAATGTATTATATAAATATATATGTATATGCTTTATTTATTTTCATTTAATAATATATCATTTTAAATAAAACTACTATTTAAATAAAATAAATGTATAAAAAAATATGCATTTTCTTATGCAATCTTATTTTTGTTAATTTTTAAAAATTATTAAAAATATAAAGCAAGCATTAAAATTTTACTCTAAATAAAAAATAAATAAAAATTAATTATAAAAATAACATTCATACATTAAATTAAAAAATTGGAATATTATTTTATAAATAATTAAAATACATTTTTATATTATATATTTATATATATATTTTTATATTTTTTTTTAAATTTTATTTTCATTTTGTTCAGTTATATAATAAGTCATTAAAAAATTAACAAAAAAAAAAGACAAAACTAAAATAGAATGGGTGAAAATCCACCTTAAGCTTAGCTTCAATTTAGCTGCATTTTGGGTTTCTTTTTCTTCGCTGTGAAACGTAATGCAAATGTCTCAATTTGGCAAGACTCGAGCGCTGAGCAAAAGGATTTGCATTTACCTAAGCTCTGGAGACGCGCGACAAAATTGTGATTGCCAGAGAGAGAGAGAGAGAGAGAGAGAGAGAGAGAGAGAGAGAGACAGAGAGGTAGGGAGGAGGAGGCAGAGAGAGATAGAGAGAGCTCGGATGGCAACGTGGGCACTTGGCATTGGCTTTGGCTTTAAGTTTGCTGCGCGCGTGTCATGTCGTGTCATCTAAAGCGGAAATGGCAGCCATTACGCAGCAAGGACGAAACTTTCGACGTCAGATGCTGCCGCTGCTGCCGCTGCTGCTGCTGCTCCTGCTGCAGCTGCTGTTGCGCTCTGGCTTACATTTCATCAGCGCTAATGATAAGAAAACAATTCGACGAGTAAGGCAGAGAGCGAAAAGTCAAATGACACAAAGCGCGAAGGCGTTGCCCCAAAGTCAAGTCGAGCAGGAGTTGTCCCCAGCTGCTTAGCGCGCATAAATATTGTAATAAGCATGAAAATTACAATTTCAGCTGACGTGTCTGCTGCAATGGCAATGCTACTTGCTACTTGCCACTTGCAACTTGCTACTTGCCACTTGGCATTGAAACATTTTGTAATTTACATTTAATTAGAGCGGATTTTGTGCAGGCAAAGGCTCGGGCAACTTCAGCTGCGACTGAGATTGAGATTGAGCTCGGGCACAGGAAGCCAGAGTTGGCCGGATGTCTGGCTGGGCTCAGCTCGACCCGAGGTGTTGCTCCTGTGTATTTGCATTGGCCACAGTAACTGCACTGCTGCAAAGGCTTAGAGTCACTGCAAAGGATTTGTCCTCGCTGTGTGGGACTCGTACCACGTGTCGCATGAGCAACATTTAATTAAGTGACTTTCCGTTGACTTTTTCTTTTTAATATTTACCTTTTATTTTGTAGCTTTCAACTGCCTGTTGTAGCAGGTGCATTGCGTGCGTCTCTGCGGCTGAATGGTCTATCCAGTGCCTGGTTATGACTGTAAACAGGAAATTGACTTCTAAACCGTCAGCAGGCAGACGACAGCCGCCCGCAAAAGGCTTGAAAGGGCGGCTGGCTGCAGCCACAACATGATTAGTCATGTTCGTGCTGCATGTTGCAGCCATAATTGAAGGCATTTGGCTGCAGCTTAAGTGAATTTGCTGTAGCAAATGGAAACGGAACAGGGTTTGCAATCTGAGTTGAGCTGCATATGTTTGGATTAGGGCGCAAGAAATGAAGTATGTAAACCAGTTGGATTCATTTAAATGAATAGCCAGGTTTCTGGATGAAACTAAATGCCAAGCTAATAAACTGTGTCGCCTCGCTTGGCTACTACGCCATGTCACAAATGCCAGAAACAATGTTGGCCGTTCAACAAAACATGCCAAAGAGCAATAGGTGACAGGATGTTTGGCAGCATATCATCAGGAAATTTTAGAGATTTTTAGCTGCAATAACTGCTCAATTACCAGCAGCAACTATTGGTTGGCCAGGGGGGCAAACTTGGCTAAGATAAAGCACCTCAATGATGCAGAAACTTAAAAATAAAATATGCTACAGACAGGCAGAGAGAGAGAGAGAGAGAGAGAGAGAGAAAGGGAGAGGGCGGGAGGGCGGTAGAGTGACACGAGAGACTACTCAAAATATGCGTAACAGTTGCCAAGCAATGTCTTTGAGTTGTATGCCCCAGTGGGCGTGCCTCTGCGTGTGCGTGTGTCTGTGTGTGTGTGTGTGTGTGTGGGTGGGTCGTGGAATGTTGTAGACAAGAACATTGTTGCTAAAATTTCTCGTGTTTTGTGTGCGTCATGCAAAGTAGCTGCTCGGGGCTGAGGCATGAGCCAGCAAACCTTTGCCGTTAGCTGGGTCTTGGAATACTTTTTTTTTACCATAGATGGCGACAGCTTAAACACACACACTTTAAGCTACCGTTACCTTCTTAAAGATATTTAATTTATGCTACATACACAAACAAATCTCCACAAACACACACACACAGTGTAAACATTTGCATGCCAAATTTAAGGCAGGCTGCCTGAAAGTCTTTAGCATTATTTACACTCAATTCACCTGCCCTCAATGGCATTTTGGCTAAAAATAAAATTTCAAGCGAAATTCATATCTTTTACAGCTCGTAAAGTTGCCTTTTTATTTGACCAGCTTTGCCCCGCTCGCATCTTTGGCATTTGCCATTGAAAGGTATTTGCTCGGTTAGACACAAGATTTGCTTCCAATCAAACGGAAATGTAGCTGTATTTAGCATTTACCTCAAATATGCAGCTGAAACGGAAAATTCGCATTATATTTTAACCTATAAAATAAATTGTACTAAATCGGAGCATTTTATTACAATTTTTATTAAATTCTTTAATTTGATTTTGTTGTAGAAATCAGTTTTTGCATTTGTTTTATTGAATTTTGTGTTTTTGCTTTAATATATTAAAATATATATTTGTGTTGTATATGGGTTAGAAATTTAATTTACATTCGTATATATTTCTTATCAAATTTAATGTTAATGTATTACTTAATGTATTACAATTTAATTTTATACATTTTGTAAAATTTATTATTCAATTTTAAAGTGTTTTTTATAAATATTAAGTTTAACATATATTTTGTTATATATTTAGTAAGTATTATATATTTTATTTGCATACTTGCATATTAATTTTTATGAACTGAAATTATGATTTTTGTTATGAATATTTTATTATATATTTTTTCTACATATTCATATTTATTTAAACTGATTATAGTATCTCTGTCTGAATAGACCAAAGCGTACTAAATTTAGCTTAAACAATTATTTTAATTATTAATGTGCTGGCATTTTATATTAGAATTAATTAGAACTTCCATCTGTACATTTCGAGCAAAATATTTAATTAAAAAAGTCTGCAAATTTTTTAAGCCTTTTTTTTTCATATATTTGTTCACATTTTGCCATTGAAACTTTTGAAATCTTTTTGAAAATTTGCTTTTATGTGCTACTCGAACTAAAGTTTCCTTTTGAGGCACAACAATTATAAAGGTAGGACGATAAAAGTCTGGCAAAAAATAATAGCAAGAAAATTTCAAATCAGATATGAAAAGCCTTTTAGTTCTGGCCAACAATTTCTACAAATTACAACTGGCTCGGCTAGAGGCGGCTAAGACTTAGTCATTCGTTTCTAATAACCAAATGGCTGGTTATTATGAAAGTTTTTCCATTTTGGAAAAGTTGTGAAGGAAAGAAAAAGTGAAAAACCCCAACGACAAACGCACGATGAAAATGAAACGATCAAAAAATGTGCAAAAGTTGATGCAATTTACTAGAACACGTTCAGGCGTTATAAGAGCAAATGGGGGCGTGGTAGGGCTGATGTTACTTAAGAAATTTCATGCAGCATATAATATATATATATATATATATATATAAAGCTTTGCAGTGACTTTTGTTAAAGGCTGCTGCTCTCTCCGTGAAGTGCATGTGTCTTGATTACAAATGCTGCCAAGCGCTGGGCTGTGTCCTGCATGTCCTGGATGTGTTTTGTATCCGAGTGCTGGATGCTGTTGCTGGTGCTGGTGCTGTTTCCAGGCGCAAACTTGCAAGGACAGCATTTGAATTTGAAATTGAAAACAAGTTTATAACGTGAATTGGCAAATATAGCGCTGAATGGTGGGATGGGATGGCTGCTGGGGAGCTGTGTAAAAGACTTTCGTGCTGCCACCACGCACGGCTGACATTGTCACACACACACACACACACATCCATACATATACTGACTGTGCCATATTGACGCACTTGCAAGTTGAAGTAGCAGCAACTCTTAAAGGGACTTTGGACTTTGGTTCTCTCTATGCGCTTGGGGGGCTTGGACTTGGACGAGTTTTGGAGGCTGCCGGGCTCTTTGTTGTTGCATCTACTCTTTTGCAACTGTGTCGCTGTTATGGCTTACCACCTACCACACGCATGCACACCCACACACACACATACTCGTGTAGCTTTTATTTGCGTAAGTCGTTTGCAACGTTTCAACGCCGTGGGGCAAATTGTTTGCTCGCCTCGTTTTCCATTCAAATTGCTTTCTTTTTGCCTTCATAAGTATATAAATATATGAATGATGTATGTGCATACAGATGCAACTTGTATTCACATATATCGCATACATATGTACACTACTGATTTATGTGCAAACACACACATATACACATATATAGATGTGCCTCGCTGACGCATTGTGTTCCATTTACCTAGAGAAATGCAAATATTGTTGACGCAGTTGCAACTGCTCTCAAGTGCTCAAAAATACAGGTCAAGTTGCTTGTTGCTTAAGGTGCGGGGCAGCAGGAGGCGAATGGGAGCAAAGTTTTACAAGACTTTGATATACATTGCATATTATCTGGGAGTATGTGGGACAATGCATTGGGCAAATATCGAATTTCTGCATTTTCCATTTACTTTTTAAAGTGTTTTTTGCAGGGTATTAAATGTTTGCATCACTTGGGTATTTACTTTAATTGAATGCTGTTATTATTATTATTATAGAATTATATATTATATATATTAAAAGTATGATCCCCGATTTAGCTGTTTTATAGCTAGTTTATAGCTATCTATGACCTGCTTGTCTTGTCTTATATTTCGAGGCTCAGTTTCTCTGCTTGCTCGAATTCTTAGGGTATCGAATATTCGATACTTTTCATTACAATTGCAGCTGACTTAGCCCTGGGCCAGATAATTATTGCATTGTTTTCAATGCAATCTTAATTGAATATGAAATGGAGTCGCACATGCAAACCGCTTAAAGAAAACACAAATATTTGTGTAAATCATCGGATTTCAACTATTCTTTAGTTTTAGTCAGAATATGAAAAGTCAACATAATGCGTTTGGCTTGCAGTGACTAGCCGTACAAGCCGTGACTGTACCTGACTGTTTTTCCAGTGAAATCAGCCGCAAAACAGCTGTGAAGTGCAGTGCCCACTCGTATATAAGGCTCGTCGGGCGGCAGTTGCAGCAGTGCAGTTCAATCAGCGCATTAGAAAGCTTCGAGTAGCAGCAAGAGAACCAAACAACATGAAAACCTTCTGCCTATTCGTCTACGTTGCCGTCATTGCTGTGGTGTTTGCTGGCGCCGAGCACAGCCATCAGGCGGGCGGCAAGTCCGGCGAGGTGGTGCACTGGACTACGGGCACCAACACCAAGGGAGCTGCCACACTGAACCACACGGTCGCAGCCAGCGTGAAGGAGGTGACAACTGCAGCGCCAACGACCACGGCTAAAGCTGACGGAGAGGCAAAGCAAGCAGATGCAACTAAGGCAGCCGATGCCACAGCTCCAGCTGCTTCTGGAGCTCCGGCAGCTGAGGCTGCCAAGGATAGTGGCGAAGCCCACCACACTGGCAGCACCACCACCGCCGCCACTGGCAACAGCACCACTGAAGCCGGAGTGACCCACACAACAGCTGCAGGTGCAGCTCCAGCTCCTGCCAGCGATGCAAAGGCCGCCAAGCCCACTGAGAAGAAGTGAAGCAATGCAAACGCATGAATATTTAAAGCGCATCTAATCGAAAATGCCTCCAAACGAAAATGTATTTTAACTAAATTAATAAATTTATATGCAGACCAAAAATGATAAAAAAAAAAAAGAAAAAGAAAGCAGACATATTCATCTATCAAAAGGAGCTCTTAAACTATCCACCGTGTAAGCGGATAGAGCCAGGGCTAACAAGCAGATCACGTATCCTTTTCACTGCAATAAACACCAATAGAGCGATAAGTTGGGACAACCGAGTCCAAGTCCTCGGCTCACTTGCAGCATCCTAGCTTTTTACTTGTCTCTCTCTTAACAAAACCAATTATTTGATTTTAAAATTCCATTAAAAGATAAAAAAATAAAAAAAGAACGTGAAGAAGTTCGAGCAAGGACAACTGCCTAGATTGGTGCCTGTTGTGGCCGCCTGTTGACATGCCCCGTCCGTCCGTCCGTCCGTCCAGGCAAGTCAGGGAGCAATTTCTGTTGTCTTCAGAGATAAACTGGAAGAAGGAAAAAAAAAAACAGCTAAAAGGGTTTAACACGTACAGCAGTTGGCGACGTCTGAGGCCATAAATAAAAGTCGCACTTGGCGCCTGAGCAAAAAACAAGAGAAAAACTCGGCAGCTCGGGCCAAAAGACGTTGACAGAGGGCAGCATTAAGACAGCGAAGGGCGACAGGCCGAACACTTTGATAATGATGACAGCCAGTTGTGGCTGGCAGATGTTAGCTCCGGCTTAGTTAGCAAAGATGTTCAGAGATAACTACATATTGATTGTCTTGGCAAACTATTAATTGCTTCCATCTATCGATTGAGAGTATGTAGTAGTAATTGTTATATAGAGTATATATCGTTATGCTAAATTAAGTTAAGAGGAGACTTTGGTGTTAATAAAGTTTCGTTAGTGATAATTGAGCTGTTAATTAATGCAAAGAAATTTGTATATATAACTGACTCGTTGTCCATTTGTCTGTTTGTAATATTATATTAATATAAAAGAGCATAATTATTCACTTCATTGCTTACTCGGCTGATAAGGTGTCAAGGCCTAGACTCATGGAATTTTGAGAACTGAATCATTGTTGGTCAGCTTTACAAACAAACTTGTAAATTAACTGGCTCAATTACTCGCTTGAAGTTGATCGAAATATTTAGAAGAATGTGGACATTCTTCAGTATGAATGAATTTGAAGTAAATTGAGCGAAATGAGCTGATGAACCATTTTTAGCAATTGTAAGTTTTTTTTTTTTTTTTTTTTTTTGTGAAGAAAAAAGCCTGAAGAAAAAGCCTGTGGTACAGAAACTATTTTTATTGTATTTTAAAAGTAATAAAAGAGAGTTCAATAGGGAAAACATAAAAGAATTATAGCTGGAATGATCTATCATTATCATCATAAGTTAAAATTTAAAAATGTATTAAAAAATGCTTATAAATATATCTACTGCATATTTACGACTTTTATTTCTTATTTATATGCACACATATGATAAATAAAATTCCCTTATCTCTCAATATAACTTAACTCTATTACTTATAGTTGGCCACTGCATTTCATTGAAACAGTCGCCAGAAATTAACCTCATCGTGTTCATTAATTGGATAGCTTTGTCTGGAATGTTTGTAAATTAGCCAAAACCAGCTCGCTCTCTCTCTCCCTCTCTCTCTCTCTTTCTCTCTCTCTGAACAAATGCGCCATCATTGTTAATAGAGAGTTCTGTCTTCAGTCTTCAATTTATATTCATTCTGGTAACTACACCCTTCTCTCTTTCTCTGCTCTACTTTTCCATGCTTAAAGCATTACTTCCTTTGGTCAGCCAGCTTAAAGTTCACCTTAAGCGGAGTTTACTGTCATAGCTATTAGTTGAGCCACTGACAAAGGCAGCCCGAGTGAGGCGTATTTCATTTCAGCTGAGACATGACGAATGCCTCAGCAGTCATCTCTTTTGCCATTGTATGCGCTTTCCCCCCTCTCTCTCTCTATCCCTCTCTTTCTCCAGCTCAGTCCCTGCTCTTTTATTCTTTCTCTGCCATTAAGAGCATGCCGTGTAGCTGTTAGTAAGACGTCGAGCATTTACTATGTGCTGCTGGCTTGCTTGTTTATTAGCAGCTGACTAAAAGGGATAAGCGCTGCCAGCTGCGTACAACGTGGCGTATGAGTGCTCCACATTTAGCTGGACTTCAATTAGAGCGCCATTGGCTCACCACTCGGCGCAACAACAATGCATTCCCATTTAACAATGTGCAATGCAAACAGCGACGCCCAGGCATGCAGATACCCTAACCGTGGGGCATATTAGTTTGCGCAGAAATATCTGAGCTGAGAGTGAGCCAGATTTTTTTCATCTTTCTATAGTTTTTATCTCTTATTTTGTTGGCACTTTGTTTGGGTCTTTGCCATGCGCTGCGCCAAAGTGTAATTGAAATGCACATTGAAACTTTGAGCATAATGCTCTTACAAGTTTTTCCCTTCTCCTCGTATTTTTTTCCCTTTTGTAAAACTATAAAATACATTTTATATGGCAAACACTGAGTCGGCAGCAGCAGCAAAGTACATAAGTAGAAATTATGTGCGCATGGGGGTGTAGCTGATGCAGACGGCATGAAAGTCAGACTCAGAGCCGCACTCAAAGTTGGCATATGAAGTCAACAGCAACAACAGCAACAACAACAACAACAGCAACTAGAATAGCAACAACAAATGCTGAGAATATGATTTAATAGTGGAAAGTGGAAAGTGCTTCTTCTCTCATGCTTCGAACTGCATTCGTAACTTTTGCCAAAGCCGACTCGACGAGCGTAATGTTGTTAGCAAAGTCGAGCGATGAGTCGTGGGCGTGGGTGACGGCGGGGGCGAGGGCATGGTCTAGGGCGCTCGAGCTAAAGTTTCTTGCGGTGGCCAGCGCAGCCTCTGACAGCCAGCTGTCAAGTCCTCGTGGCTTGCACAAAATTTAAATAAATTGATGAACAAGTAGCAGCTCGAGCTAAAAGCCAACCGACTCTGTGCCAAATCCTGCAGTTGACTTGCTTAGCCCACAGGCTCAAAGATGTGCGCAGCGTGGCAAGCAACAGCGCTGAAAACTTGCCACAAATTGTATTAGCGAGACACCAAGCGACTGACTGACTGCCTGACTATCCGGCGGACTCTGATACCAAATGCCTCTGCATGCAGCAGCAACAGCAACTGCAATGGCAACAGCAACTGGAACTGCAGCTCAATTGCATTATGCATAAGGAAATCGGCTAGGCAGCAGAAACATGCTGTTGCGATGTGGTTACTGCTAGCTGCACAGCTGACAGCTGGCCTAAAGGCGACTCTGTTGTGGCTGCAAGTGTTTTGAATAAATTATATTAAAATTAAATAAATATATAGAAATGCCATACCTAGAAATCTATTTATTATTAATTCCACTATACATAAAAAAAACTAAAAATAAAGAATAATGATAATAATAATAACAATAACAATAATAATAATAAAAATGATAACAATAATAATAATAATAACAATAATAATAATAATAATAATATTAATAATAATAACAATAATAATAATAGTAATAATAATAATAATAATAATAATAATAATAATAATAATAATAATAATAATAATAATAATAATAATAATAATAATAATAATAATAATAATAATAATAATAATAATAACAATAATCATAAGAATTTCAATATAAATGAAATCATTAAATATTATAAATTGCTTAGACCTTAATGAGAGAACAATGGAATACAGAGGGGATGCATGGGGTGTAAATTTTTGAATTTATGAATTTCTTTGCAAGCAAAATTTCGCTGCAATGTCAAACAGATGCTGTATAAATGGATCTCTGCAACAGTTTCACATTTCAGCAGCTGAAATTAACATTCTATGTAAATTTAAAAACATGTATATTTATTTTTATTATTTATTTATGAATATTTATCTCAAAAAATGTATAAAAATATTTATAAAATTATGAATTATTATTATTCAAAATAAAAATTCTTATTATTAAACTAATATTCTATATGAATTAATTTACATTAATGGATTGGGGTGTGTGTCCACACACAAGTATATATTCAAAATTTGAAGGCGGACAACCAGTCCAGGCAGTTGCACAAAACCAATATCAACTCATTTCACTTTCGTGAATGAGTATGAAAATATGAAGTCAAATTTGAGGCATGAGCAGTTCTATAATCTAACTGAAACACGCTCATGTATGCCCCATGAAAGGCTTTGCAGTATTTTCTTCGTGTCCCAAGCGAGTATTGACTGGTGCGCAACATATACAGTGCGAACTGCAATTCCTTTGACTATATATGTATATATATATATATATATATATATATATATGTATATATGCATGTAGCTGACTGTGTATATCTATATATATATTTCTATAAGCAGCTGTGTCTCTATGTGTGTGTTCGCAGCTTTTGGCGCAAAGTTAACGACGACAACGTCAAGAAGGAAAAAATTCCTTTGGCTGCTGCTGAGACTGTGGCAACTTTTGTTTTAGTTTTGCTGCTGCATATGTGTGTTTGTGTGCGTGTGAGTGTGTGTGTATTGGCTTTTTTGTACAACTTTGTGCCTTGTTTATATCGCAGCGATGTCTGCACTTTTAATCGTCGTCTATGCTGTGCTTATTTGCTTCCGTTTTGCTTCCCGCCTCTTTGGAGCATTCAATTTTGCTCCATTTTTCCAATGCTTTTTTTTTTGTCGTTCAGCTCTGGTGCAGACTGCAAGTGTCTGCTGTGCTGCTGACATGTCTAAGGAGCGCACTCTGCTCGGCTCGACCCAAAGTGGCAGTGGCAGTGGCAGTGGCAGCAGTTTCTTAGCGCACAGCAGGGCAGCTGGGCTGGGGTTAAAGGCAGAAGGGGAGAAAGAAAAGTTTACAAGTAAATGTGACAATGAACAGACATAAACACGTTTTGGCTGCACAAAACGGTTAAGCGGGGCTGACGGGAGCAACAAACAAGCCGATCTCCCTCTCTCTCTCTCTCACTTAGTCTCTCCCTCTTTCTCTGTGTTTGTCTTGCGTTGCAAAAACAACACATGTACGGCTTAAATTGTTTATAAACGTGGCCGATTGTGTGTGTGCGAGTGTGTGTGGCAAAAAGTTTTATGTCCAAAAAGAACAAGAAAAACCCAACATAAAACAAAAACTTGTCAACGGAATTTTACGGTTTGTTCGTGTGCGTCACAAATTGATGAAAAGTTTAATGACACGTTCGATTAAAAGCCATTTGATTGGACGCCACGGCTAATGCGACTGATGAGCGTTGCTCGGCGACAGCGCACGGTTAATGTGAACAGCGGAACGTGTGTGACGGAAGCTCAGCATGACGCGCACAACTAGGCGTATGCGTAATACGAGAGAGTTGAGCAATTGAGTGAGCTGGGCACTGAGCTACTGAGATCTGGGAATCGAGAATTGGGAACTGGAAGCTGAAACTTTAAAGACAATTTGTCAAGAAAAAGTGGAAATGAAAATGAATAAATATGAAAATAAAATGCATTTAAATGTAGGGCATTTATTTATTTTACTTAATGTACTTAGAGTTTTTAATTATTATATTATATTTGATCTATGACCTATGCTTGACTCTTTTCCTGACACAAAGCGACGATTAATCGGCTTTAACTTGGGATCCCACAGAGAGCCCAGAAGAACAACTATGAGCAGATCAGCCAGCAGAGCTCGATCTATTTTCTCCTTCTTATATATATATTACCCCAATCGTGTGTTTGACAAATTTTCTGTACTTTTTGTAGGCTAGTTGACCCCCTTAATGTCAATATCCTTTAAATAAAATAAGTTTTTTAAAAATATATCATTTTAATTGCCTTTAGCGTAACACTTTGAGGCATTAAACATTATTCTTTCTATTTAAATCTACATAAGCTCACATCTCGCTAGCTATAAAAGCCGAACGCAATTCTGTTGCCTTTGCTGTTGTTGTTGCTGTCGCAGTTGTTATTTTTGTTGTCAGTCAGGATACGTCCGCTTAGCGGTTGCATTTCCGCATGGGCGTCCTGTTACACCTAAGACAAACACACGCACTCATGGGGAGTTGGATGCAAGGCAATGCATGTATAAATATGCATACGTGCGCATAGCACAGGCAGCTCCCTATCTCCCTCTCACTCACACCTCTCATCTCTCTCTCTCTCTCTCTCTCTCTCTCTCGCCCACTCGCACGCTTTGTCGTACTCTTTGAGCTGCCTAGGCAGCCATTTCAAGCACTTCGCTCACTTGAGAAATAAGGATTACAATTTCATTTCAATTTCCTGCTTCTGCTTGTTATGCACACAAACAAAATGCAGCAGCAGCAGCAGCCAAGAATGGCAGCTACTTGCCACGCCCCGCAAAAGTGGGCGCCAGCCACGAGTGTGTGTGTCTACGTGTTGTTTACTTGAGGCTTAGGGTTTAAAATGGATTTGTTTGACTGGCAGCCAGCCGGCTACACACACTGAGCAGATGCACCTCTCTCTTCCTCTCTCTCTCTCTCTCTCTCTCTCTCTCTGCCACGCCTCTTATCAGCAGCACCCGGAGCCGCCGCCCACTTGCCTATTGCGAACACATGTCGTACACGCTCAACGCCATTTAAGCTATTTAACAGCTTCCTTGAGCTGCAGTTTTCCTCTCTGCTATTCAATTTACTTTAGCTGCTGCTTCTTCCTCTTCTTGCATTGCATTTTCTTTTTGCCGTTATTTTGTCTGTGTGCCATGGCTTAATTAGCTTTTGTTAGCCTGGCAAAAACTTTTGTTTCTCTACTCCGCTTTGCTTCCCCTCTTATTTTTTGTTTTGTTTTTGTATTTCGCTGTTTTTGGCCTTTATTATTATTTTTTAATTTGTAATTTTCATGCCGCCTTCTTCGTTTTTTTTTTGTCTCTCTCACTCTTATCAACATTATCTCGGTCTTCTTTACATTAAGCGGTTGCCGCTTTAGCTGCAATTCAGTTTGGAGTGTAATGGGCAAAGTTTAATGAAAATTGGGTAGTTAGCTAGGAAATTTAAGTCGCTTACGAGTTGGCTAAGTGAATACGTTTGTGTGGCTGCAATTGTTGAGCGAGTGAGTGAGCAAGAGAGAGAGAGAGAGAGAGAGAGATAGAAATAGAGATAGAGAGAGAGAGCGCGATAGCTGCAGGTATTTTAAGCTGAGATATTGCGTTTATAATTATTTGAAATACAGCTGTTTTTCATTGGAAGTGTTTTACATGGAAAATCATATTTACTACCATTTAATGATTTCTTTAGTAATCCAATAATTAGTATATATATTTTATTTTTTTAGTAAATGTTAGTTTGTATTAATTTTTTTTTATTCTTATTATTTGTAATATTTATTATTTTATAATTTTGGCCAAGTACTTATTATTTATTATTATTAAATATTTCAATAAAAATTTGTTATACTGCATTTATTATTTTGAAATTTGTATTATATATTTATATAAATATTGTAAACATTATCTCGACCAGTCCCCTCCCCGTCCCCGTAGAATATCTGAACTCAGCTTTGCTCCACCCTATCCCATTCACTACCGGGAAAACAGGTGTTTGCCTATCAAAAAGCTGTTTTGAAAATTATTATTTTTCAGCTAGCGAGCGAAAATCATATAAAGCGCTTGCATCAGCTGAAATTCTTCAGTCTCGCATTCAAATGCAAAGGGTATTGATATTCGTATTAGCCGTGCTGCTGGCACTGCTTCTTCGCAGCAAACAAGTCTCCTGCACTATGACTAAAAGTAATATCTTTGTGGTTTCATCACCGCCCTCTCAAGTGCCCACAAAGGTGATCAATTCTGGAGAAGAATCGGCGCCGATTCCAATTGCAGCGAGGGCAGAAAATAGAAAATTTACCTTCAGACCCATTGTTAAAACTAGGCAAAAGGGTCTGCAAGCGTCCCATCCAAGAACTTGGAGACCGATAAGGAAATTGAGAAAGCCATCTACTCATCGACCACCAATTCTGCAAACAGCTCGAGCCAGCAGTGTACCAGATATATACAGCAAATGATGAATTAATTAGACTTCATAATTGATGATTGTTGAAGAGCTCATCTATAGCAATATTAAATAAAGTCTATTTACCAGTTACATAATACTTTTGTTGTGTCCAAAACAAATTCAAACCAAATGATTTCAGCCTAGCATATATAGAGTACTTTAATATTTATTAACAAACTAATTATTATCAAATTAAAATATATATATATATATATTAAAGTACTATGAAATTAATTAACAAACTAATTTAATTATTTATGAGCAAAAAATTAAATTTTTATTAAATATATATATTTGTATGTTTTATTATTAGTTTGTTAAATAATAATTTGTATGTTCATTTTTGTTTATATGTTTTCAATTTTGTATAATTAATACATTTTTATAAATAATAAATGCTATATATTATACAAATTATCTAATGTATATATGTTTATATAGCAGACTAGATCCTTTCAGCAAAATTCTTGTTTAGATCCATAAAAATGGATTGCTCTGTAGTTCGATAAACTATCATATACAGAATATTAAGTTATTTCCCATGGTATTTGTTTTTGTTTTCTTTTTTTTTTTTTCTCAGTGTATAGCAAAAGACAAACGACAGGAGGGAGTATTGTAACTTTTCGTTGAGGCAACAAATTTTCTGGTCCTGCGGCAATGGCGATGCTCGATGCTGCTTTTGTTTCACATTGGCAGTAACGATGTGGCATGTTGCATGGGGGCAGCATGCATTGAAATGGAACACATTTTTATGCAACAAATATGAATAGTGGCATGGGGCGGTGGGCGGTGGGCGGGGCTGGCTGCTGCCATGGGTGTTTGGAGCAGCCATGCGAGGCTTGTTGTGCCTGCCACAGAGCATTTTGCGGCGCTGAAAATCGGGCATTAGCGTTTGTTTGATTTAGGTCAGTGCGACTTTGTATTTGTTGCCCCTATGCCACGCCCAGTCAGAGTCAATGCTCTATGCAGAAGAGAGAGAGAGAGAGAGAGAGAGAGAAAGAAAGGGAATTTCACTGTGGTCCAGCCAGTTTAGTGTCGGAGAATGTTCTCTCTGGCTTATCCTAACGAATGTGGCTGCTTTTCATTTAAATTTAAATGAACAACACTGTGCATTGTGTTTTGAGGCACTGTTTGCTGGTGTCGTATTGTTGTTGCTGCGCTTTTAATCTGTGTCAAAATATTTTGCATGTGTGCGACGCTCGTGTTGCCTCGTGCCGTTGCCTTTTGTATGCAACATTTTAACGCTTGGGGAAATGTTTTTCGACATGGCATATAAAATATACGAAATACGCTGTACTACGCTCTACGATGTACATACTATAAATTTGTTTTCCACATTTTCCACACTGTCTGCTGTTGTTGTTGTTAGTTTTGTAGTGCTCTTGCTTTTTTGTTTTTCAATATTTGAGCAATTGCTGGCGCCTCTGTGATTTGTGCTCGTATATATATGTGTGTGTGTGTGTGTGTATGTGTGCCTGTGTTTGCATCTATTTGTGTGGCCAGATACGTTTGCTGTTTGTTGTGCCAAGGGATTAGTTGCTGCAAGTGCCAAAATATGAATTGCTCGTATTTAATTGCAACAGCGCTTGCTGAGTGATCACGGGCTTTGTCACAGATTTTGGGATTGCGAAGACTGGGAAATTCCAAATATTCTGCTTTAACGAACGTGTGAAGCCTTGAAGAGAGTAAAATTTCCCTTTTTTGTGGCGGCTAGTTTGTTGTTGCAGGAAAAATAATAATACTGTGTGAATGAATTCTAGAAGGGGAATAATTATTAGAACATCTGTTAAAGACAATGAATATTATTGTAGAATAGCTTCTTTTTACTGAAAAGTTATAAAGCAAAGATTAAAACACAAAACAGCAAATCTGGTGACAGAATAGAATTTTTATATTTTATAATATGTTCGCTAATTTGTAAAAATGTAACCAAACAATAATAAAATTAAAATTAATTAATTAAAAATATACACAAAAAATAATTTAAAACTAAACAGAAGAGTAGAACAAATATTAGGCAAATTTATAATCTAAGGCAAGCCTCCAAAAAAGGAATCAGAAAGAAACTCTAAGAAGCTTAATATTGTTTAGGTGTCAGTTCAATTTTCATTATGACAATAATTTTATTTTAACATTTTTTATAAATTTTTAAATGCATTTTTATCCACTTTCCACAGCTGTTTTTGCAACCTCATATATTTTTGTGGGCTTCAAATAATAACAAAAATTTGAATTCATCCCTCACCAGGTTTGTTTTCCACACAATTTATGTTGATAAAGCCCAAACCGTGACAATGGCTAAAAGCTATATTTCCCTATGCCTGCTACCAAATACATGTACATAAATATATATTTGTTTACTTGTTTTGTTTTAGCTGTTGTAGCACAGTAATTTATGACTAAAACAGTTAATGAATTGAAAAAATGGCATGTGTCAGCAGAGTGCATGAAATGTTTTTCATACAAATGCCCAGTGTGGTGACTATAGCCGGCCACGCCTCCACGCCTCCACGCCTGCATGCCGCCATGCCTACTCCAGCGCCCTGCACTGTCAACTGCTGTGGCCGCCTCTGTGATTGGCAGTTGCATTGATAAGTGCTGCAGGACCATCAAAATGTGTGTGTGTGTGGGTGTGTGTGTGTGTCTGCGGGTGTGTGCGTGTGCAGCCCGCATTTCGAATGTGCGAGTGTGCAACTGTTGTTTATAAAATGCGAAGCTTGGCCAAGCATTGGTCTACCCTCTCACTACTTTGTATTGTTCTTTTGTTTTTGGCCAGCGGAATGCAAAACATGGCTAGAAGTGAATGAAAACTATGTAGCCAGCTGCTTCCACAAAGAGCTGTGACTAACTGCTGGCTGCTTTGCAATGAATAGGCAACAGGCGATAAACGCTTAACGGGGCTATAAAAGATGCCATTGCTCAGAGATTTCTTCAGTGCACTTCAAGTATTTGCTTCAGAACCATGTATATCCTACAGCATCTGTACCTCGGCTGCCTGCTGCTGGTGGCTGGCTCAAGGGCCCAGGACTCGCAATTCGATGATCAGGATTCCCTGGAGGAACCCACAAAAGCGGGACTGGTCTATCTAAATCGAGATGGGATGTCTGCCACAACGAATGGCTTTATGACGACGCCAACGACAAAGAGCCCAACAACAAATATTTTCGATAGATTTAGAACCAAGTCGCCGTCTACCACGACCACAACGCGCTCTGCTGTTGAGCTCTTCACGCTTTTGCGTAAAACTACAGCCAGCACAACTACTGAGAGAGTAAGGACAACAACAGAACAAGTGCCAGGAGCTGGAGGAGTTGCAGTAGTTGCAGCAGTCGCAGCAGCTACACGAGCTGCAGCAGCTACAGGAGCCACAACAGCAGGAACAACAACAGCAACGAACGGCAAGACAACAAATGATGCAACATCAGCAACGGCAATTGTTGCAGCAGCCTCAACGTCATCATTGGGAGAAGCAACGACAACAATTGGCAGTGGCACAAAGCTGGCCAATGCAAATGCAACCTCAACCACCAAACGGTCAAAAGTGAGCCCAACAAACCCCAATACGCTGCATGCGGGCTTCAATGTGAAGACTCCATCGAAGCATTCCACAAACACCAAGCGAATGCCATCCAGCGGCTGTCAGCAGGAGGAGCTACACTTTGCCCTTCTGCTAATCGTGCTGCTCTTTAGTTGTGTTTGGTTCGTTCGTTAAGCATAATTAAATGATTTCGTCTAACGGCAATAATTGTATATATGTAGAAATATGTGTATATAGTTGATGAGCCAGAGGACGAGGTGCCTAAGCTAAGATAAGGATGCATAATCTAAAATTGATATATATACATAATATATATTTGAATATTTATAATATTACATTTATATAACATTTATATATTTTAATAAAAATTATATTACCATTGTATTATTATTACTTTGAAACTATAAATTCTATTAATATAATTATTATAGGAACTTATGTAATTTGAGATATTTGCAATCTATTATATAATCAAATTAATTAATAAAATATTTAAAGATTATGTATTTAATAGATGAGTTCATATTCATTATTCTAGATTTATGTATTTAAATATTCCATTTTCTAAAACGTATTTAAATTGCTTGCATATCCATCACGCTTTAGCGTGAGTTTTAGCCTTAATAAGGCCAACTCTATTGCCCCAAATTTAAAATATTTATTGCCACATTTAACATATATATCAGCAATATATCAGCTATACTATATGCACATCCTTTCTAGACTAAAACATGTTGAGTGCGGTTTTTGATAGCATTTTTGCATACCCCGGGCAGAGGTGAAAATTGATTGTGGTGCTTCGACAGGAGTTAGAAAATTGACAGGAGTTTTGAAGTATGTATGAATATATTCATGCGAGGATATAGTCCTCGCCTGTTACTATATTATATATGCATATATGTATGTATACTTCAATGCCAGCTCAAGACTTAAAGATCTCAAATTATATTGTACAGCACTTCACGCTCATAAAGGGTATCTTCGAGTCGCGCACTCTCCACTAAATAAGTTTTTTTTCCATTATGGCTTGAATTGCGTCCTATAAATTCTCGTTGCGATTTCAATATGAGTTGCGCTGCATTTTCGTTTTCATTTTCATTTTCATTATTATTTATGCACTGCAACAAAAACCCCGAAAAAGGATGCGAAAGCTGTGCGAAATTGGATTAAAGTAACGCAAAAAATTAGCTAAAAAAATTCATAAACGAGCTGTGGCACTTTATTTTATTTATTTATTTATTTTTTTTTTTTATTTATGGTCAACAGCTGTGTCTATATGTGCGGCTTATGTGTGTATATAAATAGGTGCCTGTGTGTGTGTGTGTAAAATATGTCACAAACTGTTCATAAATTCATTTAGCGCATAAAATTGGCGCCGGCCACTGGCGCAGTGCTTGGAAATGCGAGTGAATTATTCAGCATTTAAAAGTGCATCTCGTATGTGTTTTAGCTATATTTTTATTTGGATATTTTATTTTATTTTATTTTTTTTTGCACTTTTGGAAGCGTCAGCCCAAAAACGAGTAACCAATCTGCAAATTTGTGAATAAATATATGCATACTTCGCTGTATAAATATTTTATGCACGTTTCCCATTTGTAGGCGCGTGATGTCATCGATGAAAGTTTTTGGCTAACATCGACTCCTGCTGTTGTTGCTGCTGCGGCTGCTGCTGCTGCTGCTGCTGCTGCTGCTTTCCTTCCTACTGTTGCCTGTTGAGTGTCAAGTTCAGGGTAAGCTGCAAGTTTCCTGGCTAAGCGGCCATCAAACTGCCATTCGATACACGACACTTGACAGCTGCGTTACGTATACGCCATGTGAGCCGACTGGGGTATACATATATAATAAAATCAGCTGACAAATGACTTTGCTGCAGATTAAATGCTCTGTAAAGCTTTTGGTTATATCGTTCAATAAAATAGAAAAAAGATATAATAAATAATGGTAAATATCTATGGTATTTTTATGTATTCTATATAATATTTTGCTATTCATATATATTTCTAATACTCTCATGTTAGGGTATTACCAATTGAGTGTGGTTTAGATATTTCAATCGCATCTGTTGCCATTTGCACCTTGCGAAAAGTTTGCATTTGCTTTGCCATTTCCAGACGTCAAGTTCACACACCTTGCTTTTAGCCGTGTTGACGCAGCTGACGTTGCAGAGAAAACTCAAAGTAAAAAAAAAACAAGATTCGGCAACAACTTGAGACCAACAGCTGTAACATTTGCAACATGACTTGCCACAAAAGAAGAAGAAGACGATAAAGTACATCGCACACAGAGCCAAAAACTTCCACCAGACGAATTGAAGTAATCCATGACCTTAAAATGTTTCTATTAAAAGAGTTGTAGCAGCGAGAGAAACAAGTGAGAAGAATGAGAAGAGTCAGAAATTGTAGAAAATGAATTTAATTTTATATAATTATATAGAGATTGAGAGAATTACAGATTCTAGCATATTCCTTTTTGATATGCTTAACTAAATATGAGCTGAGTTAGGTGTTATTTAATATCTGTTATTTTACATGTTATATTATGCTATAGACAGGTTTTGCGAAATATGGCTTAAAGTCTGCCCAGGTGGAGCAAGTAAGTAAATTAAATGAAACAGTTTTTGAAAAGCTGAGCTTTGTTATTGATATTAGAAGCTGTCACAGCAAATTGATTTCTATATTTATATTCCTGCATTTAAGGGCAATCATTAGAGGATTTAGTCAATGTATTATTATTAATAATTTAATTAACCGAATTAAGAATATATATATTTTAATAGGCCTGCAATGCCGTTTTATGCCTATTGCATACATATATCAATCATATCCACTCGCTCCCGCTCTGAACAGGAGACTCTGTTTCTTTTCGTTTTTCTGTTCTGTTGAGCGCCTTCAGTTCTCACTGCTCGTGTCACGCTCTATTCACGAACATGGTTTAGAGAGCCATACTCACTGTGAGCGATCTTTACACTGATTATTTTTCTTTTTATATATAGTTTTTTTTTTTTTTTTTTTTTTTTTTTTTTTGTGTTAAATTACTATATAAATTTTGCTATACATTATAAAATTAATTGACAATTTTTGCTCTTTGATAATTTTCTTTACCGGAATTATGATTAATTTAACTCTGTTTAATTCAATTACTATTAGATTAATTTTTTTTTCGATTTAATTTTTATTTTGTTCGCTCTTCAAATTAACTATTTATAATTAATTTGTTTAAGAACTTCTCTATTTATGTTATTCGTTGTAATTTACTGCATTTTATTTTATTTTTACTTTTTAATTTTCTTTATTTTTTTATTTCTGTTGAGCAAGATATGTGGCGGAATAAAAAGATATTTATGTGAAATGCGAAGCTTGGACAACTTATTTATTTATTCAGAGAAATGTGAGTCTAGCTAAAACATGTAACATTTTTAGTTCGTGCTCTGCCAGGCGCGATATGTAGTTTTCTTGGGCGCTATTGTGAATGAAGGTTTTAGATAATCGAAATCAATTATATCAATGAATTACTTAGTGGTCTTAAATGATCTGTGCTTGCGGCCGTGCCTCTTCTTCTTGTTCTTGGACTTGTCCTTGGCAGTTGGCTTGGTTGTTGTAGTTGTTGTTGCGTTTGCCGCTGCGATTGTTGTTGTTATTGTTGCTGCTGTTGTTTCTGTTGCTGCTGCTTTTGCTGCTGCTGCTGCTGCTGCTGTTGTTGTTGGTGTGGGCTTTGCTGCTGCTGCTGCTGTTGTTGTTGATGTGGGCTTTGCTGCTGCTGCTGCTGTTGTTGTGGGCTTTGCTGCTGCTGCTGCTGTTGTTGTTGCTGTGGGCTTTGCTGCTGCTGCTGCTGTTGTTGTTGCTGTGGGCTTTGCTGTGGTTGCATTTGATGTCGATGAGCTTCTTGCGTTCGACGCAGCCGCTGTTGTAGTTGTAATCGACTCCATTGTGGTTGTCGTTGTTGTTGTTGTTGTGCTCAATGCATCGCTTTTGAGACTTTGGAATGTCTCGTCGCTGAAGCTCACATAGGGCACATTCATCGTGCGCCTATTCTCCCCAGATAACTGCAGAAAGAGCGACACGTCGTTGGGCGTGGCCAGAGACTGAGCAGCCAATGCGCTCAGAATGAGAACCAGATTGAATTTGCAAGTGTCCATAGTCCTTGTTCTTAGTTGGTTGAAGACGAACTGACTCTCTGCTGGCAGCGCTGTCTTTTTATATGGCTTATCGAGCGTGTGGGCTTTTGCAAAGAGGTTGTAATATTTTCATATGCTGGACGCAGAGATCTGTTTTACTGTTTGGTAAACCCTCAGGTGCTCAGTGAGTATAAGAAAACAGTTGCCCATTGCGGCTGGCAGACGTGAGTCAGCTGAACTGTAATTTTCTGTATAAAAGCAGCTCTGATAGCAGCTGGAAATCAGTTCACTCCGAACAGTACTTCCGACTAATTGTCAAAATGCATTTTCTACCAGTCCTGGCAATGCTTGTGCTTATCGCTGTGGCTCTGCAGCCGGTGCCCAGCAAGGCAGAGGCTGAGTCGCTGGCGGAGCCAGCTGCGACCACGAAACCCGATGTCAAGAAGCCGATGGTCAGGACAACGACTCTGTCGCCAAGGGACTTTTTCCTGAAGCACGCCAGGCCAGCCAAGACGACCACTCAGGCTGCCAGGAAGATAGCATCAACAGCGGCAGCGACAACGGCAGCAGCACCAACCACGACCCATGGGCCCTCGGCCAAGCCCAAGGCCAAGGGCAAGCCGAAGTCGAAGGGCGGCAAGCCGGTGAAGGGCAAGCCCGCTCGCAAGAACCGTGCCCAGTGCTCCCAGTGCGCTAGCACTACCCCAGTTGAGACGCACATGGAAAAGAAGGTGGAGTCAACTCCAGCCGCTCCAGTTACTGCCGCAAATCCCGCTGCGAACCAAACCGCGGCGAATGCCGCCCCCGTCGTTGTGAATCAGTTCTACGGCGATGAGATGCTGAGGGACTTGGCCATGGACGGCAGTGCCCCGGTGCCAGTGATTGCACGTGCAGGAGACGCAGCCAACCTGATCAAAGCCAATCTCATTGGACTCGAGAGCGGCAACATGACCATTGAAGAAGGCAACGTCTAGGCCCAAGAAGAAACTCTCCCCCGATCCCCCACATGAACTGTATTTCCATAAAAATTAAAAAAAAAAAGAAGAAGAGGAATTATAATAATAAAGAGAGATATTCAAAACGAAAATGAATACGAAAGTGGCGAAAGTTCAAACTTATTAGCATCAAAATGCAATTAGGGTCAATTAAAACACTCGAAAGGGCCGAATACTCGAACGCAATCCAAATGATAATAAACATGCAATGCCCCTGACACGGCGAACGCAAATGTAAATTTGTAAAATGCGATATGTAAAGTGTGCATATTGCCAAATGTAAAATGCAAATTTGTAGAATGCAGTGCGCCGTCTCTGCCCAAAAGCCAAAATGTCTGATAAAAAAATGCAAAATCGAAAACGGGCAAAAAAAAAATGGGTCAAGCGAAATGTTAATAAACGTTAAAACTTGGCCATAATTTCCAGTTACTTTTCTAATCTGCTGATAATATTAGAGGCCATAAATTTTCGCTTGCTTTCATAAATTGCTCGTGCATAAATTCTTGCGCTCAAATCTCTGCTACAGCTCAACCTGCCTCCCGCCCCGCCTCTATTTAGAGCAATGAAAATGTTGTTGGCTCCTGCAGCAGCTTTTCAAATATTCATTCATGCAAATTCATTAACTTATTTTTTTTTCGCCATCACGTTATGAATGCAAAGGCTGCACATCGGGCAGACAGCAAAAAGAATATTACGTACACGTATTGTATATTACGTATACGCCACCGCAACGAGCAGGCAGAAACGAAAAAAAAAATAACGAAAAACGAAATGCAAACAAAATATAGAGTCGGGCAATGTAAAGTGGTTTGTTTTTTATAGCCGCCGCTGCAGACGATTGAGTTTTCTTCATTTTGCTTTCGTGTGTGCGTGTGTGTGTGTGGGTTTGTATTGGTCCACCGCCATTTTCCACGTAGGCAACTCTTAAGCATTGCACACAAAATGAGTGTGTGCGAGTGTGTTTCTGTGTGTGTGTGGGGTGAAAATAAATTTTGCGGGTTGCAAAAAAGCAGCTGCCGCTGTGTTTGGCTGCTGTTATTAAAAATACAACGTAGTAAATTATAAGAGAAAAGGCAACTGCAAAAGTATAACAAGTGAAATACAACAAAAATATTAGAAAAACGCAACAAAAGTTGAGCTGGAAAAACTTTTGTCTGGCCGCCGGCGTCGCCATCTTGGCTGCGGTTTTTCCACAAGTCCTGCTGCCGCATCTGCTTCTTCTTCATCTTTATTCTATGCATTTGCCGCGTGCCTCGTGCCGCGTTCCGCGTTTTGCCTTTTCTCTTGCTTTGCTTTGTTTTGTTTTGTTCTCTGTTTTGCATTTCGCGCATTTGCCGCTTTTTTAATTCCTCAACAAGCTTTTTGACGTCAAAATAAGCGTAATATTTAGTTGTACTCGGCCAAAGAAAATAGAGGTAAGAAAAAAGGAAAAGCGAAAATGAAAAACAACACAAGTAGAGCAGCAGCAGCAGCAGCAGCAGCAGCAGCAGACGAAGAAAATTATGTTTAGCAATGCGGAAGTAAGCATATTATTTCGCTATTTTTCGCTAGAGTCTGAAGAGCGAGCACTTCTGCTACCCCTCCCCCCTACTTCCCCTCCCTTTCCTTCATTTAAACATTTTTTTTGCTGCTTTGCCAACTGTACTGTTAATTATGCAAGTGAAAATGTAAATTTCCGTGAAGTGAAATAAGCATAGTTGAAATTTGCCGACTTTGTTTAATAAATTACTTTTGATTACATATTTAAAAGGAAGTGCAGAAAATTACGTAAATAACTGCCATATTGTTTCGAGTATATTTGAATTGTAATTAATTATTGTTAGAGAATTCTTAATGATTTATAAATATATATTTATG
Source organism: Drosophila mayaguana (assembly GCA_037075325.1). NCBI lineage: Eukaryota > Metazoa > Arthropoda > Insecta > Diptera > Drosophilidae > Drosophila > Drosophila mayaguana. Next base: position 2,871,626 of record JBAMCG010000103.1, read on the forward strand.
ATTTATATTAAGCTGTGGAATATTTGTCAATATATATATATATACTTGTATGTATATGCAAAGTAAAGTATGTAAGATATGAAATATAAAATAATAAAAAACATTTTCCGACCAATTACTTCTATATAATATAATTTTAGATCAATATTAAAATTAGCTTAGTTATAAAAATATATATTAATGTGAATACAAATTAATTTACTATTTTAATCAGTCATTCAGAAAAGCTAAATATATTTAGCTGTTCATTTAAATAAATCTTAATATATATTGAAGCACTAAGTATGCACTTTAATTATTTTTAAAATTATATATATGCCTTTTATATACGTTTAAAATAAATTTTTCTTATCTATTTCCTTCCAGGTAAGCGCCTGAAGAATATATTAAAAAATAAAAGGAATATCCTGAAGGAGCTTAGATCGAATTGTATTGAGCAGGAGATGCAAGTATTGCTCCAATAATCCGCTGCTCAAATACTTGTGTCAAACACCTAGATAAAGTCGAATAACATGAAGGTAAAGACTGTTAAAATGGGATTTAATTTAATTATCAAGGAAAAAACGCCGTTTTATTTAGAAATTGAATTTGAATTTATTTTTCAGCTGATGTCGTTAATTGTGAGTAAATCTCTATTTAAAGTAAAATGCAAAATTTATTATGAATATAAATTCCATTTGCACTTTGCTTAACTTTAATATTAATGCCAATCTCAGTTTTATTCGGCAGCAAAAAAGAAAATCTCAGCTAGAGCTTAACAATGGCTGTTGCTTGCTCTCAGCGCGGGTTTTACGAGTCAGCCACAAAAACAGCCATTATGAGTTTTTTTTCTTTTTAGTGGAGGCAAGACCATAAATAAGCGATTACCACAAGTTTTTGATTTATATAAGCAAATAACTGTTAAGAGTACTGCTGACTATCATTTGGTTTATAGTTCGATGTGCTTGTAAATTTGCGTAGATTTAACAGCATTTTATCATTTTGGAAAACCTTTTTCAATATATTAACTGTCAAGCGAACAATATGACAAAGTGGGAGCGAGAGAAAGAGAGAGAGAGAGCGACGATTGAGATAAATATCGTGCATAAATATCATAAAAGAATTCGCCATAAAAGCACGCAGATTATCTGGGAATATGCGTATGGGATAACTTCGAGGGAGAGTTTAGATATCAGCGACGGTTTATCTCTGGCGAGTCTCACTGGCAAGTGGGGCTTGGGTCGGGGAGGGGGGCAGGCAATGTCAAAGCATTATGAAAAATGTAGCATGCCTAAAAATATGTTTGAAGCGCCAAATGCAAAGCAATTTAGCGTAAAAAGGCAGCCAACTAAAGGCACAAGAGCGCGCAGCGAGCCTGTGCTGTGGCAAAGGCAAATTTCGATTCAGCCTGCTGGAAATATTGAACGGGAGCGGGCGTGGTTGCCTCGCCGGAATGCTTTTGTGGCTGGCGTGAAGGCTTTCAAATCAAATGAGTGGGCACATTGTGCGCCCATATGGGGAGTCAGAGTGGGCCAGACTGGGCCGGGATTGTCAAGACGAGGCAGCCACCACGCAAAAGAGGAAGAGCAGGAAGAAGGAAAAAAAAAAAAACTAATTTATTACTTTAATTCGCGTTCAAAGTGGCTGCCGTTTGTCTTTTCCTGTTTTACAATTTTTGTTGAGTGCCAAGTTATAAATGATGCGTCATTCAGGACTAATCCCCCCACGCCTGCCGCGCCGCCAAACCCGCAGCTATATCATATTATGCGCAACCATGGTGTCGTAAATCGCTTTTCGAATGTTGCATCTATTGGCATTTGCCCTGCCTCTGCCTCTGTCTCTCACTCTTCCTCTCTCTCGCTCCCTCTGTCTCTCTCTCTTTCTCTCCATCTGCGGGGGCACTTCGATTCTTATCAGTTTTGCGGCATCATGTAACCCAGTTTCCATTCTGTTGAACTAACCTTGTAAGCGTACACAAATTTATGTGTACTATTCTGGTTTGCCTTCGTCTTTCCATACAACTGTCTCTGGCTTTGTGCGCTGTGTTTTGTTGTGATTTATTGCATACTTCTTGGCGGATTTTCCTATTTTGTACAACAGTTTCTGTTTTTTTTTCCAGCTGGCTCCTCTTTTTTTTTGGAAGTTGATATTTTATTTCTTGTTTCCTACACACTGACTTGCCAAGCGCCAAGGCTTAAAGTGATTGCTAACTGTGTGTATGTGTGTGTGTGTGTGTGAGTGTGTGTGTTGCCTTTGATTTAGTGTTTGTTGTGATTTAAAAGTTTTTGTACGTGGGAGCTGGCAAATCAAGTTGTCTTTTCATGGTCAGCCTTAGACGGCAGAGAGCCCTGAGAATGCGACTTTGTCGTTCATTTTATAAAAAGTTGCTGTAATGCTTGAGTTCTTTTTGTAGATGTAACTAGATTTCTATGATATATTTATAGAAATAGATTTTGTACAATTTGCACAGAATTTATTGCATTTTTTACAAGCTAATATTATAGAAGTCATTTAATGAAATGTATTATTTAATGGAAATTATTTTGAAAGCTTTAAACTAATTTTATTTAATTTGACCTATTTATTTATTGAATATATATTGAATAGAAATATTCAGTTAATTTTCTTCTATTTAACATTATTTTCTTTTATTTATTTTTTATTAAATGTATTAATTTAGTGCATTAACTTTAAATGATATTGAATTTATTCTCTATATATATTTATTATATTTATTTATTTTATTAAATATTTTTATTGAATATATTTATTTAAATTAGGAGAATATTATAGAACTTCTCTTATTAAATTTTTTTTTTATTATATTTAATTTAACTTTCTATGATAGAAATTCCTTTAAAGAAAATATTTCTCAAGACTTATGGCAGTGCTTAGACGAAGCTCACCCCTGTTCCAACACGACATTTTTATCGTTATGTCACGCTCAAAGTGTTATGATTATGTACATGAACCGCTCGTATAGACCCGCATATATAATGCTATTATCCATTATATGAATCGCATGCCATGATAATTTAAGCGTTCGACATCCAGAGCTGCACTTAGTTTCGCGTGAGTCCCTCGTCTCGTATGCGTAATATCAGTATGAAGCAAATCTAATGCAAATATCACTTGAACTGCGCCACCTTAGCGAGCTACCCTCGCCCTTCACTCACAGCGAGAGCTGCATTCGGAGCCAATCCGCAAGCAGGGCTAGACCAATAACCACTTAACACGTACACGACATCATCGTCTTTGAGTCCTTTCATGCGCTCGCACTTCGTTCACGCCGTCATCAAAAGCGCAAACAGCGCATAGCGCACAAGAAGCGTTCAGCAGCAGCGCGCCAATAACAATCATACGCCCCATTGTGCAGCTTTATAAGAAGAAGAAGAAGAAGAAGAAGAAGAAGAAGAAGAAGAAGAAGAAGAACAACAACAACAGCAGGAATAACAGGAGTAGGAGCAGGAGCAGGAGCACACACAAGAAGAAAAAAGCTGAAATCAAATTTTCAACCTTCATTAAGCGCTTTGTTGACACCGGGCCAGCCAACTTTAAACACTTTGCGGCTCTCTGCTGGGGCTGCCTGGTTTGGTTCGCCTCCTTGCAGCAGGCATCTGCTGCTGATGCTGCTGCTGCTGCTGCGGCTGCTGCGTTACTGCTGTTTAACACTTTTTTATCATTTAATCCTGCGGCCGCAACAGGGCAAAGCGAAGCTATAGCCAGGCCAGCCCGGCGCTTGGCTCGGTAATAAATTGTAAGGACATTAAATTTGTTAACAGCAATTTAACGATTAACGACAGGTGAAGGGCGCAGCATGGTGGGAAGGACCACAGGATAGTAAATTGCTTAGCTTAGCTTTTAGCTTTTATAATTTGAATGAACTGAAGTTCCTAATAAATTATAATTTTTATATGCAATAATTTCAATTACATGAACACTTGAATCGCATGATTTCTCTGAGTGTATTGACTCATCCATTAACCAGGATTACCGTTGCATATATATCCTCGCTGTTTCTTTTTGGCCAGCTCAGCCGCTTGCCTTTGACTTGGCCAGGAGACGCGCGCTTCGTATGTGGAATTTTAATTCGATGCAAAAGGCGGAAGCAGTCAACCAGACCAGAAACAGCCTGGACGGAAGTGGGTTAAAAGCAGTGCACACACACACACGCACACCGACACAGACACAGATGCAGATGTTTGTTGACTGTCTGCTGTGCGCTCTCTCTCCCTCCCTCGCACTCTTCCCCTCCATCTCTTTTACACTTCCTGCTTGTCCGCTCATGTTCTTGTAAGCCATAATATCGATTAAGGATTATGATAATGATTGTGTGCTTATGTTGTAATTGCAAAACTCAAACACACACACACATACACACACAGACAAGAGGTTAGACACGCATACACACACACACAGAGGGAGATAATGTGTGTGTGGTTTGTTGTCGCGCAGGTTTGTATGCATGAATAAGTCGTGAAGATTGATTAGGAATTTGTGTCATGGTATTAAAGCGCTTGTTCTTGTTGTTGTCCCTTATAATTGCTCAATGTCGCGTTGTCATTGTCAGGCGCACGAAAACAGAAGCCACACACACACACATACACACACACACACGTGCATATATAGGGGCACACATGCTTGCAGCAAAAGCCGCTTTTTGGTTAATTTGACAGCAGCTCAAATTTTGGTTGTATTTCCTGCTCGTTCTCCCTCTCTCTCTAGCTCTCCCTTTTAATACTTTGCTGTCTTTCTCTCGGGAAATGCCTTTGTTAGTTAGCTGCTAACAAAATGACTATTAGCTGCTGTTATTTGGTATAAAGTACGCTAATGAGAAAACGATGAACAGATAGCAAGGAATATCGGAACTCTAAGTAATATCTATAGCGCTTAGAGAGTGACTAATTATCTATAACGAAAATGTAGACTATTAGAATGATAAGTCAATATACTAAGTTCATATTGTGTACATGACTCCTACTTTTAATAGAAATCTTTGATTTCTTATACGGAATGAAGCAGTTATAATACTTGCCTTGCAATCTCAGGTGGCTATAAATAATTTTACAGACATTCCTTTAACTTTCTGGCTATTCTTCCATTTCCCTAAGTTGTATGCCCTCACCTCGCATCAGCTTGCTTGGAAATCAGCATACTTTAAGAATACATTACTCATGCGCACTGTATGCATACACATTACTTATATTAATCATACGCACTGTGTGCTATCTACCAATACTTGCAGAAGAATCCACTACTCATTCCAGCTGCTGTCTGCTTATTAACACATCTTGCCAGCATCCAATTAGGGCTATCAACAACTTGAAAATGAGTGGCTTCTGCAGAACCTTTCGCACAATTCGCAACATGCTTTTACCATTTATGCAACTTTTCTGTTGCTCCTCAAAGGCTTTTAGTTCTGTGTCATATTACCATTTATATTTTTTGTATTTTTTTGCTTTTTTGTCGTCAGTTTTAGTTATAAATAAAGCAAAAAAAAGGCAGCGTTGGGGCAACCAACTGACAGCTTCTTTTGTCACTTTTTGCCGACTGCTGCGAGCCGGAGTGAGCCACGGGGCAAAGCCGCATAAAAACCGGAAACTTTGTTGCTAAACAGCCAAACAAATAGATATGAATATACGTGGCTCTGTCCCTGTGTGGACCTCTTTGTGTGTGTGAGTGTGTGTGTGTGTGTGTGGGTTTGCTGCAGTTTTTGTGCTATCTTTTTCCCTCAGCTCTTTTTGTATCAAGTACTCTTTCCTTTCTTTCTTCTGTCCTGTTACGTCGCTGCATTGTTTTTCATTAGGCATTAAAAATTGTTTGTTATGAAGCGAATTTTTCGCAGCATTTTCACTTTTTCCAATAAGCAGCAGAGAGGGAGAGCGAGACAGAGAGAGAGAGAGAGAGAGAGTGGGGGAGGAGATGAGTGTTCATATGGGTATTCTAGGAGCATGTCAGACTAATGTATACCATGCGCTTGTTAAACTTTTTCCTAAGCTCTTAACGGTAATTAGATGCAGGATAAGGCATGTAAATTTCTGTAAAAAGTCCGCTCGGCTACGCGTCTGAGAGCCATATGCCATAAGAGTCTAATGAGATTATGAATTATGAAGTTATCGAGCGATGCCGGGAATAGCATGAAAAATGTGCTGCTTAAAGCTGCAGCGGGAAAGAATATTTTGTGAATACTTTATTTCATATAGAATATAATACTTTCCGCCATTTAAAGGGGCAGCTCTGAGCTGCCTTAAAATATCATTTATTTTGCTTAACACATATATTATTTAAGAGAGTGTCCCGAATGGCCGGCGAGCGAGAAGTTATTTAAAAAATGCTACAATGTCTGTGAACCGGGTGCAGTGGCACGCCCCTAAATGCTAACACGTGCCTCACATACGGCAAATTATATCGATTGCCACAATAGGAGCAGCCACGACAGAGATGGCGTGCGTGAGAGAAAGAGAGAGGGAGAGGGAGAGGGAGAGGGAGAGGGAGAGAGCCAGCACCTTGGAGCTTTAAATAAATAAAATTTCTCGCTGAGCTAAATCCGCCAGCTAAATCCCATTTTGTATGGCAAACGCTGGCTGAGAATTCAAAATGCGGCTTGAATTCTCAAAGAGCCGACATAGCATAGCTGAAATGATAAAATATCGCATAAAAAATGTATTTCTCTCCTCCATCTCGCTCGACTGAAATTTCCACTTGATGTGTCGCTTTTTCGTTGGCTGGCGACGCGTCGTGAGCATTTAGCAGTTTCATAAGGTGAGCTCCTTGTTCGCTCTGTGCCTGTGCCTGTGAGTGTGAGTGTGCAAATATTATGCCATTTCCGGCCAAAGTGGTTTCTGATAGTCATCCAGGCTAACAACGCCCCATTTTCCATTCCCACTCCACACTCTCTGTCCCGGTTGTCCCGGTTATCCATCGTCGTCGTCGTCGTCGTCATCGTTGCTGTCGTTGCTGTCGTCTGTGCGCCCACTTCAAAATATCGATTTATGTCTTGACTTGAGCAGCAGAGAAGTCGCTTTGGTTTTTCCACATTGTTTTTGGTTTGTTTGCAAGCCGCAAAATTCAAATAGCTGGATTAAGTGCGAGTCACAGTTGGAGCCTGATGGGCTCCATGGCCAATCGATTGATGAGCCAAAGATTTTAGCCTTCCTCAAAATGTTTGTCCTGCCAATTTCGCCTGACTTCGTGGCACGTAATTTGGAAGCTTTGCTAATTTGCTCAATATGCTGATAGCTCTCAGCCATTTAGTGACTGCCGAGTGCATCCCTTTTGCCCACTTTATAAACTACATTTTAATGCTGCATAAAGACTGCTCGGCACGTTTCAGCTTGGGCGCTGTCGAAAATGATAATGAAAAGGTGAACTGAGAACTGAACTGGCAAAGTAATTTGCTCAATAGATGAGCGAGAGATCCTTGGATAGACAGAAGTCTAGATATTTATATAGTATCCACTATATACTGAAGGAAGAATGTAGAAAAATAATAATACTTTAAGGCAAGAATAAACTGAATTGTAATATGCAGTGTGATATTAGAAAATACTTGCCCATTCGACAAGGTCAATTGGCCAAGCTCCTAATGGCTCTGCTTAGCCCAAGTCAACATTTTGATGGCTTAAACTGCTAGCTAATAAGAGACATACTTTATTTATGCTGCTCCAATTGGAGCTTGGCATAATTTTAGCTATTTGCACATATCCCAGCAGCCAAAACTCTGGCTGGAGCTGCAGCAGCCGTTGGCCAGGACATTGTGCAGCAGAATTTTTATCACGTATTTCTAATTAGCACACGAAATGCGCCAGGCAGCTGCTGCGCCCGGGCAGAGTCGAAAGTCATGGGGCCACTGCATTAGGGGCGGGGCTGAAAATATTGCGCCAATTGCTTGAGCGACGCTGCTCCAGGAAGTGAGAGTTAAGCCTGCAGCTGGAACGCAACTGCGGCACACGCCAAATAATATCAACGTCAATTCGAAAAATTTTGACATTAAACTGCAGACAAAAGGGGAGAGAGAGGCAGAGAGAGAGAGAGAGAGAGAGAGAGAGAGTGAGACACAGAGAGAGTGAGAGGGATGCTGGCAAGTGAAGCTATTGGGAGTTGAGGAAGTGCAGTGAATGAACCGTTGGCGATGCTCGGGACGTGCTTTAACGCCTGTCTTCCAGCTTTCAAGTTTGCTTAACCCATGCAGCCGGCGACTGTTTGCCGACACAGGATCAAGTTTGAGTTGGCCAAGCCCTGGCACGTGTCTGCTCGCCTAGAGACTTGAGGCATCGTCTCTCTCCTCATCACAGCACAGCGCACACACACACACACACGCACACACACACGCACACACACATGCACACACAGCGAGTTGCCCGACTTTAAAGAGCTGCTTGCTTAATTGCCCGAAAAATTGACCCACAAATGCCGAGCGATTGTCATGCTTGCATCAACCGTGAGCCAATCAATTTTCATTGATTTTATTTAACAAATAAATAAACAAATTGAAAAAACACGTAGTGAAACGTGACATGGCCAAAAGAGCTGGCGATTAACTGAGCCACTTCAGAGATACTCTGTAGGCCTGAATGAGATCGGAATCGAAGAATTTTCGATGTAGATATATAAATAATGTGTGCGGAATGTGAGGCTTGATATATTTTGTGCTTAAGGATATAATAATTTATTATTAGAATTTATAAGGACTTCTTTTATAGCGTACACACGGCGGGCGCCTATCTAATGATAAATTTAATAAATATAGATATTCGGCTGAAGTAAAATAATAAGTTGTGAGCCTAGTATACTCTTGCTCACCCTTTGTCATACTGCTGGGTGTATAGGCAACAAATTGCTTTAGAAAATGTGCGTTAATTGGAGATACCCTGTAGGCAGTTTGAATTTATATTTTATTAAGAAGAGCTGGGTATTACAAATAATTTAATTTTATTTCTCTGACGTAATAGATATAAAGTCATCTAGCATATATGACACCTTACATGCCCTGTAAGCATGCTTTGTGCAATACCTACTTGAAGATGTCTGAAACTCCTTAGGTGTAACCTATAAAGCTGAATAATTGTTAAATATAATTTATATATGTAAATTATTCACTAAAAAGCATTTGAAGTCTCGCATGCCGTGTGCAACATATTCGTGTAATTCTTTGCCCATTTACAGGGTATTCAAACAGCATTTGGTTACTTAATTTGTTCAGGGTAGTACTGGCATCAGCCCTGCACCGCCTCGTCCCGCCCCGCCCCGTCAGTGTGTGTTGTATAAAAACAATTGGCTTTTTGCATAAATAAATAAATTTTCCGGAATAAAAAAGATTGTGTGACTGTCTGTCTGTCACGTGTTGCTGTTGCAGTTGCTGTAACTGTAACTGTAACTGTGACAGATGATGTTATATATGTGCACGTTGCCCGTGTTCATGTCGACAGCTCCCGAAAATTTGGCCACAAAGCTTACATGAGCATGAATTTAATTAAGCCGCTCTGAAAATATTCACAATATTTTTGTGGAACATGCAAAAATAATGAAAATTGTATAAAATTTAAATACAGCAAAGAAATATTTATTTATTTATTTATTTACTTTTAGAACTATTTTTTAAATAAATTAAATAGACAAATATTTTTTGCATGTTTCTGATTTAAAAAAAAAAAAAAAAAATGATTTATAATAATTTGCATTTGGTTCTTTTTCTTTTATTATTATTTATTTGAAAATTTTAATTTTTAACTCAGCTCTCCACCATTTTGATATATAATTATAGTTAATTAACCTGAATGCAATAACAAATAAAAATCAAATATTCATTACAATTGTCTATTAACATCATTTGCATTTTATATGCCCATTCGAAATATAATTCGAATGCCAATTAGCCGAAACCAAACACAATCAAATATATACAAAGTAAATAAACGAAAATTATGCTAATTATAGAAAGCTTAGACTGAGTAAATGATATATGGGCCTGACACGAACCTGATATGTAAACAAAATTGGAATATTCGTGGGAGTGGAAAATCTGTTCAGATAGGCCAAGTTAATTTGGTAAAAAGTAGTTCAAAATTTCCGTATTATTTTTTAGTTAAATTTTCCAATTGGCTGAATTGCCGGTGTTTCAGCTCCTGCTGCTGCTCCTGCTTCTACTGCTGCTGCTGCTGCAGTTTTCCGCACCATCAATTCCAAATCAATCAATGTCATTCTTCTATAAATCATGCACATAAATAAAGGTGTATGAAAAAAGTTTTGTGAGCTCACACACACACACACACACACACACTCACACACACAGTCGGAAAGGTGTTACGGCAACAGCTGCTGCATTATATATTATTAATAAAAATGTGCTATATGTGCAGGAGTGCGTGTGTAGGTGTCTCTCGTCTATCTTGTATACCATTTCCATTTGAAAAGCAGCAAAACTTTGTCTACCAAGATTTTCTTGAGTTTTTCATAGTTGCCTCTCTCTCTCTCTCTCTCTCTCTGTGTGTGTGTGCGTGTGTGTGTGACGCATTTTCAATTAGTTTCAATGACACTCAGCACGTGGCATCGTCTCACGTTGCCTGCTGGCAAATGTATCAACGTCATTCACACGGCACATCGGGGGTTCGGGATCAGCGAGAGGCGAGAGCTTGAATGCCTGATAGTCGGCAAATAGATTGGCAATAAATGCACCGTTAAATCAGCACTATTGTGGCCATAACTGTGGGTCTGGAGGCAGCCTCACCAGCTGCCGTAGCAGCAGCAAGAGCAGAGCTCTGCCCCTCTCACTCCCACCCAGCACTTGAAAACTTTTGCATGAGTAATGAGCGGCATGAGTGGGCGCTGGAAAATAACGCTTGAATAAAGTTCATGTAAGGCTTGCTTTTAGTTTAAGACTTGGAGGGGATAAGCAGCGCGTGCTGAAATTGAAAAGAGACTACAGAGAATATTAATGAAAATAAATAGTTCGCTTAATAGAGATAAGTATTATCAACTTGTATAGAGTGAAGCTGGAAAATCTTGCTGGAAGAAGGAGTTAAATAAACTGGCAGGCATATATTTAGTAATGCTCAGAGCGAAGCTAAATTAGTGAAAAGAGCGCCAGGCTGTGAGCAGCAATAGTTAGAAGGAACGTGGCATATGAAACCAGATGAAATTGCAGGAAATCTATTCCTGCAGCAGCACAATCTAGTTTCCCACATCTTCCAAAATGTTTCATTCCATGTGCTTTTCCTGCTTCTTTGCCGCTCTATTGCTTGCCATCATCACTCCCATTGTGAGTCACAGTAGCTTTGTAATATATATATAGGATTAATTCAACTCGTTTATTGCATTCAATTATCTCACTCGGCTTTTTACTGCCTCTCACGTTTGCTGCTCGTCTCTCGCTTTGCATTTCACATTGAATGCTTTTTTGCAGCTTACTTAATTCATTAACAATTTAAGTGAGCCGCTTGTTTGCTTAAAATTCATTTTGTAATTTGGCCCACAAATTTATGTTGAATTTCATGCACTCAACACACACAGCTTTCGTTCTTTCCTTTTTTTCTCTTTTTTTTTTTCTTTTTGTAATTTGTGTGAAATGTGCTTTTAATTAAATTTTTGTTGAAGAGAGAACCATAAAAAAGAAGTGCAGTATGTACATATATATGTATTTATTTAAAATAAAGTGAGCGTGTGTTTGTTTAAGGATAGTTCATATCTAGCATATGCGGGTCGTGTACATAGACTTACACACACAACTGTCTATATATATTTAAAAAAAATATTTCGTTTCTTTTGCAACATTTTTTTTGACCCATATGAGTTTTACCTTTTTAATTAAGTGAGTACACCCATACACACACACACACACACAAACCCAAAGTCCGATAGTTGTGTGAAAATAAATCAAAATATCTTCATAGAAACTGACATTGGGGCGCAAAAATGTTTTGTTGTATGGATTTGATTTTTCTGTTTGGCTGAGATCAACTTTAAATGCTTTATAAAATGCGCATAATACCAACACATTGACCACGAAACATTTGCATAAGCCCGTCTACTCGCTTTGATTTTATTTCATTTGCCCGTCTCCTGGCAAAAACAATATGCATTTAAATGCCACACATGCATTTAATAGCCGTGCAGTTATTTAAAGCGAGCAACATCTCGGCAAAGTCAACAGGCTGCGAAATGTTTGCATTTCATAAAAAAAAAAAATAAAAGTACAGCGAGCACAATGCGGAATATGTGCGAGAAAAAACTGGAGCTATGTATAGATGGAGCTCATATGAAAAGGAAGAGAGCTAATTGGCAGTCAAGCGAAAATCGATCGGGCAGTTCGGACAGACGTTGGTGCGGGGAGAGAGAGAGAGAAAGAGAGCGAGAGAAGGAGAGCACAAAGGCAAAAAAGTATGCCAATAAATATGTTAAAGCTGTACACATATGAAATACAAACATGAACATAAATATATACATATATAATAAATATATAGATTTTTAATATTTTATATAAATATATATACTATTGTCTAAATTACATGTCTTTAAAAAAATATATACATGCTGAATATCAAAGTTAATATTCTTTCTCATTCCTTGACTCAAAGTCTACATTTTTTCAGCTGAATTTCACGCATTTATGACTGCAGCTCAGTTACCTTAAGTAGAACTGCGACCCACCAAAAAAAGAAACGTGGACGAGCGCTTAATAAAATATGGGAGCTTTCCTGTTGCTTTGTTTCCGGCCCAACAAAACATGCGTCGTGTGGGAAAAATAAACCTTAAATGCGGCACGCACTGACCTACACAAAAAGAGAAAGAGAAAGGGGGTATGAGTGGGAGAGGGAGAGGGAGAGGGAGAGAAAAGGAAAAACCATCAGCGGAACCCTAAAAGTATGCAATAAAATAATGAAAATCTAAGCAAAACTTTTTGCAATTAAGCGACATTTTTATTGCTTCCTCAATCCGACGAGAGACACAGCCCAAAACAGTGCACGAGCAAGAAAGAGAGAGTGCGGGAGTGGGAGAGAGTGAGCGAGTGAGTGAGTGAGCGAGAGAACGAGAGAGGGTGCAAGTGGGAGGCCAAACGTTGATGGCGTTACAAATTTTTATTACATTTTCTTGCCGCTTCGCGCTTTTTTCCCAGTGACAAGGGCGAGTGTGGGAAGGGCTGAAGGGCTGAGCGGAAGAGGGGCAGAGAAAGCGAGTGGAAAGACCGTGGACAACTTTTGTCCTTTTTGTCTTCCTGTGTCCATTTTTTTTCGGCTTGACACTTGTATTAGGGCTCGCTCCGCCGCTGGCTTTGGCTGTTGTTGCGCTTGTTTCTGCTCCACATCATCATGCCAACTAGTTGAGCCCTTTGACGGCGTGTGAAGCGATCCGAGCCGGGCAGAACCAATTTTTTCATGCACCTCCTGCCCTTTGCGCCGGGGTATTTAATTTGTACTAAGTGCTCATTAAAAGCGCCGGGCAACAGGAACAAAAAGGTTCGCCTCTCTCTCTCCCTCTCTTTCTTTCTCCTTCTCTCTGGCCCCCCAAAATGCAGCTGCCTGTTTTATTAATTAAATTAGTTCACAAATACTTTTTTGCTGTTCGGCTGATTGATCCGCAAAATTGTTTAGCGGCAGGGCCGAGAGCTAGGCGATTAATATACATTTCATGCAGGGCTCAGCACTTACTTAGCCGACCCAATCAAATAATAAACTTTTTCGTATTAACTTTAAAAAAGAATTTCAATATCGTGGGCAGCGTCAATATGAAATAATTCGCTCTGTCGACAACTGGCTATATTTGGCGCTACTTGAGAAAGGTTCTCCTTCAAAATTCAAATTCATTAAAAATATGTTTCCAGCTGCTTAGGCCCTTTTTATTTGCATCTGCATTTGGCCCAAATCAAGGAATTGTTTGCAAAACTCAAAACTCGATTAGATATTGAGGACGTAGTCCATTCTGTATTAGCTTAAGTCCAGCTCTCCACGCAAAGTTGTACTTAAAGCGTTTCCAAGAAAATCAATAGATATGCAAGCAAAATCAAAATGAAGGAAATAAACTGATTGGGCAGGAGGAGAGGAAGCGAGGGGAAGGTAGAAGAAAAACTGGTGAAGCACTAAACGTGGCTCCGGTACATAAATATAATTTCGTCGTTGTCGTCCGGGTCGTTACTTCAATGTAACAACACACAAAAACTGCGCTTTCACTTCCGTTTCCGGTGTTTAGCCACACTTTGGCGAACGCTGAACTTCACTTCAGCGAACCAAAAACTGAACCAGACCTGGGAGCTGAGAACTGAGCACAGGGAACAGGGAACAGGGAACACGGAACAGAGAACAGGGAACAGTGAGCCGAAGCATTCGCTGACTTTGCCTAGTGAATGTGTCTGCAGAGGTCTAAACGATTATCAGCTGAATGAAATGAACGGCACACGAAATCCCGTTAGCTGCGAGCACTAGAGTGCCGCTCACGCACAGCAACCAACGGCCAACTGGCAAGCGAGTTACCCAAAAAGGGTTACGAACACAATGGCCCAGACCCAAAACAAAAGGCATAAAAACGTCTGAAATAACTTCCGCTGCGCTGGCACGCACGTTTGTTGGCTGCAAGAGTTGGTCTATGGCTGCCGTTGGCCAGTCGAGGGTGTTGCATGGCTAATACAAAACACACACTCACACACGCACGCACATACAACAAACAACTGAATGCCAAACACTAAAGGCCATTAGGCGCTGCCTTATCAGATGGACAAAGTGCAACAGCCTAAAACTATGCAACACACGCGCTGCAGCCAGAGAGAGAGAGAGAGAGTTCGGGGCGTGGCACATCCAAAGCCGCTGCATTCTGCGGTCGGCTGCCACGTGCACTGGCTGCGCTTGCCACATTTTAAAGTGGACTAACTCGAAATGGAACGCACGTCAAACTGAGTGCCGCAAAATGAATTATGCAAATCAGAATATATTTTTATTTTATACAAAATTTAGGGAATAATATAAGAGCTGAGCATTTTAATTTAAGCCTGGAGATGTTAATAAATAAATATATGAATAAATAAATAAATAAATAAATAATAAGTAAATAAATGAATAATAAATAACAAATAAATAAAATAAAATAAAAAAATAATTAATAAATAATTAAAAAAAAATAAATAAAATAAATAACAAAAATAATTACATCAATAATTAATTCAAAAATATATAAATAAATAAATAAATAAATCAATCAATAAATAATAAATAAATGAATAAATAAATAAATAAAAAAGTAAAAAATAAAATAAAAAACAAAATAAAATAAAGAAATCAACAATTAGTTAATTAAAAAAATAAATAAAAAAAAGATTAATAACAAAAATAGTTACGTAAATTATTAATAAAAAAATACATAAAGAAATAAGAAAAAAATAAAAATAAGTAAATAAAAAAATAAATAAATATGTAAATAAATAAATAAATAAATAAATAAATAAATAAATAAATAAATAAATAAATAAATAAATAAATAAATAAATAAATAAATAAATAAATAAATACATAAATAAATAAATAAATAAATAAATAAATAAACAAATAAAAAATAAAATAAATAAAATAAAAGGTACAAATAATAAAATTAATTATTTCATGCTTAATCAATACATAGTGAATTATCTTCTCCATTAAAAACCTCGATGTATAGATTTAAAATATAAATATATTTTAAAATCCAATATCGTATGATTGCTATCGATCGATATAAAAAGTAATAATAATTGAATGTCTGTCATGCTTTCTTTCACAAATATCAGCTACACAACAAAACCTAATTTTTCCTTTTACTTTGTATTTAAAAATAGAAAAACAACCCAGAAGCTTAAGCTGATGTTTGGCAAGCTATTTATGTAATTCCAATTGAATAGAAATACCGAACATAGATTTAATTCTTACAAAACCCAGATGAATTCACAAAGACATGTTCGTTTTATATCCACATACATATATATATTCCTAAAATAAATATAAATGTAAGGCCAACAAATATTTGTGGTCTAGTAATAGTGGCAAGGGCTATGCCTTTTGATGTTCTCCAACAATTTCGAGCAACGTTTGCCTCTAATTAAATTTCTAATTCTTGTAAAATTGTCAAAAAAAAGTAGAAATGGAAATGGGAAAAATTAGTGTGTGAAATAATTAGAAAGTAAATATTTGGGGCAGCTATATGTATATGAAAGGTTGTATCCAATTTTCGGCATACGCCCCACATTTCTCCTTTGTTTCTGCTGCTGCCTTCTGTTCGGCACTAATTATACAAATTGTCACTCATTTGGTGGTGCTCTGTAGGCTCCCTTTCTTCTTCCCCCTCTCTCTCTCTCTATCTCTCTCTCTCTCTGGCTGGTTGGCTCTTTTTAATTTTCATAAATGCCTTGGACTGAAAACGTAATTGAATGTCGACCGGTACAGGAGGAACAATGGACAGGCAACAAACGGGGGAAATTAATAAACACATCACGCACACACGCAAGCGACAAACATGAAAGCGGCCATAGAAGAACAGCAGAAACACCAGAAAGAAGAAGAGCTGGACAAAAAATAGAAAAAATGGGGTAAAATTACAAGGGTAAAATATGTAACAGACCC
The DNA here is from genome assembly GCA_037075325.1 of Drosophila mayaguana. NCBI lineage: Eukaryota > Metazoa > Arthropoda > Insecta > Diptera > Drosophilidae > Drosophila > Drosophila mayaguana. The sequence goes on from JBAMCG010000103.1 coordinate 2,888,179, forward strand.
GTCAAAGGTCAAAGCTAAACGACGTAATTCACGTCGGCCCTACGTGAAAAATGTCTAGCTAACCGTATACGGTTCGACGGGGCGTATACTTTGGGCGTTTAGCATTTAGAGCAGTTCGACTGGGCGTGGCAAACGCCCCCATCAAAAGAACGTCCGATTATTATTTATTAATGCACTCGAAGGGGAGGGGGAGCCACGTGGAGTTGCCCAAAGGCTGCTCCGGGCTCATCAATCGACTGTGTTAATAAAGCCATTGAAGACGCCACAATTGTGTGTGATCATGAAATAGGTAATAGTTAAACCTATTTATAGGGCTATACAATTACTCATATTAATTTATGGCTTCAATTTTCATAATTCATATTGTAATTTATATATATTCCATAATTATCCATAAGCTTTAGCTCGTTCCACTTGCGTCTTTGCTGGCTTTGTTTGCTATGAAATTTTCACCTTTTGTTCGATTTTAATTGAACATTTTCCAGCTGAATGCGAAAGTGGTTTCGAAACCTTTTAACACTGAATTTTAATTGAGCTAGTTTCAAATTTTTATTCAGTTTCATATCCATTTGTCTCTGGGCTTCGTTCACTTCTCTCACAGCCTATTCCCGCTCATTGAAGTGCGCGCATTGAAATTAATTGCTTAACTGTAAATAATGCGCAAATGCCAAAAGAGAGCGGCATTAAATTTTAATTATAATTGTAAATTAAATTAAGGCAGCAAATTGAAAAAATTGAAGAGAACTGAAATGAAAAGAAATGAGTTTATATATTGTGTGCTTGTGATGTGTAGAGTAGAGTGAGCAATCAGAAGGGCGAGGTTGATGATATTCGATTGATCATTTTGATAGATACCTAGTGTCCTAATCTATTTTATATTCAGTTAACCTCTAGAGGAATACAACTTTCAGCTATATGTCAATAAAGGATTTCCTTCTGGTTGGCTGTTAAATGAATTTGAATGAATTCCTCTATCTCCTTTTCTCTCTCTCTCTCTCTCTCTCTCTCTCTCTCTCTCTCTCTCAACATTTTAAAGTCATGCATATGCAAATTCGTAATATGTACGATATATATATATATGTATAATTAATTTAAACACATATATTTATAACATCATAGATATTTCACGAAACCAATATACTCACTTTCAATGCTTGAGCAAGCATGCGTTTGAATCTGTGTATTATAACGCAATCATAATTATATTAAAATTTGCTGGCCCTTAGCTGTCTAAGCTTAATCAAACAACAAGCGTTGCGAGCACAAAGCCAAATTTATTAATAGGCACAACAAACGGAAAATCTCATGCGCCGGGCACGTGGCACACGTAGCCGGCCTAAAAGTAGGCAACACAAATCAAAGAAATGTCAGACACACTGTTTTCATAGATGACGATAGAGAGCGAGAGAGAGAGCGAGAGAGAGAGAGAGAGCGCGAGTGAGCTCCTCTTTGTTGCTCTAAACGTAACGAAATTCATGAGCTGCATACGAAATTATGTTGATGGCTAAAAGTGTGCCGTGAAATTAAAATGCCACAACATGAAATACTGGTCAAGAGTCACAGACAAAACCGAAGCGTGTGCTGTCTATCTCTCTTTCTGTCGCTGTCTCTGTCTCCCTCTCGCATATGTGCTTTTGTATTAGCAGTCACTTGAAATAAATTACGTTATATATGTAGACGTTTATTTAGTTTTTAGGTGACTAGCGCAAAGTTTTGCCGCTTCAAATGCCGAGTCGGCGGCACTAGGGCAGCCCAAGCTGCTGCACCTGCCACACCTGCCACACCCGCCACTCCTGCCACACTTGCACATATGCACATGCATAATTCACTTAATTATGTGAACTCTCACACCCACATACGCACACTGTCACATACTGCGTTAACGACTTGAAATGATGCCGTGGCTCGACTCAAACATCGACTGCAGTTGAGTTTCAGTCAAATTAAATTCAAGAACAGCTGGGAAAAAATCTAATTTTAATTTCAAAGCGGCGCTCATTTAGAAATACTTAATGATGTTAAAATAAAAAGCAAGCGCCATGAAGTGCGTGCTGCCACGCCTCTTGAGGTAAATTTCGCACGGATCTTGCAGTTTCATTTCTATTTCTATTTTTTTTTTCAGCGTTTTTTTTTTTTTTTTTGGTATGAAAAGCACGTACACGAAATACCGCAAAGCGTCGCAATGGGAGAACTTGGCCAAATCGGCAATAACCGCCAAGACGCAAAAGATTTGCGCCAAGAAACTAGCAGCAGTGCACTTTGGTGTGGGCGTGGGCGTGGCTGTGGCTGTGGCTGTGGCTGTGGGTGCTGCTGCCTAGGCACTTCACTTAGTAGGTCGGGTCATTGCTTTTAGCGCGGTGATTATTTCTCTAGCCAAAAAAAAAGAAAAGAAAAGCAGAGAGAGGAGAGCGGAGGAAAAACTTCGATGCTCGCTGTCGTTAGCTGTCAGAGAAGTGACCAGGCGAAAGGAGAAAAGCAATTGTTGCCCTTTGAAATTCTTCAAGTTTCCATTCGGTTCACTAATGGATTTGCGCGAGGAAAACTTAATTTGAGGTCAAGACGCCGGTTTATTCAGCTGCTAAACCTTAGGCAAGCTTGAGAGTTGCTATCTTATTGACTTTGTATTTGAAGATGAAAATTTGGAAATCTCAAGGAGTTCAATAAGCAAGTGAGTTGGTATTTTCATATTTTATAATTATCATAGGCAATAGATAGGTGAGAATTAATAACTTCCTCAAGAAAGCTATTGCTAGAGCTCGCTTTAAAATAGAAATAGAAACTCTTAACTATCGCAAGCTAAGGACAGCTATAGCTGTAATTAATAGAGAGAACGCTCATCAGTTAATATTAATAATAATAAATTTGTAACAATTTTGAAAGTATTTTTACTAGATTCATGCTGAATCAGTCTATGTAAAAAGACAATATGAAAATTTCAATTAAAACTTAAAGCCCCCCACATACACACACACACACACACACACACACATACACAAACACACCCATACACACACACGGCTATAATTAACACGCCTCTGGGCATATCAGTCGAGGGGCTCAGCTACGTGCTTGGGCCTTGGCAGTGGGGATTAAGCCAAAAGTTCAAAGATAAGCAGAAAAATTGAAAAATAATAATGCGCCAGGCCAAGTAAAAAGTTAAATAGAAAATTGTTAAAATAATTAAAATTAAAATGATAGAAAATAAACAATAATTTCTGTTCATCATAAATATTAAAGCGAGTTGCGAAAGCAAAATTCAACTCTCTCTCTCTCTCTCTCTCTCTCTCTGTCCTTCTCTTCTATTTTTGTTATGAACAAATTTTGTCTGTCTAGACAGCCAACAATTTTGATGATGCACCGACTCGTTGTTGTTGCTGTTGTTGTTGCACATTCCGCAACAGATTTTTTATTGCCAAAGTTTGAAGTGGCAGCTCGACTAAACTGTAGCTAAATGTATTTCTCTATTTTTTTATGTTTACTTTTTTTTGGGGGCTATAATAAGCGATTGAGGCACTTTAATGCACTGCAGGCTCAATTTGCTCGTCTACTGGATTATTGATTATCGCTCAGGGCAGGAGGGCGCCGGCCACGCCTCCGCCACATTTGATTTATGCGCCACTTTCGCTGGCGCCCCGCGAACTGTGGCGCGCTCTGTGCCCCAAAAACTAATTTTGACCGTAAAATCTATAAAAGCGAAGCCCAACGCACTCGAAACTGGAGCTGAACTGGAGCTGAAAAAAAAAAAAATAATATATACATATATATATAAAATAAAGTTGAAGTGTTTGACCTGAAATATTTGATTATATTCTGTGCACTTTATTTAATTTTAAGCTCGTTTATTTATTTGCCTTTTCAGTTCATGGCTGCTGGCCACAAATTGTAAAATTTGCTCGAGTTTTGTTTTGTTTTGTTTATTTTTTTAGTTTTGTTTGCGAACTGCGCCTGACGCTTTCAAAGTTTTCCATTTAGTTTGGACGAGACGCCGAACCGAAGTTGGCCATTGAAAATGGCGAGCGAAAGAGAGAGGGCTAGGGAAAGGTCGTGGGAGAGGGAGAGGGGGAGAGTGTGCTGCTGCAGTTGAACAACTGTTTATATTAATTACGCTCTGCACTTGATGGCCCTCTCAATGAGGTTAATGGAACAAAAGTGTAATAACAGGTGGACGGACAAGGACAGGAGCTGTCTCCTGGCCAGCAGTGTGGGCGTGGCATACAGAATGTACGATGTGCCGACACTTGTCCAAGCCCAAAGAGATTAATTGCGAAAGTCTTTAGCGAAATTTGCAAACATATTACACAATTAATTCACATAAATGCCGGCTAGAGTATCAAGTGCGTGAGTAGCAGCAAAAGTAGCTGCCAAAGAGTTATCGAAACATGAATTATATAGTGGAGTTAATGAGCGCAGCTGAGCTGCAGCGAGCAGTCTATAATAGATGTGGTTGAGCCAGGAGTTTCGGTTTCTTTGAATGAAAAGTTTGGCTAGAAGTCTTTGGTGAACAATCCATTAATCACGTCACAAAGTGGAGCCAATGATTTATGGCCTGGCCAATGCGACAAACGCAAACAATTAACTATTAAATATGCCGCTTACACGCCAACAAACTGCACTGCCAGCCGCTAGATGGCGCTGCAGTGGGCCAGTCTCTTTGAGCAGGCCATGTTAATTATGTTACACTCTGCGTTAATCGCTGCTCAAAAACCACCCAGCTGGACGAGCACCACCACAGCCCCACCCACACCCGCACACAGAGAGCGGGCCACCCAGCCAGCTCGACGCACAAAGTTGCGTGCTGCATGGCCATAAATTATCAACAAGCGTCTTCATTAGTTCTCAAGCGGAGCTGGCAATACTCGCAGCGAGGCGAGGCGAGGCGAGGCGAGGCGAGGCAGCGCCGTCGCGACGTCTCACCATTTAAAAAGTTAAATGCCACAAAATGTAGCTCCTTGATGGCGCTTGATGATGGCTTAGCCGTCAGGTGAGCCCCGGCTGCCATTCCTTTCGTGGCCCGCCTCCTCCCAGCAATTGCGTGTCCTTTGTCCCGGGCCACATTGAAGGCAACCCAGCAACAGTTTTCCCTGGTCGTCGACGTCGTCGTCGTCGTCGTCTTAAGTGTGCCGCATAATTTTTGATAATTCAATTAAGATAAGTTTATGCTCTCTCTTTTCGCCTGGGCATTCTCAGTGTCTGGCATTCCATTCAATTTTCAACGGTCAACCTTTTGTGCCTCTGCTCCTAGCGCGCAGATGACTTTAAATTGAGACATAAAATTTCATGTTTATTTCGCTTGCTTTGCATATTGGCCTAAGCTTTATGATGTCAATTCATTTTTGTAGACTGCGTGGCCCTAATGCCACTCTGATTGGACATGTAGCTAGGCCAAAAAATAATGAGTATTTCGATTAGCCATAGAGTATTTCATTAGCAATCGATTATTTGGCTTATTTGAAGTTATTCTCATGCGGATTTTTATAATTGCTCAGCGAAGCGTTGCGGAAAGTAATTAGCCTAATTGAATTATATGATTTCTATCGCTTGGTTGCACATCGGCCAAGGCTTTGCTTCAATTTCAATTCAAATTCCGGAACGGTGTCTAATTACATATGCCAGCAGACAAACCGCCCCTCGAATAGTTTTTCCAGCCTTTAAGCATTTTTGTTACAGATTTTTGTGGTTTCACCTCGCATATTTACCGCAAAAATCACACACGCACACACATACGGAGATTCGATCGAGTTACTCTGCAGCTGTAAGCCGGGTTAAGCCTTTCGTTGGAGTTAAGCTAATAAAGTGTTAATTAAGCGTGCCAAAGTGGGCCCCTGAATGCTTTTAACTAATGCGACGACGACGACGACGACGACGACGTTGGGCCCGCCTCTCTCGGTGGTTCTCATACAACTTTTGCTCGGGTTAGTAGGCATGTCTAAATATTTGCTGCATACTTTGTGGCTGACGCAACACCCCAACCCCCAACGCCCAACCCCCAACACCAACCCGCAACCCCCACCTTAGCCCTCAAAGCCCAACTCCAAAAACAGCACGCTCTGCTTACCTGTGCTGTGGCAGGTAAAGTTTTTGGCCTTCAGCTTCAGCTGTAGCTCCGGCTATCCAAACTTTGCTCCTCTCACACACACACACACACTGACAAACACAAACTGCCCCCTGGTGGTAATTAATGGTAGGTAAACTATTTGATTTCCTTGTAACCAACTTTTTTTTACAGCTCCTCCACACATCCACACAGCTTTTGTGACTAATAGCATGTTAGATGAGCAAATGTGTTAATGCAGACATTTGCATACATTTTTTTTTATTGGTTGGGGGTGGTTGGTTGGGGTGGTTTTCTCTTTGAGTGAGTGAGGCAAAAATAACAAATTAAAAAATAGCCCCAGGGCCACAAGGCCAAAGGATTGGATTTGGACCTTTGTAAGCCAAATTAAGAGCATAATTTCATTTGCACTGGGGCACCTCCTGCTGGCCAACAGCTGGACTGTGCTACGGCCTCAAAATAGTTCACTGAACTAGAGCAGCCCGGCACATACATACATATCTATCGTTGGGCACGTAACAACTGCAAGCTGCATTGGCATAAATTGAGCATGAAACAGGCCATGAAATGGCAAAAGAGTTTCCCTTTTGGGCCACTGCAACAATGCTGAGCTGTGCATTGTGAATGGAGAGGCATGATGGGCATAGAAATATGATATTTGTAATTGAGTTTCTATAGATATGGAGTAGACCTAAATATATATCTTGGCATTTACACATTGTTATTATTGTTTTATCTGTAGTTAAGAAATGCTGGAGTTATTTTTATAGATTAATATATATATAGACATTTGTTAAATATAATTGAAATACTTATTTATACATATGCAACAGCGACAAAGTGGGGTTTTTAGTAAGACTTTTCCAAGATTCCACTTTCATTTCTTTTGTCAACTATACCTATATTTAGCTAGATCTTCAGTCACTGCTTAGCCAAAAGTCTTTGACTCAGCCTATCGCAAATTGAAACTAAGACTTGCATTAGTAACTCGTTGAGCCAGCTCACATAATGCTTTTAGTTGCTGATTCCATATACCAATTCAACGGCTCATTAAATCGGGCCAAGCGATTAAATAGTTTTCCTTAAATGGCTTTAACAGCTTCGTCCACAATTCGTCAGTGAGCTAAGCGTGCATTTAGAGCTCTTCAAGTTTGCTTTTATAACTGTTTAGTTATTCATTTTCGCTGACTCCGATCACACAGACATCGAGTCTATATACAGTCGGTAAAATGGTGTTAATTAGTAGACAAGAGTGCGGAAACGCCTTCTCCCGCTCTCCCGCTCTCGCGCTCTCTCTTTCTCTCGCTATGTGAATGTATAGGAGAACTTCGGCAATCTCATCAGACCTGGGCGTCCCGCGTCCTTATCGCACACACATATCTAACACAAAAGTGCTTTTAAGTGCGCCCCACAACAATTTCGAGTTTAATTAACAGTAATTTGTTTGCGCTGCACTAAGTATGTACGAGTAATCCTTGCGGAGAGGCCAGGCCAAGCGCTATCTGGCCAGGACGATCATTAGAGCACTAACACACACACACACATATGAAAAGGCGCGCTAGTTTGGTTTATTTTTTATGACGAACTTAACGATGATATTTATATGTCTATAAAAAGTCGCTATAATAACGTTTAAAGCGAGGCACGAAGCCAACAGAAGCGCATGAAGTACGCCATTAAAAAATACCGAAAAGAGAGAAAAACCAAACTGCCTCCATGTACAAAGGCAACGACGATCGAATACCTTGCATAATAATAATATTGAATATTAATGTAAATTTTGAAATAGAGGTTTAGTTCAAGCTGAGTCTACAGTAAACTCTGTCAGAGATAGATAGACAGGGAGAGAGAGAGAGAGTGAGAGAAAAAGAGAAAGCAGGTGAAGCTTTGAATATGGTAAATTCATAGTTGCTTATGTTATGATATATACGATACGATATTGACTTCTTCATATCGTATAATATACTTCATGCTAGCCATAGTTAATATGCCAGCAAATTCTATATACCCAAAGTCTCTCACCTTTGTCACAGAGAGCGAGAGAGAGAGAGAGAGAGAGAGAGAGAGAGAGAGAGAGATGTTAGATGGATTATACGTTACGATATTGGCTTCTTCATAGCGCATCGATACGATATTGATTTTTTCATATCGTATCGTATATTTGATACTAGTCACAGAGAGAGAGAGAGAGAGAAATATGTTAGATTATACTTTACGATATTGGCTCCTTCGTATCGTATCGTGTATTTCATGCTGGTATTTGATATGCCAGCTAATGCTATAGTCCAAAACGTCTCTCACCTTATTCACAGATAGCCCCTTCCGTAGCACAGTTAGAGTATAGACGATAGTCAAGGCAAGAAAAACCGCCAGAGCGGCGTGTAAACAAGCTGAGTGGAAACTATAGAGTGTGAGCTGGCGAGTCAGGAAGTTTGCAGTCGACAGTCGACAGTCGGCAGTTAGACACTCGAGCACATGCACGCCACTCAACAGGACATTGACTTTTTAGGCAGTTCGCCGAGCGAGATCCCTGCAAAAGGTGCCTCTCAAAGTTTAGGTCTGCGTTTGAATAATGACAGCCTGTCGAAGCGTAGGGGCGTCGGCAGTATGAGTAGCAAAACTTTTTGACGGCTCTCGAGTTCTGCCCGTAGCTATGCAATGCCACATAATTTGCACAATTTAAATGCAACTCGGCGTGGCGCACTGACAGAGAGAGAGTGAGAGAAAGAGAGAAGTTCAAGGACATGGACAGCTGTTGGGCTCAAAAGATTTCATAATACACACACACACTCTCTCTCTCTCTCGCTCTCTCTCTTTCTCTCTCTGTTTCGCTCGCTGTCTCTGTCTCTCTGTGCGCCTCGCCTAGCATTAAATTATTTAATTTTATGACCTGCCTCAGCTGCTGCCGCACGCACATGGCAAGCAGCTTCTCTTTCAAAGAACCGGCACAAAGTCAAACTCCCCGGTGCCCGGTGCCCGGTGCTCGGTGCTCGGTGCTCGGTGCCCAGGCCTGTGGGGTGCCTTGCGCCCTCAGTTGCTTAATTTCGCTTTGAGCATATAACTCATCATCATCATCAGCCACCGCCCCCTCGTCCCGTCCCATAGGGGGACAGAGAGCGGGGGCCACTCCAATTCCAAAATAATAACCATGAAATTAAGTTCTTAAACAGATGCGTGTGCTTAAAGTGCGCCTCGCATAGCACGCCATAAATATGGAATTCTAATTATATAAATCAGTCAACTTCCTGGTATTGATAATATTAGAGAAGTGAAAGCAGTATATTAAATATATAATTGCTATTTAAAAATAATGCAAAATATTGAACAAATTATTTAATAGGGAAATGTAATTAAAAATATAAATAATTGTATTTGTATTATATTTATTAAAACACAATATTAATATTTGTGAAGAAATTTAATATTATTTTTATTTTACACATATATTTATAAGTAACTATATCTGTATAAATTTTGATTCTTGCTGTCAATATATTATTTATATTTTTGTATTATTTTTTAATTTTATTTTTATTGTTATTTTGTATTTATATTATAATTATTATTTCTATTTTTATATTATTTCTAAATTTTATTTTTATTATTGTTTTTTATTTTATTATTATATTTCACACATATACATTATTTTTGCTTATAAAAATTTACCTTCAATTACGATTTAAATTAATATTTTATAAATAAAAATATGTCTATAACACAATTCATTTCTATATAAAGGAGTCACAATATATCATAAAAAATAAAATATATACCTAAAAATAGATAAAAATAACTATCAATTCATTTATTTATTTTCATGTCTGTTACATGTAACAGATATTCATATTTATAACAAGTTTTCAGAGCGCTTTGGCCACAGTCATTTCTCTCACAGTCTCGCTCCTCTTTAACATCTACGACAATCTGTATGAAGCTATCGCATAACAATTGAACTAATGATCTGATTTGTCATTCATTTGCAACAATGCATTGCCGTGATGTATGGGTCAATAGCTGGACACGCGCTAAAATGACAAAAGCCGCTGACACATGTCGCCCAATTAAAAGATAATAATTCCAGCGCTCATAATCCTGGAAGCACAAACATGCCCTGCCATGGCTGCTTGAGCACTGGCTTCATAGAGCAACAGCGGCTATTTCTATGGCAAGTTCATTGTTGAAAATTGTTGCTTCATTGGCCATGGCCATGTCCGTGTTCCGTGTCCGTGTCCGTCTCCGTGTTCTGTGTCTGTGGCGCATTGCCAAGTGTCCAATGTTATTGTTGGGCTCCTTCGAGTACGTGACCAGAGGCATAGCTGGGATCTGTTGTGGCCGAGTGAGCAGTGAGCAGCGAGCGAGGGAAACATGTTAATTGAGTCAAAGTTTGCAGCTTCAAGTTGATGCGGAACGTGTGCTGATAGCTTAAAGTTGCCCTCGGCTTGTTAGTTTTAGCCATACGTGATTTCACGAGTCCCTTAATTGGACATGTGAGCCTTTTCACCCACAGCGCCGACCCTCAAGTTGCCTTTGCTCGAGCTACCTCCAGCTGATGTCGGGATGGCTCATTAATAAACTCATAAAAGCGTACGACACCTTGTTTCCGTTCTTCGCTCTCTTCTTCTTCTTTCGCTCTTTTTCGAGTGTTTTTTCTTCGTCTCTTTTGCTTATTACAAGCTTAATAAATATTAGCGCACGACATGTAATTACGTTGAGCTACATAAAAATTATAATAAACATTGTGTAACATTACATAATTGACAGTTTCGAGTGTTGTTGGCGCCCACAGGTGGCATCATCATGACATTGCTGGGGGAGTGCTTGAGTGAGGCGAGACAACTTTGTTGCTTCAAGTTCTCTCTCTCTGTGTGTTTATTTTTATGCATGTCTTCCTTTGAGTCCCGACGCCTTGCGCCTTGCGCCTTGCATTATCCTTTTGGCTTTGCCCTGGCAACTTGCCATGTCGCTGGCGTCATCATCCTTAACGCCTTCGCCGTCAACGTTGTCGTCGTTGTCGCTTTTAATGTCTGTTGATTTCTTTTTACTGATTTTTAATGCCCAACCGAAAGCTACCATAAGACACTGGCACGCAAACATATTTGCAGGTTGAGAAAATTAGTTAGGGAGAAAATTAGTTTTTTAAAATAAAATTAAATATATATAACAAAAAAATATAAAAATATAAATGAAAAAAAAAAAAAATCAATAAATAAATATGTACAAATTTATATTGTTTATTATAGTTTTTAAATATTAATAAAATGAAGAAACTATATCATTTTTATAACATAAAAGTAAACAAAAAGTCAATGTTAAAAAGTTATAATTTTAAAAAATAATCTTAAATTATTATATATATAATTTGACTTCCTTAAGCCATTCAATCCCTTACCTTTTTCATACGATTCGCACCACTGTGCCTGTGCTGCTGCCACTGCTACTGGCATGTCTGTAATTCCCCACTAGAAGCCGTGGCTCGTTATGGCGCGTATGCACACACGCTATATGTTTACCGTTATCTTTGGCAAGTTGTAAGTGCGCCATAATTTGTTCAAGTGTTTATGTTGGGTATCGAGCTTTTATTATATGTTCTTATTGCTCGCATTGCTCGTACAAGTTTAATTAATGCGCATAGCCCAGAGTCGTTGCTGTGGTTTAGCCCCAAACTTCGGATTGTCGAGCTATATAATAAAATCCAATCAGACGATTGCCCATGGAATGAATTCCTCTTTCGGGTATCGATTGCGACTTCCTCCGAGCCTGTGCAAATTAAATTTAAGTTATTTTTTTCTATTTCGGGCAATAGATTGAAGAAAGGTATGGAAAATCGATATGGCTGCATACCTTGGACTGTGCGAGATTAACTTGGTTAGCTTTTGGCATGTGAAGAGGAATGTGTAAGCTGAGGAGCTCAACTGGCTTCCTTTGCTGATTAGAGATACCTCTGGTTTCGGTTGAACATATTTCATAATAGTTATACCGTATTTAAATTGACTTTCTACTTCAGTAATTTCGGATTTAACTATTCTCAGAGATATTCCGGCTATGAATAGAAAATGTCAGCAACTAGCACATTAATTGTCTGCTTAGCACATTTTTAAAGTTGATCTGGCGGCTTCCTCTTCCGCTCTGGCTTTGGCTCCGGCGTGGCCTAGCAGAGTCCATGGTCTCTCGAAATTAATTATGACAAACAACAAGAATGTTTGCGCGAATGCTGGCATTGCCGTTGTTCGTTGGCTGCTGCTGCTGTCCAAAAAAAAAAAAAAAAAAAAAACAAAGCAAAACAAAACAAAAAACAAAGGGAAAAACCAAACATTTTGCGTGTAATTAGCAAAGTTTTCCGCTCAAAAGTTTTGCAGCCAAAATTTTTCGCTGTTGTCGCACCCGTTTGCAGAAATATTTTGATAGTTTTATTTTCACAATTTCGCTTTATTTTCTGCTGCTCGCCAAATAATACCAAAAATATGAGAAATAACATGGAAATATGGCCTGTAGAAAAGTCGGTTAGAACTCAGCGGGAATTCAGCTACTCCAGTGGCTGTTTCCCTGGCGATGTCATCGTTGTTGCTGCTCTTGTCTCCTGTCGCGTGTTAATATTGTTGCAGCATTGTTGTTGTCGTTGTTGCTGTTGCTATTGTTGCTGCCGTTGCTGTTGGCATCGCCCACAGCTCAGCGTTTTCTGCGGTCCAAAAGAGTTTCCGCTCTGTGGCGTTCGCAGCGTCGTGTCGCATCGCCTGGTCACGCTTTTCCTGCTACCAATTCTAACTCCACCTACTGGTCAAAGCATCTCCAGCTTCAGCTGGCACTTTGTCATCTGCAGTGTCTGCCTCTGTCGCTGTCTCCGGCTCTGGCTTTGCCTCCTGCTCCTGCTCCTGCTGCGGCTATGTCAAGTTCATTCCAACGCGTTCTGAATGCTGCTTTCAATGCGCTTTCTATTCGCGTTTCTTGTTTCTGTGAATTTAATACTTTATTCATTTTAAATATATTTTCCAATAATTTTCTGCATATTTATTCAGTTTTGGCTTGCTCTCAGTTTTCTTGTTAGCATTTGCAGCTAATTTTGTTCGTCTGACCATTTCTGTTAACACGAAAGTGAACTTAATACGCAAATGCGTTTTTCCTGCTGCACAAAATGTGGCACCAAGAGCCGCAGAGTGCAGGTATGTGGAGCAAAGTCAACAGCTGCGTTTTCTGGGCCACTCACATTTAATAAATGAGCAGGTGCTCGGACACACACGCACACACGCACACACATGCAAAGGGGGTTGTGGTCTGACCGCAAAAATTATGATATGTGCTGCAGCAGAAAGGAATTGGCAAAATGTTTCCAGAGTCAGCAGCAAAAATGAAAGTAAAAACCGAAATGAAAAACGAAATGCATACTGTAGAAGGTGTGTGTGTGTGTGTGTGTGTGTGTATGCGTTGTGTAGTACAAAGTGCAGTAAGCAAAAATGTTTGTCAGAGAGCGAAAGAGAGAGAGAGATGAGAGAGTGGCAGAGTGAAGGCAAAACACAGGTTGCATTGCCATTGGCCGTTTGCAAGGATATTTGGCTGTATTTGCAAATAAGTTTATGGACTTTGCCTGTTGCCATAAAGTGAAAACAATGGATATGTGTGTGCGTGTGCATGAATGATACGAAATATGGCAAAGAAAATGCTTGAATGAAAACACTCATCAAGCCGTAAGGCAAGCCTCGAGGTTAATATAATAAATAGCTCGTTAAATACAATATATAAATATCTACAGAAAATATATACAAAATATAAAATATATATGCTTTAACTTTTAGTTATTTAAATAATACTTTTATATAAGCAAATAATTACAGTTTTAATTGATCTACTCGCATGTAATCGAGTGAATAATTTAACATTAAATAGCACTGACAATACTTGGTATTTCATTGGCTTAATTATTAATGATGGCAATGGAAATGTTTGCGCATTGCTGAGCAGCAGCTCAACTAAATCTGTCGCGAAATAGGAATATTATTTATTTAAGCCCGGCGACAGGATCTAATAAGCATTGCTCTAATCCTTAAGGCATTCATTTGAGTTGTGAGCTTTGGCTTTAGTCCGACGCAATTTTCGTGTGTCTGCGTGCATTAAATTCCTTAATGCAAACGACAAAATGCAAACACGAGTAGAGAGAGAGAGAGAGAGAAAGGGGCAGGGAGAGAGGGGGAGAGAGAGTGAGTGGGCTACTGGAAAGCTCAGCTGTAAAATTATGCTTGTAAGCTTTCGAAATTACCATAAAATGCGTTGACCTTTCGAACTGGCTAAGCAAGACGAAGTTAACGGGCGAGTCAGCTGCCAGGAAGCACAAAGACAGGCAGCGAGAGGGTGACAGAGAGAGAAATAGAGCGGGGGGGGGGGGGGGGAGCAGGGCTGAAGGGGACTACGTGCTTGGCTAAGTTTTGTCTGCAGCTTTGTTTTGATTTGCTTGCAGCTGCTGCCGCTGCAGCAGTTTGTGTTGTTGCACTGTTGTGTTGCATCCGCTCATTCGCCCTAATCCTAACTTGTTACTCAGCTGTCCCAGTGTGCGTGAGTGGGTGTGCGTATGCGTATGTATCTGTGTCTGAGTGCAGATGCATTGTAGTTGGCCAAGTCTTTGCCCTGTAATGAATATAATGGGTCAACGCAGCAGCCGAGGAGCCGAGGAGCCGAGGAGCCGAGGAGCTGGAGCTGGCCATGCATTTATTCAAATGCCAAAGGCAAACACACCTACACACACACACACCGTTGCAAGTAGTTTGACTTTAGAGTATGGCCATAAGCAGCAGGTAGTCCTGGCTGCTTTGTCTATAATTTGGCACTGCAGCCTTCAAGGCGCCGGCAGCAGCAGCAGCAGCAGCTTTCACTTCTCAGCGCTGTTGTTTGCTCATTTAACATAACTGTTAATTTGCATGCCAGTGAGTGTGTGTGCGTCTGCATGTGTGTAACAACAAAAGAGAAACTTTTACAGCTTTGCTCATTATTTTTGGACGGCTATAAATTTAAATTTATGATCATGACGACGATATTTTGTATGCCCGGCCATAAACTCAAAAATGTTTACAGTTTTCAGTCGCATAACTTTATGGCTTGCCACTAGAAAGCCCTCCGGAAAACCCCTCTCTCTCTCTCTCCCTCTGAGCCTCTCTCATGTGTAGATGACCCAAATTTCTCGCATATGGTTATTGTTATTTATATAAACAAATAAATGTGAAAACTTAAACTGAAAAACAGGCATATAAAACTATGCAATGGATATTTGCTTTCACAAATCAGCGAGAGAGAGAGAAAGAGAGAGAGAGAGAGAGAAGGGAGAGACGGATGGTATTGTGCAATTCTCTGCAACATATAAAAGTTTCTATTTCTCGTTTTTTTATTTGCTTTGCTTCTGTAGATGCAGTTGCATTTTGCCATCAAATTTATTCTGTTTGCCTGCAGATTTTGTGGCGCAATTTTCATTGAAATATTTGCGGCTGAGGCATTTGTGTGGGCTTTGTTTATCTCTTTGAGAGCAGCGCCGCCCGGTGTGGCAAGTCCTGCCACAACAACAACAACAATAACTATTTTTCATCTGTTTAGGTTCTTGCATAACTTTTAATTAAACTTTTATCGGTAATGCAAAGTGCAAGAGGAACTTAAATATCAAGAAATTATAATGGAATATGAGCAGCGATGGGCGAGAGAGATTGAGAGAGCAACCAAACAAGTGTGGGAAATAGAGAGAGATATGCTAGATAGGAGAGAGAATGTGGATTTGTGAGAGTGACAGCGGGGAACAAATGGAGAAATGCAGTGCGTGGGAGAAACGGAAAATATGTGCAGGAGGTAGTGCTTCTGCATGAAAGAGAGAGGGAAAAATCCAGAGATAACAGTAGTATGTTTGTGTGAAAGAGACAGAAGGGAGAATGCGAGAATAGCACAGATAGAGAGGGAGAGAGAGAGAGAGAGAGAGAGAGAGAGAGAGAGAGAGAGAGAGAGAGAGAGGTGAAGTGAGAGCGAGGCAAAGACACAGAGAGTGTGAGGAAGGAAGAGGACATATATATATATATATATATATATATATATATATATATATATATATATATATATATATATATATATATATATATATATATGTATAGTTATATATATAACTAATAGATGAGCTTCTGCAATATATATATATATCTTAGCTTGACTTCGTTCGCACTAGGCGATTTTAAATGTCAATATACAAAATAAGAGTTTCAAGTCTTAGATCATGTTCTAATTAATTGTATTTAAATACATATATCAGCCCAAATGCTTCCTTCCTTCAAATAGGCGCACTCCTCGCTGTCTGCTAAGTGCAGCTCATTGAACTGCCCCAGTGCTAGTTAGCTCCTGCCCCGGCGGTTCGTGCTGTGCCACGCCTTTCGTGCTGGCCAGAGGCCCCTTTTGAAGTGGCACACTGAGACACGCGGCGACGACCTACAAAAAATATTTATGGTTCCCATAGCCACAAATATTTGCCACACTCGCACACTCCACTGACTGTGTGTGTGTGTGTGTGGTTGTGTCTGTGCTGTGCCTCCATGCGAGCCATTATTTATACGCTGCTAATCTTCCACCATGTGACTACTGTGGTGGCTGCTTGCCTTTTTGGCTGCTGGCTGCTACTACCTCCTGCTCCCTTTCGCTCTCTTCCCCTCTCTTCCCCTCTCTCTCTCTCTCTCGCTGTACTTCCCTTCAGGCACTTTCACACTCGCTGCGCGCCTTGCTCTATGCAACACTTTATTGTTTATTGCGGTTGGCTAACAGTTAGGTCCCTGGCTGCCTGTTTGTCTCTCTGTCTCCCCGTCCGTCCGTCCGTCCGTCCGTCTGTCTGTCTGGCTGGCTGCTTGGCTGGCTGCTACCCCGTCGTAGCATTGTTGTTGCCTCAGCTGCAGTTTGCTGCATTGCGCCGGCTACAGCAGAATGACCGCAAAATGCTAAGCGTCTTTTCAGTTACAGTTTAAGTTTGCCGCATTTCAGCCAAAGTGCATTCAGTTTCAGGTCTGCCCCTCCCCCCACCCTAGCCGCTGCCCCTGCCCAAGCTACTGTGTCAATTATGGCAATTGCTTTGTACACTTGGCCACAAAATGTTGCCATTTGTGTACCTCTGCGTAAGAGAGAGTGAGAGAGAGGGAGAAGGCGGGAGAGAGGAGCGCGCGGTGGGCTTTGTTTGTTTATATTGAAGTGCAACTTCTAGTTGGTGCCCCAAAAAGTGGGCGTGGCTTTATACAATTTATGTGCAGCCAACAATTCGAGCTGGCAAATCGTTGATAATTTGTTGTTTTGCATTGTCAAGCCACATTAGAAATAGTAAGCAAATTGAAATTAAAATACAAATGGCCAAAGAGATTTATCGCAGAGGTAAGAAAAGTATTTACATGCCTTTTAAGTGGTTTATTGCTATATAGAACAATATAATATTTAAATTAATATTAATAGAGATTCTAGAGCAGCTATAAGTTTAAGCTATAATTGCAATTTAATTTGATTTCGTTTGTCCTATCGAAATGCTTGCAATAGCAAATATATCTCAAGTCTCAAACTAAGATTCTATAAGAGCTTCAAATATATTTAGTTATAAATATAAATTTGAAATAATTACATGTTTCTATATAATATTAATTCTACCTCAAACTAAAATTCTACATATTTCATTTCAATATATTTTCGATTTCAAATTTGAATGCTATGCTCGTATAACATTTTCGCATGTTGCATCAAAATTTGTAATATTTCAGCAGCAAAAATTATTACAGCTTCCTCTCTCGACACCTTGTAGTAAACATTCGCCATTGCTCTTATTTGTAAATCTCGTCACACTTGAGGCCCACTTTTCAAATATAATTTGCCATCATCCGCCAACACTCGACGCCATTTAGAGACCCGTCGCTGCTCGCGTCTTCCGCCCACGCTCAGCGCATAAAAAATGGTCTACAAATTTCAGCACCTGCTGACTGGCTGCCAAATAAAAAAGGAGAAAAGGTTCTAAATTGTTGTTGTAATGGGCAAAGCGAAAATTGAAATACATATATAAGCAAATATATATATATATATATATATATATATATATATATATATATATATATATATATATATATATATATATATACATTTGTATATATATTCAATTGTTACAAATTGCGGTAGGAAATGTTGTGAAAACGTATTTTAGAGTGCAGAAAAAACAGCGCTGATTTGTTGGCATGAAACGCATTTGCAGGTGAGACACACATACATATACACACAGACAGATATATGAATATGAATGCCAAAAGGTCAACAAACAATTCAAGCAAAGAGGAAAGCCATAGCAGTCGAGGATAAGGAAAGGCAAGCAAAGGCCACACAGCAAGTGAAACACAGGTTGACAAACAGTAAAAGGCTGCGCCTGGCTGGCAACTGATGACAGACAGACAAACAGACGTCGAGTCGGACAGAATTGGTTGAAGTGCTGCCAGCAGCAGGAGCAGCAGGAGCGGGAGCTACAGCTGGACTCCGGCCCAAGCGAGCGCCCTTTCGCTGCCTGTGCACTGCACTTGACTGAAATGAATTGCTCTCGCCCCCTGCTGCCGCGGCTACTCCTGCTGTTCGTCTCTGGCGCAGGCCTGTTAACGATTACGTGATGAATTTGCATTGCAATAACAGAGCACACCTAGCAGCTCCATCGCCTACTCCTGCTGCTGCTGCTCTTCTTCTCAGCAACAATATGCCAGACTTTCGACTTGCATCAATTGGAGCAGGAGCGAGGGTAGCGAACGTCAACGTCAGCGAAGCTGTTGCTGCTGCTGCTTCTGTTGTTGCTTCTGCTGCTGCTGCTGCTGCTGCTGCTGCTGCTGCTGCTGCGTGCAAAGTAATTTAACGCCAATTTTATGGCCAACGTCTAGGAGAGCGCGCCAAGTGCAAGGACTTCAATTGTTGGAATATTGTTTCTTAATGATACCCTGTAGTTTGATAAGAGCAGATGTGATATAGATGAGTATGAGATGAGAAGTTGAATTCAATTTAAATATATATTTATAATCAGAATAAAAAAATAAAAATGAAAATGATTGTGTTAATATTTACAAAAAATCCATTAAATAATTTTAATTAATTTTGTTAATAATCGAAGATGAAAAATAATTATATTATATTTATATTCATAGCAATTTTGCTCAGTCGAAAAGTATTTTCAATCCACCCTTTACAGGGTATCTATTAGCATTCAATTTATTCACAAATATTTGCAGCTTTTGCCATTTGATTTATTTTTGCCTGGGCTGGGGGGCTGAGGGGCTGAGGGGCTGTGGCAGACTGTGCGGCGCAAGTGTTGGCAGGCAGCGTCGGCGTGAAAAATGATTTTATAATACAAATCAACGAGTCGAAACGAGCGGGCGAGGGAAATGCTACTGGAATAGTTCTTGGCCATCAGCGCGCATGTTGGCAATCAAACTGCCAGCAATTACAGCTGGCAAATTGCAATAAGGAAAGCGCTGAACAGAAATAAAACGTAACGTAAGAGGCGAGTGCGTGCCAAGGAAAAGGCAAAGGCACAGGCTGAGGAAAACGCCTTGCAGGCCTCTTTGCCTATCTAAAGGGGTAAACAGCCTGTTGTTGGGCGTATCGTAAAAAATTCTAATTGCAAGGTGTTAAAGTGAGACGAGGTTGAGTCTCGTACAACAGCAACAGCAACAGCAACAGCTACATGTATTATAACATGTAATGAAGTGCGAGCTGTTCCCTTTTATGCGAGCAATGAAAATGTTAACTAGCAAATTGCAACTTGCAGCCATAAACAGAACAAGCTGTTTAAGGCCCCATTTTGTACCTGGCAAGTTCATAAAAATGGGGCATGCAATCTAAGGAGTTCATTTTTTGGTAGATGAACTCAGGTAATACTAAACCGATTACTAAGCTGTGCATGCTGTATAGAGATTTGAAGTTCTAAAGAGCTGAGTGAAAAAAAGAGTGAAAACGCGCCTTGGAAATGAGGGCTCTTTAGCACATATGAGAATTGCAAAGAGAGGCAAAGAGGGGTAACTCTATACATGCTGCATTTCTGTTATATATAACTCATACACTCAAATTAGAATTTCTACAGCTCTCCAGAGTTCGATTTTGTGTCAGACTCATTAAGCGTTCAATTAGATTTTGATTAATGTTGATTGAATTCGCACAGCGTTTGGCTATTAAGGTGCGTCTTAAATCTTGTATTATCTCTCGATGCTAAGTGGATAAAGTGAAAGACATTGCTGCATTGATGTGCAAGCCCTTTAACCAAATCGCCCACTAAACGTAGCTCAGCTTAAAATCCGCACTCAACAGCGCAAAAAAGCAGGAAGTGCTTCATTATTTGTGCCAGACAATCTCTGTGAGACTGTATGTGTGTGTGAGGGAAAATCAAATAAAATCTCGTTGAACAGTCAAAAGAAATCAGCGTTCAATTAATGCTAATCATGTCAACGAAGTTGTTCAGCTGCCAGTGTGGAGCTGAATCGAGGGAATCGCCTCTTAAATCAAGTAAATAACAAACTAAAAGCGGCCAAAACAATTAGTTGATGAAACGGGCAACAGAAGACGATGCCGAAAGCAAAACAAAACATGAACCAAATCCATTTAGTGAGCGACAGAGACACAACACAGAGCTGCACAGACAGACAGCGGGCGGGGAAATGGAAATGGAAATGGAAATGAAGTGGGCAGAGATCGAGCAAAGCGGTCCCTGATTGCACTGGCTATAAAACAATGGGCAATGCAATGTAGCACAGTGTACACTGTGCATTTCAACGCTAATTCAATTATCGCTTATTGACATCAATTTGCAACAGCGGCGACAGGGCGACAGGGCGACAGACAGCATTGAGCTCTGGCTCTAAAAATATCCGCCATAAAGATGGGAGCCCAACTCGAACCCGAACCCGAGAACGAACCCAATCCAATCCAAGCTCGCTTGAGCTGAAGTGCAATTGACACTTTTTGTGATTTAGTAGAGAACATTTTAGATTACCCAACAAGAACAACGAACCAGCTACCCTCGCATTGACAATTGCTAATGCGCAATGCGAAATGCGAAATGCGAAATGGAAAACAGTTGGCAGCAGGTGCAGCGCTTCCGTTTTGTGTACTCGTATCGCATCCAGGTACTCTGGGGGCGAATCGCACCCCAAAGTTGTCGTAAATAATGCACAAGTGCTCGAGAAAAGTCGCCGAGTGGCTCCTGTAGTTGAACTAGATTCAAGGGTTGTCCATTTGGTCAGGGGATTGACAAGTGCTTAGCTTTAATTACATTAGCTTTGATTTATTCGCCCCTGCCACACACACGCAGCCAGCTGCGACTGTGAACTGAAAGTGCTTAGATCGATAAATCAAATCACAATTTTCAAGACATGCTGTAAAAGCAAAAGCACTTTGGCGGCAAAACCAATCAGAGCTGAGATCCATAAACTAGTGGAAGCTTAGCTTGAATCGTATTATGGTTAGCTTTGGAAGTCTTTCAATCTGGATATTGATTAGGATTAGCAAAAGCAATCATTTCATATTTAAAATTTTAAGCTTCATAATAACATAAATATTTTCAGACATCTATCTAATACCAGATTCACAAGCTGCATAGTTTCACAGCTCTAATTCAATCAAGTCAATCAGTATTATTATATTAATTTATTGCCTTCTGTTAACCAATACTTAAATTCAATTTTGTATTGCATTAAATGTTTCATATTTGAAGATAAATAATCAAAGTCTACTACGGGCTGTATTGTGAATCAATCAATAAATCATTTGAATAAAATATATAAACTACGGCAAGTCAAGCTCAGATGATAGAAATCCAAACCATTTACAACTTGTTTATATATGTCAATCATTAATACATATATGGAATCTTACTATATTATTAAGTTTGTCCTAGTCAAGTCAAGCTCAGCTCCCACTTGCAGTTCCACTCGCAGTCCCAGTGGCCTGATTAGCGTGGCAAACGAATTGGCAACTGTTGAGTAAGTAATCACGCATCACGCCCAATCAAAATGTATGCAAGCATATGAATTTGCCGAGTCTCATAGTCTCAATTCAATTTTCGTGAGCAGCTGACAAGCTGCACTCGGCACATGGCTTGCAGCCCACACTGTGGCGCAGCTCAGCTCAGCTGCTAAGTTCACAGGCAGCAGAAGGTCGTCGAGCCGTCGAGTTGGCTGAGCTAACCAACCGGCTCGTCAATCAGTCCGGCCACCCGGCCGTCCGTTCGTCAGTCAGTCAGTCAGTTGCTCAGGTAGTCATTCATTCATTCACTCGGCTGTTGGCACCGAGGTCCTTCGCGTGTAACGCCGCACTCATCCATCGAGTGCCAAGTCAGCGAGGCTCGTGAATGGGTAACGAGTCATTTTGGCATGCCTTCACCTTGACGGCTCTGGGCCAACACAAACAAAGCTGACGTGCAACAGCGCTGCGCCCTGGCAAAGGGGCAAAGGGGCAAGGGGACCACGGGACTGGCTAACCGCTGCCTGTGTAACGCGAGGAGGAGCAACAGAAACGAATCCTGATTGCGATACATGTGCGCGGTTTTTCAAACTGACAGATTTTTATATGTCTTTCGGTTGGCGTTGCAATTTTTTCGTTGCCATCCTTTGGCGCAACTGTCGGAGCTTCTGTGGTGCTCAGTTACACAGAGCAGTGGGAAATGGCCGGAGTACACGGTGCAAAAAAATCTGCAGCTCGATTTGATTGAAGTCATCTGTTGAGTCGAGTTGAGTCTGAGGCCAGCAGCTGATTATAGATATGGATTGAGCTATTAAACATAAATGCAATTTGTGGCTGGGAATTGAGCTGTATGCCTAGATGGGAAGCAAGTTGAAGCTGGCATCAATCAAATGCTGTATTTATTATGCAATGGGTGTGAAGCGATCAATCATTGGAAAATCAATTCCATTTGAGTCAATAGAAAATTTAAGCTATATAAAAACTTGTAGAGTAATCGAAAGGATGATTTATCAATCATCTATCGCCATCAATCATTTTACATATAAAAAATTCCAGCTCATCAATCAAAATTGACCAATAACCAAATATATATATAATTTATAATTGTTAAGTTAATTTATATTTTCATTAAATTTGATTTAAATAAATACAACAACTGTAACATTCAATCTTCAATCATTATCAATCATATGCCAACTATATATCGGACACTCGACATTTCTCATGATATACTAAGCTGTGATGCAAATTCCAGTCCAGCAATATCATATTCATCAATCACAATCAATCAAGCGCTTTTTCTGCAAGTGCAGTTGCTGCTGCTGCTATTTTCAACTCTGCTCAAAGTCTCGCCCTGCCTTTTTCGGGTGATTTTGTGGGTTACGCCTCGCTTGGTTACGTTACGGCAATTGCAGCGTTTTATACCCCTCCGCAGACCGGCAGAGCGACTGAGCGTCGTTCCTTTGGCTTGTTTGTTTGCTTGTTGCTACAAAATTTGAATGCAAATATGCTTTGAGTGTGTTAGTGTTTCACTCTCTCACGCTCTCTGTCTCTGTCTCTGTCTCTGTCTGTCTCTCTTTCACTCTTCATGTGCGTTGGGCAATGCGTTTATCCTTTGGCAGCAGACACAAAACGTTTGGAGCTCAGTGGAATTTGTGTCGATTTTACTTTGTTTATGTCTGGGGCGAGGAGTATAAATGAAATTCATTTATTTGACTTTTTACGAACTTGTTTTACTCGTTCGTTACCCACCTCCAGCAGGAGGAGGAGAAGAAGCTTTCCTTAGAGACGAATTAACGTCATTCGAGCGGCAAATAAGAAAATTTCACTGCCATTGCAATGGATCCACAGTCAGAGTCACAGCAACAGTCAAAGCCACAGCCGCAGCCTCAGCCTGAGTCAGAGTCACAGTCAGAGCCACGCCCACTTGACCCCATTACAAATGCATCAAATGTCAAATGCAGGCAGGAGCCACTTAAAGACCTTCAGCTTTATCGAAGCTCAACTTCCTTCTGCCTGGATTAATTACGTATATAGCTCAGCCGAGTTGAGCATCCATTGAGATCAGCTCAAGGAACAGGAAGTCATTAAATTGCTGATTGGCAAATAAGTCATAAAGTTGAGCAGACAGAGAAATTTAAATGCGAAAATAATGAACAAGGAGAGGACGAAGACGGAATACCCTTAATGTGGAATTAACAGAAGAGATACCAAATCAAATTTAAATATTTGTATTAAAGGAGAGCTTCCTTATCATACGAATTTTCGTTCACTTCATACTAATGATATATCTTTTAAGTTTGCATTTCATATTCATCTTGCATATTGTAACAGCCTCTTAAAAGCGAGCCGAAAGTCCCTGGAGATCTGATCCCAGAGCGACCCTGACAGAGTGTTCATGTCAACTGTGGCTCAATGACAATTCGGTCGCTTGACTGGCAGCTCCACATGTCACTGAGTAATGTCAGTTATGTAAGCGATATGTAGCTGATTTATCAGCTGCCCACACTCACACACACACACGCAGAGAGGCGACATACAAAAAATTACGCATTCGCCGCGTAGTTCGATTGAAATATGAGACAAAAATTTAAATTGAATTTGTTGAAAAAAAGAGGAGAACAAAATTATCAGCAGCATCCAATTCCCAACATTTCGAGTAACTGAGGAAGTTTGTTCGCTTGCCCCTCTTCTGCTTCCTCTGCTTCTTCTTCTGTTTGTTATTTTTAATCAGATGCAAATGAGCGCAAGTTGAAGTGCCCTCTCTCTCTTTCTCTCTCCCTCTCTCTTTTAATGATTGTTATTTTTGTTTGGGTTCCCAAAAAGTTGCGCTAAAAATTATTGAAAATTGAAAATTGAGTTTCGTGTAATGCGTTTTGTTGTTCGTACTTTGACATAGATAAAAGATGTGTCGCAGCTAATGCAAATGAGCAGGGCAGTCAGTCAGTCAGTCAGGTGAGCGTGAGAATGTACAGGTATTGGAATATTTGATCAAAGCTGCTAAATAAATTTGGAAGTATTGATTGGCTGCAGACTGAGTGAGTTCAGTGCGGGTTGAGCCGAAGCTTAATAAGAGGGCTATAATTGCAAAGAGTTTTCTTGAGCTCTGACCCTGGCATTTTCAAGCCCGTCCACTCTTTATATTCATATATATATTTCTGCTGCAGCTCTTTCTATTGACATATTTCCGGCCAATTAACTGCGACGTAATCGACTCAGCTGGCTGTTAGATTCCGTAAGCCGCATTCAGACTGCACTGGCAATTCGCTGTTAATTAGCTGACTCCGATTTCAGCCCCATTTTTAGTTGGCCCAAAGCTGGCTTTGAGCCGCAGCTGGTCGGGTGCGATGGCCGAGTGCAGCACGCCAAAGCAGATTCTCGGCTATTGCCATTGTCAATTAATTTGACAGTTTAATGCAAATAAACCTTTCGCTACGAATGGGGGCGCCGAAGGCAGCAGCAGGAGCAGCAGCAGCAGCAGCAGCAGACGGCCAAATGAACTCATGGACTCAGCGCCAATTTCAACGCGTCGCGACGTGAGTGCGCATTAATTGGGCTAATTAAATGGGCCGAGCTGTTGGCCAACTGAACTGAGCTGAGCTGAGCTGAGCTGAGCTGAGCTGCGCTGCGCTGGGCTGAGTTGAACTGAACTGGGCTGGACTGGGTGGCTGCTGCTGGTGACTTGTTGGCTTTAAGTTTAAAGTGGCCCGCAGCAGCTGCCGCCTCTGCTCAATTAAGAGCTTGGAACTTTTGGGCGCTGACAAAGTGAAAGTCCTGAGCTAAAGTCAACACGAAAATGCCATCAGCTCGACATTGAAATATCTCAAGGCAGCTAGCTGTGCTATACCCTGTACTCAAATCGTGCAGCGTCTTATGAAAATTTGAGGAAAGAACTATTTGAATATGAATTGAATTAATTGAAATTATAAATTTAAAATTGTATAATAATTTAAAATATACGTGGGAATATAAACATTTTCGAAGAGCAATTTGTTTATATATCATAAATTGACATTTAATAATATATATAAATATATTATTCAATTTTTTGTATATATATATATATATATATATATATATATATATATATATATATATATATATATATATATATATATAATATTACATTTTTATATTATTGACTTTCAGTCTGCTTAACACATATTGCAAATATTTTACACATAATATATATATATAATTTAAAGACAAATTTCTTTAATAATATTGTATTTATTTCATAAAATTATATGTTAATATAGGGTATTTAACAGTACAACAAACTGCTCTATGACAATTGCGCTACTTTTCAATAGAATTTACAGTAAAAATCCCTTAATTCATTGCAATGAATTGTCTTAGAGGGTATTTCATATTCCATCACTCGCTCTATGGCAATGCCCTACTTGTTTGCATTGTCCACATTGCAAGAGATGAAAAATGTATATAGATATTAATGCGCAGCGTAAAGGAGCTGCATTTCGGACATGGCCTTTAAGAAATTGCAGGCCTGGCCTGGCCCTTGGCCTGGACAGCGATTTATTGAAACAGCTCTCGGTCTGCTCCCTCTCGCTCTCCTTCTCACTCCTCTCATCCTTCCACTTGCCTCATCGTCTTATTATTCTTTCAAGTGAAATTAATTTTTGCTGCAGCTGCTGCTGCTTTTGTGACCAAAAATTCTGTGTGCTGGGCTGAGTTTATTGAATTGAAAATGCATTTGCCACACAAATGGAGCAAGCAATTGAATTGAAATGTATAGAAAATGGAGTCAGGTGGAGCTGCACTCAATGTGACAGCCAACAGCTGTTCGGCTCAACGGAACTTAAAGCCCGCTTATCAATGAAAGACTTATTCGTTCTATATATGAATATACATTAATTTAATTTATATATTTATTATTACATTTGCAATCTGGGCTTTGTCTGTCTGCTTTTGAGGTCTAATTAAATTCCTTCACTCATTTAATTTGATCAATTAATTTTAATGACATTTCGTTGCATTCAGCTCCAACTGTGTGTTTTCCAATTAATTTTTTAAATAAACTCATTCGAATTGAGAAGCAACTTTTATTATTTATTATTATTTCTTTATTTAAGTTTTCATTTGAAGCGCTGCCCTTTCAAATGCGACGGCACAGGTAATGTGGCGCAGACAGGACATGCGTCCAGGCAGGACATGCAGTGTGTGGCTCGCTCTGGCCATATCATTTGAGTGCTTTTCAATTATATGTCGCACTAATTACACGCTTTAAGCCGCCGCCGGGCTGAGGTTGTAATTAAATTCAAACGCCAGCCAGAGGATATCAAGGACGCTCAACATGGCCAGGACAACATTGTAAATTTTCTATTAAGCGAAAATTCCCTAAGCTGATTTTGATGTCTGGCTGTCAGTCAAGCGTTGAGCAGAGAGCAACAACAACAACAACAACAACATCAACAACAGCAACGACGACAGCGGCAACAACAACAAGAAAGAAAGAAGGCACAAAAAATACAAAAAGAAACCGCAGGCATGGCAACCAAAAATAATACAGCTAGACCGTAGAACGGGGGATAAATGAGTTGTAGGCGGAGTGGGTCGGGGGGGGGCGGCTGGCGGATGGGGGCGCGGTGGTTTACTCATAAGACACGCATAAAATTTGTATAATGCTTTACAGAGAAATCCAATGCGATGAGGTCTACGAGCAATTTTTTCGGGCGAAGCTTTTAATGCGCGCAAAAAGGATTAAGAGACAGACTCAGTGAGACAGAGCGGGAGGGGGAGACAGTGGGAGAGTGGGAGAGTGGGTGGGTGAGAGAGTGGAAGAGTGAAAGAGAGTGTGAGGCAATGTGTTTCCGGGCGGACTTTAACACATGTAGAGCTCTTGTATGCAAATGGAGCGCCACAGACGTAGGCGTTGCGCGAAGCATACGATTTACATACATTTAAATTTGCATGCCAGGACATGCCGAGCAGGGTAGCAGCCTGGGCGAGGTGTGCAGGGAGGGAGGCTAGAAACAGTGAGAGGGGGAGAGAGCTGGGGTATGGGGGTGCGGGTGTGTGGGTAGCACGTATTCCAATTTACGCGCGCGTTCGACAGCCGACAAACATCATTAAGCGGTAAACAGTCGACGCCCAGCAGCAGGAGCCGCAGCAGCAGCAACAGCAACAGCAACAGCACGACCTTCTGCCAGCAAGCAGAAAAAACATTCAGTTTGTTCTGCCAACGGGATATTTCTCGATTTGTTGGCCAAAGCAAAAAGTAAAAAGAAAATATCACAGAAATCGCGCACAAATTGATTTGCGTACGGCTGCAGATTGAAAGGTGCGAGGGCAGGGCGTAAATTGTGGGCGTGGGCGCGTTAGGCGCTGCTCGAACAACTGCAATTGACAGGCAGCGTAACGCACGTACTCATTCAGATTCGCTCTGAGTTTCGCTTAAACAAGCAAACACACTTGACTGCCTTTTGCCCTGCCTGCCTGCTGCCTGCTGCCTGCTACCTCCTGCTCGCCTCTGTTTTACTCCCTTTTCAGCTACTCGCGCTGCGATATGTGGCTTAAGTGGCTGCCACTTGCCATTTCATTTCTTTTTGCAAATTGATGTGATGTGCACATGATATGACAGCACAGCGAGTGTGTGTGAGAGAGAGAAGGAGAGAGAGAGAGAGGGAGAGAAAGAGAGAGCGTTGAGTGCAGGCCCTGCTAAATATGCCATGTTTTTTTTTCTCTGTGTTCTGATGCGATTGTAATTGCGTGTGTATGTGGGTGTATGTGTGAGGCAGAGACGACTCCTGTTGCGATAGCTACTAATTAGATTTTATGTAAATGACAACAATGCTTATTTAAATTAGATAGAATGGATGGGTATACTTTCTTAAGGGCTCGTCTTACTGCTAAAAATAGGTGAGCTTACCACTAAAACATGTCGAGCTTGTTTCACATAAGTTAAATATAATTTCAGCAAAGCAGAATAAGGTGATATACTGTATCGTTATTATTCTCCACCCTCTCATACCTCCTTCTCCTTCGTTGTCTCAGCTGAAGAACCCTTTTGTGTACCCACAACACCTTCTTATAACTCAACTGCCCGTCAATACGTATATAATTAGCCTATTAGTTGGCCTAAAACAAAAGCCGGCTCATTATAACGCTCTGCGCTGACCGTTGCTGCCACGCCCATCAAAATGGGGCGAACGTGCCAAAATTTGTACTTCCCCCGACAACAGCTTGAACTTTTACCTTTCTTTGTGTATTTCTCCCTCGACTGACGTCTTCCAACTTTTAAAACAATACAATAACATTTGCATCATGTTTTCGTTTTCGTTTTCGTTTTCGTTTTCTTAAGCGCCCCCAAAAGGAACACCTGACCTCCACCTACCCCTCATACCCCTCTCTCCTTCTGGCCTCCTGCCTCCTGCTATCCGCTCTCCGCATTCCGACAGTTCGGTTTTCTTTTGTCTGTATTTTTAGCGGCCGGCGGGCATTTGGATCCCTTTTCAGCAAAAACTTTCCTTTCGCTTGTCAACGGAAGGTACACGAGGCAAAAGGGAAACCCCAGCTCGAACCCACGAACGAATGGGCCGCGTCCCGGCACGTCGTCTGCGTCCGGAATTCTTGCGACTACATCAAACAGGAGTCGACGTTGACGATGCCGAGGACATGTTGTCAACCATTCAAGCAACCAATTTGGCTTAGCCTGCAGCACTTTCGCTCTCTCTCCCTCTCTCTGCCTTGCCCTCTCTCATTCCCTGGCTGTCAAGCTATTCCCGTTACATCCATTGTCCAGCTCGTAGACTGACGTCGTCTGCAATTACGTTTATTATATATTAAGCTTTAAATTAATGTGCATGTTTCCTATGCTCCACTTCAAATTTCAAATAAGAATCATACGCTTCAACAAAATCTCGACAGGAATACATTACAGGCTTTAAGATAGGTTCGTATTGCCAACTACTTGAATACCCTGTAGACTTAGGGTTTTGATTCTGATCTATGAATACAAAGACCGATTTTGCTAACTTTAAGCTGCGGATTCAAAAGAAAATTATGTCAATAGCTCCCTTCTTCTCTTCATATCTACCTCTCTCTCTCTTTCTCTCTCTCTCTCTCTCTCGCTCTGTCTGTCTGCATATTTATTTTTCCCTCTCGCTCTTTATTTATCTGTACCTCAGTTTCTTTTTTTATATCTTTTTCTCTGACTGTCTTCTTTCCTTGTCGTATCTCTCTCGCTATCTCTATCTCTCCAGTTTTCATTGTGAATCTCTCTCTCTCTCTCTCCTACGACATTTCCTTCTCTAACTCTACTAATTATTATTCTTACCAGCAATACGCTCTATTTCCTCGCACTAAATACTAATACAGAGGGTATTTCACGGTCACCCAACAAATTTTCATAATATTATTGAATGTTTTCTTTTGTTTCGGCATTTTGTTTTGTGTGTGTGAGCGTTTTTTTTTTATTTCTTTGTTCGTTACCTTTTGAGTTGCTTTTGTTTTGTGGAAAGTTTATAACGTTTTTGCACTACATAAAACTTTATTTGCCGTACAGTGAGGCAACAACAACACGGACCAACAACAGCAACAACAACAAGTTTTGATTAACTTTCGTGCTCGTCGCAGCAGCTTTTGCTCATTTCCTGGCTCATCCACAGACGCTCGACTCCCATGCCCGAGCATCCACACAAATATCCCTCGAGTTATGATGCTTAATTATATCAGACTCAGCCGTTGGCCCCCACATTGAGCTTATCTCCCTCTACACTTCATACTCCATCTACTTCCTTATGGCGCACGTGCTTTTTAAGTTCACAGACGCGCGCATTTTGATTTATGTTCGTAGGAAAACCTTCAGTCCCCGCCCCCCTTGCCCTTGCCGTGCCCCGCCCAGTAACATAAGTATGCCCGGTTCGTGGGTGCATTTAATGAGCTCTGTCCTGCGTGAAGTTTTATTTCTTTCACGAATTTTTAATGTATTCAACTGAAAACTAGCCTGCGGCTTGAATTTGGTCAGGACTCGCGTTGCCAGAGAGTCCGCACTCAAAGGCACACGAGATCCACAAAATAAAATGAAATAAAATAAAAGCAATGAAGCCCATTGGCATCGGCTTTGAGGGCATTAAAGTTGCCTATAGAGAGAGATGTATTCACAAATAGTAACAGGTACTAGGGACTTACCCCAGTATACAATCTGCAGTCCCTTGCTCCTTTCATAGCAGCATCACATAAATCTTTCATGTACTTCGCTTTGATTGCGGCTGATGTACCTTCGGGCAGACATCTATTTGTGGAGCGTTATGGCAGAGAGCTGTACAATCTGAAGTCTATTTATGCTACTTTTTTCTTTACTTTTAGTGACTAAGCAAAAGGTCAGCGCGGCTCTAGTTTGCAAAATGAAAGCGAAATATTATGTATAGAATTTTAAAATTATTTTTGTAATAAATAAATTGAACTAAATTATGTTTTTATTCTTCCATTTCAGGTAAGCGACGTTTTCTGATGGCACAGGTATTTTTGCTTTAATTAAAAGCTAGATTTAATACACTCATCGAAGGCAGCTCTTGACGTCGAGGCGGCTCTAGCGTAGCATTCAGCATTTGCGTGCTGCAGCAAGCAGCTTTGGTCAGTCAGCTAATGTAGAAGCAGCTGCTGCAAGTCGTAAGTCGTGTACTTCAAGTTTTTTGTTAAACTCTTTGCCTTGAATGCCTCGTATTAAATACATTTTTGTATGTTTCTCGTATAAATTTATATTTTTTATACATATTTCGCCTGCTGCTTCATCAAAATGAAACAAACTTTTTTGGCTGGCTAAAAATAAGAAAGGAAAGCAGGCGCAGAAACTTAAAACCAACAATGCTGCTTATTGCCAGCGCTTCAAGTGCCACGCCCCCACTTGGCATGCCGCCCACTTGCGTGAAAACTCATAAAAACAGCAAGCGCACGTTGGTCGTTTCCACCATGCAGTCAGGCAGGCAGGAGGCAGGCAGGCAGTCAGGCAAGTGGAGCTCCCCTTTTTTCGAAAAACTTTTCGGTCCACCCTCTGCGTTTTAGGCCTCTGCATAATTTCAACAATTAAAACACACAAATGTGCAATTCCAACAATTACTTCAACTTCCGAATGGCATAAGGAGCGTACTTCAGCCACAACCACGCCCACGCCCACGCCCACGCCCAGCACGCCCCCGCCCGACCACAATAAACTTTAATCCTTTTTACATTTAAATGAGGCAGTCAAGCAATTGCAAGTGAGAGGGAGAAAGCGAGAGAGAGAGAGAGAGAGACAGGAGAAGAGAGAAAGTCTCACAAATTTGCATGAAAAATTACGAAAAATAATAAAAATTACATTTTAAAAGCATATTAACGACAAATTGTAAGAGAAATATTAATATACATATAGTATATGTGCATTTACGGTTATTTACCAAGCTAGTAGCGGCGCATTGCATTGTTTTGGGTTTTTAATTAAATAAATATAATAAGGATAAAAAACACACACAACAGGGGAATTCGTTGTTGCTGTTGCCGTAGCTATTATTCCGGTTACAAGCGCCGGACGTGGCGCATCCGTTGCAATGTGTAGACCTCGGCTAAAAAAAAAAAAAAAAAAAATAATAAAAAAAAATTGAAAATAATATGAAAAGGTCGCCAAAGAGTTGGCTAAAGAAATGGCACAGCGTAGCGACCACAAAATAGCAACAATAAAGATAGGAGGAGATGGAGGAGGCAGGAGGCAGCGCAGGCGAGGAGTAGCTCAAGCTCGACTCCATTGAACGTGAACTGACATTAGGGATTAAAGAGTGCAGTATTTTTTCCGGTTCTATTCTCTGGTAGCTCCATTCATTATACCCTGCACAGCTAAAGCTAAGGGTATATGTATTTAACTTTAAATATGGACTGGAAAGTGCAACGGAATTTCATCTTATATTAATTCATTATTTTAGTTTTGTTGTAAAGTTCCTTCTGCGCTCCAAGCTTTGTGGTTCTTATAAAATTTAAGTATATCTGTTGCTCTATACAATTTCTATTGTTTTTACAATAGTCGAAATGATTTACTACTCCAATAAGAAAAATCAAGAATATTTATACAGCTTCTATCTAAGCAAACTCAAGCAGCTTGAGGGTTATGTATAGGGGATTTGCTGTAATTGTGTATCATCGTTTAAATGAAAAGAATTTTCAATATCTTTGCATTTACTACATCATATCAAGTCATCCAATCCCAAAGGGCATTAGTCAGTTCATCAGCTGCATCCAGTTTCTGTTCTCTGGCATTTTTTTCTCTCTGTTTTTTTACAACTGGCAACTGGCAACAATTTCATTTTCCATTCATTCCGCATGCAACTGCAACGTGGAGTTGCAAGCTAAAAACATTTGCCGGATTCATTAGTGATTTTTCCCTGCTTCTTGTTGTTATTTCGTTGCTGCAGGATATGTCAGACGGCCATTGTTATTGTAGCTGCTATTTGTTTTATTATTTATTTGTATTTGCGCTTTTTGTTGTCGTTTTTGTTGCTGTTGCTTTATTCTACTTTTTTCTCTCTAGCTGCATCGCGCGTATTTGTTTGCTCATTACACACGTCATCATGTCAACCGCCAGTGGCCATGTCCTTCTCTTGGCCAGTCCCCCTTCCGCTCGCTCTTTCTCTTTGGCTGTGTCCCTGCCTGACATCTGTTCTGGTTAGAGCCGAACAATTGCTAGCCATGGAACAATTGGCTTAGATTGAAGAGTAACCAATTGTGTGGGGGGCAGCTAACGAAGGCAGGAGGCGAACTGGAACGAATGGGGCATATGCAACAAAAGGATTCCATGACATGGCCGTCGCAATTGTTGTTATTTGCATTGAACAACTGAGGGAAATATCTGGCACGACTTTAGATGTTATTTCACTGAAGCAGAAATAAACACATTGTGACGTTAAAAAAAAAAGAAAACAGTAAACAGCCTAACCCCACTTAGAAGTTTGCAGAATAAACCTGAATAAACAACAAGTGAGAATCGCAGGGGAGTACCCCGTCAATAGTGTAGAGTAGAGGCGTATGAGTTGGAGTAAATTATAGAGTATATGAGTATTAAACATATATTAGAGTAAATGAGTATGTGTATAAGATTAGCGAATAGAAGAATATAAGATGATGCGAGGAACCGAGCTTACAATTGATGAGTATTTGGGTATTTCAGTGTATTAAGGTAGAGCATAGTACATATAAGTCAACTACTCTTCTATTATAGTACTCTAACGCTCTAATAATCAAGTACTCTCGGGCTCTCAGTCATTAGTTCTAGTCCTCTTATACACTTAGACCCTACTCTAGAGCATTATAGAATACAGTTGTACTACGGAGTATAATAGAGTATAAGAGCAGCAGAACAATATAAGTAGCATATAAGTAGTCTCTTTGAGTATAAGAGTATCAGAGTACAGAGACATTTTCGATTATTAGTATAAAGTGTATATACACATAGATATATATATATTATGACTCCTCTCTCTTGATTTCTATTGCTATTTACAACTTCCTGGTGTAGCTCGTCAGTGCTTTACATCAATTTACGAATTGTGAACAGAAGCTGTTTACCTTTCAAGCTTCGACATTATTTGATTTATATAAGTTCTTATGCTCGACGATGACTCGATTAGGTTCGTATTACATACATACATATCTCTCCATCCACTTCTCTGGCTCGCTCTGTCTACAGCAATCATTAGCAACAAAAGGAAAGCAGATACTCCTTTTATTTTTATTTTTGGCTCCGCAAGGCAGCCCGTGCGCTGAGATTCCTCGTTTTGCACAGTTTCTCAAACAACATTTGGTAAGCCTTCAGTCGGAGTTGCTCGAGCAATACATGCGAACCTAAACTCGTTAAGAATCTCATATATACACGCACACACACGCGCGCGCAGGAAGAGGAAGACATGGAAACGGAAATCCAGCTTTTTAGCAAATTCGTACACTTCATTATGGAGGGAGGCGAGGCGAGTGCAGGAAAGGAAACAAAACGCGAAATGAAAAGCTTTCAAATGAAACGAATGAAAATCGCATTGGAATTCAGCCCAAAACAGTGAAAGAGAGAGGGGAAGAGTGTCTGAGGGAGAGAGAGAGAACGAGAGAGAGAGAGAGAGAGAGTTTAAGGAGCCCACTAGACGTCTTCTTGTGCAGCTCATGGAAAATGTAAATAAAATTCCATTGCAAAACATTTTGCAATTACAGCGCACGGCTCCGTTCGCTCACAAAACTCCCAACTTCCACTTCAACTCGCTGCGAATTCAAAATTTAACTGCGACTTCGCCTCGACTCCATTGGTCATTAAATATTTAGCAGGAGGTGTGCAGCGCAGGTGGGCATTGTGCGGCATTACCGGCAGGGTGAGCGAGGGCGTGTGAGTGTAGCTGCCTGCTCAAGAAACGTCTCAGTTTACCTTGGCGAGAGCGAAAGTTTTCCCATTTGCCTTGTGGGTGAAGTCCTTTTAGGTGCTATCTACCCTGTAGCCAAAAAGGGGAAGAATCCCCTGGAATCGGGAATGCACATGTAACAGACTAAGAAAAGGGAGGATCAAGGCATATCTAAGACTAGTATTTGTAAATTAAATATAAATGCAAAAGATATCTGGAATAGTGCAATAAATATAATAATA
Organism: Drosophila mayaguana; assembly: GCA_037075325.1. Taxonomy (NCBI): domain Eukaryota; kingdom Metazoa; phylum Arthropoda; class Insecta; order Diptera; family Drosophilidae; genus Drosophila; species Drosophila mayaguana. The sequence continues at coordinate 2,923,794 of JBAMCG010000103.1, forward strand.
TTTAGAGCTCATAATCTCTATTTAAAATATTTGCTAGGTATTTATTTACATATATAAAATTCATAATCAATATAAATTCCTTTGTTTCTTTCCTTAGTACGTCAATAAAGGGAACTAAAAGAATTTCTATACTCTATGAATTTCATATAAATATTAAAATATTATGAAAGGAATCAAAACTCTCTTCAGAAATAATTCCTGGGTATCTTCTTGCACAATCCAAGTCTCAATGTAAGGCCTTGATTTTCTCTTGCTTTAGGTTTCTGCTGTGCGTCTTGATTCGTGAAAATGTCGCGACGTTTTTTGCTACACTTTTGTTTTAACGTCGTCTGGCCGCCTTTTGGGCCAAATCGTCGCTGCAAATTACTGAAATTAAAGCTAACGAAGCGCGAACATTGCCAACAGTTCGCTCGACAACCTCCGACAACTCGGCAGACATATCGCACACACACACACACAGTTTCACATTGGGGCACCAAGATCCCATCCAGTGCTACTGCTAACCCTACCCCTGGTCCACGCTTTGCCATCAATTCGCACTCTCTTGGCATTTCTGCTTGGCGGTGAGCAGGTGGGGGCGTGGGTGGGTGGCTGGACTGCCTCAAGGTTTCAGTTTTCCTTAATTTTCACGGCATTTTCGTTGGCTTTTGGCAAGTTCTTCTCACCCAACAAAATAAAAACCAAAGAAAAGGTAAAACAAAAAGATTAAAAGTTAAATTCCCACTTTTGTGGCAATTGAATTAGCTGCCTAAAAGGCTAAGTACGTTAAGTAACTGGAATGGTCCCAGTTCAGAAACTATTTCCATTTCGAGTATCATTTTGGTTGTGGATTGCGGGAATTCTTTTTGTAGAAACTCTTTACAGCTGCCAATATGAAATAGGAAATATTTGGGTTAATACATTTTGTATTGGGAATATGGAATATGGATTTTATTAAAGAAATGCCTTCCATATTCCAAGCGTATTCCTCCCATGCTTAATCCATGCACAGGCTCTACAAATCAATAGCTTCCTCTATATTACTCTACTTCTCTCTCTCGGTCACTCAAGCGTGGCCTAACGGGATCGACAGTACTGCAGCCAATGGCATTAGCGCTCGCCATGCTCGCTCTCCCTCTGGCTCTGGCTCTCGCTCTGGCTCTGGCTCTGCAGCAGCGCTCAATGCACAGATTCCACATCTCTGCAATTTATGTTCCACAGCAAGTGAATCCACTCGGAACTGTCTGTCTGGGCCCAGAATTTATGATACAATTATAATACCGCCATGCAGGGGGATAAAGACAAAGTGAAGACAGCTGTGCTCACATTGGCAGCATATTGAGTGCAGGAGTCGCACAGCATCTGCTTTGCATGGACGGCTGCCAAACCGAAGCGTTGGGGGATTAGCACGAGAGCAAGCCAAAGAAGAGGAAAACAAAAACAATAAGGCAAAGCACACACACTTCAATAATATAAGAGACAGCCACACACTCAATTAGCCAACGAGGGGCTCCTGCAGATCGCATTGGTGCCGATACCTGAGAGCAGAAACCTCTTGTTACTGTAGCTACCTGGTAAACACCTGCGTGCAACTGCGTAAGAGCGCGCGTGGCAGCAGCAACAGTAGAGGCAGCGGCCGTATGTCTCATTAATAAACGACTCGATAAGCAAGGGCAGCGTGGCAGGTGAAGGGGCTAGCACACACGCACAGGTGTCAGACGCCGCTGCCGCCTTTTTTTGTTGTTTTTGTTGCCAGCATTTGTAATATAAGAAGACGCAGCAGAGCCGCGCTGCCGCCGTTTGTTGGCTTTTTGTTTTGCTATGCTCATTCGCCTGCTGCTGCTGACGCCAGCAGCGACGCACTCTCTGGCGCTGACGCTCGCTTGCTCTCTCTCGCTGTCTCTCTCCCTCTCTCAGCTGTGTAGAGTTTTATGGAGAGTATCTACTGTTATCTACGTGCGCACGTTTGCTTTGGCTGTTGGCCAGCCAGACTTCTTTATTGTTGTTGTTATTTCTGTGCTCTTTGCTGTGCTCTTGTCTCTTTTTGTCCTTTGTCAAGCGCCAAAAATAAATACCATACGATTTACGCTCTTCCTCTTTTCTCCCGTCCGCTCTCTCGCTGCATTGAACTGTAAGATCTTTGAATATTATTCAGCTGTATTTTTGTTGCTTTCCAGACATTTTAGCTAATTAATGTTTGCTTGTTCTGCTTTCTGACCCACATATATATTCCGCTCTGCTTTGAATATACAGTTTATATACATATATTTTGGTTGAACTTGAAATTCGTATACCCATTCCCTCTATATCTTTGGGTGGCCGTAAATTTTGACCACATGTAGATCCGATCTGTAAATCGTGTACATACAAGGGGTGATCCAATTTGTTTCTTCTTTTCATTGAGTAAATTTTGTTTGTTTTGTGTGTAAATAAATTTTTGAAGCGAAAAGGAAAATTACTCAATTTATGATGCAAATATATAGCTATATACATATATTATATATGTATATCATATATATGAATAATATTAGTAGTACTGTTTAATACAAAAACAATTCATACAAACTCAAGATATATGTATATTGTTACTGTTTATTGTATATTGTTAACATTTGTGTCGTACTCAGTCTCGCAAATATTTTTATTAGCACAGCTATATATGTAGAGATTATTTATAGGCGATTTGTTAGCATATATCAGGCCGATCTACCTAGTTGTATAAAATCTATTTTGTTAGGTGTTCCGAGGTCTTCCTCATATAAATGCTGTACCCAGAAAGACCTAATATCTTGGCATCTACTGCTATTTTATTTTATTGCATTTTGTTTTTACCTTTTTTGTTGAAAATTCGATTGAAATTTCGAGCATATAAAATATACACATGTGTTCTCGTTAAATTTGGACGATTTTTATTTTGGCTCGATGTGTGTCGATATAAATGTCATATCGTAGATAACTTCAAACTCAGATAAACCAACATAGAGACAGAACAAAGCGTATATGATATAAGAGTAGATTGCAATCGAACGACGAGTGAAAAAGTTGTAGAGCAAGCCCCAGGCCAGGTACGAAAATACTGAAATCAAATAAAAGATGTGTGTTATATAGCCGTGTATACCGACCAGCCAGTTAGCTGCGCCTTCTTCCTGAACATGACTATTCACCAAGCAGACCAAGCCCATGCCCAATGTCAATTCTGAAGTAATAAACGGTGATTAGAAACATTACAAATATAATATCAATACATACACATCATTATGGACTCTTACCTATAATGGGATGTCCGAAAGTTGCACCTAATGCCATTCGCTCGTAACCCTGTTTGGCGAGCGATGTATTCAAAACTACATCGTTAATGACAGTGGCAAGCACACGAATGCTGACCGATACATAGTCCTCTGAGAAGTTAAAGGCCAGGCATATTACCGAGAACAGTACACCTACTTCAGTAACACAGAGCACTATAATGACGAGTAGGGTGCTGAAGCCAAGTACCGCAAACATCTGATATAAATTAGAAAGTTAATATACATAGACATCACTATTTATGGGTCTTACGAAATGATAAGCGGGCGGTTTATCGGTGCGAGAGTGCAGAAAAACAGCAATTGCCAAAGGTACAGTAACCCCAAAAGAATATAGGGCATAGCTAAAATCAAATTTCATAGAATACTCATCATAGGCCTTGAGATATAGAGCTGTAATAAGAGAAACGCGAAACAAACGATGAGTAAAGAAATATATGTATAAATACATATATCGAATGAAAATGAAAAGAACAAGAGCCAGGAAAGTAGACTTCAAGATACTAAGTTACTAAGATACTAAGATACTAAGATACTAAGATACTAAGATACTAAGATACTAAGATACTAAGATACTAAGATACTAAGATACTAAGATACTAAGATACTAAGATACTAAGATACTAAGATACTAAGATACTAAGATACTAAGATACTAAGATACTAAGATACTAAGATACTAAGATACTAAGATACTAAGATACTAAGATACTAAGATACTAAGATACTAAGATACTAAGATACTAAGATACTAAGATACTAAGATACTAAGATACTAAGATACTAAGATACTAAGATACTAAGATACTAAGATACTAAGATACTAAGATACTAAGATACTAAGATACTAAGATACTAAGATACTAAGATACTAAGATACTAAGATACTAAGATACTAAGATACTAAGATACTAAGATACTAAGATACTAAGATACTAAGATACTAAGATACTAAGATACTAAGATACTAAGATACTAAGATACTAAGATACTAAGATACTAAGATACTAAGATACTAAGATACTAAGATACTAAGATACTAAGATACTAAGATACTAAGATACTAAGATACTAAGATACTAAGATACTAAGATACTAAGATACTAAGATACTAAGATACTAAGATACTAAGATACTAAGATACTAAGATACTAAGATACTAAGATACTAAGATACTAAGATACTAAGATACTAAGATACTAAGATACTAAGATACTAAGATACTAAGATACTAAGATACTAAGATACTAAGATACTAAGATACTAAGATACTAAGATACTAAGATACTAAGATACTAAGATACTAAGATACTAAGATACTAAGATACTAAGATACTAAGATACTAAGATACTAAGATACTAAGATACTAAGATACTAAGATATTAAGATACTAAGATTCTGAGATTCTAAGATACAAAGATACAAGACACATGATACAAGATACAAGATATAAGATATTGTGTGTGAACTTACCATGAATAAATAACGTACAAATAAATGGACTAATTATTATTTGAAAGCAATTGAGCAACTTGCTCCAGGCATGCTTATCGGCCGTATAGTCCGGACTTGGTATTATGATAACGCTGAGCAAATATAAAGGGGCGAGTATTATGAGTATGCCACGTCCGCACCAGCCTTTTATATGCCATTGCTCTCTATCAACGGGCCACAGCGCCTCACGGAATTCGCTGAAGATAAACATGTTCCTGGGATTGTCCGGATTATAGAGTATATTGCGTGTGCTGTTGAAATCAATGCCTTTTTCTAGTGGAACTGCCTTAGAGACGCGTCGCAGTCCAAGCGTAGAGCGACGGATGGTGGATCTGCGCAAAGAGCTCTTCCGAATCATATTATCGTAATAATAGGTATGACGATAGTTGTGTAGCCCCATCATATTGTCTATCTCTAAGGCAGACAATTTTAACTCAAGGTTACCCAGTTCCTCGTGATCACTGATTGTCAAATCTCTGGTTTTCATTTCGGCAATCTTTCGTTTCAAATCTGTGGGAGAATGCTCGAAGTTAACTTCAGACATTCGTAGTCCAGTGCTTTTCGATGTACTTACTCTCCATATACGCACGCGACAGATGTAGATCAATTATATTAACGATCACATATACAAAATACATTGATATAAGAACTGTAAGGTTAATAAATAAATAAAATAAGAAGAGATCAAGGACAGAGGTAAATAGATATAATTACCGCAAGATTCCGTAAATGACGTATGTGCATCTGTAAAAATATTGTAAATCAGTAACTCGCTGGCCAAAATTAGAAAGAGAATATCGCGTATCGCGCACGCTTTGTTGATCTGAAACGATCGTAGATAGCAAATGGTACCGCCGGACAACAGAAGAATAGCTAGGCCGCTGCTCATGTATGACGAATAAACCGGTGATAGGCTGCGAACGGGCATGAGATTCGCCAACAGCTCGGGTGATGCGTTGCAGAAGGCAACCAAAGTGATGCCAGCCAAATACTCATTTAAATTCAACTTGATGGTAAGGATCTTGACTATACGAGTGAAGCTTAGAAAGAAAAGAACTATTCATTAGAAGAATTAAGTCGATCAGAGCTTTTCAGCTGGACCACTCACTTCATCTCCATTTTAATGACCCACATTATGAGGAAGAACACCGCCGTAGCGTAGATGACAATGACAAGCATCTCCGAGTTTCTGTCATTGACTTTCATTGCGCAGTACATGATCTTGTAATATCTTAACAGATTCATAGCATGTTTGCAGTCCTTTACGGCACTAACATAGCTGCAACGATCCTTATACTTCACAGTCATCACGCTGAAGCAGCTTACCTGCGTAGTAAGTGTGAGTGAGTTAAGCCCACTTATCCACACTTATCTACTCACCTTGCTGTAAACTTCTTCTAAAGAAAATGTTCTGTTCATTGTGATATTTTCCTTCTTTTGGTAATTTTTTCTATCCTATTCAATGTTTCTCCAATAAGCAAATGATTTGAGATATCAAGTTCATTTGTCTATAGCTGTATTAAGGAAAAAGCAAGGCCTGATTTGTGAACTAAAAATCAAACAGATATGAAAAGAAAACCATGCTTCAATAATAAAAGAATAAAATTCTAATCGATTCAGGATCGAGAAATGAGTAAAATTCAGATTGTAATGAATGCGTAGGATATAGTAGAATAAGAATGAGCGAAGGTTTTACGATCTAAATCGTATAGACCCTAAGGTCTATACACTTTCTCTATAGAAAGGAGAGGTAATCGAATAAGAAAAGGAGAGTGCTGCATGTCTTTAATTTTTATGCAATGTAGTTCTTTTGAAGAGAACGACTATAATTTATAATACAGCAAAGAAATGAATTGGCAGAAAAAGTCAATTTTGTATACGCCCTAAAATGAATATAACTATATAACACAATGTGGCTAACGACATAGCGAACTACTTCACTATCCAACACCAAACTCATAGAAATAAAAATCGTTCTCGAGTTATAATGTAACTAAAACGGAAAAGGTCATTCTGCCTTTTACTCATCGCGTACTCCTCTGAACGTTGCCTGGATTAATACAAATGAATAAAAGTATATTACATGACATGTACGGCATTTTTACAGCTGCGAGATTAGTTATTATAGGCCAGGCCGATCATTATTGTTGAATCTGTATCTATCCAGCAAGAATTTTACATCTCAGGAATAAATATCTGGAATAAATATATACAGTTGTTCGCAATGTTTGTTTTTTTATTTTGGCTCGATATATGCCGATATAAATGTTATATCGTAAATAATCTCTAGTTCAGCTAGAATAATATAGAGACAGAACAAAGCGTATATGATATAAGAGTAGATTCCAATCGAACGACGAGTGAAAAAGTTGTAGAGCAAGCCCAAGGCCAGGTACGAAAGTACTGAAATCATATAGAAGACGAGAGTTATATAGCCGTGTATGCCAATTAGCCAGTTGGCTGCGCCCTCTTTCTGAGCATGAGCATTCACCAAGCAGACCAGGCCCATGCCCAATGTCAATTCTGCATCGACACATATATAAATTATTATTATGGATTATTATTTTGGATTCCTACCAAAAATGGGATGTCCGAAAGTCGCAGCAAATGCCATTCGCTCGTAACCCTGTTTGGCGAACGATGAATTCATAATTATATCGCTCAGAGATGCTGCAAGTACTTGGATGCTAATCGATACATAGTTCTCCGACAAGTCAAGTGACAGGCCAATGATTGAGGACAGCACCTGCATCTCCGTGAAGCAGATGGCAAATATAAGAACTGTTGTGGTGAAGCCAATTGCAGCAAAGACCTGAAGTAAACGAGAATGTTAAGGATAGAGACCATACTATTTATGGACTTACGATATGATAAGCGGGTGGCTTATCGGTGCGAGAGTGAATGAGCACAGCGATTGCCAACGGCACAGTAATCCCAAACGAATATAAGGCATAAATAAACTCCAATTTAATATAGTACTCATCATAGTCCTTTCGATGAAGAGCTGTAATAAGAGAAACGAGAACGAAACGAAAAGTAGAAGAAATATATGTTTATGTAAATATAGAGAATACAAACGTAATAGAAAGAGAAAAAAACAATAAAAGATAAAAAGAGAAAGTGATAATAGAGAGAAGATAGAGATCAAGAGAGATAGAGACAGGGAGAACAAGGAGGAGAGAATAAAGGAGGGAAAGAAAGATAAATTGCTGTGAGAAAAAGGGGGAGAATGAGAATGAAGGAGAGGAAATCAGAGATAGAGATAGAGAGAGATAGAGAGAGAGAGAAGGAGAGAGAAGGAGAGAGAGAGAGGGAGAGAGAGGGAGAGAGAGGGAGAGAGAGAGAGCAAAAAAGGCATAAGAGATAAGTAGATCCTAAATTCAGCATCTATTATAAAACTTACCACTAATCAGTAACGTACAAATAAATGGACTAATTATTAATTGAAAGCAATTGAGCAACTTGCTCCAGCCATGCTTATCGGCCGTATAGTCCGGATTTGGTATTATAATAACACTGAGCAAATATAAAGGGGCGAGTATTATGAGTATGCCACGTCCGCACCAGCCTTTTATATGCCATTGCTCTCTATCGACGGGCCACAGCGCCTCACGGAATTCGCTGAAGATAAACATGTTCCTGGGATTGTCCGGATTATAGAGTATATTGCGTGTGCTGTTGAAATCAATGCCTTTTTCTAGTGGAACTGCCTTAGAGACGCGTCGCAGTCCAAGCGTAGAGCGACGGGTGCTGGATCTGCGCAAAGAGCTCTTCCGAATCATATTATCGTAATAATAGGTATGACGATAGTTGTGTAGCCCCATCATATTGTCTATCTCCAAGGCAGACAATTCTAACTCAAGGTTACCCAGTTCCTCGTGATCACTGATTGTCAAATCTCTGGTTTTCATTTCGGCAATCTTTCGTTTCAAATCTGTGGGAGAATGTTCGAAGTTAACTTCAGACATTCGTAGTCCAGTGCTTTTCGATTTACTTACCCGCCATGTACGCACGCGACAATTGTAGATCAATTACATTAATGATGACATATATAAAATACAATGCTACAAGAACTGCAAGATAGTGAATGAAGTATTATAAGAGGGAGAAGTACAATAAGAGAGGCATAATAGCTGTATATTTGTAGATTACCGACAGCTTCCGAAATCGAAGTGTGTCCACCTGTTATTATAAAGTAGAGCACTAACTCGCTACACAAGATTAGAAAGAGAATATCGCGTATCGCACATGCTTTGTTAATCTGAAAGGATCTTAGATAGCAAATGGTACCGCCGGACACCAACAGGATGGTTATGCCGCTGGTTAAGGTTATCGAATAAACCGGTGACAGGCTGCGAAGAGGCATTAGATTCGTTAACAGCTCGGGTGATGCGTTGCACATGACAAGCAAAGTGATGCCAGCCAAATACTCATTTAAATTCAACTTGATGGTAAGGATCTTGATTAGCTGACAGAAGCTAAGATTGAAGGGAGAAATATACATTAGAAGAATAAAATCGATCAGAGCTTTTCAGTTGGGATACTTACAACTTCTCCAACAGCACCAAGGACCACAGTATCAGGTAGAACATCACCACTGCGTAGAGAACAATAATAGCCATCTCCGAGCTTCTGTCATTGACGTTCATTGCGCAGTACATGATCTTGTAGTATCTAAATAGATTCATGATTGTTTTGCAATTATCTGCCGCGCTTACAAAGTTGCATCGATCCTCATGCTTCACAGTCATCACGCTGAAGCAGCTTACCTGAGTAGTGAGTGTGAGTGAGTTAAGCCCACTTATCTATACTTATCTACTCACCTTGCTGTAAACTTCTTCTAAAGAAAATGTTCTGTTCATTGTGATATTTTCCTGCTTTGGTAATTTTTTCCTTTTCTATTCAAGCAAATGATTTGAGATATCAAGTTCATTTGTCTATATCTGTTTTAAGGAAAAAGCAAGGCCTTATTTATGAACTAAAAACCAAGCAGATATGAAAAAATAAAATCCTAATCGATTCATGATCTAGAAAAGGGTAAAACTTAGATTGTATTGAATGCGTAGAATATATCAGAATAAGAATAAAACTGTTTCACGATTTAGGGCATAGAAAAAGAGAGGTGATCGAGTAAAATAAGGAGAGTATTGTATGCCCTTATATTTGATGAATTGGAGGTCTATAGAAAAGAAAGACTCTATTTAATATAAATGTAAGACAAGATAAAAGACAGACAGCTTTAAAGAAGTACGGGTTGGCAGAAAAAGTGAATATTCTATACCACTTCTAGAAACACAGTCAGCTGCCGGTCTTCTAGAGCATTCAGTCTGACAAAAAGTCAATTAAATATACTCTACAAAAATGTGGCTAACCAATATAGCTTGACTAAACTTATCTAGGTCTAGTATATATGTATATTTATAAAAGAAAGACGTATTTCCATAATAAAAGCGAAAAATCAAGTAATCAAATTATGCACAAATGAAAACCGCGCAAAGATAAAACAACAGCTAACAAGAAAAACAAATGGAAAATTCGGCCAAAAGGAAATGCTCGCCCGCAGATGCCAAAGTCAAAATATATTTGCAGCAACAACAAGAGCAGCAGCTAGAGCAACACGAAAGAGCAACAACGGAAAAAAAAGTCTACACAAGACGGGAAACATGTGGCCCGGCGTTGCGTCTCTGCTCTCAGTGGCCGCGACGCGTCGCTCGAACACTTGACCAACACGCGAGACGCCGGCAGCGCTGCTGGCGTGAGCGTTAACGTTAACGCTAACGTCAATGTCAGCTGTAAGACGCCAACGAAGCCGGCAACACTTCGCGCGTTAGCCATGTTAGGGGTGGCTTTTCGTTGTTGCTGCTGCTGTTGCTGCTGCTGCTGCTGCTGCTGCGTCGCGTCGCTGCTTCGGCTCTTTGGCTTTGACTTTAGCTGCCCGTGCAGCCATCAAGTGGATTTCAGTTTCATTTTGAACGTCGTGCGTCGAGTACGTGGACGGATTGCCCTTAGCATACGCGCGCGTTCTTCGTCTTACGAGCCGAGAAACCAACTCGAATCGAATCGAATTGAATTGCAGCTGACGTTGTTGTCATTTTGGCCCGGCCAACACCAAACAGCAGAACAACAACAATTGCCAGTAATCAGCGCGCGTGTGAAAAATATATTTGAAAAATACAAGAAATATATATAAAGAAAGAAAATTTACAATCTGAGTTATGCACAGAGATCCATGCGAAATCTATGTGAAAGTAAGCTAAAGAAAATGCGTAAAGAATATAAATCACACTAAATAATATTCCGGAAATAAAAATAAAATTAATAAATAAAATAAAATAAATAAATGTAAAGTACAAAAATAAATTTAATTTAATTTTACTGTATAAAATAAATATATATATATAAATAAATAAAGAAATAAATTAAATAATTGAATATATGAAAACCAAAAATAAACCTAAATAAAAAAATATTTAACTTACCTAAACACAAATAAGTTAAAATAAATAGTGAACATATCTAAAATATATTATTAAGTATAAATAATAAAAAATTAAAATCAAATTCGAAATATATATTTTTTTTTAATATTTTGAAAACATATTTTAAAATATTAAATCAACTTAAATATAAAAAAGGAAATAAATCAATTTTATATTTGTATTTAATTTATATATAAAACATATATTTAACAACATAAATATATAGTTATTCAGGGACTCGACTATATATATATGTTGACCTTATGTGTTTTTGTAATAACTCACAATACATTGAAAAGTTTTTAGAACAAATTTCAACATAAAAATTTATGTCACAGCCAAAAGTAAATCGAACACATAAAAAAATAAAAATGAGCAAATGTTGAAAATATTTTTTGTGCGCTAAAAGCGAAAATGAAAATAAAATGTTTATAGATACATATATACATAAATATAATGTACAGTAGATACATATGTGTATATATGTTTTATATATATATGTACATATATATAAATCGCCGGCTAGCAAATCGGCAAAAATTATATCATAGCCGAGACCAATTTTAAAAATAGCGCGCTACGATTTTTAGTTTTTTTGCTTTGCTTATAACTCATGCAAAAAATGTGTCATGCCTGGCAATGTATATATATAATATATATATAAATATACCTATTCATATACATGCATACATATATATCGCAAAAGTAAAATCAAACAGCAGAACATATCGAGAAAAAGATATAGCTTGTTATACACAACTGAACTGAAAAGTTAAGCTGTGCTGCATGTGTTGTCATAAATGATGAGTATATGTTGTCTCTGTATCTGTTTATTAGCAATATTCCGCCATAAATCAAGGTACACAGTCTACATGCGACTGGACAAACAGCAACAAATCGAAAATAACGATGTGGCCTATAGAATTATAAATACTTTTGACAAATCTTGGAAGACAAACACTTCTAATTACTTATTTAGTAAGCGACAAAACTTGCCCGAGGTAATATCTTTTAGTTTTATAGACCAAATCCGTTCCTCAAACGGTCTCCCACTCTCAGGGCAAGACAAGAGACGGACTTTTATATATAAAATCGAATACTTTATATTACAATTGAGAAGGCTCTCACTCACATATTTCTTCTGCTCGGCCAGCTGCTTCATGAGCTGCGTCTGCATATGTAAGAGATCCTCTACTCTTTACTTTCCACGGAGCATATTCAAAATGCATTTCATTGCTCCTCTAGCCACCCTTACAGACAACAAAAGTTATGTCAAATGCCACCTGTTTTCCACTCTCTACTCGTGCAATTGCCCTGCCGCAGCCAAACAATTTTTCAATTTTTGTGGCACATCCTCCAGCCCTGAAGAGAGAGAGAGAGAGAGAGAGAGAGAGAGGGAGAGGTTGGGTAACATTTTGTGTGCACATTTTAATTCATGGTTCGATGACCACAGCGGAAATTCCTTTAATGAGCGCTGCTGGAGCAGAGTGAGTGACCAAATGCACGTGTCCCAACCGCTCGTAACCTGAACCCGGCTCGTTGACCAGGCAGACAGTTGACCAACCGGACAGTTGGGCAGGCCTGAAAGGCTGACCCTCGTTTTCTGTCTCGCTCTGCGTTGCATTTCAATTGTTTGATTCTTTCATATCATTTTAAAGGTTATTTTCGGAAATGTGTTTAAAAATTGTTTTAATCCAACGTTTTTCTTTTCACAAAATTAAAAATTTGCCTATAAAATAATGTTGAAAATGTAAATTGCAAATTATATGCGCGGCTGCACATGGCTAAGGCTATGGGGCAGAGGCGTGGCAGGTGTAGGCGCTCTGAGGTGCGTGTAATGTGTGCTACGTGCAAGGGAAGCCAAATGGATGCGACCCACAGCTAGGCCAGACTAAAACTGAAGCGAAATTCAGTTGTAGTTGAAGCAAACTGGGGTTGGGCTGAAATTGAGAAAATAATTGGATTGCAGGCGAGAAAAGATATATTCTTAAAAGTAAATTACAAAATAATATAAATATATAAATATTTAAGTAAACACAACTGACGGAATAAAAAATAAATAAAGTGTAATTTAAAAAATAGATATATAATATATAATGGTATAAGCAATTAGATAAGGTATTTTAGATAATTTAGAAATAGTAATTTATTTATCACTCGATACTAAATATATTAATATATGAAATAAAATTGCATAAATTAATATTTTAGCATACGATATGAAATTAAAAAATATTATGACATTTGAGCTAATTGAAAATTTTTAATAATATATATTTTATATATAATATTCGCATACAGTTTTCACATAAATTTACCCTATTAGCTTAACAAATAATATTGATTTAGATTAAAAAAACATCGAGTTAATGACTAAACGACAAAATAGCTAAATAAAAAACAAAAATTAATAAAAAGAAAAATGAAAAGCTGTAAAGGAGAAAATACTATGATTACAATAATTTATAATTAATAATTAATACACATTGATGGAGCAACAAAAAAATAAAGGAAAAAAAAAAAAATAAATGCATAATTGATTGGGAATAAACAATTATACTATATACATGAATATATAAGTTTATATATACATATAAAACAAGCAAATCGCAATAATAAATAATGTAATATATGCCGCATTAAAATTTCCCAAAATTATAAATCATATGCAAAATGATATTTGGCACACGCAATCAAAATGTTTTGGATTTATGCAAATGCCAAATGAGATTCATGGAAGAAACGTAAGTAAATTGCAATTAAATTGTAAATATTCCACATTGTAATATGGCTGGCACTCGACTACCCAGTCAAGCGCATTGAATCAGCCGTCAGACAACTTGAAAATGCCAAGCCACAGAAGGGAGGGAGTACCCATATTATAGAAATAACTTCCCGAGCACTTGGTTCATTTGTTACAATTACAAACTAGCTAAAAAAAGAAGCAGAGAACAGAGAACTTGACTTCGAGTTGATGTCGAGTTGATCTTTGATTGGATATTTTCGTTGGCAACTAAATTTGTAGCATACCTTCAGGTGCAGATGCACCCACCTGCTCACCTGCTCACCCACTCACCTGCTCACCTGTTCAGCTATTGGTCTCCTGCTTTCAGGCATTCGTTTCGTTTGTGCAATCAATCAAGCGCATGACTAAGGTCACGGAGCAGGGGTCAAGTGTATCTTCAAAGTGCTTAGACTTTAGGCCTGACTGCACAGAATTTAGTTCGCTTCGAGTACACGTTAAGGCATGCCCCTAGTCCAGACTCAATTTCTTTTTAGTTCATTGTGTTATTTTAATGCCCGTCTGCTCGGCTACTTACAAAAATGTAAAGCAAACAAGAGCCAAGGTAAACACAATTTTGCTGTTGGTTCGTCTTCACCTTTTTCGCAACTTCACGAAACGAAAACATTCCCAAAAAAAAGAGAGAGAGAGAGAGAAAAAAACAATTGAACAACACAATTTCTTATGCAAAGGCTAAACAACAAACAAAACACTTTTCCCAAGCTCAGTCAGCTTCCCTTCCCCTCCCCCCTTCCAAGAGAATTAACATTAAAAACCCGCGCTCCGCATATTTTGATTTCTCTTCGCGTCTTTTTCCGTGGGTTCTTAAGCTTTGCACCATCCCATAGAAGGCGTCGTCTCGCTTTTGTTTGCCCTTTGATTGTTGGGAATATTTTCTTTATCAAAGTGGTTTGTGTCTGCCTCCTCCCCGGCTTTCTGTAAATGGCAGCAGCTCAGCAAAAGTGGCATAATAATTGCCAAATTATGGTAAAAGTTCTCCTCCCGGCTGATAGCTTAACAAATTATTGGAGCTACGAACATCGGAGCTCAACGAATACTGCTAGGGAATTATGAAATGGTTTTTGAAATTTTGTCATAAAATTCATATTTATTCTGAATATTTTATATCTAAGGAATATTCAAAAATTGATATATCATCTGTTTACATAAATTATTAAATGATTTTCGATTTTTGGTCATTGATTTGTATTTATTATTTTCACAAAGCGCCCTTTCGATTGACCATCTTAATCGATTTCCAGTGCCCTTTGCACAATAAAAATATTGTTTGATCAAAGATAAATAAGCAAATAATAAAAAGCAATTAATGCACTTGTGTGTATGTGTGAGTGAGAGCGTGTGTGTGTGCATGTATTTGTGCTGTAACTAATTAAACAAAAACAAGAACGAAACGTTTGGAAATTGTTAAACCTATTACAAATATTAATAATAGTCCTCACACTCGGCAACCTGAGAGGGCGACAAACAGCGCCAGACAGAGACAGCTAGTGATTCAGAGAGAGAGAGAGAGAGAGAGAGAGAGAGAGAGAGAGAGAGAGAGAGAGGGAGAGAGCGGGAGAGAGGTGGGCAGCCACATAAATATTTGCTTGGCGTATTATGGGGGTCGCTCATGTTTGCCCATTGTCCTTGTCATGTGCTTGCTTCTGCTTTGCATGTCATAAATTGCTGCATAAACAAAGGAGCAGCAGAACACAAGCCACGCCCACCGGCACCCAAACACACATACATACACAAAATAAAGAAAAAAGTCAAATATCCAAATGATATTTCGCAGTTTTGTATGTTTTGAGACATGTGCCATAAATTCAGTTGCTCGGCTTTATAATCATGATGTTTTGGCTCTGCTCCTTTGATGAAAAGGGAAATAGTTTTTCCTTTTGCTCGCCATGTTTTACCATTTCTATTTGCCCACTGTCTGGAAGCTGTTGGAGTTGAATTGCTGTTTGCCAACTAAACAAAGCGAAAAGCTTCGTGGCTGCAATGTCTGGCTACCGAATTCATTCTTAGCTAGAAATTTGGAGTTTGTCAGAGTCTAGTGATATGATACAACGAATTGATATATTTTAAATATTTAAAAAATATTTAACAAGTTGCTAAATGATGCATTTTATGAAAATAAACAAAAATGTTCCTTTTAGAAAATATATAAACATTAATCAGCATCTCCAGGGTATCTTCAAGTCATGTAGACTTCTTCTAGTTTTCCAGCGTATCTCGCGATTTATGCATACTCTCACAATCCCTTTCGGCTTCTTTTTTCACACTTAAAAAAAAGAATGTAATTGAAATTATTTTAAGCAGGATATCTAAAGTCTGATAGAATTCAATCCAAATTCGTTTGCAGCCTGTTTGTGTGGAAACTGGGCGAATGCGGAAAAGTGTTGGAGTAACAGAGGGGGAAATATGGGATAGGTAAGAAAAACACGCAAATTGTTAACCGCACACACGAAACATTTTTCATGGTTGGTTTATTTATTTGTTTTGGTTTTTATTTCCCTTTTCTCACATTTCCTTTTATGTTGCGCTGATGGTGTGCGTTGATATTTGGTGATGAATTTACGACAGGCATGCATTCAAATCCTACACACACGAATACATACACTCACATACCCACACGGGGGCATTGCCTTTATTTCTAATCTAAATTTATGTGCAGCTGACCAAGCGTCACAACGCGTTGCCATTATAATTTTTGAATACGCTTTGCAAGAGTATTGCGAATTTTGTGAAGACGTTGCGGCATGAAGAAACATGGATTTAAATCACATGTATGCAGCAGATATGTTATAGATATATATATACATTATATAGAATTCTAGAATGAGTAGAATGAGCCTAAGTCTATATATATATAAATATAATTTTGTAAAATATTATAATTACTTTTTAGGCAGCTATATAAACAAAAATCAATGAAATATATATATCGTTGGGCTGTTGAACATGCAGGAGAAGAAAGGCAAAAGGACACACTGAGTGTAAATGTTATTTATTAATATATTAAAGGCAATTGGGATTAGAGTTTCTCTAATATAAAAATACAGGAATTAAGGTTACCACAAGATTAAATTAAAGTTTAATTAATGCGATCATTAAAATAAAATTAACTTCAACGTAAATCCACTCCACACTCTAATAAACATTTGCAGCCCATCAGCTGGCAGTTAGGGCATTAAATCTTCGTTGGGTTAACTCCTTCAGTTTCATAACAATTTATTTTATTTTTTATTGCGTTTTTTTAAAAATATATTTTTTTATCCTCACAGCTCTGGGGACTTATCTGAACTACCCTGTTCCCAGCTCTCCTTTCTCTCCTATTTTTATATACTTTTTCTTTTCTTTGGCACTTGTGGCACGCAAAGTTGCGTTAAGCACACGTTGGAGACTTGAGCGGACGGTGTACGAATGAAATTCGCAAATTAATTAATGAAATACTTGGAAAGTGGTGTATATCTGTCTCGCTTTGTAGTTGACCATGTGTCTAATTAGTAAACGGAGCTAGTCAATTGCCCAATTGCTCAATTCCCAGTCAAGTGAAATTTAAGATCCTTGCATCAAATCCAACTGGGAGAAATAACATTAAAATCCGAAATAATGAAATTGCCAGCGCAATAAAATCATTTTATGATTATGGCGTGTGTGTGTGCGTGTGTGTGTGAGTGTGTGAGTGTGTGTAAGTCCTCCGCACACACACACGCACACATACACCCACGCACCGCCTACTCGGTCTGCTGACAAACTTGCCGATAAATGTCGCCCGGGACAAGGGCAAATGCGTGTGGCATACTTTGCGGTGGGGCCAAGAATGGGGCGGGCGGCTGATGTGGGTGGTTGGTGGGGCTGAGCCGGGTTGGGTGTGCGCAGGGTATCTTTGGGGTATGACATTCCCTTGCATGGTACGCGCTGTAAATTAATAATATCAACTTTGGCAGCAAATGTCAGAAAAGGGCAAGCAAATAGCTGACGTCCCCCTCTCTCGCACACACCCGTCGGCTGACATGAGTTCCCTCTCACCCCCCCACTCCTCCCATACTTCTGTCAACTTTTTGATGCGTGTGTTCGTGTGCGTGACTTGCTGACTGTTTGGTGTTTACAGCCTGCCGAATCAAACTTCAATGCATGTGACATCTGACTTTGCGGGCAGGCCAAATGAATGTCGCCCTTATATACAATGCCACGTAAAAGGCTCTAAGTGCGTTCAACATTCAAATCAAGCAACTATAAAAACAACATTGACAGCAGCAACAACAACAAAATTATGATAAATATTTGCTATATATGATATGCTCGCCTGTTGATTGAACTAGTTCGGGAAAGCTCTGCTGTCTTGGCTGCCATTAATATAATTAACGCAATTGTTGTATATGTATTTCAGATGTAATCTAAATAGGATTTCAGCTGAGGGTTAGAA
Organism: Drosophila mayaguana; assembly: GCA_037075325.1. Taxonomy (NCBI): domain Eukaryota; kingdom Metazoa; phylum Arthropoda; class Insecta; order Diptera; family Drosophilidae; genus Drosophila; species Drosophila mayaguana. The sequence goes on from JBAMCG010000103.1 coordinate 2,942,266, forward strand.
TATATATCTTACATAGTTTTTCACAGTTATATTTAGGACATAACTGAATCGAGTACTGACACAAAAATTCCTTCTTATTGATTGTGAAAACTCGGTTGCTGAACTTAAATTATTATTTTTATATATATAATATTATATATATATTTTATATATAAAAATATAAAAAAAATTATATTAAGGAAATTTCTTTAAAAAATAAATAATAATTATAATGACATGCTCTTTAGGACAAAGTAATTTGATTTAAAAATCAATATTTAATTAATAATAATTTAATTAATATTTGAATCAATATATAACAAATATATGTAATATTAAATTCAATAAAATACATATATAATTATCGAGCATAAATAAATATAATAAATAGTAATATAATACCAATAAATTTGTGCGTATATAGAAGCTATAGCTGTCATAGAGTTATCTTTATATGCAACTACATCTGACGTATTGGTCACTTTAGTTTATTAAAGTTTCCTTCATATGAATCAAGCAGGAATTCAATTTAAGCCACCTTTACGTTAGCTAGCACAGCCAGTGTGTGAGTGTGTGTGTGCGTATGGTTAAATATTTGCCTGCTGGACAGAGAGGCAACATTTTTATAAAATTTATATAAAAAAGAAGAGAGAGAGAGAGAGTGTCCAGAGCAAGACAAGCACAGCAATCAGGCGATTTTATCAGTGCAAAAGGAGCAAAAGAGGAAAATTATATATAAAAGGAATTGCGAGCTGAAAAAATTCAAACAACATGCAACAAAGTCGTGCGACGAGAGTAGATTGACTGGAAGCGCCCAAAAAGCGACTCCAGTGTTGCCAATGTGGCTCGCTCTCTCCCTCTCCCACTCTCGCGCTCCCTCTCTCTCTCTCCCGCTCACTCTGCTTTCCCACAGAGATGAGGCAAAAAGCGTTGTGAGTGTAAAGTGTTGCACATCAGGCCACAATGGCGCTAAGCCAATAAATTAAATCAAACAAGCGCGATAACCATTTCACTTTTGCCATGTCTATCCACACACACAAACACAAACACACACATGCAGAGTCACCCATACAGCGGCAACATTGTTGCTCAACAACAACAACAACAACAACAGCAGCGGCAACAACAATAAAGTTTAAATGGCGTAAACAGTATAAAAAACTGAAATGCATGAGCTTTTCACAGTAGCAGCCGCAGCGACAAAACAAAAACACTGCAAAAAATGCGAGAAAAAACTGAAAAAGGCGCTTTAAATGCATTTTAATAAAAGGCAGAAGCGAGAGAGCAAGCGAGATAGAGATGCGCAGCTAGAGAGGGAGGGGGAGAGCGCCAGAGCGTAGTCAAGTTTGAAAAAGTGTGTGGTAAAAATTTTGTAAAAGCTTTTCTGACACTTGGCTGCGTATATGCCATAAAATATGCTGCATATTGTTGTTGTTGTTGTTGTTGTTGTTATGACTCGCTCATCAATATGTAGAAATATTTGCGTGTGTTTGGGTGCTGGCTTATGGAAATACTGTTAATTTTGGCCAACACAAGAGGACGCCACTTTGTCGTCGCTGGGAAATTGTTTAAGGCTGTTGCCATGATCGCCATTTGGCTTAATTGCTAAAGGAGTCTATGTCAATAGTCTTGGATTTATGGCATGTGTCACGCCCAGTTGCAGCTGCAAATGAAAAGTAGAAGCTGCAGATAAAGATTCTTATGTTATATGTATATATGTATATTTAAATTTGCTTCCTGTTATGTCTTAGTTGTTGTTACAAAGTCTAAGCTTCTATTGGCATTATTCTATTCTATTGGTATTAAATTATATAAAACATAGCGTACCAATAACGCTCGAGTATTTTATTCATTATGCTCTGCTCGTGACATCAACCGAACAACTCATATTCATTCCCACTCACTCTGAGCAGGAGACTTCCGTTCATTTGACGATCTTTAAACGAGCATAATTTCGAGAAAGATACGATTGACGCTCGCACAGTGAGACTTCGTAAGCAAGAAAGGTTTCTGGCCGATCGCTAACGAATTCGCTGAAGATTCGACTCAATTGGGCGCTCTATGAGTTTTTCTCAGAGTGTCAATTATATAACTCAGCTTTCTATACTTGACATGAATATATCGTGGTATTGAATTTGTTTACTACAGAGCCTCAAATGAGTCATATATAAACAATACGAATTATATAAATATATATAAATATTTATAAATATTTATGAGAGAGCGTAGTATAATAAGAAGAATGAAATTCAACAATTAGTCATACAAAGGGAAGGAAAAGATTTTATGTAGCTTCTGTAATACAAATTGGCCAGAGAAATCTGAACGTGGTTAAATAATGCTATCCACTCGACTCTCAATCTGCAACTTTAAATACAGCAATTTCTGAAACAAAGCAAGTTTCGCTTTGTCTGTTTATTCAGATTCTCCTCAATTTCCTTCCACTTGTGTGTCAAAGTATACAATTTTCCTCAAATTTCCGTGCGCTGTTTGTTGTTAGTCAAATCTCTATTCAAACACAAAACACACCTATTCAGATATATATTTATTATTTTAAGCAAGAATCTTTCGGTTAAAACATGAAGTTGGTTCTAGCCATACTTCTCTTTGGGCTGGCTGCATTGGTAAGCGCATTGCGATAGTCGTCTCCCTTCTCCACGTTAGCTTCATTCGTGTATCGACTGCAGGTCCGAGTGCCCTGTGGCCAGTGCAGAAGTCTGGCCAGCAGTTCAATCGCAGTGGATGGCGCTGCCAAGAGCAATGCGACTCATTCAAATGCCACCACAATTGCTGCCAAACGAAGCAATGGGACGGAAGACGCGACAGCCTCGGCCGCATCGCAGCCCGTGTCCAGCACCGTGATGACACATATAATACGCAGGAAACGCGCAGAGACGGAGCTGACGTTGCCCTTCGACTTCCCCACAACGCACATGCCATGCGACTTGGATCAGAATGGCCGGGCACAAGTTATTGATTCATTTCCCAACCACTGCATCTGGGTGTGGAACAACAAGTATGCGAGCGAGCGCTTCTTTCGGGTGTTCAAGACCTATCAGCTGGAGGCCTTCTTCTTCGGTCAGTATTATGAGCGTTTGAAGCGCTTCGAAATCGATCCACATACCTGGGACTACACCAACGCTGGCGTCTAGTGATAGGATCAATGTTAGTAAAGCGAAAGCGACAACAAAATTAACTGTGCTCTTCCGTGGGTAATTCATCAAAAAGAAAGAATAAACGTATGGGTTTCACTATTCAGAGAAAATGAGCTGCGATTTTCATTCGAGGAGCGTGCAGCGAGAGCAAATGTATAATGTATAATGTTTATGGGAATATCGTTAATGTTGTCAGAAGAAGAAAGTCCAGAACTTCCCATTCGAGAGAGCTGAGCGGCAGAGGACTGCCCTGACTTTCGAATATGTGTGGGAATATCGTTAGTGTTATCAAAGTGGAGCAACCTGGAGAGGATGAGAGTGTAGCATTTGTATAGGAAGTGAGGAGCGCCATCCATGTATATTTATGGGAATATCGCAACAGCAATGTGGAGTATTTATCGAAATATCGGCAATGCTTATCGGCAAAGAAGCGCAAGACACAGAATTCCCAGTCCAAGCTCAAACAGAATTTAAACGCCATCAGGACAAAGTGGGCGTGGGTATCTGGAGAATTGATCTTTATATGTGTGCACATGAATAAGACAGTTTTACAGTTTCATTCAAGTAGTGTACACCTATATTTTCCAGACCTTTTATTTTCCAGATTTTTTCAGATTTTGTATTTAAGTTTGTGTGCGAAATTTGTAAAGTATTTATCTGACATGCATGAGCTTTCGGACGAGGAATGGAAAGTGTTGAAGGATGCTTTTGCTTTGCTGGACCTTGAAGAAGATGGTTTTGTCCAGCCACGAGAATTGGCCTCATTTTTCACTTCTCTAGGAATCGAACCGCCGATAGAGAGCGATCTCTTAGATTTAATAAATCAAGTGGATAAAAGTGGCAATGGCTTCATCGAGTTTGACGAATTTGCCGAGGCGATAATCCTAAGACTGACGTACCCACAGAATGAGGATGATATCCGCGAAGCCTTCCGCATCTACGACAAGGAAAACACCGGCTACATCCGCCCGGATCAGGTGGGCAACATCATGAGTCAATTATCTTGGAAGGCAACGGAGGAGGAGCTCGAAAATTACATACGCCTGGGCGACGAGGATAGGGATGGCCTGCTCAGCTATGAGGAATTCACGAAGATGATGTCTCCCCACTAAGAAGGAATCGACAAGTCGACTGCCGCCACGCCCAGATCTGAGTACAGAAATTTCCCGAGCGTAAGCTATATGGAGTAGTTGAGGTTCAGGAATCGATCAAATTATTCGTATGGAAATTCACGTGTCACATACAAAGAACACTGATAAAATAGAGACCTTTATTATTTAGCGAAATAATACTCTGACTTTTGACTTTTAACTGAGCATTAAATGCTAATTGAGTATGGCATACTTTATTATTCCAAGTGGACATTTGCTGCTTTTTGAATCTATAGTTTGGTCTCACTCTAATTGAATATTCATGAATGGAGACAACAATTCGAGTGACTCGAATTTGGAACTTTGCCTGAGCTTTTAATACATCTAAGTTCATCTTGAGGCTGAAAGTGTGCATTGGCATACCATAAATTTAAATTAGCCCCAGCTGAAAAGGCTTTCGCATCGTAATTATCTAATAATGCGCCTAAGAGTGCTCAAATTGAGTTCTAGCTTAGGCTGTTTTCTGTTTTCTGTTTTCTGTTTTCCATAGCACACATTAAGCAGTTGCCAAAAAAGCCGCTGAGGTCACGCCAAAAAAGAGAGGAAGGGCGAAAAAAAAATGGAGAACAATATATAAACAAAAAGTTACCTCCCTTTGGACGTTATAAAATACGAAACTACTTAGCCGCGTTGATGAATTGTGACATTTTTATGGGTTTGTCTTTGCGTCGAGGCAGAAAAGAAAAAAGAAGCAGAAAGGCAGTCGGCCAAAGCCAAAGGCAAATGGCACAAGCTTTTGGCTTAGCCACGGCCATAAACAATATGGTCAGCCAGTTGGAGATTCTAGATCCTGGCCAGCATGCATCTGCCATTCGCAAATTGTGGAAGTGCCAGCAGCACACAGCAAAAAATTCGGAAAAAGCACCAAATATATATATATATATATATAAATATATGTATGTATATATATATATGTGTGTGTGCTGGTGTATAAATACTTTTAATGCGCGATTCACGTGTCGCCAACGCGTTCGACGCTTGGCTTAGCCATAAACATAACTCAGGCATATTTATAGTTATGCCCGCTCATGATTTATGCGCTTCCCAGCTCCTGCTTAATTAAAGCGAACGCTAAGAGTTTGCCATTTTGGCATTTGTAAAACGCAAAGTTTTTAGGCATGAAAATCATATTTCCATGGCACTTCATAACACTTAATTGGCCATTTCTCAGTCCGTTGCCCGTTAATGATGATAAGCAAGCGACAGCGGCAGCTACAGGTGAAAGCGAACTCAGCTGAACGGGCCTCGCGTCCAAGAGCCAACCTCAAGTGACACGCGGTGACACAATGGAGGCCCTAATGGCATAGCATAGCTAGCCAGCTGGCTGCCAAAGCGAAATATTTCAATTGCCGAGTCTTTATCGCCAGTTTATCGCACTTAGACCCTATCCGTGCAATCCACAGGTAGCGGCGTTTAGCTGTGAGAAAGCTCCCACTACCTGCTGCGATTTCATATCCGTTTCATGCGCTTTCTCATTCGTTTTTATGCATTGCATCATTTTTCTCGCTCGGCTCTATCAAGGTCTCCTCCTCTGCTCTCCTCTCACGCGTATTGTTCCCTAATGTCTAATAAAAATACACAAACTGAACTATCTTTGTGCTCTTTCTTTGCTCTTCTCTTTACATTTTCTTTTTACAAATATTTATATGCGTCCCATTGCGAGTGCCTCAGTTGTCGACTATCAATGGCAATTTAACAGCGTTCTCGTGCGTATACGCAATATCGTATACTTAATATGCAGATATTCTGATATGCAGCGCCCTGCTGAGCAGCAGATGTTGCTCCCTGTGTGTGTGTGTGGGTGGATGGATGGATGGCAAAAAGTTTCTGTGACTTGCTGACTGTTCATTAGAGGCCGAAGAGAACGTGCAAAGATAAACAGCAAACCATTAAACGATATCTCATCAAGAAAATCGCCTTAAATATGTTTCTGCCTAATTTCCCACGATTGTGTATAGGTGTGCGTGTGTGTGTGTGTGTGTGTGTGTGTTGGGGAATGGCCGTCCAGTCAACCATCCATCCAACCATCCGGCATATGCATACAAAAGCAATTTAGCCCATCTCTGTCGCTCTTCCTCTCTGAGAAGCGTTGTACATAAGCAAAAAGTCGCTAGAAAATAGAAAAGAAAAACAGAAAGAGAAATAAGAAAAATCTAATAATTTTTTATGTATTTTTCTCTTTCAGCTCTTGGCTCTCTCACAGTTGAATGACCACAAGGCCAAAGCGAGAGGCTGCCATGAGACCAGAAGAACGCTGAAAAGGTAGAGGGAAAAGGCAAAAACCGAAATGAGAAATGTCGCAAAAGAAATAAGAAATTAAATGAAGCAACAGACATGTATGTGCTCGCGTGTGTGTGCGCGTGTGTGTGTGTGAGGCCCAACACATAACGGGAAATTATGTGGCGCATCCCATGAAAGAGATGCAAACACACAGAAAAGGATCAGAGCAACGTGGCAAAACAAGATTAACAAGCCAATGTCATGTGAGCGGGGATAAATTACAAACTGAAGCAACAAATAAATGAACGAATATCGAGCAACAATAAAATGCCACAAATACGAAAAGAATAATATAATGGGAATATAGAAGTATTTAAAAATAAAGGATTAACAAATATGATTCGACAATGCGGCATATATAGAAATATAATTTATATAAAAATATAATTTATATAAAAATATACAATTTTATCATTGAATAAAATTTGAGCAATTTCATATTTTCTCAAACTACAAAAAAAAAAAAAAAATATATATATATATATATATATATATATGGAAGAGTAGAAAAATTATAAAAATTAAAAATTAAAAATTATCAAATAAAATTATATCTAATTTTAAAAATTAAAATACCAATAATAAATAAACCAAAATTCAAATGAAATTTTAAGACTTAAATATTAATTAATATAGCAAAAATCATATTAAATAAAATTTTAAGAACTAAAATACCAATAATCATATTCAATGACAGACAATTACCCCTAGAGAGATGTAAAGAAATAATTACGCCTCTCATTATCTTTTTGAAGTATTTTCGTATCATCATTAAAAATACCCATAAGAAGCAAATAGAAATAGAAATATCAAAGAATTACAGCTGGAAATAGCCAATTAGAAACTCAACCAGTATGTTTCTCTTAAGAGAGCTACAAATACTGTGCTGCTTCTTTCCATTTGCTGTTTCATCTCTTGGCTGTTTTTGCCGCTCCTTCGTGCAATTTGATGCCACTTCATTTGGCTGCTTCAGTTACTTCGCAGCAAATATTTTAATTTTGCACGCGCCAGCTGTTTAAGCTGATTAATGACAGCCAACAGAGAAAGCGGCTGTCAATCAAGGACGCTCAGGACGAGGCGCACAGCCAGCTACTAAAGGGAAGAGATAGAGAGAGAGAGAGACAGACAGAAAAAGAGTGAGAGAGGGAGAATGGGTGGAGCTAAAGTGTGGGCAGGGTCAGCGTGAATAGACAGCAAGTTAGTTGGCTGGCAGCTGACTTGACGGCCATTTAAAGCAAATTACTTTAAGCTATCCAACAAATTGCAATAGCAAAGAGTAAGAAAAATTATGATCAAATTCTGTGCTAAGCTAGGCAACTTAACAAGCAGGTAAAGCAGCAATTCAAGCAGATATTAAGATTGATGAATAGGCATTAGAAACAGATAGAGGAGTAGAAATTATAAGAGACATGAAGATGTAGAGTTTAGTGAGTGAAACAAGATGAATTAGCTCTACAATTTTATAAAAAAAATATATATATATATATTTAAAATGAAATTCCAAAAATTCTTATTCAGATTAAATAAATATGATTTGTAGTTTTTATAAATATATATTTATATTTCTTATATATATGTATATTATGATTATTCATAGTTTTGTATATATTTATTTTATATTTTAAATTAACTTCATTAATTATTATTGCCTTCTTCAAAGCCTCTGTTCGTGCCCATGGCAACTTAAGTCTGCAAAGAATATGAAAATATCTCTTAGGCAAACACCTTAAAAACAGTCGATATAAAAGCAATCTGCTTTAAAATTACAAATGACGCAAAAGATGTGAAAGAAACTTTGCGGCAAAACGTCAAAAGGCAACAACAACTTGAGCAAACTAATGAAATGAGAAATCAAATGTATATACACTAGATATATATTTATATATGTACACATATATCTGGTCTATGGCTGCGCTGGCAGTTGACTTTTGGTGGTCACTGTGTGCTACAAACTGACCAAGCGCTGTATGTGTCTTCGAGTGTGTATCAGCGGGTATATACACATATATATTTGTGTTTCTGATTGCATTTGGTATTTGTATTTGTATTCGGACCACTCAATGTGTCCAGTCACGTTTTCATCAACAACATTTCGGCTAAGTTTTTGGTTAATATTATTTGTTTGTTGTTATTCTTGCTGCTGTAGTTGCTGTGGCTGTTGCTGTTGCTGTTGCTGCTGTGCTGTGCTGTGGCTCTGTGCGCATTCCACGCTATTTATTTATTTTGCTTGGTTCGTTCGTTTTCAGTTGGCAAGTGCCAAAAGGCAAATATTGCGCATACGCCGCGTGTGTGCGGCCTTCGACGAAATCAATAAGCGGCTGCCTCTAAAATATATACAAATCGCCCCAATATTCCAGTTGCTGCTGGACAAACAAACAGCAGCAGCAGCAGCAGCAGCAGCAGCAGCAGCAAGAAATCGCAAAAATATTTCCAAGCATACTTTTAGGAAACAGCAATTGACCACGCCCCCTCGCACCCCTGCCCCTCTGCCCTATAGACGAGGGCGCCGCCAATCGCCTTTTCCTATTCAATAAAACCAATTTTGTTTCTGTTTGCCTTTGACCCAAAGCAAAAAAACAAAAAATAGAAGTTTAATCTTGAAATTCTCGAAAACTTTTCTTCATTTCGCTTAAGTTTCACTGCGTCTGGCTTGAAATGTATTTAACTTAGTTTTTGTCTTCGTGTCTTCAGTTTCAAGGCATTCATTTCATTTGACATATTTAAATCATTGAATTTGTGTAATCAAATCCAGCCGAGCTCAGACAAAAAGCAAAAACTCAATAAATAATTCATGGAAATCTGAAATAATTTCAAAGCAAATTGAATGCGTATCAATTGCAATTGAAGCACGTGTGAAATTCGATTTTCACAGCAAATAAACTTGAGAAAACTTGAAAGAGCAAATTTGCATGAGTTATAATCACAGGCTCGAAAACAAAAGATAATCGCCAGGTGCGACACACTTAAGTCACGTATCAATGGCAATTGTAAGCGAAGCCATATCGAATCAAATACGAATTCATTGAGAGCAAGTTGCTAGGGGAAGCTGTAGCTACCTGTGACAAAATTTCAAATAAAGCATATGGAGTTTATTCATAAATAAAATGATTTCATTGATTAATTAGGACGCGCAGGCATCTAAAAGTATTTGAGATGAAGAAAAATTGCATTAGAGAAAGTTATTCTTGATAATTCTTTATAATAAATATGAATAAAAAAAAAAAAAAATATATATATATATATATATATATATATATATATATATATATATATATATATATATATATATATATATATATATATATATATATATATATATATATATATATATATATATATATATAAGTAGATATAAAAATAATTTAAATTATATTCAAATATTCCAAGAAATATTTCATAATAAATATTAATAAAATAAAAAAAAAAAAACATACCTAAAAATAAAACTAAATTAATTTATTATATAATTCAAAACGGTTAAATGTTATAATTAATGTAAATGAATAATATTTTAAAATAAAATATAATATAAATATAATTAAATTAAAATAATAATAATTATATAAATACTTAAATTATAAAAAATAAATAAAATAATATTTAAATCTTAAAAAGTAAAATAAATAAAAATAATAATATAGTTGGAAAAATGTAAATTTAAAATAACGTAGTAAAATGTAGTCTATATAAATACAGATAATTCAATTTTTCCCTGCTAATCTACTTTCTTCTCTTTTTCTATAATGTCTCTTTAAATTTTTTCCAATTCTCTTTGCAGCCGCTTTGCATAATGTTCAATGATTGTAACTTATCAGCAGAATTGTGAGAAACAAGTGCGAATCAGTGTAGAGGAAATGTAATTGTAAGCAAGCGAGATAGAGAAGAAACGCGAAAATAAATAAGAATATATCAAGCAAACCATCAAAATCAACTAAATGCCAAAGCGACGCAGCAACAGCAGCAGCAACAGAACTAAAATCTGACAACGAGAACACAACAGACAAACGAACAAGCGAACCGAAAGGACCCCAACCAATACACTCACCCCTGCTCCTGCTAGTCCTGCTACTCCTTGAATGTGCGTGAGTGAGGCAAAGGCAAACAGACCAAAGACAAAAACCAATAAATAGAAACCGAGCAACAACAACCACCTTGGCAACATTACGTACGACGAGCTGGCAACATTTACAACACTGGCAACATGTTGCTGAGGCGCTTAACACACAGCAGCAGCAACAGCGACAGCAGCAGCCCAGCCAGAGCGCCCTCGCCCCCAAACCCAAAGCTAATCGGATTTACAAGGCGACCTACAACAGCAACAGCAACAGCAACAACAACAACAACAACAACACTTGGCACATGGCTCTGGCCACTGCTCTGGCTGACAGTTGTTGCTCATGTCAGCGCCCAAATAGGTAAGTGCCACCCACCGTCTCCTAGCTATACCATATAATTACAGACAAAAATAGGAATTATATACAGAATTAAAAATAAACAAAATAATAGGCAGAGCCATGGGCAGGACAGGAGCAGGTAGATTACGATTCTATCAGACAGCCGAAACCCATTAAAAAGTGAAATATCATTAGCATAATTATGCAGCGGGCCATAGGCATGGCAATAGCAGCCCCAATGAACAGAACTATATATATATATATATATATATATATGTATGTACATTAGTATGTATGTCTATCGTGTACGTAAATGCAATTGAATTTGTGGTCTTTGAAAACTATCGAGCAATCAAATTTAATTACGCATTTTACAAATTATCGTTTCAGTTTGCAATTGAAATTATTTGAAATATGCTGCGACAAGAGCGGGCAGGCAGACTCATTTGGGGTTTCATTATTAGCTTATATTGTGTTTAGATAGATATAGCTAAATATGTTTTCCCACTGAGCCTCAAGTATTGAGGATTTATAATATTTACTACACAAATATTCAATAAATATATATGTATTATTAATTGTGGTGACAGCTATAGGCTGCATTATAGGCATATATTATATATTGTGTATTAAGTGAGAATGGAAACAGGCTTGGTGTTCATTATTATTTATTACAAGTTGGGTGTAAAGCCTACTTCGTCGGAATTTGCGCAAATGCTTGCGAATTTCTCGAAAACTTGCATCTTAAATACTCAATATATAATCAGCAAAGCAACCTAAAACCAAATCTAGTCAGTCAGAAGAATGCCTGGCACGTAATAGCTTGCAAATGTGATTAAGTGTGAGTCTATCAATGCATTTCCCGTTTGGTAAGACAGAAATCTAGATTACGACGCGCTCACGCATACTATTTACTTCTGTTTTTTGTGGCTCTTAAAGTCTGATGGTCTGATGGAGCCACGCCCCTTAGTCAGTGACTATTTGGCTTACAGCACAAAGAAAAAAATGCGCAGCGAACAACAAGCTCATCAAGAACAAGTAACAAGAGCAACAAGAGCAACAACAGCAAAAAATGTTGTTAGAGCAAAGAGAATGAAGCACAAACAGAAACGAACATCAGGCAAAAAAAAAAAAAAAAAAAAAGAAGAAGAAGAGCATGCAAAAAACTATGCAATTTTTTCGCTTGAGATAAAGAGAGGGGGAAGAGGAAGGTAAGTGAATAGTGAATAGTGCACAGGAGAGAAACCCATCATAAGCTGATGTCCTACAAATGCTAATGAACAGCGGCAGAAGCAGAAGAGCAAAAAGAGGCGCAGAAATGAATGCAAAAGCGCTCGACAACACTGATTCGCTCCTTTTACCACACTAAATGCAGCAGCGGCAGCGGCAGCGAACGCTAAATTAATAATAATAATGAAAAAAATGTAGCATGATGTGCGCGAGTTCATAATTAATTAATTAATAAGCCAGACTAGAAAAGGAGGAGAACATAAAGAGAAAAGTAAAAAATCTAGCAATAAACGTCAAGCACTTTAAAAGATACAAATTTTGAATGAACGGGTGTAGACATATATATTTTATATGATCTGTATAGCCGACTCTATATGTATTTAATGGAAGTCTCTAGTATATTCCCCATGGTCAAATACTTTTGACTGCATTGCCTGCTTTTTATGGATTTTTCCATGGATATTTCAAACATTTTGAATGCGCCTCGTTACGTTTTCATAGCTGCATAAATTTTTAGAGCCTCATTTATGTTAGCCTAAAGCAACCGCTGAATATTTGTAGCTTTGTTGCTCCACCTACGGCCACCCTCTTCCTGTCTCTGGCCCTCCCCACCTACCCCTGCCATGGCAACATAATTAAAACAGCGGCAGCAGCTGCAGGCCAACAAAACAAAGGCAACAAACTGAACTAACTGCATTTGGTTCATTAGCGATCCACACACACACACACACACGCACATGCGCCGAGTGCATAATATTGAATTTCTATTCGCAAATGCAACATGTAAATGCATAATTAATGCAACGGCGGGTGGGCGTGGCACAATAGAGCAATGAATATGTCATAGGGCAGCAAGCGACAAATGTTGCCATTAAATGCTTATGAAACGCCGCAGAATTTGGCAATTTAAGTGTATTCGAGCACTAATAGAGATCATTTGTGGAACTGCAGAAAAATCATGAATAAAGCAGAAGTAAAGCATTGCAGGGTGGCACGACAAAAAGCTGATTGCTATAGCGAAGAAGCTCTGGTTCATTCTGTTGGGAATTCCAGCTAAGCTAAAATTATTTTGTCTGTGTTTCTATTTCTGAGATACCAACACATATCAAATGACATATATTCAACTTTTTGATATTTATAAATTTCTAACTTTTAAGACAAACTTCTTTCAAACTTTTAAGCCACAATAAAAAAAATCACGCTGAGAGCCCATAAGAATAATGTATTTCCTACACGAAATTCACACGCCAAAATTCAATTGAATAGACGCCAAAGGCAGAAAAATGTGGCGAAAGAAAACAAACGAGAAAATCACTGACCCTTGAAAATAAATAATAATTAACCCAGCAGTGCGCGGCGGTAGGCGTGGCCGAGGGGGAAACAAGTAAACTAAAACGAAAAGTGCCTGGTGAAGAGTTAACAAAAGAGGCAAGAGAATAACAAAAAAATCACACCAATAATTATAATAAAGCAAAACAAAAACTTGTTAAGCGTTAATGTGGCCAAAAAAGAAGAGCGCGCAAGTGAAGAAAGAGAGCCAAAGAGAGAGGGAGAGAGGGAGCTGGAGACAACGTGTAGGCAAGAGTAAGAGCAGCTGCGGCTGAGCAATGTGGAACAAACTTATTAAAAATATTGAAGAATGAGGTAAGCGAGACACAGAGAGCAGAGCGGGGCAGGAGGAGAGCGCAATTGAAATGAAATGTGACACGCAAGGCAACAATAAAAAACACTCACACATACACACACACAGAGCATACGTCAGGTGTGTGCGTGTGTGAGAAAGTGAAGGTGGCGTTCTCTCTCATTTTTTTCTATTTCTGCTGTTGATTTAATTAAATTGAAATTACACTGAGCTGAGCTCGTAGTTAATTTCGTTGTTGTTGGCGCGGCCATTTGCCGCTTCTTTGGCTTAAATATGCATTTCCGCGCCGCGCTTTTGTTTCGAGCGTGCTGGCAAGAAAATGTGCATGGGAAATGCATTTGCGGAATGTTTTCCTGCTGCAACGCGCCGTACGAAGTTTTTCCCAGCTTTGTTCTGCCCATGCCTGCCTCCCCACGTCCCCTGTCTTCTCTCTTCCATCTTCTCTCTTCTGTCTTCTGCTGCTTCTGGCCAAAGCCACCCACAATGCGGCGCAATGCTTGGCTGCATGTGAAACCAAATGACGATCACGGCGGCAGCAGCAAGAATTTCTCAAACTTGGCTTATTCGCCAGTCTCATGACTCAGACAGAGCTCTTGTCGCGCCCGAAGTGCCCCGCCTCCTGCAGCTGGGAGCTGCACATGCTTTATGCTTTATGACCCAAACTTTTCATTAAACATTTTTATAGCAAAACACACAAAAAACGAAAAACGTAAATAAAAAAGAAAATGCTGAAAAAATTAAACAAAAAACATATAAACGTATTCTAAGCGCATAAACTGGGCGCAGGCTCTGCCCAGAGAATGTGAGGGAGGCGCTGAATGGAGGATTGGGACTCTGTAGGGAGTAGACAGAGACAGAGAGAGAGAGAGAGAGAGGGAGTATGGCGTCTCAGCAGCAGAGAGTAGGCAGAGTGAGTGAGGCCAGGAAGTCGCAAATTTTTCACACGTTTAGCGTAAAGGAAAATTTTATGTGCGAACTTTTGGCGTCGCATTTAATAAACAATTTTTTTTTTTCTGTGCGCAGCGCATATAATATAATACTATAAAGCAAGATTCATGGCAACATAATTCCCTTAAAAGAAATTCTGTGTATTTGAACTTCGATTGCATCCAGACGCTGCCTTAAGGCTCGCCTTTTGTTCATTCCATTTAATTTTCAGTTTTTATGCCATTTCTCATCTTTATTCTCACTATTTTATGGCTTTCATTAGAGTTTTGCATTTTTCATAGTTTTACGCGCTATTTAACTTTAGAGTTTCGCAAAATTTATGGCATCTGTTTCATGTGCGATGGACGGTTAATGCATTTTTATTTCGCGTTTCGCGGCGACACTTGTGGCTTTCTCTATTTTTTATCACTCAGCTCGATTGGCAGCATCGATGGCAAAGCACATGAAGTATTTTGTTGTTTTTCGGAGCACGCTCTCTATAAATAGTCAACTTGCAGCATTGCAAAAATAAATGTGAGCACAGCATCAACAAAAATAAGAAAAACTTTCCGAAATAAATTGTTTTTCATGCGGTTCTCTGTGTCGTTTCGTATTATATCATTACGCTATTTTTATAGACATCGCTCGGACTAAAACGTGATGCGAGCCGAACTAGTTGTCAGTTCTTAAAAGCTTTTTGAATTAGCTGCAACATTTTACTTTTATTTTTTGCTTTTGCCCATTTGCTTTTAATATTGAGATATAGTTTTTATTTTTTGATTTTATTATTATATTTTCTTTACACTTATAGCTAGAAAATATGTTTCCAGTTGTGAGTGAAATGGTTCATAAATCTTGTTTGATATTTTCCCTACAATATTTTCTTCTCGAGTCAAATTAATCCCAATTGTTATAATTAAAAATGGCAAATAATTGATATAGATTGTTAAAGATTTTTAAAATGAATTATATATATTATATATATATATATATATATATATATATATATATATATATTGTTTTATATATATATTTGTTTTATTATATACGCATAATAAAATATTATTTATTTTTAAGAAAATTATATTTAAAAAAAATTTCTTTTCAATTATCCATAATTTAGTTTTATATATTTTATCAACGCTTAGCTTATTTTTTTATATAAAAAGTGGATTGAAATATTCAAATTTAATTCTTCAAACTCAAAAATTTTAAATATTTAAAATAAAAATAAATGTCGCATCTAAAAAATATAATAAATATATTTAATTAAATTGTGATTGAAAGATGTTTTTGTAAAGTATTGAGTTGGTTCTTTCTTGTTAATCTTTGCAATTCACTCACTTTAAGCAAACAAAGCCCACGCACATTTGGCAGCAGGAGGCAGTCAAAAATCAGCAGTCGGCAGTCACCTCCAGATGTCTGGCTGACTAATTTCAAACACCTGTTTCGCGTCCAATTTTGCAGACTCTTAGAGTCTGTATCAGGCATACGAAATGCGCGACACAATGTCAAAAGTATCTATAAAATCGAGCAGGAGCTGTATTTGTTTTGCTTCTGTTTTTATTCGGGGATGAGAGGCGTGTGCTTTGCATGTGTTGCCGATAATGTTTATGCTGTCAGTTACTGCTGCACATGGCATTCAATTGCCACAAATCAAGATAGGACAACTAGCAGGAGTAGCTGCCAGCCAAGAAAAAACCAAACAGAGAAAACCCTACCCAAAGGCAAGCCACAGTTTGTCTCGAGAGTCTGTGTCGAGGTATATTATAAAATGGATGCCAAGGCGGAAGCGTACATACATACATATATATATATATATATATATATATATATAAATATATGTATTTGTGTGATTTTTGATGTTGCTCATTTTGCTAAGGGAACACGTGCCAATTGTTGTGCGTGTGTGTGTGTGTGTGTGAGGGACACACACATTGTATCTCTTGAGGGGTAAGAAAAGATGTCGCACAGTCGCTTTGTTCCCTTTAACAAATCACATGCTCAGTTTATGCCACGCACACACGCAAGTGTGTGAGTGCGTTTGTGTGCGTGTGTGTGTGGGTGATGTGTGACAACATCACATGCAGCATTTTCTGTTGTTGTTGTTGTCATGTTGTTATCATAAAATAAAAATTTACTTCTGTGCGTACGTGTGAAGCCGTCAGCAGCGACAGCAACAGCAACAGAGGCAGGAGCAGCAGCAGGAGCAGGCCACACGCATTTCTGCTGCTTGACTTCTAAAATGCTTTTTATTTAAAATTTCAACTGGATTTAAATATGGCAGTCAGCGCCGAGTTGTAAAGGCAGCTCAGGCGGCCCTAAGCACGATGTCATTTGTCTGATGAAACAGTTGATGAAGCAGATAAATTTAAAGACTTTTGCTTGACAGCAACAAGATCACATTTATTATTCGTTTTATGGCTTTAATTGAGTTTTAAAAAATGCAGTTTATCTTCTTTAAAATCGTAAAAATGTAGGAGATCATTGGAAGTAAGTAAGGAAATTATGAAAGCCTAATTAGATTTTAATGAGGCTTTTCACTGCATTATATTGACTATAATTGCTCTTAGGATTTGGTTTTACTTAAGCGACTTTCATTATAAATAATTATTCAATTCTATTTATTCATGTTAATTAGATTAACTTCAAGTTTGCTTTGCTTCTCAAACTAGAGTTTTTTTTCGAGTTTTCCTCTGCGGCATCCTCTTCACTCACACATCAATCAATTGTTTAGTTACTCCAACATGTTCGATTACTTAGCTATGCACTTTGACAAAGGCACTCGACGACGAGAGGCATCAATGCAGCCATTAAGTGGGGAAATTGTGGTGTGTGTGTGTGTTTGTGTGGCCTGGCTTGGGCATTTGAAGACAAATACCGAAACGCAAATCAATTAAAGCGCTAATTGAATTGTTGCTGGCGAGCGAGGCTGATTAGAGCCAAAAACAAAATTCGATTGGGCCAAAGTCAAAGCCGGGCGTAGAGCGGGCAGCGGTCAGCGGGCAGAGGGCAGACCGAGCGGTTCGGATTAGCTGGCAGCTCAGGGCAAATATTGGCGGAATGAGTGACAGTGAGGCCGCAATTAAATTTCCCCAGTTCAAAATGAAATTAACGACCATTAAAAGCGAACTGAGAAGTAGAGGCAGCTGGAGCAGAAAGTCGCGGCAAAGCAATTTACGAGCAGGTCACTCGGTCAAGTGTGTCTCTGTGTGCGTGGGTGTGTGTGTTCTATGTGTAAACACGTTAATTAAACGCAGGGATAATTATAATGTGCACAAGGAAACGGCTTAGCAAGGCATGTGGAAACAGTAGCTGCGGCAGCAACGGCGGCGAAATGTGATTGAATTGCTAAGTGGCTAGCGCATCGTTCGGCTGGCTGCCGCATGTGCATGGGCGTGGCAGGAAGCGCAATCGCTCGCTCGCTCTCTGCATAATTATGCAACAGCAGCGCCCGACAAGCCAACCCCAGCCAACCCAACCCCAGCCAACCCAAGCCAACCCAAGCCAACCCCAGCCAACCCAAGCCAACCATCTAACCATCCAACAAACAACAAGTTGACTTGAGCACGAAGACACTTTGAAGTGTCTGTGGTGTCGCAGTGCGAACGGAGCCGAGGCACAACATATGCCCAAGCACGTAAATGAGGCCAATATGGCAGAGACTTCAACAGGTCCTCCAGCTGAAATATGTGTGTCTACAAAGGCTAGAAGAGCTGCTTATATTAAATATTAGCTGTATTCAAGTTGAAAGGCAACACAGGGATTATGTGAAACACAGTTATGATCTTACAGATATGTGATCCATTACAAAATCTAATTGCCCAACCCAATCAGAGCTGTCCAATTGTCTATTTTCTATTCTCTCTTTCCCTTCCTTTCTCCTTCTCCCTTCCTCAAGTTCTCATCTCTAAGCGCTCATCTGTTTGCGCTCCTCTCTTTATTTTTTCTCTCATTTTCCTTGGGTGACCTCCCCTGTCCTAGTAAATCTTCTCTTGCTCTCTCTCTCTCTCTCTCTCTCTCTCTCTCTCTCTCTCTCTCTCTCTCTCTCTCTCTCTCTCTCTCTCTCTCTCATCCATAATAGATCCTCTGAAACACTGTAAGTTTCAATATTTGAAAGCCACTCAGCTAGCATTGATGGGATTGTAAAAGTTTTTGCTTCTAGTTCATTCCTAATGAAATTTGAGCGTAATCAAAATACGTTAAGTATGTAACAATGTGCGCTGGGGAAATTGAAATTAGTTTGAAGCCATGCGGGCAACAACTTCACTCGGCACACACTCCCGATAACAGGCAGACGGAGAAGGATGAGTGAGAGAGAGAGTGAGTGAGAGAGACAGATAGACTAGTTGCAGCAGACAGCAGACAGCAGCCACTTGATTCTAATCAACTCAGTTGTCTGTGGACTGTCGGCTAACTGACTCGCAGCCAGACAATTATGCCAAATAGAGAGATAGAGACGGAGATTTTAGCCTGGCCAAGCAGCAACCAGGCCAACCAGGCCAACCAGCCCCACAGCTCTGCTGTGCGGCCTGTCACTGCGGCAATTGAATATGCAAATTGGTAACAGCGGCGTAGTCAATCCAGCTCGACTCGTCCTCTTAGCCGATGCTTCGCTCGCAGCGAAAGAAAAAATTAATACAATTGTTATGAATATATTGAGAGGGAGGGAGAGTGAGACAGAGAATGGAAGTGGGCTGTGCAAGTGTGGGAGTGGCATATGGAGGGGGCTGCACATGTGCCTTCAATTCTCTTATTTGCATTTTAAATTAACATTTTCTATGCTTTCCATTTTGATTTGTGCAAATGTTTGACAAGAGATTTTTAGGTTTTGTGTAATTATTGCAAATGTCGAAGAGTTGCCCCCCTTGCTGCTCCACCCGAATAAAGTCGCATTGTTGCTG
Organism: Drosophila mayaguana; assembly: GCA_037075325.1. NCBI lineage: Eukaryota > Metazoa > Arthropoda > Insecta > Diptera > Drosophilidae > Drosophila > Drosophila mayaguana. Next base: position 2,961,928 of record JBAMCG010000103.1, read on the forward strand.
CCACAGTTGCATTAGGGTGGCTCGCATGCAGACTTGCGCCCTTGAGTCCCGCAGATGTTGACTTTATGATGGGCTTGCAATGTAGTCTGGAATTGGATTAGCATTGGGCCTAGATTGACAATCAACAAGGAACTTCATTAATGAAGCCCAAATGTTTTTGATAACTTGTGTCAAATATTATGTAATAGAGATGGCGAAGTTTGAAGTAGTTTGAGTGAACTTTGAGCTAAAAGTTTGCTTCAAATAGTAATACTCTTCAAAGGGCATTTTTAATGAAGTTTTGGTAGCATACAAGAGATCTGTTACATTGAAAAATGTATAAAATTAGAGTAGAAATTATCGGATTTTTCTTAATGAGTTCTCAAATGATTCGGGAAATATTTCTCCTAGCTGATTATTGATTGTATAATGAACTAAAATTAAATTTAATGAAATATTAGCGGTTCAAGCAGCAAAAAATATTGAATTATGAATTAAATATCTATTCTGTGTAGCTATGTCTTGGCTTTCAATAAAGAACTACTTTACACTGCTGCCAGCTTTAATGAGCTTTCAATTGCCTATGAGCTTTCAGCTGATTCAAAATTTTACACAGGCGGGAAACAGTCGATGAGCTTTAATGAGCTCTCACTCACAAGTGGCTGAACAAAGCTGAATTGAATCACAATTTCCATTGTAAAGATTCTCCTCTCAGCTTTAATTAGGTTTCAATTCGAGTGCGACTCGCTAAGCCTGCGCTTAGTGGACGAGTGAGAGAACTCTCAGTTGTGGTAGCAAAAGCTTTCATTATGCACAGCTCCCAACACTTTCTTTTGAAGCCAAATCCGCCATCTTATGGCACTATTGGTTAAAATCTGAAGCATTCGCTTAAGTCTCTCGGCCACGCGCTCTCGGGTTCATTTGGTTAGCTGCGCCCTCCACAGACTTCATTGCCAGCTAAGCCTGTTGAGACTACAGCTTAGCATAACACAAATATTTATTTAAACCAACAGCAATATCTCGCTGTGCTAGAAAGAGAGCGACAGCGGGAGAGAGAGAGAGAGAGGAAGAGAGAGGCAAAGGAGCCCTTGGGGCCTTTGGGAGGTTTTTCTTTTTGGCAGCTGTGGTTTATTTTATACCATATTTGCGCTGGGCTGCGGCGCGCTGTGCGTGAGTTGTCTGATAAATTCCAGTTTTGACAGTCGAATTAACCTGTCATGCTTGTCGCTGGCACGAGTGGGCGCTGTTAAGATCACAGACAACAGCTTAACGGCGAACGGCGAATGGCGAACGGCTAACGGCGAAATGTTGCATGTTTTGTGGCGCTCCAACATGAACAATAGAGCAGCTCCTATGACGTTGCATATGCAAAGTAGAAATAGAAAATAGAAAATAGGAAATGGCAACAATCAAGTTGAAAGTGACAGAGAAAGAGACAAACAGAGAGAGAGAGGGAGAGACGGAGAGAACGAGAGAGGGACAGAGAGAATGCTGTTGGCCAAAGCGCATTTTCAAGAATTTCGCGCTAAGCTGGCTCCAGTTTTTTGTTTCAGTTCTTTTGACTTGTTGACTTGGGCCTGGGCTTGACAGGGCGTCTGGTGATATAGGGGTTCTTGACATTGCATAAACTGTCATTTAGTTTGTACGACTTGACAGCTAACCATTCATTTTCGGCAACTGCAGAGCGAGTCGAACACGAAAAAAACAAAAGCGAAACTGTCCCGAGCATTGTCTGGGAGTCGACTGCTGCTGCTGCTCCTGCTGCAGCTCAGCTGCCACATGCCACACAGTCTGATTCTGAGGCAGCTCTCAAGAGGTGTCACACACAAATTAAATGGTTGCCTGTCAAACCCGACTAGAGCAGCAAAAAATGGAAATGGAAAGTTGCTTGCAGCTGCAGGCAAAAATGAGATTCTCGCATGACTCACGCACCTGTGATTTTTCGCCCCACTCCCTCGCCCCCTCGCCTCCTCGCCGCCTCGTCCTGCACGTAAATGGCTGCATTTTTCAGCCAAAGTGCAGCGCAAATATTTGCTAATGCTCCGACGCGTCGGTAGTGTTGCAGGTCGTGCATAATGCCACGCCCTGTCACGCCCCCATTGCCGCCCCTGCACTGACTATGATTAAATGCAGCGCGTTAAACAAATTCTTGAGGCGTTCGCCCTGCTCCCAGCACTCGACGTCTCTCCGATTTGTTATGCCAGGCTGTGTCTCCCCCCTCTTCGTCCTCATCTGAATTTGCAACTTGCTATGGCTATGGCTGCCCTGACTATTTCTATGCATAAATTAGAGCAGGCCACCAGCTTGAATGTGCTGAATATATATATAAAATGTTGCTATGTACAAAATTTATAATATTTAAGATGTTTTTTGTAAATTTAAAAAATGTCATTTGAGCTGCTCTGGGCATAAATGAGACTAAACGGAAGCAAATTATGCATTCAAAATTTAATTTCCGTTGTAATTCAAAACTTCATAAATCCAAAAAAATGAGAAATTAATAAAAGCAGCAGCGAATTGCATTATTTGATAGTGCGAAAAAAAATCAGTAAATGCAAATGAGCCAAGTTTAATTTCCATATATGCATAGCTGCCATCAGAAGTTGCTCTTCCCTTTTTTTCAGCCAGTTTGCCACTTCCCCTAAACAAGAAACTTGTTTGAGTAGCCATGCTTGCTGTGTGAGATAAATCGGGTATATTAGGTGGGCTATGCTGAGGGCAGTTCGCTCTGGAGGGAGAGAGAGAGAGAGAGAGAGAGTTGACTATATACAGAAATAAAGAATACTTATCACACATTTCTCCAATTGGAAAAGTCATAGCTGCTTCAGTGTTAAAACCAAAAACGTCTCACTATATAATACGTTTGCAAACTGATCCATAAAAAGCCCTTTCAAAAGAAGTTCTTCCATGAATTTTTCGACCAGCTGCTGGCAAAATGCCAAATTTCCATATTTCAAAGACATTTAGCAAATATCGAGCATGAAAGGGTATTATGCAGTTGGTAAAGCCCTACGGCAAGGTTCTTACGTGCTTTGATTTGCTTGGCTTTCGCTGTTGTTGCTTCTGTTGTTGTTGTTGTTGTTGTTCCTTCTGCTGTTGCTGTTGTTGTGGGTCAACCTGTTTCACAGCGTCGAGAGGAAGCAATAAAGGAAGCCCTAAAAGGGTGTACAGTCCAGTCGAGAAGTTGCAACCGCAGTGCAAGCAGCCAGCAACAGCAGCTGCCACAAGCCTCCGCTCTTGCCCTGCCTTGCGTGAGTGTGTGTGTGTGTGTGCTGTGGCAGGTACGCTAGTATTAAATTTCACTTTCAAAATTTTGCCAACTGTTCAAAACTGTCGACAGTTGGCTTGGTGCAGCTACAAATAGCTGCTGCTCATTGATTTTGTGGCATGTTGCAAGTAGCTGGCTTGAGTAGCTGCAACCATGTCCAGCTGGAGCAGTTGCAGACAACTGTGTGGCCAATTGTCGGTTTGGCTTGCGCGCCATGTGCGCAGCTGACATCCAGTGCCACGGATTGAGTTCTGTCGAGTATGTTGGTATTGGATTACTAGGAGCGGCTGGGTGGGTGGGTGGTTGCATTACTGCCACCGACTGTGGCACGCATCGAGGCAAACGCAACTGATTTATGGCAGGTAAATGAAAGTGGCTTGACCAAAGCTGCAGTTCTGCTTGGAATAGATTGAAGGCATCGGGTTACACAGCACTGGCAGAAATGACTAATGATGAAACTGAAACTCGGCCGACCAGAGGCAGATTAGTCAAAGAGTTGTGCCAACTTAAGCTGAGAGCCGAGCGAGGAGAGCCAAAAGTGTTTAAGAATTGTTTAAAATATTGCTAGAAAAGGCAGTTAAGTTATATGATTTATATATCTTCTATTTTATATATTTATTTTACAATTTAGTTATTTTAATTTGTAAATATTCAATGTGGACATTAATGTTTTATTTAGTTATATTTTATATATTTATATTATATTTATTTATGTTTGATATTACATTTATATTTTATTTCTTTACACTTTATAAATTTACTTTCACATATGAATATTTTCCATACATAAATTTTTATTATTATATACTTGTATTTTAGTTTACTCTAAACCAATTTACAATTATTAATTACAGCTCTTTGGCTTTGTGAATTAATTGAAATGCACTTTGCTTCACACAAATGCTTTGTCCATGACTCACGCGGCGTATGCGTAATTTGCTCTAGTTCCATCTATTTATAGGGCAGACGCATTCAAAATGCAATTAGCGCTCTACAGTGTTGCCTCTGTTTGTTGTTGCAGTTCGTTTGGCTATTTCATGTGCTGAATTGGCCAAATATCGAAATACAAATGGGCCAGATGCAACTTAATTATAGCCACACTTGACTCGTCTCTGCTAAGCCAACTAATCCCCCGCACAAAGCAGCTTCACAACTGCGGAGTTCACAGTTGCCACACTGCAAATAAATCATTTCTACTGGCTGGCATTATTTGCCACTTCAGTCATAAGCTTCAGATCTTAAGACTCCAGACACAAACCACAGGTGTTGCGGTCAGTCTAGCTGACCCGCCCTCATCCCGCCCTCAGCTGGAGTCCCGCCCAGCCACACCACGCAGCTGCAGGTGATATGTGTACTTAAGAACTTAAAAACTTGAGAGCGAGTTTCGGTTTGCCTTTCGAGTTTGGAAGTTCTCGCTGTGGCTGCATTCAAGTTCCCAGTTGAGGTCAAGTTTGCCGTCCGTCCGAAGTGTTGACACAGCTCTCAATTTGTAATTTGTTCGCACAGACGAGAGGGGGCGTGGCCAGATTATATTTGCATTAATGCGACACACACATCAAAGTAAGCAAGTAAAAAATGCGTATGTGTATATGTTCATATATATATATATATATATATAGTATATATATATGTAAATAACTTTTTTGTGTTTGAGCAAAAGTTTTGTCGTGCTGAAACTTAAAGCTGTGCCAACATTTGCCAAAAGAAAACACATTTTCTTATTTAACAAGCTAAGCTAGTTGGAATCGTGTCCGACTGACTGCACGATACGCGCTTCTTAACATATTTGCTTTGCCATCTCCCAATGGGGCGCATCGCATAGAAGTTTTGGATATACTCAGTGGCTGTTTAATAGTAGTAGTAGCACATATATAATAGTAGCTGTCTAATGGTAGTAGTAGTAGTAGATATATAATAGTAGTAGTAGTAGTAAATATATAATACTAGGCATCTAGTTGTAGTAAGTGTGTAATAGTAGTAGATGTCTCATAGGAGTAGGTGTCTACTTGTAGTTGGTGGCTAATAGTAGTAGAAGTAGGTAGTAGTAAATAATAATTGGTAGTAGAGTTTAGTAGTAGATAGTAGTAGATAGATGTCTCCTGGTAGTTGAAGTAGATCGCATATTTGTCTATTGTAGTTGGTGGCTAATAGTAGTAGAAGTAGATAGTAGTAAATAATAATTGGTAGTAGAATTTAGTAGTAGATAGTAGTAGATAGATGTCTCCTGGTAGTTGAAGTAGATCGCATATTTGTCTATTGTAGTTGGTGGCTAATAGTAGTAGAAGTAGGTAGTAGTAAATAATAATTGGTAGTAGAATTTAGTAGTAGATAGTAGTAGATAGATGTCTGCTGGTAGTTGAAGTAGATCGCATATGGTAGGTCACACATAGTTGTAGTAGTCATTATATAATAGCTGCCGAGTAGTAGTAGATGTCTGAAGGTACTGTCTACCTGTAGTAGCATATATGTATGTAGTGCTGCCGCCAGTCGGCATTTGAGACTCGACTTTCTTTTCTACTACTCATTGAGTTTCGTAGTTCAACGAGTGGCATTTCAGTTGTCAATCAACCTGTACAGACACATTCGGGTTTGGTCGATTGCTGCAAGCCAATATACTCTCTTAACACTACTTAGGCGCACATAAAAAGAAGGCAAAAGTTTCCGCATCGCGCTTCCCCTTTTCGTGTATGTATGTAAATATTATTAGAATGGGACGCAGCAGCAGCAGCAGCAGCAGGAGTAGGAGCAGCAGCAGAAGTTCAAACACATTTAAATTAGGCCTGAGTGCATTTTGATGATGCTTAAAAACTTTTCAACAAATCTCGCGCTCTCTCTTTCTGCAGCTCTCTCTCCCTCTCCCTCTCTTCCACGCTCTTACTTCGTACAAGGAACAAAGTTTTTGTTGACAACATTTTTTACTTGTTAGTTTTGTTGTTGCTGTTGTTGCTGCAGTTACATGCTCCCATCATTATAATGTGTAATGCTTTATTACAGTAACTTTTTTACGCAACATTTTCTCGTAATTTTGTTTTCTATAAGAAAAACAAGAAACTTCTTTAAATAAAGTTGTCAAGTCAGCGAATTTCTCTGCATTTCGTAGGTGTGAAGCGCTGAGGGTGAGAGTCGGCCTTGTCTTCTTGAGCCTTGTTCTTAAAGAAATGCATAATGGAAATATGTTAAATTAGACCAAAAATGTGATTTGCATATCAACTGGCCCCGACTTCGGTTCATAGTCAGGTTCGGTCTCCTTCTCTGCTGTTGATGCCCATTCAGAGCGAAGTTAAGCGCCTTTTGCAGCTGCAAGCGATACGTTAAGCTGATTAACGTCTTTAGTGCGAACTATATATGTATATCTATATATAGCTGCGCTCCCTTAGATTTACTTTTTGGCTCGTAAATCCTCGGCTGGATTGTAAATCGCTTATAGTTTTTGCTCTTCTGCTGGAAACCGCATCAACAATGTATATACATTTTTATGAAAGACAATTGCCACAGCAACATTTAATACTGTCACACAGAAATTGGCCGCCTCATGCGGCCATGCTGACATTTTGCTGTCCCAAGTTGAATGTAAGCCGCTTTTACTTATCGTTTGACATTTTTTGTGACTTGTGCAGCAGCACCCATACACATCCATACACCCGCACACACACACAAAGACTACCCTAAGTTTGCAGCATTTCAAAGTCTCTCCCTCCCACTCCCGTCTGACCTCTGCGGATCCTCCTGCAGCTACAAAAAAAACCTGAACCACAACAAAAGGCTGTCGAGTTAAGCACCGATGCGAAAAAGTAGAGGAGGGAACAACGCTTTGCATGTAAAATCTGCACCGAGTCAAGGAAATGAACTATAATCAAAGATTTAGCGAGCAGGCTGCTCCACATAACATCAAATTTGATGCGTGCTTATGAAACTGAGATAAATAGCTGAAGCGTCAAGGTAAAGGCCTAAATGAGCGTAGCAAGGGAAATTATAATATATGTATGTATTGATATATGTTGAGTCTATATTGGCTAGATATAAATATTTAATATATATACAATTATTATACTATGCAATATATATAAAAACTGTTTCTTTTTAAACAATGTATATAGAACACATACAAGATAAAATATAATAATTTATGATATATGTATATCCTTATCTGGACAACAGAACCTCAAAGCCTTTATTAAACTGGGATTTGAAGCACTCATCAAGAAATTATGGAATTTGCTAGTTTTACACTTATAAAACCATAATTTTTTGCTTACATTTTTCCTCGTTTTACACCAGGAAGCCTCAGCTCTTGCGCTTAGATCTATTCTTCCATATACTATAAGCTCTTCGGCTAGATAAAACATGCATTTCCTTTGAAGTTGGAAAACCTCTGAGCACAAAGTGTAGCTGCATTTGTGACTAGAAATCATTTTAGCACTTGCTTTGCATTTAATGCAGCTCTGCCAAGAAGAAAGTGAGACACTGCCTACATCTCTCTCTCTCTCTTACTCTCTCTGGCTGTCTGTCACTCCAATACTCTTTCTCGCTCGCTCTCATTCGGTCGCTTAATCAGCGCTTAAGTAGGAACTCGGAAAAGCCGCCAACCGTCAACCTTTCCGCACTTGCGCTCACTTGAACTTAATTTGGTGAGTGGTTCGAGCGCTGGCATTCGTCCTTCCCCTTCCAGCCCTGCATTTGCCCGGCAGTGAGCGAACGCGTCATAAACGTCTGCTAACACAGTGGAAAACACAACGGAGATGTGTGTGGCAGGGGCCGGGCAGAGGCGCAGTTGGAAGCGGAAAATAATATAAGAACAACACTGAGCGAATTCTGGGACTAGGCTGGGCTGCGGCTAGGCTGGCAATAAAAACGCACTTGGAGCCGAGCCCGAGCCCCACTCGAGGCACAGCTCGTTGCCTTCAACAGTCTGTCGACTGGTTACCACTTCCGGCGGCAAGAGCGGTTCCTGCCACAGGTAACCAACGGCAACCCCAAAATGTCTGGCCTGAGTGCCAAGTCGAGTCGAGTCGAGTCGAGTTCAGTTGAGCGTCTGGGAGCAACATATGCAAATTTAATATTTTTATTAAAAAAGTTTTTTGGAACACACAAAGAAGCAGCAGCAGCAGCAGCAGCAACGCCAGACACGGAGACACAGCGCACTCCACAGAGCGACGGCGGGGGGAGGCAGAGAGAGAAAGAGAGAGATATATATATAGTGCTGTGTGGCACTGTCGCTGTTTTAATAGGGAAGCGAATTAAGTGCCGCGGTTCGCGCAAGTTCCTTTCTCTTTTTTACCGCTACCAACACTTTCCCCTTCTCACATCTCCCTGTCTCCCTCACTCTCACTCGCTGTCCTTTCCATAACATAAAAAAGCAAGTCTTTTATCCGCCTGCCATGAACCCTTTGCCACACCTCCTTTCAGCAGCTTCAGCATTTTGTTTGTTCTGTTGCTCGGTTCGCTTTTGTTATTGTTGGCGCTTCTCTTGTATTGTTAGTCAGTTTTCAGCTCCTTTTCTTGTGGATCAACTAATATTGCTACTCCTGCTGCTGCTGTTGAGCAAAAAAATAATATGCAAAAATTGTTAGCAAAAAGCTTTTGGCCCGCTCAAGTTTATAATGCTTCGATACAGCGCAAGCGGAACGAAAATGAATATCAAATATTGAACGAGCATCTATGGCGAGTGCTTGATAAAGTGTGGAACTCTTTTATTCTCCTGCTAGAGTCACAATTATATTTAGTTTTTCATGTAGACTAGAGAGAAAGGCGATGTGCGTATTTGTATGAAGTGGCTGCGGAATATTGCTGAGACTTTCTAGATTATTATAGAAAAACATATTTGCAATGCGAGCTTAAAGCTTAAAGAGCTTAAAGAAGTTCAAGAAAGAAAGTTGGAAGAAAGAAAGTTGGAAGAGTATACGACAGAGCGCACTCTCATTAGGCTGGACTCGTCTATCTCTGGGGCATATATGGTCTATGTATTATTGTGGAAAGTTCTCACGGCAAAATATAAACGAATTTAATTTGCTTGCGCATATGACAGCAAATTTCTTCAATTAAAATTATTTCACATTTCATAAATTAAGAAAGTTTTTATATGCTAATTAAAATGATTATTTATTCTATATTATTAATGTGAATAAATAATTAATTCTTTTTTTTTTTTGTACATAAATAAAATGATTTGTGATAAATATTATTTATTATTAAAATTATAACATCGCATTAATCTTAATTTAAACAAGGTTATTAAATATATTAATATCTTAAAATATTATTATAAATTAAATGAACTTCCTGTTTTATTTCATTCATTTTTTGTTCATTATAAAAGTCTTGGGAAGCTAAAATAAAAGTTTGTTTCAAAAAGAGCGGATCGAACCACAGCTGAGAGGAAGCCACTGTCGTTGTTTTTGCAGCTCTGCCCTTAACCAGCTCAAGACGGCCCAACTTCCACCTTAGTCCCAGCTCCTATGCTCAAGCACTCACTCACCTCATTCTCGGGCTTTGGCTGCCCCACTGCACTCTCCATATTTATGTTATCTAATAGCTTCTGTCCACAAAAAAGAAAAGAGGGAAAGTAATAGGGAAAAGCATTTTCAGCCCAAGCCTAATTTAAAATTAATTTCAAATTGAATTTACATTACATTTTCAATTTGGCAACCGCAAGCCTGATTGAAAATATATACATACAGCCATAGTTGGGGTGGCAGGACCGAAAGGACCTTCGTCAACATTTAAGGTAATGACAACAGCAATGGCCCATAACAATAATGAGAATTTCTTAACCCGAATGTGTGCGCTCGTCTATGGGGCCATAAATAAAACAAACGACGCACACGATAACCACAAATTCCATTAAAAATCTCATAGCCACATTTGCCACATTGCTTCATTATGATGTGCTAGGTGGAGTCACAGCAATCTCTCCCTCTCTATCTCTCTCTAACTATCTCTCTCTGGCGCTGTTGTCCTGCCCTGCGGAGTAGAACTAACCAGTTAGCAAATGTGTCTACAGATAACCCAAAAACCCAAAACAGAGCAGTTGAAAATTATGTCACAGCTCTTTGGTTCACCTGTCTGACCTCAGCTAGCTCCACTCGGCACACACAACCAGCCACCCACCCACCCACTCGGCACGGCGGGTGGTGGGAATTCGTTTGACCTTTGCTTTTGAATAAAGTGCTGTGAAAATAAAAACCAAATAAAACGAAACAAAAATGCGCACAAAAACAGTCAACACGAACGGAGTTGGGTTCGGATTCAGGTTGGGGTTCGAGTTTGGGTTCCCCCTTGTCCCGCTCTCCGTTTCCTGTTCCCCTTTTCCCCCTCTCTGAGCACACTCCATGCTCTGTGCTCTGCTCTCTCTGGTTCCATCCTCGCATAAAAATTTGCTTTTCTATGCCAGGTTGACATTACCCCAAAGTTGTTGTTTTTGTTTCTCTCTTTGTTATTTTTTTTTTTTTGTCTCGCTTTCCTTTGTCGTCGTGTTGTTGCTCGAGAGAACCTTGTGCCTTGTGCATAAATAAATTTTCGCATGTTGCCAGCACATTTGGCTCGCTGACTTCACGTCTCATTGTGCCACACTATTTCCCTTTCCCCCTCTCTCTCCTTCTCTCTCTCTCTCTCTATCTGTGTTTTTTTTAATAATGCTTCTCGGACGTAATTAGAGCTTAGCTGTGAGCATGTTTTGGTTTTAAACTGTGTCACCGTCTGCTCGTTAGCTCGATTTTCCTCTTCCTGCTCTGTTCCAGCTCTCGAGCGTTGATTGATTGAGGCAGCTGTAAAATAATTTGAGCTGGGCCAAAGCATCTAATCAATTTTGTATTATAAAACTAATAAGAGTAATGGAGAATCTTTGCATATTCTAATACTTACCCCCTCTCTCTCTCTCTCTCTCTCTCTCTTTGCAGGTAAGACTTTATAGCTTGAACTAGAGCGTGAGTATATTGAGAATGAGCAACGAAGCGCCATTGATACTTTGTCAGACTTGCCAAATATTGTCGCAGAGCAGAACTTTAAGTTCACAAAATTGGTTTTATTTTCTTTTTCTTTTTTGTTGTGTTTGTTCTATTTTATTTTGTATTATAAATTGCTATATTTAAAGTTTGTGATTGCCATGGCGACTGCTCCGGAGCAGCACCTTTATTTATTTTCGCAAACAAACATGCGAAATGTGGCTGAACATTTATCTCTTTCTGCGCTGCCGGGCCGTGCTCAGGTCAAGTCTGTTGTGTGGTACAGTTTAGCAGCTGCTGCTGCTGGCTGCATAGCAGGAGACGACGACGCGCCGCAGTCGTTGCTCAAGCGTAAACAAGAGCAACAGCAATAACAACAGCAACAGCAACAGCAATATAGAATTGTCTTCTATTCTTGCAATTGGCGCGTTACGCTTGAAGTGTGGCCAACTGTGTTTTCGGTTAGGGCTAACTGACCCACAAGGGGCACATGAACTTGCAACTTTTGGCAAATGAGTCCCCTTTTCGATGCAGTTTGATGGCAGTCGTGGTGGTGGTGGTGGTGATAGTGGTGGGTGCAGCCAAGCGTCACGGCCAAACGAGTTCACAAATGTAATTATTGAGCGTGGCAGCAGCAGCGGCAGCAGCAGCAGCAGCAGCAACTTGCAATGAACTGGTAACAAGTGTCGAGCTTCTGCCACTGCCTCTGCCACTGCTGCTTCTTCTTCTAGTTCTTGTTGCCATCAAAATAGGCATTGTGGGGTTAATAAAGGCAGCAGAGCAAACAAACAACTGTTGCTGCAGCAGGAACTCATAAATTTGAACACTTGTTCGACTCGCCGAAGAAAACTAAATAAGTTGTTTGGCAACATATTAATGCGGGTAGCAACAGAGAGAGGGAGAGAGCGAGAGAGAGAGAGAGAAAGAGAGAGAGAGAGACAGAGAGAGAGAGTGTGGCTGGCATAAATTCTAGTTTTATTTTAGGCCTGGACTTGGCCTAATGTAATAATAACGTAGATTTTATAGACACCGAAATAAGCTGCACAGCTGCCTCTGTTGGTGTGCGTGTGCGTGCGTGTATGTGTGTGTGTGTGTGTGTGTGTGTGTGCATTAATTTCACACATTTACACAGCACTTTTGTGTCTCATTTTTCTTTGTGCTGGCAAAACTTGCCTACTTCGCACAAAACGAAGAAAATAAGCTGGGCGAATGTGCGTCGAGGGTGTGAGAGCTGAGCATAAAGTATACGACGCGGAGGCCAACGAAAACAACTTTTGCACGTACGCTGACTTGTTGCCCACATGTGTGTGTGTGTGTGTGTGTGTGTGTGTGTTTGTTTTGATAAGAGTCATTTAGTGCGTGTGTGAGCGTAGCAAATTGATATAAATCTTGACAAGTGCGCTGCGTACATTGCCTGGCAGCTTACAGCAAAGCGAATTCCTCGGCCAAAAACAAGACGAGGAAGCAAATTAATAACTAGGCTGCAAGACGTCATGGCCATACACTACCCCACTTAGATTAATTATGCTGTGCAAGGGTGTTCCACGCCCTCTCCCACTCTCCCACTCTCCCTCCCAGTCGCTCCTTCTCTGATATATTTGAGCACGTAAATTGCCTGCGTCGAGCAAAGTGAGTTAATAATTTAAAAACAAATGAAGCCCACTCTACTAGAAGAGGAGCAAGAAACAAAATACAATTGTCTACTTATTTGCCTAAAGAGACCTCAAGCGCCTTCCATTTCGCTTCACTGTTTGCTCAAGATAAGCTAAAAAGAGAAGAAGCAAAGTTTATTATTTATTGCATTGCAAATTCCAGCGCGTGTGTGTGGGCAGGCCACCTGGCCTTTCCCTCCCTCACTCTCTCTTTTTTATATATATATTTATATGTATTTAGATATATTTATACAAGTCACATCGAGTCGAGTGGGCGTCACAATTTACAGAATTGCATGCTAGAAAAGGTTTTCCCTTTTGGCCGCGCTGCTGCCATTGAATCAACATTTCTGATACTTCCTCTATTTCTGTATAAATATTTAAAGATTACCTGCCTCACGGTTGTATCTATTTTTAGCTATGCATAAGAAATATGCAAAAATTCTTAAGGTCAACTTAAGTTAAGGGACTTGTGCTCCTATTTTACTGCTTCTTCGGAGTGCAAGCGGGCATATTGGTTTTCTGTAATGATATCTTTGAAAGAGATAGATGGAAGAGATAGAGATAGATGGTTGAATAGAAACACATAGAAGACAAACAGAACAATGAATTGGCCAGCGATGAGACCAAATAGCTGCAAAGAGAGACAACATCTCATATGGATCATTGCCAGATTAATTAAGATAGATATACAATGATATTCACACAGTCTTAGAGCTATAATTATTAAGTCTGTCGATCTTTCAATTCTTATTGGTATTTGAAGGAGGTTTTGTTTGGCTTGTTGATCAAGCTCTAGCCAATATATAATTAAAGAAGTTCCAGTTAGCTCTGCCCACTATTTGTGCTCCAGAGACTTCTGCTTTCATGATGCTCTTTCATTCATTTAATTTGTGTGCTCATATATCGCTGCCTTCTCCATTTCCATTTCATTTCTAAATAAAATTACAGTGCTTTCCTTTTGCCAGCTAATCAAAATGAAATCTTCAAATTTAGCCACCAAAAAACACGCAATTGCCACGCCCCTTTGAAATTAGCGTACGCACTATTAAAACTCAAGGCCCTCAAACAAAGTGGACCACAGGGCTGGGCGCAACGCACAAAAAGACAAAGAGCTCATATAATCATTTTAAGGATTTGTATTTGGTGCAGGACGTGAGGTCATGTTCGCAATAAATCTGAGCAAGAAGCAGAGTGGGAGCGGAGCTTGAGGATTGCTCAGTGGCAGGTCGCAAATCAACGCAGCAGCTGCCTCCGACTCCTGCAACACCCACTCCACCCGCTCCCAGGTGGGTGGCTAATTAAATGACAGCTGCGAATGCGGGATACGAAATTAACCTTTAATTTTTGATAAACAAGCTCGAGAAACACACTCTAAAAATATGCAAACCGAATGAATGAATGCAAATGAAGTGGACACCAGCTGAGAGAGAGAGAAAGAGGGAGAGAAGGAGTGGGAGGGAAAGGGAGAGGGAAGCCCAGACTCGGCTCAGCAGGTGGCAGCGACTGGGAATAACAAAAAAACAAGAACAAAAAATTATTGTAAATAACGTTGCTTGTGGGCGGGGCGGGGCGGGGCAGGGCGGGACGGGTCGGTTGGGGTGGCGCCACACAGCTTCCGGTGCTCTCGACAGCCGTTTACATAATTTCAATATGGCGGCTTTTGTAGGCGCGCGCGTGGCCAGCAGCCGAAACGGCCACTTAAAGGACATGCCAGAACCAGCCAGCACCAGCCAGGAGTCTCACTCAAAGCAACAGCAACAGCAACAGAGGCAGCGGCAGCGGCAGCGACAGAAGTCTGTTGTTATGCTAGGTGGCTGGGCATTTTTCATTGTGCCCGAGATGAAAATGTAACAAAATAAAAATTTGTGTTTATGTTTTACTTGATTTCTGCTTCGCTCTGCGCGGAGCAGCAACGAATTCTGATGGAGAATGTGACACCAAGTAGATAATAGAGAGATTGTATATGCATCTATATATGTCCTTGTGTGTCCCATGTGGCACGATTCCTTGGAACCAAGCAAATCACAATCATTCATTATGAATGAGTGGGCGCCCCTGGCTGAGTCCACGTATTCTTTGGGCTCTCTTACATGCATTTACTAATGCTAATTGGCTCGACTGACTACTTTATTGAGTAGGGCAATGGCAGCTGCTGTAATTACACTAAATTATGTTCCTGCCAGGGCAGCCCAGGCTGTAGTCAGGCATTGGCTGCAGCTAAGTCGGCAGAGTCTCCAACTAAATTAGCTGTGGCGTAGTTTGAATGGAATAGCTTCACTATAGCAGCTACTGCTACTCTGGCAGGAGGTTGAGTTACTGATTAATTATTATATTTTAATCAGCTTTACTTCAGAGAAAAGCTGACTTAAATTTAATATAATTAGCATTTAATTAATAATATTATAATGGTATATATGATCCCTTACATGAATTGTTTTCTCTGCTTTCTATAAACACTTTTATCTAAACCTTCCTCAGCTGACTGAGACTGCCTCAGTGAGACAAGAGCCAAATTTTGCAGAGCATTGGAGCTTCGGCTTTTTGCTGCTTCTTCAGTTTGCTTTTGTTATTTGACGTTGTTGCTTTGTTTCTTTTTTTTTATTTCATTTTTATTATTTCGTTGTTATTTGTTCTCATCCTTCGGGGCAGCTGCCCACTTTTGACACTTATTTTTGACAGCTTAAGGACATTTGAGGGTCATGCACTTAACATGAGTGCGGGATTCTGATCCGAGCTGGGCTGGGCTGGGCTGGGCGTCTCGTTGAATTTCAAAATTGTTTGCATGTCTGAGATTTGTGGCAGTTTATTATGAATATACATAAATATGGCTAGGTACATACATACATATGTATGAATAGAAATGTGTGTATATAAGTCAGCGCGTGACAGTCGAGAGGCGTGGCTGCAAACCACATTCATTATGAATGAATGGGGGCCGCCTGGCTATGCGCCCACATTTTTTGGCTCCCTCCGACATGCATTTTGTGTGTGGACAACTATTTACTAATGGTAGTCGGGTTGGCTGACGACTTTATTGAACCTATGCAAAGGCAACGGCTGCTGCTGTAATTAAATCAAATTATGCTCTATGCTGTTGGCAAGGCAGCCGTTGCTCCAGCTCCTGCTCCTGCCCCTGCTCCTGCTCCTGCTCCAGCAGCTCTAGCTACCCCGTCTGGCAGTTCTCAATGCTTTGCCGCATTAAAATTTAGTGTTGCTTTTAAGTGCCGGTAATAAGATATTTTGTATGCTTCTGGGCATCGGACAACACATCAGGCGCAGCAGCAACACAGAGCCATGTGCTATATGCCCCCCACTCTCCCTCTCTCTCTCTCTCTCTCTCCCCCCTCTGTGTGTGACAAAAGCAGTTTGCATAATTTAAAAGGCCTAAAAAGCAACTATAAGTTTCGCCTGGCATTAGATATTTTTGCCAAAGATGTTGCACACACACACACACACACGATGGGGGCTTGAGCATTTGGCTGGGGCTTTGACTGGCTTGGGTTACAAAGCACGCTCCAAGTCTTTGCCCATTCGTGTTCACAGTTCGGCTTACAAGACCACAGAAAAGGGTTGCGACAATTTAAGCATTATATGACAACAGCTGCCTAATGCCGCACCCAAAACACAGATGCCCATCATAAGCTGGAAATAAATTCCTAAACTGTTCTAATTAAGTGGACAAAAAGGCAATCGTCAAGGGTCTGCACTCAGCTGTACTCGAAATAACAAGAGAGCTCTGCTCTATGGAAATGTGGAAATGCGGAAGCATGTCATGATAAGGCGTCTATGCATCAGCTGAATTGAGGAACTGTTTGACTTTATGACAGATTATACGAAATTGAAAAGCTGTCAGAGAGAAGCGTTAAGTTGTGCTGGAAGGGAATGAGAGTAGGAGTGGAATGAAATGTATGAGAGTTGAATTATTTAATATATATATATATAATATATATATAATATATATATAATATATATATGAATATTATATTATTACATTTAATTTCATATATTTTTTATTTATTGAACGCAGCCGAGGTTGAGACTTAACTTATTTTATTTGCTTGTCTATTAATCTATATTAAATTATTTATTATTATATATCAAAAAGCTTTAATGTCAAGCTCCTATTTTAGAAAGCTGATTCTTCACCTATTCCCTTAGAAATAAAACCTCATTTAGTTCCAGCTCTTATGCTCTCACACGAAATGCTTAGCATCTTTGAAACGTATCAAAATTGTTCACTGCATCGACCTCTCCTTCTCCAGCTGCTCAAAACATTACAGTTCTGCTGCAATCAATATCTCCTTTCCATTCACTGTCCAAGTTCAGCTAAATCATAACAGTTTCTATAGTTTTCGTTAGAGAAACAAACTTTAAATGGATCGATTTTTCAAGTTCTCTCTCTCTCTCTCTCTGCCTTTCTCTCTCACTCCCTCTCGCTCTCTGCCAGTTATTTGTTTTGTAATCAGCGCTATCAAGAGCAAAGCACGTTTAAGCTTTCAGAAGAAAACGGCGACAACAAAAACTAAAATGGGGGCGGGGCGGCAGTGGGGCAGCACAACAGCTACAAAGAAATGCTGGCAGACGTGTTAAGCGCCTTAAAGTATGCAACGACGACAATGCAGACACAGGGCCAAGACACGTGTGTCATTAACACCGAAACGGGAGCTGGCTAAGCAACATACAAACACGCACAGCTCTCAAATCAAGCTTGATGGACAATTGTAGTAGTGGGCGTGGCACACACGCACACACACACATAGTGTGTGTGACCCTGGCTCTAGCTGCTAGCTGGCTGTCCGGCCTGGCAGTCATAATCATAGCGCTTATCGTTAGTTCTGCTCTGTTCTATTTGCACCGAACTTCATAAAGGTGTCTCCCCAGAGAGGTGTGCTTCAGGTTGAGTTGTGAGTGCTGTACACACACTGGCTCTCCCTCTGCCTCCCCCCCCCCCCTCCATCCCTCTTCTTCTCTCTCTCTCTATCTCAATCTGGTCTCCGTTTTTGTCCTAGCTTAATTGTGCTACGGGGAACGCTTAGCAACAGCCACATTGACATTGTTTTTGTCCAGCAGGAGCAGCAGCAACAACAGCAGCAGCTGCCCCGCCCTCAACTTCATTTGCATTGCTTGACTTTTGAGCCAAGAAATTTGCTTTTATAAAATCTATTTTTTATGCTGGTCACTGCAGTCCAAAGTCCAAAAGTTTTGCTCCGAACCTAATTGCTCGTAGAAGTTGCACAAGAAAATCCACAAAAAAAAAAGAAAGTTTTCTTTTTTTAAAGCAGAAAATTGAAATTGTAAAGCACTTGAGCAACAAGCAAATTATTTAGCTAATATAATTATGAATTTAAACTTCCTTTTGGAATTTGCATATTTAATTTAAATAAAAACTAAAATATATATAGAGTGAGCCGTATATAAAGTGCCTGCACTTAAAGATATTTCTTTTTATTAAATTGAATGACTTTTGCTTTTGCTGTTGCGCTCATCATTTGTCATATGTATGTATACCCTGTAAATGTGTTTTCATTTTGAGTTTGTTTTCTCTTTATTTTTATAAATATTACATCGCCTTGCACTCTCAAATGCTTTTGCCCATCTCCATTTCCGCTTTGGTATTGGCAGTTGGCGCTCTCGCGTATCGATTAATTGATTGATGAACATGCTATGAATAGCAGATGAAGGTGATGTTATTACACATAACATATGAAGCGATAAGCAATACACACAGACACACACCAACACACGCTAGCACACACACACACACACACACACAACATGTGTGCAGCCTCAGCATTGCTTGCTTTTTTTTTGCGCGCGCTCTATAAAAATTTGAAGCAAGCCATGGAAATGGCACAAAGGCATCTGCATACATACATGTATGTATGTATATGTATGTATATGTGTGTGTGCTTGTATGTATAAACGTGCTAGGTGCCAGGCACGTGAGTGCTGCAAAGCAAAACAGAAAAAAGCAGCGCAGAAATGTATAAAAAAAATTCTGTTCTTGGGGTAGCGGCATGAAAAATTGTTTGTATTGCATATTTTTAGGGGCTGACGCCAGGGAAGCGGCCAAGCGTGAAACATGTTATCGAAGCGCTTTTAATGGAATTAATGCAGGAAAAAGGACCGAGCAGACACCCATACACAGACACACACAGACACAGACACACACACACGCACACGCAGTCACACTAAAGGCAGCCTAAGGAATGCAGAATGAATTAAATTTAAGGCTCAAACCAAAAATCCTTTGATTTGCTTTAAGGCTGTTGCCTTCTTGGAGCTTCTCTGTCTTTATTAAGCCAGCTTACAGCAGGTGCTGAATCCGTTGGGTGGCACAGGCTTAAATTTCATTAATTTCATGTAATTCGGCTATTAATTAAAAATCAACAGTTACTTTGTGTTTGAGCAGCTGCCGTCGAATACTCTATGAGCAGAGCAGGAGTCGGGCTCAGTTGGGTGCGAAGTGGGTTAGCAGAGGAAGGTTAGCAAAGGCGTCAAGTTGACAGTTGAACAGGTGGGGGCTGGGGCTATGATAAGAGGCGAGATTGGATGCTGTGGTTATCTGCCTTTAGAGAGCGTAGCTTGGGGTTTTTTATATTTGCTAAAGGAAATGAAGTTTTTATTTTAATTCTTTTGAAAAATCAATTATATAAATAAATTCTTAATACACAAAAAATATTATAAAAATATAAATAATGGTTAAACACTCAAATTTCTTCTGAAAATAAAACTTTTGTATTTTTTAAAGGAAATGCCAATTAAATAAAATATATCTCAATTGGAGATTGCATCAACTCCTTGTTGAATATTTGATAGGCTTTATAAAGGCACTTTTATTATATTTTATAGAGTATCTAATATTCGCTTTCACAAGTTCATAACTTGTCCATTTATGCAACACCTCACGTCACAAAGGACAGCCAAAAAGCCAAGGGCGTTCGTTAGATATGCAAAAAAAAAAAAAAAAAAACAGTGTACACTGCACTACATGGAGCGCAGGCAATTGAGTTATGGACAAGTGTGTAGGTGTGTGTGCGTTCGTGTGCGTGTGTGTGTGATGCGTAATTAGGCAAAAACATATTACTTTAATGACTGGGACATGCAGCAAGCCAAGATTTAATTATGAGGCAACAGCAAGCGGCCAAGCGGGCAAATTGAATTCAGGCTGCCAAGCGCAAAGGGACACAGGATACAGTGCCAACTACAGCAGCAGCAACAGCAGGGGCAACGTCAGGAGCAGGAGCAGCAGCAGTAGCAGCTGCCCTCAATGCCACGCCTACAGAGGCTAGCGCCCAATCTATAGTAAACTCTACCAAAATTGACCATTAAAATCGTTTATGCATTTTGTGTGCTGCTTGCTGCTCTAATTGGTTTCACTGTTGCTGCTGCTCCTGCTGGTGCTGTGCAGCATGAGAGGCCATAATAAAATATTATTATTAGAAATTAAATTTTTATGCGTGTTGCTAGCGCGCCTTTTATTGCGCACTTTTAGGTGATTGGCTGCAGTCGAGGAAGTCGTCAATTTTAATGCTCGAACTTTGAATGGCAAATGAAGTCGAGTCTCCACTCGACATTCCACAATTTACACTAGCCAACATGCGCTGTGTGTGTGTGTGTGGCTAGAGCTCAACTTGAAATCTATTTAAATTCAAGTTAATTTGATGGGCTGTCTTTAGTTTAATGCGAGATGAGTTACGAGTCATAGACAAGCACAGAGCTCAAGACCACAAAATGCAAGCCACACACGTACGCAAACACACACACACGCACACATACACACACTCACATTGAAGCTGAGAATGTGTCTCTGTCAGGCAGTTATCGCTGAATTATGCGGGCTGTTGACAGAGGAGTTTGTCTAGTGCTGAGTGTGGGGTTAACCCAAGTGCTGAGTACGCTCAGCTTAGGCCACAAGTACACACACACACACACACACACATACACACACAAGCACACACAAGCGATTGCTAAATGACACAGAGAAATTCAATGTCAAAGCGTTGGCGCACAAAAGAATACTACTACGATATGTAGAAGAAGAAGAAGTCGCAGCATCAGCAGGAGCAGCAGCAGCAAGACGGAGCAAACGGACATGGACATGGACACGGACAGTAGCTAGTTGCGTCAATGGCGATGATGACAATGATGATGGCAGCCAGACACACACAGAGTGGGAGAGAGAGACAGAGAGAGAGAGATCGAGAGAGAGAGAAAGAGAGAGAGAGAGAGAGAGTCACTTGTTCACACAACTAAATGTGAAAAAGTTTGATTTGCAGCCAGAGAAAGGACGCAGGAAATGGTCTACATGGAAAAAAGATGTTGAAATATATGAGGAAAGCAAGCTCAAAGTTATTTTTTTCCCCGTTGCTGCGGAAACGGAAATAGAATTATAAAAGCCAAGCTAAAGACGTTTACACACCATACAAAAAGCAAATGCCAACTTAAGGGGTGAACCAGACAGAGAGGGTGGGGGGAGAGAGGCAGAGAGAAACAGACACACACACACACATGGCAAGCAGATAAGAAAACTGTTTGCCAAAGGCTTAGTGCTGTGTCTGTGTATGTGTGCGAGTGTGGGGGAAACTTTTTGCCAAGTTCGCTGGGGCACAAAATTTATGAACAGACAACCACAAAACTGTGTGCGCCCACTGTGGGGCAGGGGGGCGGTAGGTCGACTGAGGGTCGGGCTGATGGTATGCTTGAATCAAAAATGAAGTGCGATTTATGGTCATACAAATCAAAGTTTGGTGCTTGAGTTGATTGCTAACAATCTTTTGTATGCCAATGCCAGTGTTGCTCGAAATCTGGCAAGAAGGAGACGGAGCAGGAAGCGGGCTCTGATAGCGGGAGAGTGATAGGGAGAGTGAGTCTAAGAGCAAGCGAAGCGGTGAGTGGGCACGCTTTAGGCCTGACTATGAATGGAAATTCTGTAATATTTGACACTCGCTTGGCCGACTGCAGGTGCAGCCAAAGAGATTTGTGGTACAAATTAGTTGAAAACGCTCTGAAAAATGAGGTGATAAATTTTCGCAGAACTTTTCAATTGAATGGGCTCTGCCAGGCCGAGCTGGGCCGGGCCGGGCCGGGCTTGCTTTATGAGCAATTATCAGAGCTGTGGTGAAATTTGGCTAACATTTTGCCACAGCTCAGCTGATTTCTGTGTATGTATGTGTGTGTGTGTGTGTGTGTGTGTGTGGCACAGAAACTTTTGCAAGGCAGCTGCCGAACACATACACACTCACACACACACACACAGGCAAGAGGCGTTAATGTGAATGGCCATTGCTCAAGTTTCCAGCGGTTTAGTTTATGAGTTTCAATTTAGGAAGCGAACGAAGCATTTTGGCCACGTTTTGGTTATTTTGGGCCGAGTTTTGGGCTTGTGCTGTCATGCATTTATTGAGTCACTAATTTGACTATTGTTCGCCCCAGGCCCCCAAATAGGGAGGCAATGCGATTGATTTGAAGTGCTTGCAGAGCTGGCCAGGTGAAATGCTTTCCGGCCAGCAGAAGGGATTGCTTATGAACTTTAAATGAGAATGTAAACGGAAATCAACGCAATCAAATTCAATTTGAAAAGATGAACTGAATGAGTGCCGAAAATAGAAAGCATTCAGCTAAAGGACGAAGATATTTATAGTTCACATTTCATGGAATAATTATTAGAAATTAGAATTCAATTGAATGAGTGCCGAAAATAGAAAGTGTGGGCTATAGAAGGGCTAGTTTTATATTCATAATGCCATCAAGTGAGCGCCTTAAATAGGTTTAGCTTAGACAAATATATTTGCAATTCATATATTTTATATTCTAAATCAATATCAAATTAGGCATAATATACCTGTTTTTAATTGTAATCAAATAAGTTCTCAAAGCACTTATCTGCTTGCCATACGACTGCCGCTGTGACTCGAAAGGCGGGCAGCTTCTTTAACCCTTGGCAGCCATTTAAGTTCCATCTTTGGCTAGCCCTGCCTCCAGGCACCAGCAGCAGCAGCAGTAGCAGCAGCAGCCAAACAAAGGTTACGTTTAGCCCTAACGATAGCCCGCATCACCTTGGGCCAGAGCCCCGACCCAACACAGCTAACCCAAACCCTAACCAAGCCCAAGTCCAAAGCCAAGCAAGTCGACGACGCATTTGGCACGGCTAATTCAGCACAACATACGACGCATTACAGCTATAGTGGCAGGACAATCAGGACGAGCAGCTCGAGCTGGGGCGCTGCAGAGGATTTGCTACTTGAGAAATTGAATATTTCACATGTCTGTTTGAATTTTATACAGACACAGAGGAAGGCAACAGCAGCAGCAGCAGGAGCAGCAGCAGCACACAGCGGAAAAGGAAGTCTAACAGAGAAATAGAAGATAAAAAATAAATAAAAGAAACGAGAAAAAAAATGTGCGAAAACCTAACCAGCAAACCAAATAGGAAAATTGAAAAATACAAAAAAAGAAAATAAAATTGAGAAAGGAAAAATAAATCGAGAGAAGCTGCTGCAGCAGCAAGAGAAACGTGAAACGGCTGGGCGCCTAATTTAATATTCCACAGAGCAGGAAATTTGTGGACAGAGGCGGAAGGTGGGCGGGCAGTAGACACGAAGATAGAAAGAGAGAGACAGAGAGAGGGAGAGACAGTCGAAACACAGGCAGACAGGAGTCGGGAGAGAGGATTGGCAGACAGACAAACAGACAGTTCAGTCACAACTGATTGTCGTTTATGCGAGAGAGAGCGAGAAAGAGAGAGTGAGAGAGAGAGAGCGAGAGAGAGTACTGATGATCCATGTTGTAAACTTCTCACCCTTTACGGGCTGCTCTTGGCGCGGTTTCAATAGTTTTCTAGTTCTAGCAAACATGCAAATAAATGATTATTTTTTTAACATATGCAAACATATTCAGAACTTGTCTCAAATGAAGCGTAAATTTAAATAATCTTTATATCTAGTAATTCTTTAAAGTAGGTCAACAGGAAAGGCTAACAAATTCTTGGAAATAAAACTTGGAATGAAATTTGAATGTCGAATCAATCAAAAAGATGAATCCTTGAATGTAAATGTTTATGGTATACATGTGTGTAAAAGGCTAAAGTAGAGTATGTATTCCGTATTAACTACAATTTAACTACGAGACTGTCTATTTGTCTAGTTGAGTTGTTTGATCCATCAGTAGTCAGGCACCAATCACTCAACTTAGTCAATAGCCCTCTCTTACAGAAGAGAAGCTAAAGGTTGACAGAAGCAGAGCACGTCGAGGTGTGTATGTGTGTCTGTTTAGCAGTATTTTGCAGTATACACATACATACACACAAGTGCTTGAGTCAGCAGCAGGTACTTCCATCTCTCACTGCATCACTGATCGAGTGTCGAATCGAATTCAGAGAGAGCGCTCAAGAGTTGAGCGTAGCACTTGAGTGGAATAACTTAGCAGCTATAAAAAGGCGAGTATGCTGCAGCGCCAGCTCAGTTATAAAACCCATCCTATGGTGGTTAGTGGTGTCAGTGATCTGCTTCTTCTTCTGCGGCTGCTTCTTAATAAATATTTAACAAGTAGAATACTTGATAATATTAAGCAAAGACTATGCTGTTTTGTAGTAGTTATGTTTTATATTTAATAAAGGCTGTATTTATATATAAAATTTGAAGAAATCATTTATTTTATATTCTTTTTAAATATTATATATTAAATATATTATTATAATAAATATGTATATGATATATGGCATGATAAAATTTATATAAGCAGTTATTCTAGAAAATGGTTCGAGTGTGTTGTTGCCCAAGTTAAAAATGTAAATTAAATGTGATATTGGATATAAGAAAAATGATCGACTTTGTAATGCAATTTAGCTTAGTTAATGAACAAGTTAAGGCAAATGAAGTTTAGGCATTCATTGCAATTTTATTTAAATAAGTTTCCCCATCTTAAAAAACTAGATTATTAAGAAACGAAACAATACATAATAAATATATTATTGATTCTATAAGGCTTGCCACTGAGCCGCATGGGGTTCTGCCTGACCCACTAAGCCCTACGTAGTCAGGCTAAGAACTTAACTTGCAGTAGCCTAAGCTAGACCCTACCTCGACTAAGGACAACAAATCAAAAGCCCATATTTGCTTTGCATAATTTGTGGGCACGAGCTAGGCAAACGAAGCGCCGCTAGAACTGCCAAACTGGCCAAAATCGAAGCAGAGAAGCCCATAAATAAATCAATGCAAGGCAGAAGCAAAAAAGTCAGAGAAAGAGGAAGAGGAGGAGGAAGAGGAAGAGAATATGTTTGGCCATAATGTAAACATTTAAATTTACATGCCAGTCGACTTTGAGGCGAGCGGAAATGCGATAGAAAACAGAAACAAAAAAGAAATAATATTTATGGCCTACTTAAAGGCTTACTTAGGCGCCTCAGCCGCTCTTAGGGCCACTTTAATTTCAATTTTCGAAAATTTGCATTGCTCTTTGGCGCTCTGGCTCTGTGTGAGCCACTGTCTAACGAACTGGTTGCATGCAAATTGAATCATTTTTGTTCATTTCAACAGCAACTCAATTTCGCCATGGAGACCCATGCAGAAAAAAGAGTTTTCTTTCTCTGTGAGTGTGTGTGTGTGTGTGTGTGTGTGGGCGTGTGTGTGGGAGTCTTGAAGGTGTTTCCAGCTTGAAAGCAACAGAATAAAAAAAAGTGTCGTTTCTTTTGAATTTATGATACTAAACACACAACACGCGCTGCGCCAAAGGTTGAATAGGGACTTTATTCATAGGGCTGCGCTCGATTTGAATGGCCCGGCGATTGTATGGGGCCGTATGGCAGTGTACTCTGGAGCTCACTTTGTGCACTTTGCACTTTTGCAGCCTCGCTTTGTGTGCTGAACAGAATAACAGTAATAATCATAATAATATTTGATTTTCTTCACTTGCCTCCTGCAGATCGCACCATCAGCGAACATGAGAACAAGAATGTGGTGCTGCCCTGCCCGGTGAATGAGCAGAAATGCGGGAAGCTGCACTCCCTCAACTGGTTCAAAGGCGACGATCGCATCGCGGCGATGCTGCTGGGCGATAGCAATGTGACAAGCGTGAATGATGAATTTAAAAATAGGTAAGCTGAGCCCCACAAATATATCTAAATATATCATGTACATATTTCCGTTTGCTGCAGAGTAACTGTTGAGCAGAACCCATACAGATTAGTTATTAAGGACTTGAGAATATCTGATGAGGATATATATCTATGTGATACAACATTTTTTATACCAGAAGAAACGTGTGATAACTTCAATGGCTATCGTGTCGAATTGAGAGTCTTAGGTAAGTTACGAGCCGAGTCACCTTCCGCCTTCCGCCTTTCACCGTTCACCTTTCACCTTTGCATGTTTCCATTTCCATCTCGCTTCATGACTCTTTTTATTTGCGCTTATGTTTCGAGTATAACTTGTACCCAATGCTTTCGTATTGAGTTCGCTTACAATATCAAACTAAACTAACTGCTAAACTAACCTATAAACAACTGAACTCATATCATAAATAAATAATATGTTTGTGCATGGAATTCGTATGGAGCAGCAGAGTCATCTGCAAGGATCTTCTGCATGTTCAGCGAGCGTCTGATCTAAACGCGTTTTATGCTTACTGTGTTTGTCCCCGCCCAACAAAAACTATATAAATAACAATCGAATATTATGCTTAATTAATGTGCAACCGAAATGAAAATGCAATCAAGTGAAGGCTTTTGTTTAATTTAAAATTAAGTATTTTAATATATATTTGGAAATAGAATTTTTGGAGCTCTTTCTTAATTAAATAAACTATAACTAAAATATTTATAAAATTTTTGAGTAAATAAAAGTCTTTGAATATTTTGATTTAAATTTATTTTAACAAATATTTTATTTATCAGTTGATATAAATTTTTAAAAATTATTTTTATAAACATAAAAATATAAGAATTATTTTTATCTGTTAATATAAATTTTAACAAATTATTTATATAAACAAATATTATTTTTACTGTTGATATACATTTAAAATTTTTTTTTAATTATTAAAATTATTTATATAAACAAATACTATTTTTATCTGTTCATATCAATTTCAATAAAATATTCAACGGCTTTTTCCACTTATAAATAGTTTAAATATTTTAGTTGTAATGTGTAACATTCAACTTCCAATAAATGCAGCTGCAACTAAATAAAATATTTATGACTAAATGTCAACTAGCATTTAGCTGACAATTTTTCTATATTTTTATTCAGCTGTCAGAACAGAGAATCGGAATTTGCAGATGCATATAGAAAAAAGAAATACTCAATTATTCATTCAATTTGTATTAGAACTTTGCACAGTTCCACAACAATTTACAATTCAAACTAACTTTAAATTGCCAAATCGATTGCATTTTCACTTTGACTTTATTTCAATGCAAGTGAATATGCAAATAAATATACATATAACCCATTTTTTGTAACCTTCTGCTGCCTGCCTTTGCACGCCTAAAACATTCTATTTTGTATGTATATAGAATATGAACCAAAAATAACTTTGTGCATTAGTCTATATCTATATATATGTGTATATGAAACTGTTGAAAATCCCTTGCAGAGTGCAAATCGCAAAACTTTACTTTTAACCGCTCTACTCTTTTACCATAACATTTGAACGTGTCAAAACTCATGCAAATATTTTCTCTTAACTGATTGTCCCACAAAAACATAAAAAATAAATCTGAAAAAATCGCATACGCTCGTCCACATCGACATGGAATTTCAATATATATATACATTACACAACTATCTATATATATATATATATATATATATATATATATATATATATATATATATATATATCCCTATATATATGCATTGCTATCAAAAACTCAAACAAATTCGCTCCACCAAAAAACTAAAAACTAACAAAAAAAAAACCAATACATGACAAATACCGAAAAAAAAAACTAAAACCAAAAACAAAAATCAAAATCAAATTCTACGCCACGCCCCCACTTCTGTTCATCAACAACACCGCCTCCTGTCGTTTCATACGTGTGCACCCACCAAAAAAATTGATTTCCTTTCCTATAAAAAACTGTATTGAACTGTGTGCTTCCCCCACTCACTCCCTCACCCAAAAAACTTTAAACTGATGTGAAACTCAAAACAAAACAATTTAAATTCCTAAAAACAAAAAATATATTTGATTTCTTCAAATCTAAACAAAACAAATCTTAAATTCAAAATCCAAAACCAAACAACCAAACGTTTTTGGCTATGCATTTACAATACTATAAAAATTAAAAATTAAAAAAAAAAAAAAAAATACAACTACGCAAAACTAAACGTAGAAAACCTTGGTAAATTTAACTTATAATAAACATCATATTTAATTCAATTCTCTTATCATTTTATCAATTTAGTTGGCTGCCAATTTAAGCAAAAGAATTATCATTTTCTTAAGTTTCTTAACTGAATGAGAATGTTTTAATGAAGTGTATTATTATTTAGAACTTAGTTTAAATTAGTTTTTTATTTATTTTCTTATATTTAGCTCATTCAAAGCTTTTCATTTAGAATTCTAATTTCTTCAATTAATTTCTATTCATTTTCACTTACTCCTAATTTCTTATCATTTTTGCTAATAATATTTTTTATATACAATGCAAATCAAATATGATTTATTAAAAACACAAATTCAACATTTTTACCTCCCAACAAAAAAATGAAAAAAAAAAAAATATGTAAAAAATATGCAAAAAAAAATTGATTTGAACTACGCACGAACACACACCCATACAAACACACACACACACATACACGCACACACACGAATGTGGTTGGATGTTGGACATGCAGTGCCACCCACTGAGGTCGTGATTTTGGACGCAAAGGGCGACCGCATCGAGAACGGCAGCATCGTGGGACCCATGCAGGAGCGACAGAGCCTGAAGGCAACCTGTACGGTGAAGAACACACGACCCCAGCCAGATGTGGGCTGGTGGCGTGGCAGCAAGCGGCTGGCCACATGTGAGTATTGCCCCTAACCGAAGCCAGCGAGCAGTATGTGGCAAGAAGGTAGCAAATCGCATAAAGGTTTTGCTCTCTCGTGCTGCGTCATAAAAACTGCTGGAGCGCGTTTATTGATTCCCCAAATGCTTGAGCAGGGGCTTTTAGAGGGGGGGTGGGGCCAAGCTAAGCAGCCAATTTGATGCATAAGCTGGGAATGGAGGTAGAGCTGGTTTACGATGCGCCACAAAGTTTATGCAGTGGCTGGCGAGCGGGGGAGGGGGGTCATAAAGCCAGGTCCAGGCCACGGAAGGATTTGGCTGCTTATCAATGTCAGTTTTCTTCTATTTTCTGTTTTTTCCGTTTCTTTTTTCCGGTTTGGTCTCCTTGGCATAGGCAAATGTGCTCGGCCGCGCCTATAAAATGCCAAGCCCTTTTATTGTAAAGCATAAAAATAAACTTTGAGGCGATTTTCATTAAATTTTTAAGAGCCTGCGCTGCAGCGCCAGTGGAAATTAATTGATTTCTATTTTAAAAGCCCAGCATCCATTACATTAGCTAAAGCAGAATTTAAAGCCTCCGCCACTCGAAATGTTTGTGGAATTTCGTCGGTTTACCGTTCGCCGGCCTTGAAAGGCACTTAAAGTAATTTTTATGCCCCGAAAATCCCAGCCAGCAATTTACAAAGGCGGCAACAACATTTTCATTTTGGTTTTCTCTTTTTCATTTTCCTATATATAATTTTTACTTCCTTTTTTTTGTATTTTGTTTTTTTACTTTTTGCCTTTGGCCCTCTAATTGGCCCACGGCGGTGGCTTGCAACCCTTTTTGGGGCTGTCGGACGGACGATTCTACCCACCCGATCTTTGATTTCAAGCGAAATTGTATTTATTTTTGCTCTTAAAGCCTTTGCTTATCATAATTGCCTGTAATTAGAAAAATAACGCACCTGGATGAACAGGAAATGTAAAAGTTAGCAAATACTTTAGGAGCCGTGGGATCAGCTCGAAAGGAGTCTTACTTATAAATTCTAAATAAACTGTTATTTCTCCCTGCTGCACAGATTCGCCCACTCATGACTTGCACGATGGCCTCTACACCTCCACACTTGAACTGGAATGGGCTCTGTCTCGCGAGGATCTGGCGCAGGACATTGAGTGCCGCGTCGAGTCGGCGGCTATCAAGAATGCAATTGTTACCAAATTCGGCGTCGATTTGCAAGGTGAGTCATCATTGCGAGAGCGATGAACACTAAACAATAAGCAGTAAGCGATAAACATAAGCCGCAACAACTTCTTTCTCCCTTCCTCCGCCTCTGTCTATCATAAAAGCCTGCTATGAGTCAGAAATTGGCAATATATTTATGTAGGTGTGCTTAGAGTGCTTAGTTATATGAGTTGCTTAGCGGAAAAAGGGTTCGTTTTACGACTTTGTTTTCCAGTTTACAGTGCATAAAATACAATGTGCCGCCCGGAAAGGTTGCTCATAAAATTTCGCTAGTTGAAAGTCCTAAAGTCACTAATGAAACCTGCCTGAAACCTGGGATATATTAAATGAGAGCAGCCTGAATTACTTTTAATGAAAATTTATTTCATTTTTATTTGCATTATAAAATTTAAATGCCATGAATATTTATATAGAATTAAATTTGTATTATTTTTGATCGATTATTAAACAAAAATTAATACATACAAATTGATTAAAAATATATAAATAAATATATATACAAAAATATTTTAAATGCTGAGCTACAAAATTATGCACGAAAATATTAAAAATTAAAAAATTAAATAAAGAATATATATATTATCAAAAATATATTACAGGAGTACTAAAATAATATAAATTATATATATTCTAATAAATTATTCATCAACTGAGAGAGATACTTCCTCAAATTCGGCCCCCACGAGTTTCATTTAATGGCAACAATATTTTATATCGATTTAACTTCATTTGACAAATTACAGCTTAAAGCTGTTTGCTTTTTTGTTTTATTGTTTGGCTGTGTAAAAAACGCATTCGATTGTGTTGCTTTAATTAGCATTAATTAAAAAGCGTAATAAATTTGCAAAAGGCTAAAACAGCAGCGACAACATTCATGCGACACTTTGACATGTTTGGGGTTCATTAACCCAACAAGCACAAGAATCCGAACTGAATTTTCGGGGCAACCCTTTTAATTGCAACAACAACAGCAACAGCAACAACAACAGCAACACAAACAGAATCCCTTAGGCACCGGAGAGCGTTTTGAAAGTCATGCAAATAAATTTTTTTCTAATTAAATGCTGACAATATCGAGTGGCATTTACACTTCCTGCCCCTCTGCCTAATGCCGCTTCAATTCTCCAAGGATTTTTCAAATTTGTTTACTTCCATATTGACGAATGATTCGACATTTTTTGTTGCAGCAATTAATGAATGTCATTAAGGGTAACATAAAACTAAGCCAACTAAGCCAAGTTTTTCATTTGCAAAGTGGACGCAGTCAATTGATTGATTGAGCCCAGCCATACCCCAGGCCTGAAACATTTACCAATCAATTGAAAATGTAGGTAATGGCACTCGATATACGCCTTAGGCAGGCCAGCCCGCATGCAAATTGCCATTATTAATGTTTTATATTATGAACGAGTGGAGGTAGCAGAGCAGAGCAGAGGCGCGGAGAGGAGAGGAGAGGAAAGCTGAGCATTGCATGCATAGCATAGCCTAGAGCCCAGACAAAACCCAATTACAAGTCGGGCATTTTCGAGCAATTTTCGAACAGACACCGCCCCAAACTACTTTTCGCCTTTCACCATTCTTATTTTCATTCTTGCAGTGCGGCCGACGAGCATCGCCATCAATGGAGTGGAGCACCACACGGTGCAGGGCAGCAAAGTGGTGCTAACATGTGACGTAAGTACTGGCTGAACTTTAAATTAAACGTAAACTTGGTTTACATGAGGCCTTGTGCTCATGAGGGGACACTTCGGCAATTGCCTTCCCCTTGGGCATATGGGAAAGGATTTGATGGAATATCAAATTATATGGAATATTCAATATGGCTAGGATTTCCTGCTGGCATAAAATGCAAGGGCAAATTATGTACCTCTCGATATATATCGCTATAAATATCTGTCTCTATATATATTTCTTTATAATATATATTTATTATCTCCTACGATATATATTTTTAGGTATTGTATAAACATATATTGTAAATATATAAAATATTGCAATTCAAGAAAATTAAATTACGAGCTTATCTGCATATTCCATTTTTGAACATATTATTTGAATATCTAAATATTCATAAATTCTTTACTATTATAAAATATAATTTAAACTAGTTGTTGGAGCCTTAAAAATTCTTCCATAATAATAGAATAATTTAATTTCAATATTATATATATATATATATGTATATAAATATTAAGAGCTTCAGGGATTAGGATATATGTACCTAATCTCTGAAGCCCCTCAGTTTTACATACAATTTTCAGCCAGCATATAAAACTGCTTCTATGGACTTAGATCCTTGGCAAAGACTTTACATATGTAGTCCGTAGAGCCGTGTCCTTTCTGTGCTGCAGTGTAGAGCTGACAGCTTTTAGGTTTACTGAGCGCCTCCTGCTCCTCTTGCTTGTCCTTTGTCGTTGCAGTCCAAGTAATTGACAATAATTAACTGTCAATTATTTTGCGATTTTTCGTCCACAACGAGAGCATATGTGTGTGTGTGTGGGTGTGGTCTATGAAGAGAGACAAGGCACAGGCACAGACTGCGACTGCGACGGCGACTGCGACTGCGACTGAGCTTTTGTAGCCAGTCAATGACAATGCCTTGTCATTTGCTTGGCCCTCGGCGCCCGCCTTGCGTCTGCCTTGTTGCGATTGCATTTTAATGGAAAGGCGCTCAATTGGCTGCAGTTTAGCAGCACTTTGAGCCAAAGGACCTGCCTGCATTGTGCACGGTGTAAAATTATGCAAAATTGTCTATTGATTGCGTATTATGTTTAATGGAATTTTATGCAATTGTTTTACTGCCTAGCTACCTGGCTGACAGTCGGGTAAAAATTGCGCCCGGTAATGGCAATATATGCATGAATATGCGCACCAGCTAATGGAAATTTAATGGCAAATGCCTCGACTTGTCGCCAAGTGGCGTCCGCCCGCCGCTGCTGAGCAGCGAATCACATAACGTATACGCCCCATTGGGCAGCTCTGCATACGCAACTATACTAAATTGATGGTACTTTCTCTGCCTCTACACACAGATACATGGCGCACGGCCCGCAGTTAATCTAACCTGGTATAACTCAACTTCGATTATCAGCGCCGAGGAGAATGAGCTCACTGAAATACGCACCAAAGCTGTGAGTATTTGCTGCTGTCTAGTTTTCTCTCATATACCACAATTTAACTCATATCTGCGCAGTTTGAGAAGGAGGACGGCACCTACCACACGCAGTCGGAGCTGATTTTCAATGCCACTCGCTTCGAGAACGATCGCGTCTTCCGCTGTGAGGCTGAAAATATTGTGCTGCAAATCAATCGCGAGAAGCCCATATCCTCGGATCTGACCTTGGAAGTTATGTGTAAGTAGAAGACAGTGTTGTAAAGCGCCATAGCTTATGCCTTAGCTGTACCGTTCATGAAAATTAAAATTTAATCTCTGTTTGAGCACACTCACTCATCATTTCCATGCCCTCTCTCTCTCTCTCTCCCTCTCGCCACACAGATCCACCCGTTGTCAAGGTCAGTCCACCGGAAATGGTCACAAATACCAGCGAAATTGTTTTGCTCAACTGCGAATATGTGGCAAATCCAGCCTCGCTCACGCAGGTCGTTTGGTAAGTCCCAAAAGAAACCCAAAATAAAATCATACTAAAAACTAAAACAAAAATACAAGAAAATCAAATAAAAAAAAACGCGCTACTCGCCAAAGTCAAAAGCGAAAGGCAAACGAATTTAAATTGCTTTTAAATTCAGCACACAAAATACACGCACATGTGACAGGGACGGCAACAGGGCGGCGTGCGCCGGAATGAGATAGCGCATGCGACCACAGGCAAGAACTGACGCGCTCTTTGTTGCAGAGGTGGCAACAGGGCTGAGGCCCTGCGGCCAGCTGGCACTTCATGTGATTTGTGAAGCAGCAGAGGCACAGGTAGCACTCGCACAGTCACAGTCGCAGTCACAGTCACAGTCACAGTCACAGTCACAGTCACAGTCAGAGGCAACTGAGGCTGTGGCGCTGCAGAACTCAATTAAACTAAAATTTCCACAGTAAACAAAAATCTAATTAAAAACAAATACAAAAGTAAATAGGCAACAAGAGTTCAAATCTACGCAACAGCAGCAACGTCAAGTGCGTAAATTGGGTACACACAAGCAGTGGGAGAGGGAGAGAGGGGCAGAGAGAAACGGAGATAGGCATACACAGAGAGATACACATCATCAGGCGCAGGGCTCATTCATTTATCTGCTGAAAATCAAAACAAACCTCCCAATTGCGTAATGCCAATCGCAAAAAGAGTTTGAGCAGTGCAAACCAGAATTTATAGCTTTTTGTTGCTGCTGTCGCTGTTGTTGCTGCTGTTGCTGCTGTTGCTGCTGTCGCTGTTGTTGCTGCTGTTGCTGCTGTTGTTGTTGTTTTGCGGAGCTCATGGGCTGTTGCATGACTGCATGCCAGCTAAACATAGAGAAATTATTGTGGCACACACAATTCCACTTAAGCATGGCATTAATACAATAATGAACGAATGAAACAAAGTATTGAATTGCTGCCAAGGGAAATAGATTGAAGTGGGATTCTCTGAGTGTGCATAAGAAGATATTGAAGAGAGTTTGATGAATGTGTGACAGACATAGAAGAAGTCTTGCTTAGGCAAGACTTAGGGCAGTTTACATAGAACTAACATTACATAGAACTGATACAGAATTTGCTGCATCGGGATTTTATATATAAAATCTATAAGTCTATTTATTAAATCTCAATATTATAGAATTTATTAAACATTTTTGTATTATCATTTATTTACATTTTATTAAACATAAAATTATATATTAAATATTTTTAAGCAATATATAACGTATTGTTAAATATTTTATATGTTTATTTTATATTTAATACATTATATTTTATAAGCAGAATCTTCTTCATGTCCAGCTATTTCGCTTTGATATTTTTCAAATACTTATTATATATATTTATCTCAAACCTCCGCCATGTTTGAGATTTATTTATAAAATATTTATTTAAAAATAAATATAAATTTATATAAAATAAAAATAAATATATATAATAGATAAGCACTATTTCCAAATTTATAAATTATATTGCCAATTGAGTCCATTTCCAAATATGTTCCCCCCATGAATGTGCTCCTGTTAGTTCTTGATGAAGTTTAGTTGACTCTCTACTTTTGCTTCATTCCCCACATTCCGTGGCTCTCCGAGGATTGCATATGAGAGCTCGCTTCAACAATTTCGGCAGCCAACTCAGCACAGAAAGGCACAGCGGGATAATTAGTGACAATTTTCGTTGCTATGGCATGTCGCTCCCACTTTTTGAGCAGTGTAAACGTCTGTCGCGCCAAAGACAAACAACGGGCATGCAAAATCCATCAGCAAGTTGTAGTAGTCGCTGCAGCAACTGGAATGCTGGGGAGCGGCCAGCAGGCACGCATAATGCAGAATCTTTGGCAATCGGCATGGCAACTCCAACCCCAAACCCCAAACGCGCCCCCTCGCTGGCTGCCTGGCTACCTCGCTGCCTGGCTGGCAAATTAGCGAGCCTCTGCATGGTTGTGTCTAACAAACTTGGCCAGCATACCGCGGCCATTAGATGCGCATGCAATGCATGCAAATTGCAATTGCAATTCCCATTCACAGATTTCTCTGCCCAATGCTGAGAACGTATTAATTTGTCTGAAACCAGCGCGAGCACGTGGCGTATGCGCGATATTCGTTGCGCGAATGAATGCGAGTGAGTGCTCGCAGGGGCTAAAAAGTTCAGCTTAGAGTGCGCAAAGACGGGCAAAGTGAATTTTAGGTAAACGCAGCGGAAATTATGAACTAAAGTGCATTTCGAAAGTTTTCATTAATGAATGGAGAGACTCTGATAAGCGAGCATTCGATTGCATATCAATTGTAAAATGAATGTC
The DNA here is from genome assembly GCA_037075325.1 of Drosophila mayaguana. Classification (NCBI taxonomy): domain Eukaryota; kingdom Metazoa; phylum Arthropoda; class Insecta; order Diptera; family Drosophilidae; genus Drosophila; species Drosophila mayaguana. Next base: position 2,997,916 of record JBAMCG010000103.1, read on the forward strand.
TACAGAGTGTGGATGAAATGAGGTGTGGAGATGAGGTGTCTATTGATAAATGAGATTACTTTAATTAGTTTGAATACCAGTTGGAAGAAGACCTTAAGGCAGTATAATAAATTAGCATAGATATTTTATAATAGTTTCAGTAAATCTCTTAGTTCAATTTCAGGCAAAGGCATTTAAAAAATATTTTATAATATTTTATTGTATGAATATGAATGGAAATATTAAAAATATTCTAGTATTAGTGTTGATTGACTTTGTTAAATATACATATGTTACAAGAGAATGAAAGTGTGGGAGACAGCCCAAAGGAATAGGCGAAGGCCTAGAAGGATATGACTGCTGCCTTTGATTAAGAGTAGGTTTATATAATTTGATACAAAAATATATATTTAATTATGTATAAATATTTATAACATACTCAAATAATTGTTAAATATTATTAAAAACATATACCAAATTATATAACATATACAATAATTATTAAATATATATAAACAAGTATATTCTTTATAAGAAGCAACAACTGACATGATCTATCGCTTGTAGTAGTATCCTATATATATAAATTTTATAGATATATATATTACTATATATAATCCCTTTGGCTGTTGCAAATCATATAGCTATCTCTGCTGATCCCATTTGGAATCAGCCTATCCAAGTCATTTCAGAGCATTTCCTAGTCGGTCGAATTTTGCGGCTTTGTCTATGAAAATTGCAAATGCACAGCTTTTGTTAAATAGGGCTGAGAAATGCATTCCATTTAGGCAGATGCTGTCAGCGATATTTAATGTCAACGCCACGCGAATTCCTAATTACACAACAGCAACAACAATTGCAGCAGCAGCAGCATATGATGACTGAAGATGGAAGCAGCATAAAGCAGAGTCACTCACACACACATACACATGTCGGCTGGCACTCACTGTTAGTGTGTGTGTGTGTGTGTTGGTCTGTCTGCTTGTCTGTCTGTGTCAAGTGGCTGCATTTTACAAGCCTATTCCACGCTTCAGGTTTTCGCATTTCACTCTGCGTGCGCGCTCACTATTCACAGTGCCTCGTTTCACTTTTCACATTTTTATTCTTCACATTTTGCGCTTTTTATCCTAATGCCAGCTGAGAAATTAAATGCACACACAGAAGTGACACAGAAATTTATTTAGCAGGCATTTCATTTGCGCTTCGCTCCATTCACCCCCTTACTCTAACTCACTCTTTCTCTGGCCTCTGGTCTGTGGCTCAGCAAAAAAAGATATATATATATATATGTATATAAAGCGAGACTCAGAGAGCAAGAGTGCCTGAGCTCTGCATGTAATTTAGACTGTGGAAAATGTCGTGGAGCAGGCCATGTGGAATTTGTGTAGCATAGCTTTCAGGGCCAACATTTGCAGCCACAATTGTTGGGCCAACGTGGCTGCATGGCTGCCCAGCAGCTAAAATGCATATTAATTGGATTTTAAAGGTAACATTTGCTAATTGGCCAGTAACACGTTAAGCCAAAATGCCTATATATAGAATATGGACACATGTACCTCCCCTCTATATATGTATATATATACATATATGTGGATATATTCATTTATGAGCACTTGGCATTCGGGGCACATATCCATTTGTTTGATTTACTGGCGATTCATTAAAATGCTTTCTCACGTAATATAATTCAATTGCAATCAGGCATAATGATCAACATTAGATCAAATCGGCATTGTTCTATGCACTCTCGATGTCTCTACCTCTGCCCAGGCACACGCCATGAAATATTTACATAAAATTAATCTTAATTTGTTCGAGGCCAAGGCCTGAGCACTGTAGCTGTTTACGAGCCCGAAAACTCGCAGACAGAACAATGGCAGAGGCAAAAGCAACCCTTAACATTAGAATAAACAAGCCCATAGACAGCACACCCACACCCACACCCACACCCACACACACACACACACACACCTACACTCATTGTATGTGTGTGAGGCTTGCACATAATTTATAAATCACCACAAAAGTAATTGTAATTGTTGAATTATTTAAGCGACTGGCAATAAACCACAAAATTTGCCTCAGGCCATGAAAAGAGCAAGAAGAAGAAGCAGGCAGCAGAATGAAAATAAAAAGAAAAAAACAACAGTTGACTTTACGGCTTGTTGACGACAAAAGGCAAAGTTGGCTGGAATGCCAGGAGCTGCTTCGAACCAATTAAAAATGTCTGCCTCATGTTGCTTGGCAAACACACACACACACTCAGACACACACAGACACACAGCACACATACATGCCACACATACATACACATATGTTTATTAATGAGTAGCTATGGCCTCTCCGTCTCTGGCTGAATGTATGGAAGCACTTTGCCAGCTGCTCTCAAGATGTAGAAAAATCATTTGAATACCTCTTCCGTTTGCCATTAAAAGCATTTCCCCAGCTGGACGCACATTTCCGCACTGAGCTAGAGACAAATGGAAAAGTGACGGAACAGTATTTAGTGCCAGAGAGAGAGAGAGAGAGAGAGAGAGAGAGAGGGAGAGGGAGCGAGTGAGATTGAAACACGCAAATTTCGTTAGTTTTTTGTTTTCTGGAGCGCAGCAAATAATTAAAATTAATTACACTTGTCCAGCGCCCGTGATATGCCCGGATTTATGAAGCAGAAGTCGGCCGGCGTTAACTCATTAAATCGACGAGGCCGCAACACTGAAAATTACTCAGCTCATCAGCCAGACAGGAGGAAAAACTGGACTGCAGCGCTCAAAATTACTTTTTATGCAACGGTTCATTCTCTCCCACTCCTCCTATCGCGCGCTCTCTCTCTCTCCCTCTCTCGCTCTGTTATTGTAAATCAATTAAAATTTATACTGAGCCTTGGCCACGGCGCAAACCTGGACTGCTGCAGCTGCAGTGCGAGAGCGCGCCCAATATTATTTCCATTCATGCCGAGCGCCTCTTGCCCGCCCTGTAAAGTATGCAATGCATTTTTTAATTTCTCACAAACGCACACGTGACTGCGCCATTGTTGTTGTTGTTGCTGTTGTTGTTGTTGTTGTTGTCGTTTCCTTTGTTGTTCTTGTTTCATTGCCAGACAGCAGCGGGCGTAAAATTGTTTTAATTCCACTGGGGAAAAACAAAAAGTGAAGCATGCATATAAAATAATAAATCGAGACTGAGGAATCTGGCATAGCTTGTGGTCAGCCTCGGCGACAGCTGAACTTTCTCAATAGAATAAGTCAGCCCAAATAACATGCAAGGCCCTATGAGCCGAGCTTATGGCCGGCGCTAACAAAACTTGAGCCAAGAAGTTTTAAAGTTCGAGTATTTGATGTTTGCTTCAAGTTCAATTCAGCAATGCTCGTGACTCGTTCTGCCCAGAGCTGCCGAGAGTTATGCCATGCCAGCTTATGCATGCTGTGGCACAGTGAAGCCGCAGCAGCAGCAACGACGCAGCAAACATGTAAAGCCGAAGCGAAGGCTCAAATGCACATTTGACATAATTTTCGAGTTCTCTTGTCTGGCTGTGAGCCTGAAAAGTAGTCGGAACTCATTGACAATGCAGGCAGCTTACACTAGCGCTGTCTCGTTCTCCCTCTCCATCTCTCTCTCTTTCTCTCTCTCTTTCTCTCTCTGTCTCTGTTATTATGAAAGCAGAACACACTGAAACGTGCCTATAAATTTTAAATAGCCAACAAGAGAGGACTCCCTCACACATCTCCCTCTCTCTCCGACCCCCTCTTCATCTCTCTCTCTCTCTCTCTCTCTCTCTCTCTCTGTCACACATGCGTGTTGTATCATAAATAACTGTGTGTTTGCCTGCCTGTTTGTTAGCTTGAGCTGGGCTAACCTAACTAACTAGGCAAAAGCATCTTTAATTATGCCCCACAACGCTTGGCTGGCAAATATCTATGAACTGAACTGATTGTGGAACTCCTGCTCTTTGCTCCTTGCAGGTATCGCAACGGCGACATTGTTAATGTCAACGATACGGATCGCTATCAGGGCGGCAATTCCGAGAATGTGGCCTTAGTCATCAGGTCGACTGACAAAGAGGACATAGGCAACTACACCTGCCAGCTATCCAATTCGATAGGCAGAGGCGTCTCCGAGCAGCAAATCGACCTCGATGTGCAGTGTAAGTGGGGAGCTATGGATAGCCCTATATATAACAATATACTATATAGATATATGTAATATATTATATATATTATTCTTAATACTTATTGAAATTATTCTTCCCATTTAGATGTGCCCATTGTGGAGGTACAAATGATACCCGAAGGGCCTGTCAAGGAGAGCGATGAGTCCAATGTCACTTTGTTCTGTAATATATTGGATGCCAATCCATCTGTGCTGACCAAAGTGCGTTGGTATGCCAACTCCACGTTGCTCAAAGAGCTGCCAGATTGCGAGGAAACTAGAGTAAGTCAAGGACCAGCTGCCCTCGCTCTCGCTCTCGCTCTCGCTCTCCCACTTTCACTATATATCATTTGCTTACCATCTTCTGCTCTCTCCCTCCCAGGAGGATTTATGTCATATTGATCCCAGTAAATTGCTGCTGGAGAGCATTGGTCGTGGCTTCTTTTACAACTATTCCTGCGAGGGCTACAATGCGGCTGGCTGGGGACCACGCAGCGAGGACAAGGAACTGATGGTAAGTGTGAGCTTGCAGTAGATTCAATTCTCTTTCATGCCCACTCTCATTCATTCACTCTCTCTCTCGCACACACACACAGGTGCACTATGAGCCGGGACCAGCTACCTTGACGCACTTTCCACCGATTGCCATTAAGAAGAAGAGCGTCATTTTCTATTGTGCCGTGGATGATCCGGGCTATCCCGAATCGAATAGGTTTGTAGCCGCCACACAGGCCAATAACAACAGCAAAAACAGCAACAACAACAACAACAACAACAACAGCAACAACAAGAACACATCCATACCACAAATTGCGTATCACACGGTTCAGGCACTGCAACCGCATGAGGCAGATGCCGCTTTTGAGGCGCTGCTGCTGCAAAAGCAACAAGAGCTGAGGCAACAGCAGCAGCAGTCGCAACAACAGCAACCACATCAGCAACATCAACAGCAACAACAACACCAGCATTTGCTTAATCCCACACACATATCATCAACATTATCAACACTGTCCGGCATGAGTGCCGTGCATTCGACAGCTCATCAAATTAAAGAAACGCATGCTCTAATCGATTTACATTTGAATCATTCCCTTTGTACTCTGCTCACGCTCACCACCTACATGCCACAATCACAAATCTTAACCCTGTACAATGGGGGGCATCCATTTGATTACTCATCCGAATCCACCACCGCATCCTATGCACTCTACCGCAAAATGGGCAAATTCATGTATGTGGCTCAAACGCTCTCGCAACCCAACAGATACCGTTGGCTGCGCGGCGGCCGTGGCCCGCTGCAGGATATCGTCACCAAGGAGTGGACCGTTGAGCCCGTCGGCCTCGATAGCCGCACCAACTACTCCTGCTATGCGTACAATGAGGGCGGCAAGGGCGCCATGGCCACTGTCAATTTGGAGGTACACGCGCCGCCATTTTTCATCAAGAATATGCAACCCTACACGGGCGTCCTTCACTCCGTCTCCAACTTCAATCTGACCTGCCGCATCGAGTGTGTGCCCCGCTGCGAGATCTCCTGGCAAAAGGATGGCGTGCCAATTGACAAGAATGATACCCGCTACTTTGTCAAAGAGAAGTATATGGATGCCTCGCCCGCAACGGGCGACTTCGAGAGCATGCTCTCAGTTCTGGTAAGTGCTGGCCATCCCTGGGTGGATGTAACGCAGCTTGAAGAGCTGAATTGGGTCGAGGTTATATATAAAGCGGGCAGAAAATAGTATTCAAGCAAACAATATTAGCAAATAAAAGAGTAGAGGCAGATGCCATACATATTTATATATGAAACTTGAGTATTCTATATTATTAAATATTATTTCGCTTATTCAAAAATCCTCCGAGTATCGAGCTAAAATGCAGTGCTTTAAGCAAATAAATTCATTTATATCTTCTATTTTATTTTATTTATAAATCTGTTTTTTGCTTGACAACTTTACTGTTGACCTTATTTTAAATACAATATATTTTTTAATAAATTGAGGTATTACAACATTAATAGCTTAATCCCTCTCAGCCATCTCTATCCAGTTCATCAGAGCCTTATCAAATCAAACCAATTATTATGTCAGCAATGCGAAAATGTTGCTCTCTTTGATCCCACATCAAACAGGTTTAATATCCACTTGTCTCATATATGAGCAATTCAGTCAATGAGCTGTCTACGTGAAATAGCCAATTAATTTGAATTGTTTAGCTGCGTATCGTATGGCAGCTGCGACTCGAATTCATCCCCAATTCACGTAAATGACATATTTTCCTGTACGATTTTTTGCTCGTGATTATAGCACTTCAATATGTCGAATTTTCCGAATAAGAAATTCGATATCGAATCGGATAACGCCAAATACATGTGCATCTCGACATCGAACGCGGTGGGGCCCACAGTGAACAGCACCACCTACTTGAGCATTGAATGTGAGTATGGCATGCCAGACAATCAGCTACAATCGGCGACAATCACACAAACTCTTCATCCCACCCTCTTCCGCAGACGCGCCGAATGACATCAGCGTCTCGGAGAACATTGTCTATGTGCAGGAGCACCATATACCGGGACGTGTCATATGCAAATCGCAGGCCAATCCAGGTAAGTCCAATCAGTTCTACACTCTGAGCTGCACTTGGCTACAGCAGCTGCTTTTGAACTGTTGCAGAGCCGTCCTATGAGTGGCTCTATCCGAATAAGACGGTTACAATGGGCAACACGCTGATTATCAACGATCCCATCAAGCGCAATGATACGGGCATCTACAGGTGCAGAGCGCGCAATAAGCACGGAGATCGGATTGCCGAAACCGTTATCGATGTCCAATGTAAGTGGAAGGAGAGAAAGAGAGACAAAGAGATAGACAGTTTTATGCTTAGCCAATAAACTTCAATGATTATTTGTTTTGCCTTTCTCCTTGCATTCGATTCGCTGCAGTTACGCCGCGCTGTGAAATCGAGAGGCGAGAAATCGATGATCAGGATACGCTAATTTGCACAGCATACGGAAATCCGGAAGAGGTGAGTGTCAATAAAGCGCACAGCACTAAGCGCAGGGCTCAAAACCCAAATATTATATGAACAAGCAGAAGCCAGAATACCCTATACTAAACGGTGCTTATGTAGGTTTGTGAGTGAATTTGAAGTGAACTAGAACTAGAATGAGTTGAGTTTTATATATTAAACATAATATAAAAAAAATACAAAAATACGAAAAAAAATATATAGAAAAATATATACAGGTATATAGATAAAAAAATAAAAAATAAACATAAATATATATAATATAAAAATTACGAAAAAAAAAATATATAGAAAAATATATACAGGTATATAGATAAAAAATAAAAAATAAACATAAATATATATAATATAAAAATACGAAAAAGATATATAAATATAAATATCGTAATTTAATATATATGATAACTAATGTTTATAAATTATTATTAAATTCGAGCCGATAATTTAATTTAATAACAACTTTTACCCAGCCTTTAATGTTGGAGCTGTGAAATTTATATATTTTGTTTTTAATATGAAATATGTGTTTCTATACATATTTCATACATTTCTCTATTTATATTGCCAATTGGAAAAAAATATATATAAATATTGAAGTATTTAATATTAATATAAATAAATTCATTATACGTGATAACAAGTTGGTTATATTATTATTAAATATTTCAGTAATTAATATATATTTCTATTTAAGTATATTACTATAGAAAAGTCATATTTGATAAAAGAAAAAAAACTTAAGCCCATCTCCCAACTTCGTCATGTTGAGTGACAAACGCTCTACGCTCTAAGCGCTGCGTAATGCCCTCAGCTGGAAATACACTTGAAAAGAGTGACAAACCCTAGTCTAGCGCCCACGCCCGCACTTTCTCGCAAAGATATTGTGTGGAAGGGGGGAGGCATTTCGATTCCCTGTGCAGAGGCCATCGAAATGGTAATAACGATAGCATTTCAATTGTGGTGCATGCCATGAAGGCTGGTTACAGCAACGGACGGAGGTTTTGCATCGCCTTTTTGCACTTCTCTTTTTTCAGTTTTTATTTTTATTTCTGTTCAGTTCTTTTGCGATGCAGGTAGCTGCAAGTATTTTCAATTTTATGAGTTTACCTTTTGGCCGGAACCCGGATCTCCTGCTGGCTGTAACTGCTGCAGCCAGAGGGAGCGAGCGAGCGAGAGAGAGAGAGAGTGAGTGAGAGAGAGCAGCGAACTGGCAACTGGCGAACCAACTCGACTCCCAACTTCAGTTTGGAGTTCGCACTTTTTGTGCCATGCCGCATAAATCAGTGCAGCATTTTTTCCTCTCATCCTCAGCCCGGCACAATTTTCATTTTCATTTTTTTTTTTTTCAATTCTGCAATTGCATTTGCTTTGCCGTTACTTGAGTTAAAGCGTGCTGGCGATTAAGGCAGACGGGCGGAGGGGCGAGTGCGGGCTTATAACCTGCAGGTTGGCCCAAAGATTTATTACCACGCACACACAGCCAGGCAACCACAGCGAGTGTGCGTGTGTGTGCGTGTGTGTGTGTGGGGGGGGGCAAACTCGGTGGCTCGTAATTATTTGATTGGAAATTATTCAACGGGCGTAAAGTTAAAATTTAATAACGTAGCATGCAATCAGATGAGAAATTGATGCGAATCGATGTGGGCGCGCCTGGACGGGCATGCGAAGCGTTTCTAGTTGAAAGCATTTTAAAGATGTTCAACAGGCCAAGCCAGCACTGATTGCTGAAGAAAACGTGTTAAATTGAAAGTATATACATAATATGTCATCTTGACTAGAATTAACCAGAAAATGAAACTCAGCAGAGCAACGTCAGTTCTTTGAGAGGTTTGCCAGTTTAGCTATATATTATTCAATACCTGTATTCATATATTATTCATAAATATACTCGGAGGCTCATTTCTTTGAACCCTTCACGTACCCCTTTCCCTATACCACTTCAATTCACATTCGTCTAGGCCAAATGGCATTTTCGAGTAGTAGTTAAGCCCCATCGGCTCTGATAACTCAACTGGAGACTTCAAAGCAAACCAACAGCCAAAACAAAATGCAAGAAATATGACAAAAATGTGAAAAAAAAAAATTTCCCAGAATGCAAAGCAAGATTCGAAAAAAATGTCGAGCCAGACAAGGATTTGCATAGCTCCAATAGGCAATTTGCAGGCCCAACTCACATATCGAACTGAAACGAAAACTAACTCACTCTATATCTCCCTTTCCCCTCTCTCTCCCTCCCGCTCTCTCTCTCTTTTCATGTGTGCTCTACAGGCCGATTTTTCATGGTCAATTAAAGCGGAGAATGAAACAGTCGAGACTTTGGGCGCTGGCGACAAGAAGACCTATGTGGACAAGAGCTTTTACATACTGCAGGAGGATTATGCCATTGCCCGGACCTATCGCTGCGTGGCCAACAATTCCGTTGGGGCTGGCGCCTTCTGTGAGATTGAAGTGGCTGGTAAGTAATATTTCAGCACAGCAACAGCAACAACAACTGGCTAACGGAAGCTGATTACTGTCAATATTTGCTGCATCTGTTTCCGTTTTCCGGTGCGCGGACGCGCGTTCCGTTATTTCATTTTTTATGCGCTGCATAAAATGGTGGCTAGCTGCTTCCGCTTTAAGCTAAAATGGCGGCCACGGCCATGGCCACGTCTTTGGCCGGCCGTGGCAATTAGGGCATTGTTTGGCGCCCCAGCGCAATTCCCGTTTCCAGCCACGCCCATCATCGCCGCCGCCGCCACCGCCGCCCTTTTGCTTACCTGTTATCGTAACATGCGCCACGTTTTATTACAACCAAACGGAAATTGATTTCTGCGCTCAACGAAAATCAGTTCGACTTTTTCGTTTTTCTCTTTTTTTATTTTGTATTTTTTCTTTTTCTTTTTATTTTTGTATTTTATGCGCTGTGATTTTCCTCAGCTGCTTAAGTCATGAAATCCAGTTGGCTTTTTCTCTCTGCTCTACTTTTTTTTCTCGCGATTTTAATGCCCATCAAGTATATATCTAGAGAGAGCAGCTCAGCCTTTCAGCTAATCTGACCGAGTGTCCAGTTTTTATAACATTTCTTTGATTGAATTGAAATCGAAATTGAAATTTGACAGCTGATGACGTCAACAGTTTTTATATTTAAGCGCTTTGGCTTGTGCCCTTCCTAGGGGTCTTAGCTGAATTTTCTCTTATTTGACAATTTGAATAGTTATTTCATTTTCGACATTTTATACAAACTTTTGGTTTCTCATATTTTATATTTTGATGTATTTTTCGTATATTAACAGCTGGTTCAGCACTTTATATTTGGTGGCGAGGTAAATGCCCAGCACAAATGCTCCCCATACTTTTTTGATTTGATTTCATTTTCCCCCAGTTCTTGTTCGAGTAACTTTCGCAATTCTTGTCCAAGACTTAGCACCAGAAACAACCAAAAGGTCTCCTGTGTATTAACATATATATATTTGCGATTTACTCTCTATCTCTCTCTGTCTTCTCCCCTTTGCTTATCACTCATAATGCTCATTTGAAAATGCTTCTAATTAATTAGTGCGGCCAAAAAGTAAGTAACTGCATGATAAGTGACTAAAATTGAATTGAAATTTGTTTAGCTATGAATACAAAATAAGAGAATAAATTAACCAATTCCTAGACTGGCATAGCTCGCTTCTTAGTTATGTAATGGCCAGCTTAGAACTAGTTTAAAGCTATAAACAGAGCCGCAGCTAGCAGACAAATGCATAAAAGATGCTGCTGTACCACAATCCAATGCTAATCCATATAACCCACACATACACACACACACACACACGCGCGCACACCGAACTATAACTAAAAGCCGCCATTTTTCATTTGTCGCTCGCTCGCTCGCTTGTTTAATTGCATAAGATAGGAATAGAGTAGGAGTAGAAGCAGGAGGCGGTCGCAGCAGGAGCGGCTGCTAAATGTTGTTGACACGCGAATCCGCATACGATGCCAAAATGAATAGCTCATAACATATGTGAATACACTCGGAAAACAAACATAGATAAACGCTGCCACGGCACAAAGGCAGCTGCCACACACACCCACACACACACACACACACACACACACACACACACACACAGGCACACACACTGTGAGAGTGAGAGAGCTGCTGGCAAAGACAATTCATTTGTTTGGATGATAAACAGCTGAATTATAGCAAATATGGAAAACAATGAGAGACAAGCCAGCTGAAGGATGCGGCTACAGCTGCCGAGCACAATTTCATAAGACAATGCCACAATGCGTGGGGGGCCGTGTGTGGGGTGTGGGAGGGAGGGACTAAAAACTGGGCTATGCTCTGGCTTCAAGTTGTGTAAGTAATATATAAAGTGCATCTGTGGCTGCGCCTGCTACGGCTGCAGCTGCATGGTTAATGCCAGGCATGGCAAAACCCTGTGACAACTTGATAAATTAAAGTTAGCAACTGCAAACGGAAGTCAGTCAGTCAGTCACTCAGTCAGTCACTCACTCTATCAGGCAGCTAAGTAGGCAGCAGTGGGCTTAGCTGTCAGCTGTCAGTTGGCTAAGAATTGCATGTATTGTTCAGTTTTCACCATGTGTATGCTTAAAGAGTTCTGCCAATGCAGCACATATTAATACAACTCTCCATCTATCTCTCTCTCTCTCTCTCTCTTTCTCTCTCTTTCTCTCTCTCTCTCGCTCTCTCTCTGTCATTCTTTAGAACAATTGGCCTGGTGGCAGCGATGGGATAAAACGACGCTCATTATACTGGTCGCCGGCATATTGCTACTCCTGCTGGCCGTCATCATCATTTGTTGCATCATCATTTGCATATGCCGTCGCCGTCGGCGTCAGGATAAATGTGAGTACAACCAACAACAACTACAACAGCAACTCCTACTATAGACTCCAGCCAAATGAATAACTGTGCACACAGTGCAGTCAGTTATGATAATTAATTACCCCAAGCATAGTGTTAGGCCCAACCCGAAAACCAGAGCAACAAGAAAATTGAAACCAAAATCAGTTTATATATTTATCAATTAATTGTCTGGCATTTCTTTTAAGTGAATTTCAATTTGCCATTAAGTATCATTATAATTTCACTCGGATCGCAGCATGTCCCAGTCCTTCTGCATGGCTCTTTGTTTTGCTTCCAACGATTATTCCAATTGATTGATCTGAATGCATGCCACAACTATTCAGGTTTATAGGACATTTGCCATAGCTGATGCGTATTTAGCCTGCTCGCTTCATAACTATGCCATTTGAATGACATCGCCTATACCAGCCCTTAATTGAATGCATTTCAAATCCGGTTTAATCTGCTGCCTCATTAAGTGGGTTAAGAATTTTATTTAATTTTTTTTTCTGTGCAATTATTTTGCCTTTTCTCTGCTGATTTTAAAGCCTTTGTGTTGCGCTTTGCTTTTTTGAAATTAATGAAAACAAACAAAGACTTGTAGAGGGTGTTGCATTAAAAAAGTTTAAAATGAAACGAAATTTTAATTATTGTACAATTGCAAAAGTATAAAATAAAAATTGGTCATATAAAAATATTTTAACAGAGAAAATTCAATAATAAAACAATTTTTATATTTAATTAAATTTTTATATTTATTTAATATAATTTATATGTAAATAACAATCAAATTAATCATTTTCAAAAACATATTTTTTGTTATTATTTATATACATAAAGTATTTAATTTTTTCTTTAAAGAATATTTTATTTAAAATTTCTAAACAGTTTAAATTATTCATTTAAACTTAAAAAAAGGAAAAAAAAAACACCCTGTTTCTTCTCAAATTCATTTCTCGTGTCATTTAATTAAAGCTTATGAAAATACTATATATGTATCATTTGCAAACAAAACAAAATTTATATATAAATTATAATTATGTATATAAAATGTTATTACTTTTTGTTTTTCAATTAAAACGCGTATATATATTATTGAGTTTGTGTGTGTTTAATAATTCTTCTTGATCCCGCTTCACTGTTGACCACTCTAACAACAACAACAAAAACAACGAAAAAAAAACAAACAAACATTAATTACAAAACCCACAACAATAACAAAAATATATATACAACTAATTAACAACCGCAACGTAAACCTACAACAACAACAACAACAACACGAAATGAATAAATGTTGTTTTTTTCTGTTATCCACATACACATATATATATATATATATATATATATTTTTTTTTTTTTGTGTGCATTTTATATATGCTTTATTTGCTGCAACATTTTTAATTAATTTCTTCTTCTTTTTTCTGTTTTTGTTTGCTTTGCTTGGCATCTCGTTTCAACCAATTATTGCTTAACAATCTATCTATCTATCCGACTCATACACTTACATGTACATTATCTATACATACATACATACATACATATATATATATATATGTATATGTATATGTATTGTTGTCTCTATGCTGCTTCACTTAATAATTGCTCGCTGTAACAACCACAACAACAACAACAAACAACAACAACCACAAAACATTTAAACGCTGCTTGCCAAACTCAATGCGCCACAAACTCAACAACTTGTGCTTCAACAACAACAACACACACACACGCATACACGACTGCATTACAACAACAACAAACAACAAAATCTCATTTGATTTGAATTCATTTGGTAAAGATCACACGGAAGTTTCCATAAGCGCTAATCAAAGGTAAGTGCCGCATTCGATTCACCTGAATTTTTATTGTATTCGAGTAACTTTTGAGAATAACTGTAAAAATAGCGTTTTTTGTATACTTTTATTGTTTTCAATTGTTTTGTTTTTATTTACAAAAAATTGAGTCATTTCTAAAACACTTTGAAGCTTAGAAGATATGAAAATGTTAAAGATCTCTATAAAAATTTAATTGAAAATATTTTTAATTTAAATAAAATTAACTCAAATACTTCAGAGTTAAATGAGCTTGAAAACCCTGAAAGACTTTCATATAAATCGCTGATTATTTTAGCAAAATATATGAGCCTAAAATATTTTTAATAACAAATTTATGAAAGCAAAAGGCAATTTTATATATTAAATTGCATTTATGCCAGCTAAAAATATTTATTGTAAAATTCCATAAAATCTATGCAGAATTCCTGCAGATATTAGTTATGTTTACTATATTTAGCCATTCAAATATATGCATTTTATTTTATTTCTGTTCTTAGCAATATTTAAAAAAGCTATAAGAATGAACAAAGTGAAAAATATTTGATTTAATTTTTGAGAATTTATTTCAGCTTGACAGATTTTGTTGAAAGCAATAAATATCGAATTATAGCTACAGGCATTTCAGCTGACAGATTCCTGACTACAGAGCTGCCCTTATACAATTATAAATTCTTATTGAATATAAATATATTTATAGTATGCCAATTTCTATAATGGGGCTATAAGCTTTTCCAGGACTTCCAGAAAATATCGAGAAATATCGTCTAAAAACACATCACATATATATAGACATAAATTTAGTTTAGAAAAATTGCCTCAGGTTCTCTAAAGTGAAACTTCCAGTTCAAAATACTTGACGTCAAATTAAAAATTTGTTAATTTAAAAAAATGCATGCTAATTAAGGTTTTCTAATATTTAACACGATTTTAATTCAATTTTTATTTACTTATTTATTTATTTTTTACATATTTATTCATTTTCGTTGCATATTTCAATTGCTTATTGTGCGCACCCAACCACAACAACAATTTATCACATATATATATATAAATGCATATATAAATATTTATATATAATCCTATTCACATCGCCGTGTGTGCTTTGATATTTGTTTATTGCTCGCTTGCTTCATACAAAAACACGCTTATCGAACGTCCAATATCTGCAACGACAACAACAATTCACACATACACTCACATACACGCACACACACGCACATATCATAGTGTGCTATCGTATCAGCCAGTGCTGCCACAAGTAGGCGTGGCCCTGCCCATACAAGACACCGATGCTGCCACATTGTTGCCCGCAACGCTGCTGACACCGCAACAACAGCAACTGCAGCAACAGCAACAAAAGCTCGCCGCAGTCGAGAACAACAATGAGCTGGCCACGCCCCCGCCCATAACGCGAAATAGCACGTTGCATGCCACAGTACCGAAATCGCCGCCGCGCTGGCCACTGCGGCCAGGTGTCATGTTGCACGTGAGCAGCGACACCAAAGAGAATCTAGCCGTGAATCGCATGACACTGAAACCGAATCCGAATCCGAATCTGAATCCGGGCTCGCTGCCAAATCCCACTGCGAATGCGAGTCAATTGTCGGCCCAGCTGAGTGCCGTGCTGAACGATAGCCAAACTAACTCAAATAGCACAATGCTGACCGAGGTGACGGTATCGGTGATGGAGCCACCAGCAACAGCAGCAGCAACAGCGGCAGCAACATCTATTGTGCAGCCTGGGCAGATGAAGACTAATTCCACTGACATTGCCTTGCCATCGACAGATGAAGCTGAGCCGCACGCAGAGCTTACAGCCTGCCTAGAGAATTCCAATGCCGCAGCAGCAGCAGCAGCAACATCAGCAGCAGTTGCTGCTCCCAGCCATATGCAACGCATTTGGAAGTTCGTTTTCAGGCGCGCCAAGCGGGGCAGAAGTGCGGACGATGGCACGCGGGATAGCCAGCGCAGTCACGTGGGTCTGTTGCACACATTTTGGCGTGGGCGTGGCAATCAGGAATCGCCATTCGCAGCTCAGCATCGCCTCAAAGGCATTCGTTCCAGCGGCAGTGGTAATGAATACTACAGTCGCCACAATTTCCTCTCTCACAGCTAATTCTTTATTTTCTTTATTTATCATTTGCTTTTTATGTTGTATCACACATACACACACACGCACACGTACACGTATCTTCATGTATCGCTAGTCACCTACAAAAAGACGCCCACAGCAACAGCAACTAATTCAACACCAACATCAACGACAACTGCAACTGCAGCAACGACAACAGCAACAGCAACAGCAACAGCAACAGCAACGGCAACGGCAACGACAACAAACAATTCCAGCAGTGCCCAATCACATGCCTCTGTGACATTTCAAGCGCCTTCATTAGACAAGACGTCGCCAACAGACACCACAGCAACAGCAACAGCACCAGCAACAGCAACTGCAACGATAGCAACAGCAACAATAGCCCACGCTGGGCTTGGTGTGAGCAGCTTGGAGCAACCGCAGCGCCACGGCATATTGAAGTCTCCCAGATCAACGCCACCACCACGCCCACCGCCGCCCATATTGCCAGTGCGCCCTGGCCCTGGACAACAGCAACAGCAGCTACAGCAGCAACAGCAGCAGCTGTTCAGCGGCGGCAATTGCCCGCCCCTGCTCAAACGCACAGTTGTGGTTTCCCCCAGCAAAGTCGAACGCGTCCAAAGTAAGAGCAAACCCACAAGTCATCTCATCTACTCATATAGCTCATAAAACACTCATCTGCACACTCAATTGAATTTGTAGGCCTTGCCGCCTGTCCTGTTATTAAAAAACATCTCAAAGTAAATCTCTCATATACATATTTCTTTTATTAGCCCAAGCTGACTTGCCAAAAACAGATTACACTTTATGAATTCCAAACAAATTTACTTCGTCTCATTGAAATTGCTGAGTTGCAAATTCCGAGTCAAAGCTGAGGCTTTACATGATTCACTATATTAGAGACAGCTACAGAATATATTTTTGGCAAGTAATTGAAACTCTCGATGAAACACAGCTTCGAAACCTATTTACTGTGCTCATTTACACTCAGATTTATTCACACACTCAACTCTTTATAGAAATCTTCTATAATCTACTCTTCACCTCAATCTGCATCCACAAACTCAGCCCATCTCAGCCCATCTCATCCCTCTTCACCTCAATCTGCATCCACAAACTCAGCTCATCTCATCCGTCCACATTATGTACATATCACACACGCAATTCCCACTCTCAACTCAAGTTCTTTTTTGTTTATTTTATTATTCATTTATCTAAACTTAAAACTCTCTGTATATCGTAATCGCTGTAAGTAATTTATTTCAATGAATCAAGCGAGGAGGTCCTTATATAAAAAAGAAATATATAAAATCAAGTAAGAGAAATTCCATAAGCAGAACCAATAATACAAAAGCTAAAAGTACCACAACAACATCAACATCAACAACAACAACAACAACAACTTGTCATTGTTCACATCTATCATATATTTATAAACATTTGATTTTCTTTTACTGTTTCGGCTTGCACCTTATTCAATGTTGTTTTCATGTTGCCTGCTTGTGAATTGTCCTTGGCCTGCTCTGTGTTACCAAATTATTGCATGTCATTCAAATATAATAAAGAGAAAAGTTAAACATGTCAAAATTTAATATAAAATGAAATATTATGTTTGAAGCTCTTTTGTTTCCTTAGGTTTTACAATTTATTCGAATACATCAAAATAAGAAAAAAATAAAAACTCTAGCTTAGGTGTGTTCTCACTGAATCTTAGGCTTAATTTTTGGTAAAACTAAATACATTTTTATTTTATAATTGACTAATTCAATATTTTTCTTCTTTTTCCAATTATTTTCTTACAACTTTTCTGTTGATAAAAAAAAAATGAAATAAAACAATTTAAACACAAATTGTTAAAACTCCCCAAATGCTAATCGCCAAAACAAAAAAAAAAAAAAAAAAAACAAAACAAAACAAAAATCAACCGATTCGTATACGTGTATACTACTATATAGTACACGACAAGTCGTCTTCACTGGGGGATCCATTGACGGAACCTGGCGAGTATGAGAATCTACCGTTTCATGGTCTGCAAACGGCACCTAACAAGGTATAGTTACCATATCTGCCTTTTGTTCGTTTACTTTTTTCAACTAGAAATGTTTCTGATAAAATTCGTTTAACACACACACTCACACACACACACACTCACTCACACACACTCAAGAACACACTCACATAGAGCACCCACACACACACATTGCTAATCTCGCCTCGTATCAATATGTACTCTATGTATCTAAGTCTAAGCTATGTCTCAGTATATATCTATATATGTACATGTATATATATTTTATATTGCCTCTTGTCTATGTTTATCTCTAGCCCAAGCTCTCTAAATCTATATCTAAATCCTTATCTCTTTCTATTTGCCAAACATGATTTCTTGTGATTTATTTTTATAGTTCTTATTTATATGATTTAAGCCAAGAATTGTGTACTTTACGTATGTATTCTATGTAACTTAGCCCACATTCCAAATGCTTTTTGCTCCCCATTGCCTCTAATGGTGTTCCTCATTCACCTCATGGTAATTCACTTTGGTTATATTTTCATTTTAATGCTCCATTTGTATCCCATTTAATATGCCTTGCTTTGGTATTTACTTTTGGTATTTTTAAGTCAATTTTCTTAATATCAAATATAAAATCCATGTTGGTTAGTTTGTAATGTGTAAAAAGTAAGTTTTCATTTCAAATTGTTCTTTATATAAATATGAAATTTAGCAAATATGCGAGCTCAAAGTGAAACGGTGAACAGAAAAGTATTTTTAGAAAATTTTAATTACATGAAAAACTACAACTACAAAATAGTTGAAGTTAGGAGAAAAGCAAAATGAATGATGAGAATTGATAATATTTAAATTCAAGCTTAAATTGGGGCAGTATTAGAGAGTAATATTATTTATTGATTATGATTCTCAACTAATAAATAAAAAAAATAGATTAAATAGTAAATTGCAATGTGAGTTAGGAACAAATTAAACTTCAATGAAAGCAAAAATAACAACAAATTTCAATTTGTTTTGCATGTGCATGTGTGTATATATTTATTAGAACGCATAGGCAGACATATCAAATATAAACTTCAACAAAATTTGCCTAGTTTCGATGAGATTTCGCTGTAAATTTCTTTTAGTAAAATATATTTTATAAATTTCTCTGAATACTTTCCATTGAGCTCGCATATTTTATAAAGCCCAAATCCATTTCCCTCTCAACTTAAACAACTCTAAACTCTAAATCTAGTCAGTGTTGTGTTTCGCCAGTTCAGACACAAATTGCAAAAACCACAATTAATACAGCTCATTCACACAGTGCTCACAGCCAATCCAGTTTTGTAGCTAACCAACTGACTTGCACAAGCTCCATAATTAACTCAAACGCAACTAATCGAATGTTCTCTCTCTCATGTCTCTCTCTCTCTCTCTCACACACACGCTGCTATTCAAATGCCGAATTGGCAAAATAAAACAAACCAAACCGAAATATGTATAACCTCCCATTGCATGTGCTCGCATTGTTGCATCGCCAGTTCTCTACTACCCCTACAAATTTTAATAACAACACAAATGTGGTGCGCGTCGCTCCACGACCCAAGAGACTAAATGGAAATATTGGTCAAGCGATGCACAGCCAGCAGCTGCTGCATCACCAGACTCTACAGCATCCGCATCCTCAACAGCAGCAGTCACCCTACTACGACCAGCAGCAGCATCAGCAGCACCAGCAGCAGCAGCAGCAGCAACAACAACAACAACAACAACATCAGCAGCAGCAGTACAACACTTTGCAGTACGGGCGTGGCTGCACAGCCCCGCCCCCTCTTACAGCTCCACATAATCGCAGCATGGACCAGCTCGAGTCCAGCTCCGATCAAATACAATATAATCTAA
The DNA here is from genome assembly GCA_037075325.1 of Drosophila mayaguana. NCBI lineage: Eukaryota > Metazoa > Arthropoda > Insecta > Diptera > Drosophilidae > Drosophila > Drosophila mayaguana. The sequence goes on from JBAMCG010000103.1 coordinate 3,017,733, forward strand.
GCAATTGCTTTCCCAAAAGCTACACCGAATACTACCAGCAACATCATCAGCAATCACAGCAGCAGCAGCAGCAGCAGCCACAACATCAGCAGCAACCCTCGCAGCAACAATCGCAAAAGTTTCACACGAACTCCGCATCGAATGCCCAATTGCTGAATGCCATCGAGCATGACTATCAGCCCACATATGCGGTGGTTGAGCGTGTGCCACCGCCACCGCCGGCGCCTAGCTCAGCGCTGCTCAACACGAATCCCTTCCTGGCCGCCAGCAACTTTAAGAAATACGATGCGGCCGGCGACGAGCTGCTGGGCAGCATGCAGCGCAGCAAGCGCGGCAAGGTGGGCAGCCTGCTGGATCGCATCGATATGGACAAGAAATTCTACTCACTGAAGTTTCCCAATGGCGGCAACAAGCTGAAGAAGCCCGCCTACAATCTAAACAGCTCGCTGGGCATGGCAGCAGCATCGACAGCGCAACAGCCCAAATGCAAGCGGCATCATTCCTTTGCTGGTGGTAGCCATGGCGATATTGAATCCAACGGCAAGCCCATGCGCCTCTATGATCCGCCCGTCTATGAGAACGTGGCGGACAAGTGCGGCAACGAGCTAGACCTGGATCTAGATCTCGATGTGGGCGGTAACGGCAGCAGCAGCATGGCCAACCATCACACACTCAGCATGAATCATCATAGTCTTAAGCACAATCTCAATTTGGCCACGGTGCAGCTGCACACGCAGCCGGCTGCTGTCGTCTCGGCGAGCCACAAGAAGAAACATCACCATCGCCAGCACCAGCAAAAGGCTGATGCATCGGGCGCCGCTGCTGCTGATTTCCAGCTGATGGAGCCCGAACGCCTCAGCATCTATCGCAGCGATTCGGGCATATCGAATAGCTCCTATGAGTCGCAGCTGCCGGCGCTGGGCCAGCGCGCGCCCAAGCCGCATAAAGCGTCCGCAGCGGGCCTCAATCTCACACGCAAGCCACTCTACATGAATGTGGAGGGCCAGCAGCAGCAGCAGCAGCAGCAGCAGCAGCAACAGCAGCCATTGGCACGTGCCGGCTCACCAGCCCATATTAATTCGTCCTATGAATCGGCCTCGTCGGCGCCCGTCACAGATCCCACCTCGCTCAGCTCATCCAATTCGCTTTATAGCAGCGGCATTGGCACCGTCAGCTCACGCTGCAATCGCCATCCACAGCAGCAGCAGCAGCAGCAACAGCTGCAACAGCAGCAACACCATCAAAGGCAGCCAACGCCGGAAATCACAACACCCGAGGATTACGAACAATATCAGCTGGGCCATCAGCCAGCACATTCCGCATCCATGCTGTCCGTTGCCAGCAGCCTAAGTGCCGCCAGTCGTGGCAAGTGCAAGCCCTCCAGCACACCAGCAGCAGCAGGAGCGGGGGCAGTTTCAACGACAGCAGCAGCAACAATGCAACAGCTGCCACATCGCGTAGGTCCACATGAGGTGCGTACATTAGATTTCGCTTAGGCACGAGCAATCAATGCTGGGTCGCCCATTATCCCAGCGGCAGCAGGAGCCGGCCATGGGCGATATTTCACGCACTGGCTTCGAGCAGGTGCAACAATTTAAGTTTTGGGTTTAATATTTGATTTAGGGCATGTCTTTTGATCTGGCTCAGCTTGGGACTCTATTTACTTTTGTTTTCCACATTCCATAGCCTCGAATTAAATTAATTAATTAAGAATTAAAGTAATAGTTTTCCATGATAAATTCCTCTGCTATAACTGGCTATATCTAAAAAGAAAGTTATTACATTATGTATTCTAAGTACAATATATGAGATCCTTCAAGTTCTTTTAAGTCGGAATTCTTATATAGAAATTGCTAGCTCTCAGGCTTCTTCTTTTGCCTTTTATTTAAAATGAAGCAAAGTCAGTGAAACTTTTAGGAGAACGCGAAGTTAGTTACTCTCATTGCGTATATATTATAATTATTTGACTATTTAATTAATAGCTCTAATAATCCTTTTAAAGAAACTTTGAAGCTGTGCTTTCCCCTGCTCCCCCTTCTTCTTTCCCTTCTCTGCCTTTCCCATCTACCGTACTCCTGCGCCCTCTCTCCTTATCCTTCTTCTGTCATTTCCTTGGGAAGGTGGGCACAATCCAAAGAGCTCAAGTCTATACAACGTTAGCCATAGGCAAGTCTCCATCTCTTAGGAAGAGATTCAGCTCTATATAGAAATCAAGTTTACCCAGCTAGAGTTCCTTTTTATAGGTATGCAACAAATACACAAATTGAGTCTTCAAAGCAATTAACAGGAGCTGCCGTTCATATAGAAAACCAACAACAATTTGTTTACAGCTTAACTTAAACGAATTCTTTATTGATTTGGATGAAACTTAATTGATTTTTGCTTTTGCCTAAACACTTTATAATTTGATTCACTTTTATGTTTCACACATTTCATTTTTGTTTCTTTCACATGTCACGATTGCTTGACACAAATATGATTTCTGATGGATACAAATACACCAAATATAAAACGAACAAACACGACCGCAACTAACCACAGCAAACGCATTTGTTGGCCACTAATCCATTTTTAGCACTTAAACGGCAATGTAGCAACAACAATGGCAGCAGCAGCAGCAACAGCAACAACAACAACAAAGCCAACAGCAGCGCCTGCAGTAAGAAATTACGACGACAGACCATCAGTGACCCCTACGCACATATCAAACGGCATTATGCCGCTGTCGATGCCGCTGCCTCTGCTGCCAGCAGCAGGAGCAACAACAACAACGCCGCTGAAGCCGACAGTCATTGCACGGCAGCAACATCGTTATCAGCAGCAGCAGCAGCAGCAGCAGAGGTCGAGCAACAAATTAACAGCAGCAACAACAACAGCATCAACAATGGGCCTGGGCCTGGGCAGTGGAGTGGGCGTGGCAATCATCAACAACAAATGCTAATGCCAAATGAATTGCTGCTGCAGGCAAGTCAATTAACTGCCGCCGACTGCAATCACAACTTAAGATATGTGCCGCCCCTGCCCACTGCCCCGCCCCCCATACAAGCAGCGGCCGGCGCCTACGACTGTCTGGTGGTGCGTCGCCCGATGCGTTTGCCCTTGCGCAAACATCACACCTTCCACTTCCAGACAACAGAAACGGCCAATGGCAAGCTGCAACAGCTGCGTCGCCAGCTGCAGCAGCAGCAGCTGGAGCGAGCACAAGGGCCACTCATCTTTCGTCCATTGGCGCTGAGCGAACGACATGCCTTTAAACCAATTTCGCCGACACCTGCGACAACAGCTGCAGCAGCATCGCCAGCAACATCCAACGACAACGCTGCACAGCAGCAACAGTTGCATCAGGAGCAGCAGCAGCCAGCGACAGGTCAACTGAATCCTGCTGCCTCATTAGAGGCATTAGAGGTGTTAACTAAAACGCATCCGGACTTTATGTTTGCGCGAACCAAACCACAAAACGAGCAAATTGCTGCAACAGCAACATCGACAGCAACAGCAACAGCAGCAACCGATGCTGCTGAAGAGGAGGACGAGGACTTGGGTTATTCTTTTTGTGAAGAGGAGTATATGGTGGATGACGAGGAGCCTGCAGACGACAATGATGATGATGAGTACGAAGCTGCTGCTGTGTCCTCACATAATCTTACAGCGCCGCCCACAACGCCCGCCCACAGTGCAGCTGTGGCCAATGCTACAGCCGGCGCCCTGAAATACTTTATGACCCAAAGCTACCGCGAGGTGCACATCTAATAGGGGACAAATACTAGCATGATATGAATACAAAAATAGACAAACACCCAGACAGTTAGACAGTTAGACAGTTAGACAGGCCTAAATGACGCATACAAGGTATTTAGTAATTAAAAGAGTAAAGCTAAAGGAATAGAAAACATATTTATAACTAGCGTAAATTCTTCAAAATCGAAAGTTAGCTTAGAACTTAGTCGGAACGAACAAATAATTGGAAAGGAATTCATTGATTCAGCGAAAGGTTCTCAATGTGGCGCACTCCGCTTGCCCGATTCGTCTCGCATTCCATCAACTTTTGCCAATGTTTTTACATATTTTTATAGTATTCACACGAAATATAGTCTATAACTACTATGTATCAAGTAATTGTAATCGAGGCTGGCCCAGCGATGGCTGCCCGAACAGCAACCCGAATGAAGAAATCGAATAGGACAAACGAGTCGGCAGACTTGATTGTTGTTAGTGTATATAGTTAGCTTAAATATAAACAAATTTAACTAAACTAAATGTTTATGATTCCAAGAAGTAAGTAACTAGAGAGAGAAACCATCATTCAACGATCATCAATATTTATATTAACAACAACAACAAAAGAGCAGCAACAACTCTCCCCGAAGCACAACTAATTCATTCTTAAATATTCGAATTAAATTTAGAGATATACCTAAGGCAACTCTTGACTGTATGTGTGTTAAGTTTGACGTAGTTTTTTGTGTAAAATATACAAAATATATGAATTAAACAATTTAGACATGTAACATACTTATATGGAGGACTCGTATTGTACATAGATCATAATCGCATAATCTAAGCAACAAGTTTACGACTAACTAAAAAGAAAACCAAAACCAGAAGCCAAGCATATTTATATATAAATATATATATATTTATTTATTTATTTATTATACTATATTTAATTTAATTAAATTAGAAATGCCAAAGCAAAAGTCATCTCATTCATTTGTCCAGCCTAACTGAAACATTCAAACAAAGTGCTAACAATTTGTTAATTATATTAGAATTTGTATTCTGAAGTGTGTTCTAAATGACAAATATTCATTTCTTATAGCATGTGTCCGATTTTGAGGATCCATACAAAGGCAGCAATACTTATATATTCTAAATTCTTCTTTTTGTAAAACTTTCCACTAAATGTTTCATGTCACAAAATATATATCAAACGAGAAAAAGGTAAATCTATTTAAGTCAACTTTTCTGTTATGATAAACAACAAATGTTAATAATTTATTTCAACTGTCGTGCTGTCAAATTCCATAGAAATACAAATATTTGATTTCCGATTCTTAAAATCGTTCGATATGCTATGACAAACACACACTTCTCTCTCTCTCTCTCTCTTTCTCTCTCTCTCTCTTTCTCTCTCATTAGCTTATTCACAAGAAAATACGACAGGCGTTATAGATTATTAATATGCATGTGAAAGCGCTTTCTAACCAAAGTTTCGTTCTAATTTGATTTTATTTTACTTCACCTCTTGACTTCTTCTTCTTCTTCTTCTTATTCGAATGATCACAAATTTAGCCATTAAATGCCGCAAGTTTCGATGATGAATTCATTTACGCGGATCTCGAGAGTCAGCACTACGGACCCATCAACTATAAGGCCGCCTCGCTCTATGCCCAGGTCAAGAAGAACAAGAAAACGGGAGCTCTGGAAGAGCTGAAGCAATAGAAAATATTTCAAATATTTTTGTTTGCAGTGCATTTTGGTCAATTTTAATTTTAATCTTTGATTTATTGTTGTTAATTTATTATTATTGATACTTTTGGGCTTCAAGAGGAAAACTTACAAATCTAAAAGTGTTTAAAGCAAATGAATAACGAATTTCTTAACTTTATAAAAAACGATATTAATTGTTATAAAATATAAAAAAAAAAAAAGATGAAAAAAAAATTGTACTTATATATAATTACATATGTATATTATAAGTCGCGCACCAAATTAACTAGCAAAACACATCTACATAATGAAAAGGTCCCCCATTAATATTGAAGGAAAATAAAAACAATTTACATAGTTTTATCACATAAACAGGCATTGTACTTAGCGTATATAAACATATTTAAACATAAACTAAAAAGCAAAAAATTACCAATTAAAATCGAAAAGTAATTAACAAACCCACATTAAAAACATTAATGCAAAAGCAACAACAAATTAAATATGCAAACAACCACAAACTTTATTTAACAATTTAAACAACAAATAAACACAAAAAATCATCTCAAATACTTTTTTATACACACAGATATTTAAAATAAAATCAACCGCAAAACAGAAAATTCACAAGGAAAAAAAAAACAAATGGAAACATAAATAAGATTACTAAAATATATATGAAAAAAGAAAGAGAATAAACTCTTAAACTAGCAGTAAAATTCATTTTCATGATTTTCTAACAATGCGAAAATTATTGTATAAAAAGGATCAGAAAAAATTAATAATTAATATTAGCGGAACATCATGTGGAATACCCTAAATGGAAGGTCGAATCGATTTTGTTATGCAATTTATTGTAATTAATTATAAATATTATTTATTATTAATTATGTGAAAACCATCAAAAAAATTTATAAATATATATATGGATACATTATTGTATAATTATATACAAACACACACACACACATATATATATATATATATATATATACAAATTATGTAAATCAGCATTTACTTGAAAATGCCGAACGCAAGAAGGAAAACTTGAATTATTCATTAAAATTGAATTAAAGCAAAGCAGAGAACAACCAAAAAGTGGAATTAAATTGAAGGTAAACAACTTAGACTCAAGTACTTATATATACATATATATATATATATATATATTGATGAATGAGACCCCTAAATATACGAAGTAAAGTAAATTATGATGATGAACAAGTAAATACAAATAAATTGTAAAATTACAAAAAATACATATCGAATTGTGTTTTTCCTTGGGACAGAGCAAAGGGGAAGGGTTTCAGCTTTTGGCTATGAAATGAAAGTGTATATCAACAGGAGATGTTTAACGGAGACAGAGATAGATAGAGCACAAAGGGGATTAATACCAGCTGATAATATATCATATATCTTAAATGGGCAACAGTTGCTGATAGCTGTGGCTGGCCAACAGATGGAATTTTGTGTAGTCAACAGAGAAGCCAGCACAATCGAGTTGATACTCTCAGCTTAAGTGGGACTTAACTAGTAGTAACTAGTAGTTAAATCAATTTGATTTATGTGACTATCAATGAAGCTCGCTATTAATTATTTACCTATTCTCGATTGCTGCAAATAAGCTGACCCTCTGAGAAAATAGTCAGAGAGGAGTCGGTCCTTCTACACGAAACCTCCTCTCTGAGGCAAAAACTCACCTGTGTATGTATTAGTTTGTATGCGAGATTTCTATTTGCTAAACACATCGATAGCGTATGTGAATTGAGTGTGGGTGTGTGTATGTGGAAGAAGAGAGCTATATTATAGAGCTATGCTTGCCATCACATATAAAAATATCCACATAGAAATTTTCTGCATACGTTTTCAGTACTCAACATATTCAAGATATGCCATTTTAAGCAGTCCATTTGAAGTCCTGAAGTCGCTTTTACTTAGTTAATTACAATTTAATCAAATCTCTGCTTAATATTAAGCTACAGTAATGTCTTAAATTATATATTGGCCAAATATAAAAATATTTCACATAGTTATTTGCACTTTTGCAAAATCTTTCTGGAATATATATGGTACAACCTTATATTACATTTTGTCAATCTGCTCTATCCAGCGAAAATGTTAAACTCTCAATCAATCAGTTTCATTTCCAGGTGACTTGTTGAGCTTCCATCTTCTCTCCTTGCAACTGCAATCCTTTGACATCGTAAAGCGCATTTGTATGCCGTTTTAACAAACGTTTCATAAATATGCATTGACATTTTGGCCATCGAGAATAACTCCGGCGGTCCGTCTATGAATCAGCTGAAGCGTAGAATTTATGTAAACTTTTAGTTTATTGAGGAGATTTTCCTGTGCTTGACTTTCAGGATGCAACATGCAAATTGCTAAAATTCCGAATCAGAATAGAATTTTTGCATATTAGTTGCAACAGACGAACACACACACACATCTTTATATACATAGAGAGTTGCTTACTCACACAGCTGCAGCCTTCAACTCTTCTGCCATTCACAATTTGTGTGCTCATCCTCTGGTTGATTTTCGTGCCGTGTGTCATTTCCGTGCAACGTAACTGAATTCGGTTATTGCTTCCTGCAGCGCTGCAGCGCCGTCATTTCCGTTGCTGCCAAACACACAAACACACACACACGCAAACACACACATACATACATGCACAGTCGAGTCGAGTCGAGGTCATTTGGTAAAGCATTCTGCGTCTATTAATTGACGCTTAACATTTTAGGTGAATTTTCCACAAACAATTTGCAGTTTTACAAAATTTTCATATTTGTTTTTAGCCAAAAATAAAAACTTTTCACTTTTGTCGCACTTCCGCTCCACACACACACACAGAGAGGCTCAAACCGCATTCATTTCCGCAATTTCATTGAATTATATTTAATTCTTAATGCATTTGAATTGCAGTTTTGGGCCTTTGTTTCACATTTTGTTCGAAACATTCTGCAATGCAATTCGCCTCGGTTCAATGCAATTTGCAGACGATTTGCACCCTCATTAGGAGCACCTAGCATACTCTGCTGCTGCCTAGAGTCCTACCTGGAGTGCAGCTATTTGCTGGCAAATTTTCTAAACAATTACGTGCCTAGTGAGCTCATAAGAACTCAAATATCAGGGCAAAAGCTCGGCCCTGCCACAATTGTTAATTGTGCCGGACTACGAGCCCAACAATGGCCAACAGTTGCTGCCTGTTTTTGCTGCTGCTGCTGCTGCTGCTGTTTTTTTCTTCTAACTAATGGCCGTAATTCGCCTTTGCAGTGACCCCTAAATAAACGGACAGCTGGACAAACAACACCTGCCGCCGGCCAGCTGCTCAGATGCAAAGGACAAAGTTTTGATCTCAACTTTTGTGCCCTTTCGCAGCATACCCAGCAGCTGTTAGGTGTGCAGCCAAAGGGGTAGCATAGAGTCGAGCAAGGGTTTGCTACAAGAAATATAATAAATATAATATAATCGTGGTAATTATAATCAAAGAAAAGTGGATGAAGCAAGAAGAAAATATATATGAGCAGAGCTCACATTCAGAATAATAGTAAAAAAAAATAATATCTTTTTAATTTGATATATCATCATTAGTGTTAAGTCATTTAATAATCAACTGCAATCTAGAGCTTATGGTTATATATATTATATAATATGAAACAATCGACATTTATTGTGTAAAGAAAAAGAGATGAGCAATATGAATTGCCTTGCTCCGAATCTAGGAATAATATTGATATATCAAATTAAATCTGACATGCATTGAGGTGCTTGAGCTGCTTGAGCTGCTCTCGCTGTAGTTTTCTCCAGGAGCCTCGATCACATAATTTATAAATAAATTAAAATTGACGTATAAGAATATATATTTATTTTGTTATACCTTTGCCTACCTTATATGCAAAGACACAGCATAGCTTTAGTCCATATCGGAAACACTTTGTCAGCTCTCTGTGTTTTGTCCGTGTCAAAGTGTCTTTTCTAATGACACGTTGCACTGGCAGACAACAGCAGACAGAACTACATAATTTTTAAAACAAAAACAACTCCATTTGTGTTGTTGCTGTTGCTGTTGCTGTTGCTGTTGCTGTCCGTCTGCTGTAAATGGCGCCGAAAAGTATGCAAAACAAACATTGGCCAAACAGTGCGACAGATGGACACACCGAACAGGAGTAACAGAGATAGAGAGCGAGAGACAGCGAATCACAATCTGAAATGAAGCTCAGTTTGATGTTGAGTACATGACATTTAATGGTGCCAACTGTTGTCTAACAATATGCCTGCTGGCTGCCCACTCGGTCAATGTGTCAGCTTGTCAGCTACTTTGTTCTGCCAGCCACTCAGAGAGACGGAGAGAGAGAGAGAGAGAGAGAGAGAGAGGGAGGGAGAGAGAGAGGGAAACTGAGAGAGAGTGAGTGTAAGTACAAAGCGAATGCTCTACAGCTGCACTCATTCATTGTGCATTCAGAAAGTTTGCTTCACGCCTTGACAGGCAAAATAATGCACTTTTAAATTAAACTCCAATGCGATCGGCTGCAGGTGCAGCTGCAACAGGCAGCAGGCCATAGGGTCGCCGCAGCTATTGTACTCCCACTCCCTCTCTCTCTCTCTCTCTCTCTGCTGGCCAAGAAAACAAACCACCAACTAACGGGGCTTAAACTTTGCCAACTAAAAAACTAGAGCCAACTGTCCAAAGAAGCCTCAACTCTACTACGCGCTCAGGTGGCAGCAGGAGCAGCAGCAGCAGGAACAACAGCTGCTGCTGGAAGCACATGACATTATGTGCTGCTGCTAGGAAGTTCAGCCCAAGTTGACATTGAACAGCAGCTTTGCATTTGCACAAAAGCAAATAACCGAGGCCAGCGAAGCAAAGCACTTTAAAATTTCTGCACAGATATTTGTATTTTATATTTTCATCCATTGCAGTTCTTCCAAGCCAATTCACATAATCTTCAATGCAAATCAAATGTTTTCAGCTTGCTTTAAGGTGCAGCACCTTTGCGTACAACAGTGCGTATGATTTGCATTGCCTCGCCTGTATCCATCTCTCGGTGTGTGTGTGTGTGTGTGGGTGTGGGTGTATTGTACGTGAGCAGCAGCTGAAATCAGCCTTGGGGCCATAATCAGCAGCAGCGGCACACGCATAAATTATAAGCAATACACTGTGCTACAACTACAACTACAACGGCAACTACACTGCACAACAACAACAGCAGCAACAACAACAGCAACAGCAACAACAATGCTTGCCAATGGCTGGTTGAAGATGGAAACGTGGTCGATTCGTGAATGCCAAAATACAAACTCTCATAATTTCCATGTCAGTCTGCCTGATTGACGCTGATGCTGCTGACGAAGATGAAGCCGATAATGACGATTAGAATGATGCTGATGATGATGCTGCTGATGATGACAGCTCGGATGTTGTCAATGGCTGCAGTGATCAAGCATGCAGCAGAGCAATGCTGCCATGGACTGTGACACCAGAGTTATAGACTCTCAGTTCATAAACCAGAACAGACAGCAGCAAAGCAGAGCAGAGTTGGGCAGAGTTGGGCAGATCTGGGCAGAATCGAGTGCAGTAAACCCCTTTTCGGAACAGCAATGACACATTTTGATGGCACAACAATCACAACAGCAGGAGCAGCAGCAACTGTTGCAGCTGCTGTGCGGAAGCTGTTGCAGCATACAAAATGCCAAAAGGTGAACGGGCAACTGCTGTCAATGTTGCGTGGGCGCATGGGCGTTGGCGTGGGCGTGGCACGACAGCCAGACAGCAGCCGGAAGCTGCGCTCGATGCCAAATGAACTCGCAGCATTTGTCAAAACCTGCAAAAAATTCTATGCGAAATTATAGAGAAAAAACTGCTTAAGATTAGAGCTCAGCAAATTCAGGAGCCGAGCTCAGATCTACGACAATTGTGAATGCTCCAGGCTTGGGGCAGAGCACAGCGCACTTAGTCGCAGCTAAGTGAGTTGCCCTTTGGCAGCACATACTTGTTGTTCATGACCGGGCTGCCGCTTCCTCTTCGTCTGCTCTTTTTTTTTTTTTTTTTTTGTCAGCTTCATTATGGGCATTATTGTGAGCTACAGACCCCAAGCAGGAATGTTTGCTGCTGCTGCTGCTCCTAGAATGACTTGCACAATCAGAGTTCATTTGCAATGTTTGCGCATAGATTCGAAATGCCAAAACGCTACACCAATCAGAATCAGCAGAGCCCCAGCGCACAGTGTGCAGTGCTACGACTCCTGCCTGGCGTTCGCTTCACAACTCTTTGAACAACTTGAAGTACTGTGCCCGCTAGTAGCCTTCGCATCAGCCCAAGCCCCACCCCCGCCTGGCAACCAACCTAAGTTTGGCTCTGCAAATTTCTGTGTCCAGGTACAGGACAAGCGCCCATGTCCACGTTCTAGCTTTCAGTTTCCTGCGCTTCTTTGTTCCTGTCCGTGCTGGATGCGCTGACAAGGTGATTGTTTGCCCTAGCCGAGAGTGAAAGCGTGTGCGGCGCATGAAAACCCAATGATTTTGATACAGTTTGCTGTTTAGCCAGTTTCGTTTTGGATAACAGTTGGAGGCGTGTCGAATCTTGTTCGACCCCAACTTCATCTGAACTTGAATTAGACAATAAGGAAGGAGCTCTTCAGACTTTGCTGTAAACTCATATAGAGATTATCTTGGATTCATTTGCAGATATATAAGAAAATATAAAATAAAATATTATATACACGAATTATTGTATTAAACAAAGGCAAAATAAATAGTGAATCTTAGAGCTCTTGATTGACAAAAATTGTTATCAATAAATAAAAAATGTTATAAAATTGTTTCATTAAAATCATAGATTTTAGTTCTGCCAGAATTTGGCTTAAATTTTCTTTTTATTTAATTTATGTTTTATCCACACTAAGCAATCTAAAAATAGTTTAAAATATCATTGAATCAGTTATTAAAATTTGCATATATCTAAATGAACTTGACAATCCCATCCCTTAACTATGAGAGAGCTGCATCTAATTCAATAAAATTGTTATCAAATTATTATTATTAGTAGATTTAATTTAAAATGCTAATGATTTAATTCTTAGAATTTCTATATTCTTATGTAAGTAGATAACAGCCATAAATCATTATTTAATGTTAGAAATGTATTAAGAACGTCTATTATGAGTCGCTCACGAATCTAATTTCTCTTTTGGCATTGCCATTGGCATTTATCACCTACAACTATTAATTTAGGCAGACATCAAACATTTTTGCTCAATTTTTGTTAGCTCTGTTATTCTGTTTTGTTTTGCCCAGTGTCCGCTGTCCGCTGTCCGCTGTCCGATGTCCGATGCCTCTCGTTATTCGCTTGCTGTGTCAGCCATGTCGCTGACAGGTCAGAAACTTTCGACACTTCATAAATTATGCCCACAGGCCAGAGAAAAAGTGCGAGAGTCTGGGCCGAGTAAAAAAGAGCGACATCGTTAATTGGAAGATATCATGACTGACATGTCGGACGACAAGTTCCGGCTGAAACTTGCGCAAGTCCGGCCAGAAACATGGACAACTATGGACAGCGCGTATATGAGTGTATGTAGATTTTTTAAAGCTAGTCTAATTAAGTTCTACACGCCGAGCCCTTTTCATGGCCGCAATTATTTAATTTATATATACGTACATCGAGTTTTAAGGCTATTTTTTAATTACGCTCTCGCATTTGCTCAGCAATGAGCATTAAAAAGTCGCCCGACTGGCAAACCTTAATTAAACACTTGACTTTTGCAGCGGCTTTTGCTGTGCTGTGTGAAAGGCGTTTGGCAACTATGGCAACTATTTTTCAATTCACAAAGTCCTTGCGCTTGCCCCGCCCCCTTTTTTTTAATACCCACTCTCCGTTGCACATGCTCAAAGTTTTGCCATCTCTCTGTGTATGTGTATGTGTGAAATTACAAAACAGTTTGCCAGATGATGAGAATAGAACGAGAGCTGCTGCTGCTCCTGCTGCTGCTGCCGCTGCCGCTCTCATGATGACGATGATCGTAATGACGTTGCTGATGATGGCACTTAACGGCAACACATGACGTCGACGTCAACGTTTGACGCTTGAATTAAATTTTATTTTCATTTCAACTTTCGTGTTATAGGCAAAGAGCCAACAGCCAAGGCAACTTTGTTAATTTATTTAAGCAACATTCTTATTTACGTGTGTGTGTGTGTGTGTGTGTGTGTGTGCATGGGCGTGCGTGTGTGTTAGTGAGTGTGCACATCTGACGGATGTTTCTGTCATTAAGCAAAACTTTCGTCAAAGCATAAAATTTGCTGACGCTCAACACAGAGAAGCAGCTCAGAGCAGGAGGCGGAGCACGGACAGAGTAGAGCTGGAAGAGCTAGGCGAGTTCTATTTTTACTACTTATAAGCAGTCCGCTTTGGCATTTTATGTTTTTGCCTTTTGCTGCATTAAAACACGCTCCATTTTAATGCAGCTACTATCTACCCCCCGACTGAAGAAGAGAAGCTTATAAATACTTATGAAGTGTTCACCTGACAGGCAGAACTGATAGGCGAAGGGTAGTGAAGTGTGCATAAAAGTATTGCTAATACGTTTTGCGCTTTGTGCGAGGACTGCTAGGCGAGCAAAAGAGGGAGATGCACAGAGAAAGAGAGAGAGGGAGAGAGAGAGAGAGAGCAGTAGAGCCATTTAAGTAGCCCGAGTTTAGTGCCAAAGGCAGCGACAAGATAAATGAAAACAAATATGCTAAATGCAACGCAAACAGCTGCAGATGTTTTATATGTAAAACGCTTTCCTCCGGATCTGGGACTCAGCATTAAAGCTGATGAGTTTTCTTTATAAATATAAAAGACTTAAAAGCTTCGGGTATAAAGAAATTTCATATGCAAAGTGCATGCGAGGAGCTCGAGTTGTGTAATGAAGTGGAACATGTTATGTTTGCTAGTTCTGCTTTATATTGCCCCTCTATGCGATTCTCAGGAATATAAGTGACTCATATAAACGACTTATATATATAAATATATGTATATTTCTCCCCTTCGCCTACTGCCTCTCAGTTCTCCATGCTCTTTGACAATTTCTCTTGGCAATATAAAAATCTAAACTGTTTCCATTTAATAGCATGAAGAAATTCATTTTAAATACCATTCTGTTCATTCAGCATTGTTAGAATCAAAAATCCGAAACAAGGTCAAATGGTCAAAGAAATAATCACAAAACGAGAAAATGAAATCAAAATGAAAACCTTTGTCATGGCCAGACTCAAAAGCAACCCACAGCCACGCTTGCCTCTGCCACGCCCCTTGCGCTAGAATTCGCCTTTTCCTTGACCTGCGTATCATTCGGTTGCAAAACAAACCGCTTTACACTTGAGCAACATTTATTTTTCCGTTTCATTTCACGCGTTTCTATTTCATTATGCCAGCTGTCAGCGGCAGCCGCTGCTTTTAACGTGCCCCGCTTCTGTTTCATTTTTCACACCATTCGCAATGCGACGCACGTACGGCATGCCCCGCCACGCCCCTCGTCGCCTCGCACAATTTTTGATGGCAAACAGTGAACGGCTTCCCTTTATGTTAACCTCAAAAGACCTTTTTCCCCCATTCAAATGATATGCGAGGCAGTTTTTATGGCTCATTGACGGCGACGGCGACGGCGACGTAGACGGCGGTCACAAAAATATAAAATAATACAAAGAAGAAAAAAATTAATTTCAAAAACCAGTCAATTAAGTTTCGGGTCAAAAGCGACAAACAGCTAAAAGCAGAAACCTAAAATCTGCAAATCGGACAGACGGACCCGTAAAACTGTTGCCAATTTTCCGGCGTCAACTATTTTTCACTGATCCAATTAGTTGCTTTTCCATGGACCGAATTGTCATCTTGTCAGTTGTCAAATGATCCAAGTTTCATTCGCATTTCTTTCTCTATTTTTTGGGTTTTTCTTTTTTTTTTTTGCCATTTTGATTTGTTTTCATCACTTGACGATGCTGCATAATTGATGGATTGTTTGTGGGCCAACCGAAGGCTCGATAAGATTCCGAATGCTTTATGTCCGTTTTTCTGTGGGTCACGGCTAATAAATAATAAATCAGCCAGTTGACAGTATTTGCCAAAAGTTCAGGTCTTTCTACCTTGCGCCATATTGAAACTTTAATGTGAATTAATCGATAAACCGATGGGAAATGGTAGAGAGAATAGTTCGATGACTCAAACTCGCTTGGATTATTGAAAGAAGACGTAATTCCCTTACTATTATTATTATTTTATATATATAAATTATATTATTATTATTATTATATATATATATATATATTTTTTTTTTTTTTTTTTGTAATAATAAGTATTACTTTAATAATAATAAACATCTTGCTCAATATTATCTCCAATTATTCTTGTTATTAATTAATAAGTTAATTATTATTCTTGTTAGCAGTTCCATTTCATTATCATAGTCTTAGTAGTTGTTATTGTCATTATAACTATAATTATCATTAATAATCTAATTATCATTGTTATTTCCATTATTATTTATTATTTAATTTTAATTTTCTGCATAATTACCATTATCATTATCATGGTCATTGACATTGTTATTGTCATTGTCATTGTCATTGTCATTGTCATCTGAAAATTCTGTTTAACTTCATTTCTCTTGTCAGTTTCGTTGTCGTTGTCACTGCAATTGAAAATAATATTATAATTCGGTTACCATTATTTGTATAAACATCATCATCAGCATTAGTATCAGAATCATCATTATCATGAATATATTCTTTTACAAATCTTTTATTTCAGCTAAATGGCTCTCACACTCCATGACGAATTCGTCATACCCGTATTCAGTGTATCGAGACAACGGGCAACTACATGTTTCATAAGTAATCGATTGCTAGCCAAGCAAACTGGCTTTATTTTAATTGCCCCTCGCACACACACACACACATACGCACACACACACTCGTATGCACAGAAACAGACGCACGCTCCACAATCGCTGGCTAGTAAACCACACGAAAGCCTAACCCAAAAAATCTATCAACTCAGAGCTGAAACCCAAATCAAATTCAATTCAATTCAATTATGTTTGCTGGCAAATGGCACTCAACTCTTTATTTACAACAAAAACGATTTGCACAAAGCAAATCCACTGAAACAATTCCCAAGCCCAAGCCGAAGCAAGCGACGACTCAAATCCTCAGTCTCGGACTCTCTCATCCTCATACTAATTACAATTGCTTCAAAGCTCCAAAGGCGACTAAAAAAACGAGGAAAACGAAAAAATCACTGAACAACATTTTTGTTGAAGCCCCCCAAAAAGACAAAAAAAAAAAAAAACCAAAAAAAGAAAGCAGAAAGGGTCAGCTGCTGCATAAGGACACAATTTTCCGCTACACCTGCCTTGAATAAAGACCCCCAGCACAAGAGAACTGGAGCCCGGCCTTTTTTTTGTTTGGAGCAGCCTTAGTTCAGCGCCTCTCTAAATGCCATGCTTAGCGCAGGACGATAGAGACCTCCACTCGTGCAGTCCCTCCTTCACCTGCTCCCTGGCCGCCTACACGTCATCGGCTTGTCCCTGCGAGAGTGCAGTTTAATTGACAGTTGAAAACGTTGCTCAAAGCTGCAAAACTCACTTCAAAGGCTGCCGCGAAATGCAGCTGCTGTTGCTACTCCTGCTACTACTGCTGCTGCAAAAAAGGGGGTAAAAAGCCATTCAACTACGTTTGGCTACCATATGCCATTGTCCTGGCCGGGGATTGAAAATTGGTACTGACATTGAGTCTCGCTGGGTCCACAAGCTTGCCAGCTTTGCCTGTCCTGTCCTCTCCAGAAATTGAAAACGAAAACGACACGCAGGAGTCGTACGGGACATAGATGTGTGCTATTCGTAGTTATCTATTTTTGCTTTTATAATAGTATTTAAAAGTCTATCTTATAAGTATTTTATTTTATTATATTTTATTAAAACGTTATTGAAATTATATAAAATAGATTTACATTAATTTTAAATTTGAATTATTATTATTATTATTATTATTATTATTATTATTATTATTATTATTATTATTATTATTATTATTATTATTATTATTATTATACCTATTTTATTTTATTCGTATGTACTTTTATTATTTTATATTTTTAATTATTTTTTAATTCATTAATTTTAATTTTTTAATTATTATATTATATATTCTTTCATATTATTATATTCTTGTACTTATTTTCGTATTCGTATGTATTTTTATTATTTTATATGTTTAATAATTTTTTAATTCATTAATTTGAATTTATTAATTATTATATTATTTATTTTGTCATATTATTATATTCTAATTTTTATTTGTATTATAATTTATTTATTTGTATACATAAATTTGCTTTATACTAATTATAAATTATTATTATTATTACTTTTGTATTTATTTTATTTTATATTTATTACTAATATAATTTATATTATTAATATATTTTATTATTATTATTATTATTTTTCTTGTTTTGGTAAAGTATTTGTTAAGATTTTGATATATTTATTCAACCATTTATTGAATATATATAATATAGACAACTACAAGAATACTATTGCTAATTATTTGATATGCTATAAGAAGCATATAGCATAACAAGTATTATATAGAATAATGCATCATTCGAAATAATACTATATAAAGTTGTTAACAACTGTCAAAGAGTAAGGTAACTAAAAATTACTTTACTTCCTTGAATATTTTCCATGTAGCTTTCAAAATGCAAGGAATAAAACACATTAATTTGTCCTTATAGCAAATGTTGCTATAATTCGCTGAAGCTGAGTAAATCCTTAGAATATTCGCCTGTAGCACACGCAGATTAAGTCAGCTTTTACAGTCATAATATTAATTGCTTTCCTATAGCTACGACGACGTTTTACGGCAGCATTTTATTATATATTTTATTTTTCATTTTATTTATTATAATTTACAGCCAAGTATTAAATCAAAATAAAAGTAAAAGAAACGAATCAAACAGCCAAAAACACTTGAGCCTTGAAGCACAAAGGTTTTCGCATTTTCCTTTTCTTTTCTTTTTTTTGGAAATTTTTAAGAGCTGCTAATAAAACGAAAGCCGCAGCTCGTTCTGCTCATCTGAGCAGCTAATAAAAATGCCAAATGCAGCATTTTTACTATGCACTATAAAATACAAAAATATATCTGTGGCCAAAGCAGGCTAGGGGGAGACACAAAGGGGAGGGGGAGACTCTTGGCAGTTATAGACAGTAAGCTGCTGGCCATGAACGTGCGCATGTAAATCAATGTAATGGTCGCTTTTATGGTACGACTTGTCTACCGCTCACCCACTCACTCTCTCCCTCACTCTCTCTCTCTCTCTCTCACTCTCTACCTCTCTTCAGCAGTAAAGATTTTGTACCACAATGAAGAAGACGCGGACAAGCACAGCGCATCGCGTTGACAACAAACTGAATGAAAACTGAATCATCCATATCATTACGTTGATGCAGCATCTCCAGCTTGAGGCTTGCACCATGGTCTGCCACTAAGTTAGTTACGTGTTTGCCGTGATAAAGCAGCTGGATGCTGCTGCTGCAACTGCAGCTCCTGCTGTTCTCCCTGCTCGCCCTACTCCTCCACCTCCTGCTGCTGCGGTTCAGCAGTAACAGCCAATAAATCTCTGGCTAAATGCTTGGCAACTTTTACGTTGGCCAAATCGTGAAAGACATTTCCCATTGGCCACACGAAAACCCGAAACTCGAGCGAGCGCAGGAAGATTGAGCGCTCGCCGGATTCGCAGCGCACATTTTTATGGTTTAAATACTTTGGCGCCAAACTTGAAATAATGCAACGTTTACCCCTCGCCCCGCGCCCGCTACATAAAAAAGAGATGAGCGCAAAAAAAAAAGGAAAAAAGTGAAACATAAAACAAAACGCGCCCAAAATCTGCAAAAGCAGCTTAAGTGGATTTCACGCTACTCTACAGCTCTAGCCCCTGCCACGCCCCCTGCGCCTTAGACGCAGCATGCAACTTAGCCGAAAAACTGAAAAAACGAGCAAGTTTTGTGTTCCCTTCTCCCATGTACTTTTCCTTTTTGTGCTCATTTTTATCGTGGGTTTTTGCAGCAAATCCTTATAGATAAAGAGCCTTTTGCACTTGTCGAAAGCGCCGAGCGCCAAAGTTTATGAAATTTCTATTACATTGTTTTTCACTTTCTCCACGGGGCTGTAAATTCGTGAAATCAACTTAGGCACACTCAACAAGGAAAAAAAAGAGCTGCGAGCATATGCAAAGCTGACGGCAGCAACACACGGCGTATACGCAATGTCTCTTCAAATTGCCAAGAAGCAGAACTTTTCTTGCCAAAATGTTGTAGCCGCTCGCTGTGCTGCGAGTTTTGTTGCAACAAATATCACCAAACGAGTTCAGCTGCCAGAGAAGTTTATAATGCGACTCTCGCACCTGGTGAAACTCTTTAGCCAGGTGTAAAACACATTTAAATGTTTGCAAGTGAATCAGAAATCATAAATCAATATACTAAGCTGGCTTCACAACAGCTCTCACTCGGCTATCGACTTCTCATAGAATTCTGGCGAGCAATCTCCAAGGATTGCTTATCCTCCACTCCTCTGTGAGCATTTTTTAGTTGCTCGACTTCATTTTCTTCATATTACTGCCAACAATAGTTGACTTATTCGATTGATTGTAATTTATGTTTACCGCAGCAAAGTGGCGCTTGAGTCGCGCTCCTCACAAAAACCGGGCAAAGTCAAACGAAGGCATGCTACCACAAGCGCCGCGGCGCAAGTTTTTCAGCCAAAAAGTGAGGCGAAAACTCGCTCAGGCAAGGACAACTATTCGTTTGGCTTTTCCGAATGAAATTTTGCGGCTTTTGTGGCCGCAATTGGTTGACTGTGTGGCCAAATATTGTTGCAGAAAACGTTTTTCTGTTAAGCGAGAAGCGAGCTCAGCTCGCAACCTCACAATATATGAGCTGAGATTGGGTTCAGACTGAGTCGAGCACGAAAAAGGCCTGCAGCTTGTGCTGCCCTGCCCTGAAAGACTCCTGCACATGTGAGCATATGCACATTTAGCCGCAAGCAAATAGCATTTTCATTTTTATGGCCAAATATGTTGCCAACAATTTCTGCAATATGCGCCCAAGCGGCTCACAGTCAACAATTGCATTGCAGAAAATTATTTAGCTCTCTGTGGGCCCATCAAATTCCATGACCGAAAGTGTTGATGGCGTCTAAATAACTAAGTGAAGCGAGCCGCGGCATGACACTAAAACCCAAGGAAAATAGTTGGTATAAAAATGAAGAAGAATAAAAAAAGAAGAAGAAAAAACAGTTCATCGCGTATATGAAATAAAACTAAGAACCCATAAAGCTAGCACAGCTCCCGCGATAGCAATGCAAATAAAAGCCAAGCCAAGCCAGTCCAGTCCAGGCCAGACCGAGCCAAGCCAAGCCAAGCCAAGCCTGCGGTTTCCCAGTTTCCCAGTTTCCCAGTTTTCCAGTGGCAACTGGGAGCCGCCTTTGGCACCAAATGACAGTAGTCAACGTGGCGCGACCCTTGACTATGCTGAGCTCTGTGATGACAGCAGAAACATGGCGACGAATTCGCATTGTTTATTTAAAAACTACTCCATTATAGAGCACGAGTAGGCGAGGGAGAGAGAGAGAGGCGGGAGAGAGAGAGAAAGAGGTAGAGGGAGAGAGAGATAGAGAGAGCGAGGTGGGTCAGCGCTGCTCAGCTTTATAAAAATGCAATTTCAGGGCGGACAACAGAGGACAGCGGCGGCAACAATAACTACAATTACAACAACAGGAGCAACTTGACTATAGCCTGTAGCGGCACACACACACACACACACAGAGAGACAATGGTATAATCGCACTATAAATCCCTCGCGTCGAAACCCAAAACTTTACATTTGCTTTTGCTGGGCGAAGCGACAAAGAAAAAGACAAAAGTTGCGCGAATCTCGGCCTGACAACGAATTGTTAATGCTCTTAGGATATGTGTTTTATTTTATATTTAATATAATTGAGAGTTATATGAAGAATATATAAATTATTTAGTTGCATATTTATAATGGTATAATAATACTGTTGACCATTTATCAATGTCTGCATTTACTCAGACAAACCTCAGAGTGCAAGGTCAACTACGTCGGTTCTTCAACGAGCTCGTTAAATGAAGCAACGACTCGAGTTGTATTTCTATTTGATTAAATCAAGAATTTCAAAGAGCGAGCATATTAGCACGCTCCATTTTAAAAACAGAATACGAGCCGTACTTCAAAGAGCGCGCTCTCAGAGAACTCTCAGAGAACTCCCAGAGAACACAAACTGCAAGCTGCGTAGCAAGCCTTAGCAATAGGATCATTTTTCATATATCTAACAATTTTTTAATATATCTCCATATATTTAAATTCAAATTAGAATTACAATTAATTTTTTATATTTAACTTTACATATTTAAGACTATAATTTCATGGAAACTCTGTTTATAGCCAGCTGCAGCAAAGGAACTGAGTCTAGCTCTGATCTCACATAAATAATACCATCTTAATATATTTTCATAGTCAATCTGAGCTGACAAACAGAATCACATAGTTCAAGTGCCATTTTCACACTCTTCCTTAGCTATAAAGAAAATACCAAAATTACATGCAACGAGCGCCCAAGAAGCGCTGCGGCTAGCAGCGGCCGAGCTGCGGGAGGGGGAGGGGGAGTGGAGAGGGTGGCAAAGAGTCAGCAGCTAGAAAGCCGCCGAACTGCATTGTCCTTGCGCAGCTGCATTGATAGCGAGGCCATTGCATAGTTATGGCCATGGTCAGAGGGAAACGTTTGCGCGTCTCCGCTGAGTGGGTGCCGTGTGGAGTGTGCGGGCGTGTGAGTGTGTGATTGTGTCTGGCTGTAAGTGTAAGTGTGTGTGTGTGTGTGTGTGTGTGTGTGTGTGCGTGTGGCCACGCCGGGGCATAATGTTGATGATGAAAACGTGCGCATTGTTTTCAGATTTTCGGAATTTTAATTAAATTTGCATTGTTTCTAGTGGCACTTGACGATGGCCCGAAAGAGCTGCTCGCATTTAAATAAGTTTCATATTCTTTTGTTATTTGCCGTGTGGGCGTGCCAGAATTAAATTAGTCGCGCATCTTCCAAGCATGTAAATTCTAGTATTGAAAATTAATTATTGTCGAGTGACGAAAATTCAATTTAGATCAAACTAACGAACTGTGGTAAATACTGATCGAAACCCTTTACTTAACTTTCCTTTAAAAAAGTTTCTATTTTATAGTCGAATTATTAAATGTGACACTCGAGCAGCACTCGAGCAGCACTCGAGCTGCTGTCAACGGCTCATAAAAAATGCTAAACGAGTCAACAACGTGCGTGTTTCTCTTCTCTTCCAACTTCAGCTGCTCCTCCCTCTGCTTCAGCTTCTTCTTCTGCTGCTGCTTAGCCAGCTGTCAATAAATATGAAAGAAAAAAGAAGAAAAATAAGAGAGAGCAACGAGTAGGAAAAAATATCAATCATAATAAAAAATACATAAACAAAGCAAAGTCGACAGCGGGCACATAAGCAAATGTAAATTTGTGTTCTTCACACACTCAGCCTCAGCCACCCTCTTGACTCCCCCAGCGCCCCCAGGCCCCTGCATAAGCAAATGTGACAGTTGTTTAGGGAGAGTATTGGGGAATTGGGTACGCCCGCTGACAACATCAAATACGTTTTGTCATTTTAAGCCAACTAACGGCTGTCTGTTGTCAATTGTAGGCTCTTAGCCAACTAAAAGCCTGTTCTAGCTTATTTGGGCGAGCACTTGAGAGAGAACAAAATATTGTTGCGGCTTAAAAAAGGAGAAATGAGGGAGATAGCATTAGCATTAAGTGGTTTTGGGTCTTAGACAAAGGCCTACAATATTTGAATACTTATGGACTATGTATGGGGCTTAAGCAGAGAGCAAAGTGTAAATTAAATTTGAAAATCTAGCAATAATAAAACTAAGCTAAAATAAATTTTATTTCATAACATAATTTCAATATTTTTTATAATAATTCATTCTAATTGCTTTTTATATTAATGTATTTAATATTTTAATTTTAAAAAAATGGTAAGTAAAAGTTATTTTTAAAATACTAATTTTTTTTATACTTATTAATAAATTTCGGTTGTGTTTTAATGAAATTTAAATAAGGAAATTACTGGAGTTGAACTCAAGAAATTTGAAAGGCCAACATAATTGCCGTTAGCAAATGAACGTAAGACAAATGAAATTATAATTTCTCACAGATTATTTCTATCTCTTTCATGCAATGAATACAAAGCAGAATATGATGTTTCTTTCATGGCAAGTCAAATCACGTAAAAATCAATCCAACACTTCTTTCAATTAACTGTCTTTAGACATATAAAATTTAAACACAGAATTAATAGAAAGTCCTTTTCTACTACTCTCTGGGTCTCTCTCCCTCCCTCTCTCATTCTCTATCTCTCTCTATCTATCTTACCATTTCATGTAGCTCGGCTTGATTAATTTCTGTGCAGCATCTCCTCTATCAAAATCAATTAGAAATAATTAATGAAATGTCGAATATTGTAGAGCAAACAAAGCAGCTGCATTGACTATTTGGAGTAGACTGCTCTTGATATGTGCAGACTCCAAGCTGTGTGCCAATATTTCACGGTTTTTCTCGCTCTTGTTCTTGTTGTTGTTGTTTAATAAACAACAACAAAATGTACAACAGCCGCCAAGCCATGCCACGCCCTGCCACAGACATCGCTAATTAATTATGCACTCGTAATGCTCACAGCAGAGATTTCCGACGGACGGCAATTTAAGCTATGCGAAAGTCTTAATGAAAACTATAAAATAAATAAATAAATAAAGTATAAAAAAATATATTTCTGTATAAAATATATATTTTTATATTTTTTGTGTTTTGATTTATATATATATAAGGAGCTGAAAAAGTCTGCTGCATTATTTTTATAATATTTGACATGTATATATTTATTTATAAATACATAAATAAACATATAAATAGAAAAACTAAATATATTTTTTATTTGAAAAAAAAAAAAAATGAACAATATATATTTATTTCATTTTATAAAATATAATATAATTATTTTATTACTATTAATATTAATATCATTATTATTATTTTTTTTAACTCTTCTTTTATTTATTTTTTTTTTTACATTTAAGAAGATATATCTTATATCTTAGTAATTTCCTGATATTTCAGAGAATTATTTAAAGCATTAGCTATTAGAAAATCGTTAAAAATATATATTTTTTAAAACTATATTTACTTTATTGATGTTGTTATAATTTGATGTTATTCCTTTGAAGAACTTCTAATAATTCCCAAACAAGAAGTCAGGGCATACACTGTCCGTTGTGGTGGCATTAGCAAACAATTTTTTTTATTGCATTCGCTTGACTCCAAGTGGCTGCCACGTGTCCACTTGCAGCATAAACAGAACATTTTACAATATTTTCTGCTCATTTTTATACACATATACACATACATATACATCTTTTTCTTTCTGCTCCTTTCTGCATAAAAATCGCAGCAAAACGTTTTTGGCAGATGCAGCTGCCTTGGTAATGGAATGCGATGGCGATGGAGGGGGTGGATGTTGCGGAAGTTGAGGCAAAGTCAGCGCAAGATTGCTTAGTCTTAGTCTTCTGCTTTTGCTATGCAATTCTCGGCCAGTCCAAGTTTAGCGAGCTCGTCTTGCTAATGCCCTGTAGTTATTGGGAATGTGAGTGGGCGATTAGAGTGCGTGAAAGAGAGGCAAGCTTTAAAGTTATAAAGAGCCAAACGAATGTGAAATAGATTTATGTAAATTGCATTTTACTTCACTCTGTATAATTACGTCTAATTTTGTATTTTCCTTTAATACTAACTCGAGCTCTGGGCAATAAACTCGCTCAAATAAATAAATCTCAAGAAAAAGATATCCAGTTCAATTATAAAGTTTCCTTAGACAATTCGTACAGCTTGACATACAGTACAGCTATATATATATATATATATATATATATATATATATATATATATATATATATATATATATATATATATATATATATATATATATAAATTAAATGCTCTGCAGTCAAAGGCAACACTTTTATATATTCTGTGCTGCAGAGCAACTGCAAGTCTTTTATTACCTTATAAACGATTCCAATTTTGCTCAGTGTATGCTTTTTTTTTTGTTTGTTTATCTGTGTCCCCATATGCATAACAGAATGTGCACAGCTCGCATTCGTTTTGCGACTTGATGTGGATCTGGCTCTATCTCTATCTCTGTCTCCCTTTCTCTCTCCCTCGCCGGCTCCCTCTCTCTTGCTATCTCCATCTGTGCATGCATATGAAATTGAATATTTTTATACAGCGAGATGCCATAAACGTGCGCATTGCTGCATGCTTTAAGGCGTCAGTCGGGTCTATTGAGAAGCCGTTGGCCTTAGTTTCTATTCGGCTGGAAAATTTGCTGTGATAGTAAAATGTTTATTCTTATCTCCGAGTGTCAGCCTACGTGACAATTTCAATCTAAGTTAGCATTCGAGCATTGGAGAATGCAGCACAGCAACAACAACAACAAATTGTGATAAAACGATAGAATTGAAAGGCTTACTCTATGCATTTCGGCACGCCAACTCTCGATGGCTGGCAGTTTCACTCTATGGAAATTAAAAAAAAAAAACAGGTTTTCAATTGCAGAAAGTCAGAAATGTGAGTATATGTCAAAGAAAGCTAGAAGTCGAGAGTTTTGCTCTCATTTTATAGCTTTTTGCACTTGGAATTAATTGAATGTTGGAATTGGGATATTATTATTTTTTATCATATTGGACGATGCAATACGGACTACTTCTTATGTTATCTTTTTGAATTCAATCAATTCTTTATTTAGTAAAATAAAAAATAAATAAATAAATAAATATATAAAAAAATATAAATTAATAAAAAGGAAATAAATCAATAAATAACAAAATTACAAATGAGTGTTTATTGCTTGCTTGCTAAATCATAAACATAAACTTAGAATTAGACTGCTTAAAACTGCATCAATGCCCAGCTGAATAAAAATAATTATTAATATATAAAATAGACATAAATATATATTAATTACATAGTTTATCAATAACTGCTGACCAATTCTCGATGTCTGCCAATCAGGCTCTTTCTCGGACACTCTGAGCAGAGACTCAGAGATCGAGCGACTGCGTCGGTTCTCCAGCGAGCTCTTTCGACCCGATGATTGGTTGAGTGAATTGAAGCCAAAAGTCTTCTGTTTATGAGTGCTGTGTGTGCAGGTGAATGTGAGTGAGAGGATCATTTGCATTGAGTCTCATTGCACGAACGTCAATCGGGTCTCTCCCTAAATAATGTTCGTTGAAAGAGCGTCACACGAAGAGTACAACTGAAGGCGCTCAGTCGGAAACAAAAGCGAAATGAAACAAAGTCTCCTGCTCAGAGCGAGAGTGCATATGATTTGATTACCCTAAACCTAATGCAAATGGGAGTACATTTCAATTAATTTCTTCTTTCAATGCTTAAATGAGTTTAAAAGAAATCATTCTGCTCTGTTTAAACCACCTTCAGAAAAGTTTTTAACTTTAATATTCTTCACAGTGCAAAGATATAATTATTTGTATATATAGAAATATATATAAATAAATAAATGATATACTTTAAATTGATCAAATTCATGTCAAGCTATGGCTATTAGTTGAGTTGAATGAAATGACGTTGCATGTCAAGCATTCAGGTGAAGCTGTGCGGTAGAAGACACATATATCTACACATATATACATGTATATTTATATAATATATATACTCACACATACATATATGTATACATCCACCCACATAATCGCATATGTCTGACTGCATTATTAATCGAGCAAGCATCATTTTAATAACAAGCTGCAGACAAGTTTGCTGGCAGCAGAAGCACTTAACGTTTTCCTATTGCCAACTTGATGACGGCACAAAAGATGGCGAAAATTAGACAGGAAATTTGTTGTCTGAATGGGGGAAAACTCGTCAGGCAAGTTGATTTATTATGTTGGCGCTGTGAACTGGTTTGCACATGGATTCCCTTGTCTACTTTTATGCGTTTCATTTGTTTGCCAGCTTGCTGCAAAATGCATTCATAAGTTTCTTTTGTTTGCTCTTGTTGTTGTTGTTGTTTATTTGTTGTTTATGGCAATTTATTTATGTTTCATGCGCTTCACAAAATCCAAAATTATGCCTTGAGGCTTAAGAAATTTCAAACGAAATATTTTTGCAACAAATTAAGTGTTGGCATTACTCTGAGGCAATTTTAATTGATTTTTCAACAAGTTTCTAATTGATGCGTAAAATAACAGAGCAACTCCTTAGCTACACTCCTTGGAGGAATGTGAGGAGTTCGGTTGAGTTCATTGTTTAATACCCTATAGATATTGTTAGGGTCGCAGGACTTAAATACAAATAATACCAAGAATTCGTTGAAAAATAATAAAATATAATATAATTCATTAAAAAAAAAAATAAGAACAAAACCTGCAAAAACTAAAATAGATTTAATATTAAGATCAAATTAATTTATAAAACAAATTTAATGAATATTATTATTAAAAATATAGTAAATCATGAGGATATAGATAATTTTATATTTATGCATATATATATAACATTCAAAAATATATATCAATTTACAAATACTTCCTTTGAATTGTAGCTTCAATTATATATTTAAAAGGCTTTACAGAAATTGAAATTGCACTCAATTAAATTTCTTAAATTTTATTTCCTCTCACATGCCCAAACAAAGCCCTGAGCAAGCGCCGAACATTCCACAGGCCATGGACGAGCACTCTGTAATAAAGCAATCAGTCGAAAAATTAAAAAACCCATACAAAAGATGACAGCACACCCGGAGACACACGCACACACACGCACAGACACACGCACACATACACGTACACAGCGTTAATAAAAGCGTTGAAAAAACACACGCCAGCTATGCATTTTGTAGCTGCAATCCATGGGATAACAGGATTCGTTTGGTTTAGGTTTGGGTGTGGGTTTTTGGTTCTGGGTTCTGGGTTCTGGGTTCTGTGCTCTGGGCTTTGGGCTATGGCATTAGGTGCTGGCTCAAACATCATTTGGACGACCTTTCAGCACACGGGACAGCCCCGTCTACCACGTCGAACGCTTTGTTTACAAAATGTCGGCACTTTTTCCCATTTTACCAACGCAAAGTGCCAAAAAGAAACAAGGCGAGCCGCAGGAGCGTAAGGGTTAAAGCGTTGGAATTGCTTCCACATTCAATCAACCATCTGCAGTAGCTGCAATTTGTTTTCTTTTTTTATTTTTTTATTTTACGTGTTCGCATCTAGCCCAGACAGCGACCAAAAACAAAACGTTGGCCAGTTTTCGGTGGGTGCTTGGCTGCTTTTATAATTCCTTTGTACAATATTTGTTTGGCAATGAATTTAATTGATGTTCACAGCCAGTCGACCAGCGAGCTAGACAGACAGACACACAGAGGGAGAGAGAGAGAGACAGCCAGAGAGTGAGTGAGTGAGAGCTAGTGCCAGACAGCTGCTAACCATTGGCAAATGCGAGAGCGTGCGAAACTTCAATCAATTTGATTTTATTGCTCAGCGATAGAATCACAAAAGGTGTCGACCAGGCATTTGTGGCTTCAAAATATACTATATAGCGGAATGAGCTATGCCAATGCGTTATCAATTAGTGTTTATTTACATTCAAAGAAATGCAACAAGCTTTTTTTGAATATAGCATGGGTCTATGAATACATGAATATCGTAGGGCATTTAAAACATTTACAGCTGGAAAATTTATAGAATTTTATTAGTTTAATTTCAGTTTAGAAAACGCTGGAGCTTGTTATATTACATGCACTGAAAATAAATATAATAAACTAATTAATTCCGTATAAGAGTGTGCAGCTCTTGTAGTTTTTTTTATATATAATCGTATAATCTTCACAGATTCTTATTTATATGAAAAATCTGTTTAGGCACTCAGATTCGACTTAATTTTCTCTTAATTCTAATTTATTTACTAGAACTGCCTGAAAGTTTTCTGCTGGCAGTTGAGCGATCGCTGTTAAACTCATTAAACACTTTCAGTTCCAGCCATTAGGCAATCCCCTTAGCCAGTCCCTTCGGCCTGCCGCGCCTGCCACGCCCACCCACCGCCTCCTCCCGCTCCACTGGAAAATTAATTTGCGGTTCATGCTCACATTTCGCAGCCATCAAGTAAATGAAATTGGCTTTTGTCACATATGAGCCTCGGGAGCTGCCTGGCAACGCTTCCGAGTTCCTCTAAGTAAGTGTCAGTAAGCCAAGGCTGTATATGTGAATACTATATAATAAAAACCTCACACACGCGCGCGGGCACACACACACATACACACAGCTTATTATTATAGACTTAGGCACACACACACACACAGAAAGAAAATTCGTTAAGCCCGGCAAAGGGAAATTTTATGCATGCGCCACACAAAACTTGACTAATTACAAATTTAGCCACAGGTTAAATGGCGAATTACTCGTAAATCACTTCAAGCAAAAGGAAATGAGCTAAACGCAGTTTAACAGCTAAGCGCAGAGAGAGATAGAGATAGACAGAGAGGAGGAGGAGGAGTGGGGGAGAGCGCGAGTCTGCTGCCCACATATGCGTCAAATTGTGTGGCAAATAAACAACAACAAGAGGAAGAACAAGAGCTCTCAGAGATTACATTTTTTCTATCATCCACTTTGAGTAAATTCCGTATTTACTTTTG
The DNA here is from genome assembly GCA_037075325.1 of Drosophila mayaguana. Taxonomy (NCBI): domain Eukaryota; kingdom Metazoa; phylum Arthropoda; class Insecta; order Diptera; family Drosophilidae; genus Drosophila; species Drosophila mayaguana. The sequence goes on from JBAMCG010000103.1 coordinate 3,047,983, forward strand.
CTCTCCTTTATTTTCTGTCTCTGTCGCTGTTGTTGTTGTTGTTGTTTTTGTTTTAATAATAATCAATTGTGTTTATGCTGAAGATTTATGCCTTGCCAAGCAGAAACAATAATACACTCGTATGCGCTGCCAAGTCCCTTTATCCTTTAACAAGGCTCAATTAATATTTCAGATGAATTGCAAAACTAAGCCAAATGAATGGCATCAGCTAAATTAAATATGCCACCGAACTAAACACACAACCAAATTGCCAATAGATAATTCCGAAATGGTTCAAGCCAAAGCAGGGACAGAGCCAAGAGCGCTAATGAAGAATATAAAATGCTCTGCAATTTTCTTTAATTATAAATCTTTACAATTAGCTATATTAAGTAGTGAACAAAAAAAATATATAATAATAAATATTAAAATAAATAAAGACAATATAAAAAATATAATAAATCTTAAAATATTATAATAAAAAGCAAAGAGGAAATTAAATTCAAAATGTATAGCATGCAATAAATATATAAATAAAATAAATTAATAAATAAATAAAATAATACAAAAAATAACAATTCGCAATTCTCTTAAATAAAATTGGTGATTTTTTAAAAATTAAATATAAAAAAAAAATAAATAAAATATTTTAAAATATTTATATTAATATAAAATTATTTTAAAAAAACGATCGATCCAATAAATTGAATTGAATATTAAATTTATTACATTTTTAAAAATAAAAAAAATTAAGCCCTGCAATTAATTTTTGATTTCATATATTTGTGGGTTTTTATTTATTTTCATATTTCATTTTTACTTTTGATTTTATATATTATAGATACATTTTTTTATGATTCAAGTTTGGTCAATTTCCTATATTTTTATATATTATAACAATTAAATTTGCAGCATTAAATTGTATTAATTTTCAATTTCTATTATGCGCTGTGCAAAATATTTCCTAATAGTCTAAATTTAGCCAAGAAAAGAACGCATCGAGCAATTTCTTTGCACATTCTGTTGTTTTTTGTTGCTTGTCTAAATTTGTCTAAATTAATATGCAATTAATGGCGCCAGTTGCTGGCTAAAGACGCCCCCACCCTACGCTACCCGCCGCCGCCCACAGCTCAAACCGCTGGCCCGCAACTTTTCAGCACAGCGTGTGGACCACGCGACGTATGCGCAACGCGCTTTTTAATTTATGCACTTTTCAACTAATAATTTATGTGTGAAATAAACGAGGCGAGTGCCACGCCCAGTTGGCTGCTGTTGCTTCTGCTGTTGTTGCTGTTGTTGTTGTGTTGCTCTAATTTTATGAATTATTGCTGATTAATTAGATTGTTAGGGAAAAGGCAACGATGAACGACGAACACTGCTCGTAATATATTCACAGCTTTCTGCTCTTTTTCTCGATTGTTAGGGGGTGGAGCCGAGGAGAGAAAGAGGGGGAGAGAGGGCCGGCGATTGGTCAGCTGGAGAGGAGAGCTGGAACACGTAGCGGAAATGGTGTGTGCGGCGTGAATAACGGAAATTAATAAGAAAATAAATCACATGGCAGCCGTTTTTACTGAGCTCACATTGCCCCACCCAAAATGTTGCCCCCCTTTGTCCAGCTCTGGCCCAACCCTGACTTTCTGTCAAAGGCAAAGACGCTGCGGACGCGGAAGGAAGTGTCTAAAGTGTTGCGGTTGATTTACGGCATTTTATTCCAATTTTTTTCTTACAATTTTTCTCGTTTTCTTTTCTATTCTATTTCTTTTTTTTTTGCAACTCGGAAGTGTTTTCGGTAGCTGCCGGATGTCCGGGAAAAACTGGCACAAGGGCAAGCGGCATAAAGTGCGCAGACTTTTCACTTAGCTGGTGTCATAAGAAACGGGTTGATTCAGACTGCTTGAGCCATGATAAATGCCTCATGAGTTATTAATTAGATTGCTTGTTTATTATGAGAAATACAATTTCCGCTTAATTTGCCAACGAATTGAATTGCATGCTAAGCAAGTATTTAAGGAAGATGTGAAGATGGAAAGTGGAAAATAGTTGAGATTTTGAAGCTAGAGATGGTATGGAATACAATTTAATCTCTATCTTTATAAAATTTTACACTTTTGAGGGCTGAGCAAAAGAATTGCAATATTTATATTAAAGCCTCTTTCAGTGCAATTAATCAAGTCAGCACTGCACTCAATTCAGCTCATTCTCCAGCTTTTATCGTGGTTATTTGCGTGGGTTTCCTGCTGCTGTCCGCCAAACATTTTCAAGAGTACAAAAAACAATTACAGGCGGCTGAAACCGCATTGGCGGCAAATTGAAAAAAAAAAAAAATGCAACAGACAAAATTAAAGAAAATATTTGCAGCCAGCAGCGTGGCCAAAAGTAGATGCATTAAGCACATTCACTTGGTTGATGTTTAAAATATTTAACCAAACAACAGACGCAACAGCAGCCAAACCACAATCGAGCAGACAGGAAGCGCGAGAGAGAGAGAAAGGGCGAGAGTGAGCTGCGAGAGAGGGAGATGAAATGACAGATGGACAATCAATAATAACAACAACAGATTTTTACCATCAAACAGAGCTGAGCTGAAGCGGCTTATGGGCTAAATACATAAGATGAACTATTTTAAATGCATTCGCATCTGTTTTTCATGTGCGGCACTTTTGCTGTGAGTAACAAATCGAATGAGGTGGGAGAAAAGTGTGCAAGCAGATATATGAAATGAGGAAAACAGATGTATGACTAATGAAAAGACTAAGAGATGTCAGCTGATAAATCTGCTTAAGGCAGATATTCACAAGCTCATTTGAGTGCTCTCCTGATGATGCACTGAAAAACGCAACGCTCTAAAATCAAATATTAGGTAAAATGATACAGAGTACACTTTAAGCTTCGACAAGTTTTTCTGTAAATATATAATTTATTTTATATCAGCCAAACCTAACTTAGATCTTATAAATGAATGCAAACAAGCCTCGAAATTGCTTACTTGCAATAAATAAATTATTATATTTGTTTAAAGTTAATATTCTTGCTTCTCCCGCATTGAAAATCTAAGCCACATTAACTAACTTGCATTATTTACATCATAAAGCTATCTCCGATCAATCCAAAGCCTGCTGTCACAGCTGCAACTATTTAATCTTTAACAATTAGACAGGTTTTGAGCACTTGATGTTGGCCACAATGCGAAATGTGCTCAAATCTGTTTCGCAGCCATTGAAAATTTGGCTGTCCTTTTTGGGCGAGCCGCAGAACAGCGTTCGCTGCTGTCATTTATCATTGGTTTGCTTCCCACTGACTGCCGCGCACACTCACACTCAAACCGAACTCTTCAACACTTTGACTGACAATTGCCACACACACACAAATACACACACACATAGAATTACCGCGTGGCGAATTTTTGGCACCCTTTTTGCGGCTCGTCTTTCGAACTTGTTTCGCTTGTTGGTTTCATATTTAGCAAAATGAAAGAGCGCGCGAGAGAGAGAGAGAGAGAGAGAGAGTGAGAGAGAGAGAGAGAGAGAGTGAGTGGGACACATAAAATTGAAATACCATTTAAGGATTCGTGCAGTCATCATAATATAAAGAGTCATAATAATTTGTCAAATGCGATTTTTGTCTGCTGCGGACGTTTATGTAATGAGTTTTTATGCCCCTTTACAGCCATTTTTGTTGCCTTCGCAATCTGTGACTCGATGATGACGATGATGACGACGATGTTGGTGATGTTGATGATAATGATAATGGCCATGATGATCGGAATAATTGCGTGTGCGGTTAATGTGATTTTTCAATTGATTTCTCGTGTGTGCAGCGCTCATGAAATTGAGTTATAAATGACCAGTAAAACTGTGTTGATTTTTATTGGACATGGGCAATGCTTTATAACATCCACAGATTGTGTGGTAATCGCTCATGGCACACGCATGCAAAGCGCAGCACCAGCAGGAGCAGAAGCATCGCTGGGCAGTTTAAATTTCTGCTGCTGCGCACTCTTAGGAGCACTTAAAGTTCATTTTAATTATAACAAATACTTATGCGTGCCATCAGAGATGTGAAGCAATGACGAACATTTTGGGAATTAAAGAAGATTTGAGTGAGCTTTGTTTAATTTTATTTGTTTACTTTATTCGATATGTAGAGGAATATTTTTGTGTATTTTAAATATGAAGGTACAAATTTTAAAATAATTTTATAATAATACAAAAATATACAAATATATAAATACATATAAAAATATAAAACATTCGAAAAAATATGCTCTTTTTTAATTTGAATATATTAAACATGTTTAGTATATAATCAAATTTTAGTTTATTCATAGATTATGTTAATTGTCGTCTTTATAATATAATTAAATTAATGCAATTTGTAAAGTAATATATTTATTAAATTTAAATATGAAGGAACAATTGAATTAATTTTTATTACTTTAAAAGAATAAAAAAAATATAAAAATGTATTAAATATTAAATGCATATATTAATAGCTAAAATATATAAATTAAATTAAGAAATGTATAAAATTATACATATATAAAAAAAAGTAAATAAAATATCTTTAAAAAATTGACAAATATGTAAGTAAAACTTGTGTTATATATAATAAAAATAAAAAACCATAAAACGTTTTGCTATATAAATATATGGTATATATATTGAAATATATATATATATATATATATATATATATATATATATATATATATATATATATATATATATAGATGATGTAAAAGTGGAGTCTATATTTATTAATATCGAAAATATTCAACATTAAAGGAGAACATGAAGAGTGATTTATCCCGATGACGAGCAGAATATCATATATTATCTCAGATTAACTTCATATGAAATCATTCAAATTTAAATATTTGAAAGTTAAATACAAACATTACCCGGACATTTAAAAAGAGCTCTCCTTAACATTGCGTATCAACATATTTGCATTTCAACTTTTAACTCCACGAATTATGCTAAAATTTCAACACAATTTTTAAGCTAATGCCATTATAAGGCATTAACACAATTGCGAAAATTCTCAGACCAATTTGAATTCGTTCTCGAAAATAAGATGCAGAGGAGGAAGAAGCAGCAGCAGCAGCAGCAGCAGAAGCAGGAGCTCGAGTGATTCGGCAATGTCAGACCACAAAATCCGCACTTAAAAGTTCATTTCTGATGTTTTCATTTCCAACAAATTTAGCCATGAGAAATCGAGGTAGACATAGGAGGCCGAAAGGTGTAGAGGTGTAGGGAATGGAAAGCTGTGCGTGCTGCTGCACTCCGGTTAGCGTAAATCATAGAGAAAAACTCTCGTAAAAGTAATAATGCGATTAAGTCTGCTTAAGCGACCCAAAGCGTACTTAACAAACTGAGCCTCAGATGGATGCCCGAGACGGATATAGATAGAAGACATTCGCGTCGGGGCGGCAGGGGGCAGTTTGTGTAAACTTTTGACGCAAACAACAACAAGGCGAAGCAGCAGAAAAACAGAAAAAGATGTATACGAAACGGGTAAAGCTGCAAGTCGAGGCGTGGCTGGGTTCGAGACGCGATAAAGATGCTGACGCTGTGGACAAATGAAAGATTAAAAGTCAAAATGATTAATTGTTGTTGTTGTTGTTGTTGTTGTTGTTGTTGTTACTGCTGCTGCTGCTGTTGCTGTTTCTCTCCTTGTTGTTGCAGCTTACAAACGCGACGCAGTTCAAGAACCGCTCAAAGTTTGCTCACACTACAAAAGCGCAATTGATGGCGCGGCCTTCTGCGTCCGCAAAATCTTACAACGAAATTGATTTTCAACTTTGGCCCTCAAGCAAAACTCGAGGCGCGGCATTGTTGCAGCTCTGCGGCTTTCTCCAACAATAAATTAATTTTCCCTGAACTAATATGTGAGCGCACAGGCGAAAACTTCGTTCCGCTTCTATCAAATGCTCCTGCAGCTCCTCCCATTTGCATAGCACTGCGAAATGGCAAAGAAATGTTTCGTATATTTCGTAGATTTTCACACTAAGCAGCTTACAATTATTTATTTATGTTCGCTTTGGGGTCTTAGGTACTTGGCAACTGCTTTTGACAGTTGTTACGGCTTAGCGGCCATGAAATGAACCTCAAAACAGCAGTTCTTAGCGCTTTCGCTGGCTCTGTCCTGTGTGTCCTGCGCCGCCCATGTCCTGTGACAAGTTTAAGCTGAAGTTTTGCATAATTTGCCAAACGGCCAAGCGATTCCTCGACTCGAATGGAAGGATAATAAAGAGAATTGACAAAGGCTGCATATCTCGAGGCCTTCGGTTATCGATTTTAAGTGGGAAATGCGATTGAATGGGAATATATTATATTCACATTTATATGAAACTCTATTCCAGTTAGCAAACATCAAATTCATATTCAACTCACATGCATCTCAAAGAGATTAAATTCATATTCATATGAATACTGCTTCATATTGCCATCAAATACAACTTGGAAAAACTTGTTGGGAAAAAAAAAGGAACTTTATAACAATTCTCTTTACTTGTTTACAATATAGCTTAAGACTTACAAAAGAGAAAACTGAAATGAAAACAAAAATGTTTGAATGAATTTTGTGATTTACTTAAAATGCCATTAGACTTGTCGACGAGCTGGCAGAGTATTGCAAAAACACTTGACACTCTCAGCTGGATGACTGAATGGTGCCACTTGGCAGTGGCACCGCCCGCTGCCTGAGACACCCACCGACCGAGCCACGCCCAGCCCAGCCCAGGCAGGCCCGGCCAAGTCGTCAGGCCAGGCCAGGCCAGGCCAGCCCTTTTGACTATCGCATAAATACATGTTTTATTCATCAGCTGCAGTTGGCTGCCATTGCAACGGAAGTTAGTTTATGCCAAGTCAGGGACAGCGGGACAGCGGGACAGCGGGTAGCAGCCACGCCCACGTCTTCAAAAAAGTTAGTGAATTAAATCAAATTTACGCTTCAATTGATTTTCATGCTGACTTGAACTTGGGGCCAGCTTGCAGCGACTGCTGCAAAATTGTTAAAGTTTCGCCCCGCTTGCAACATTTTGCTTGGCTGCTTTAATTGAAAGCAAAAACTTCCAGCTCTGGCTTGGCCAGTTTATAAATTCGTTACACTTTGTATTTGCTCCTATTCTTTGGCCATAAATAATATTCGTACACTGTGTGCCAAACACGCTCATAAAATGCAATAAACACTTCATCCAATGGCTTTTTCGATATGAGATGAAAACCATTTGGCCAATAGCAATTTTTTTGGCATGGTTTGGCAACCCGCTGAAACGAGATCAAAGCAGCACAGGCGGCGTGGTTAGCCCCTCCTCCTGCTGCCAGCCAACCACACATACACACGCTGCCATAATTTGAACGCCAAATACAGTTGACCAAGTAATTGCAATTACGCCGGAATTATGTTGAGTTTGTCAACTGCAGTCGCAGCGCTCGTCGCTGGCAGCCAGTGGCGATTGACTGGGAGAAAGAGAGTTTCGAAAGGGTTTAAGAAGGAGTCTGAAGGCAATAGTCAAACATTTTTGGGGCGCAACTCTATTTACTTATGATTATCTCATAATCACTTGTGTTGAACAAGTTTTCATATCAATTTATTTGACAAACTTGCTATCTTTGCAGTCAACTATAAAGCAGGTAGTACTGTATATTATAATATATTTATTTATAATTATTTATTTAATTATTATCAGTTAGTACTATATTATATCATATTTATTTATAATTATTTATTTATTTATTTATTTATTTATTAGCAGTTGGTACTATATATTATATTATATTATATTATAACAACCTTTCTTTTTGTTACAGGGTAAACAAGTTTTAGTTACAGCTTATTTTTATATGTAATTCACTCCTAAGTTTTATTCAATTATTTGTCCTTTCTTGCTTATTTTAAGCCGCTCATATTCACAAATTCTTCAAGAGATTTAACACGGATTTTTAAATGCAACAGATTTCATTTGAAGTATTTGCATTTAATTTATTCCATTTTATAGCTATTGACTCCAAATATTTGCCATATTTTATTACAGTTTTCTAATTGAGACCCAAAACTGCACATTCTGCAAGAATTCATTTTAATATTGAGGAAAATCCAAAGAAATGCAACTGAAATATGACTTATTTGAAAAAAAAAAAAAACAAACAAAAAAAAACAAAAAACAAAATATAAATTAAAATATATACATGCATACATATATCTATATTTCCATTTGAAGCTAAAAATAAATACAATTTATTTACATTTATTTTTATTTTTATTCATATTTAATTTTGTTTCAACTATATAAATAGTACAACAAATTCGAATAAACAAATTCATGCACAAATTCAAAAGAGATTTTGTGTGGAAAAGAAATTTGTATCCATTGCATAAATTTTCAGCAATATAGAAGAATTTTATATTATGAATGAGCTCAAAAACTAATCGATGTGATACTCTTCCCGTTCGTTTAGATATTCTCTTTACATTTTCTCTCTGGGATTCACACACTTTGACTGAAGTAAGAGCAACGTGGGCAGCTCATTATGGAGCGTGTCTATAAAGAAAAGTCTTCATCCTCCTCAAGCACTGGCATATAAATATGTATTCATTTATTTTCTTAGTGATATAAATATATAAATACGTTGAAATAATAGCAAACAAAGCTATTTACGCACTTAATTTGTCAAAGAAAACACAAATGATAAACCATTTTAAAGTACAGCTCATAAATAACTTAAATAGCTATTCTTCTAGCCCACATTTCACACACTCACACACACACAATCAAGGTAAGCCTAGCCTGCACCGCGCCCCGCCTGTCACATACACACACACACCTTGCTGCACTCTCGGCGCTGTGGCATGCCACGCAAAATGGATTAAATCAAAATCTGTTGACTGTTCTGTGCCGCAATGCAGCGCTGGCGTTGACTGTGCAACTCATACGCCTCGTGGTGCTTAGACGCATAAATCAATTGAAGAATCAATGAAGTGCAGGCGCACGAGCCGAGCCGAACCAAACTCAGACCCAAACCCAAGCCCAAGCTCCGAGCCAGAGCAACGAGCCTGCAAAAATGAATGTCCCAATGCCACGATGCGGCCCGGCCCAACTCTGATTCATGTGTCTCGGCTGGCTGATAAACTGGAGGCACACAGTGCGAGAGAGAGAGAGAGAGAGAGGGAGAGTGTTTGAGGAATAAAGTGAGAGATAGATCGTGGGGCAGTCACATAATTGAGCCAGCAATTTACAGGATGCGTGAAAGCTATTCAAAGTTGTTTGTGTTATGCTATTGTTGTTCTTGTTTTTATTGTGTGTGTGTGCGTGCGCGTATACGTGTGTGTGTGTGGGCGTTGTCGCTGAGACAGCATTGAGTGGCAACAATACACATGCGTGCTATAATTTAGCTATCTTTCACACATAATTCACAGCTGCCGCGTAGAGGGACGAGGGCGAGGACGGGGACGGGGACGGGGACGGGGACGGGGACGGGGACGGGGACGGGGACGGGGACGGGGACGGGGACGGGGACGGGGACGAGGACAGTCATTAGCATTGCTGCATTTGTCTGTGAAACGGAAACGGAAATCGCGCTGCATTCAAAATGCCAGACGACACACCCAACAACAACAACAACAAGTTGCCAGCACACAATGGGAAGAAAGCGCGTGGCGTTCTGAAACGGCCGACTAAACTGGGCGTGGCAAATGCAAAATAATACTCTAAGCAAATGCATGAACAAATGAGTAAATTAAAGTTTTTAAGATTTTTAGAGGAAAAAAATTAATAATAAAGTAATAATAAATAAAAACTATATAAAAAATAAAATATATAAAAAATAATAATAAAATTAAAAAATAATTTTAAAAATAAATAATAAATTAATTAATAAAATTGAATAAAATAGCTGAAGATATATTTATAAATTTTTTATTTATTATTATTAACTGAAAATATATTTTTTATTTATTATATAAATATATTTTCAGCTATTATATTAAATGTCTAATGATTTATTTATTATTTAATATATATATTTTTTATAATAATATAAATATTTAATAAGTAAATCTATAAATTAAATTAAAATCAATATACTTACTAAATTAATAAAAACAAATAAATAATAATAATAAAATCAAATAAAATAGCACAAATTTGTGAGTTTATAATGAAAATATATATGTATAAACTATATTAATTAAATTTTGCTTAATTTGCGACACATTTATGAATATAATAAAATAACAAATATATAAATGCAAGCCACAAAAACAGCAAAAATATGTGTATTTCGTCTCTCTCTCTATCTCTCTCTCTCCCTCGCTCTCTCTCTCTCTCTCTCTCTCTCTCTCTCTCTCTGCCCTTTGATTCACCTAGCTAATTTTTAGGTACATCACAAAAAGGTATGTAGAACCATTCTTTGCCCAAAATCAAATATCTTTGCTAGCCTGGCAACTACAAAGACTCAGCATTGCATGAATAAACGTTTAGTAAATGAAATGCATAGACTAGACTCGAACCGACCCCAATATCTATCTCTCTCTCTCTCTCTCTCTCGCCTTTTGTAGAAATACGCTTTTAATATAATGCTTCAGGTAAAAACATTTCAGCTATCTAAAATCCCCAAAAAATGAAAATAACAAGCCCTCCCAGCTGCTGTCTGTTGCATCAGATGATGGGCCCCAAAAAATTGTGTATGCAAAATGCTTGAAAAATGCATAGTAGCCATGTTCGAGTGAGCAGGGTGGGCGTGGCAGAGGTTCAATATTGAAAGTGCACTTGGTCAGCGCGGTTCAGCCGCAGCAACAAGAATAACAGCAACAGCAACGAGACAAACAATTTGCAACAATGTTGTAATCAACAAAAATGTCATCATCAACGACAACAGCAGCAGAGGCAGCAGCAGCAGCAGCAGGGGCAGCAGCAGCAGCAGCAGGGGCAGTTGCAAAGGGGCAAGTTCTGGAAAATGGTCAGTGACAACGTCAACCGGAGAGTTCATCGACGACTCATCAACACGTAAGCAGCACAAAAAATGCAACAAGACAAGTGATAAGCAAAGTGCAAATGAACAACTAGCAAATGCCCTGCAGAGAAGCTAAAAAAGAGAACAGAAACTAAGTTTTAAGCTGAAGGCACTGCCTAGGCTAAATATTTTTATATTTATATATATAAAACATATATAAAGCACTCACACATCTGCTCTAAAGCACCTCGCTGCCACTCCCTATAGCCCAGCCTATCCACAACTAGTGCAAAACATTTTATAGGGTATGCGAGATGTCAACAATTTTAGCCAATAGCTTGACCATAGTTGCCTGCCTGTTGTCAACACACCGCACACTCATACAGACACTCACACAACATCATGCGGCCACCGGAAATGTCAACACCAACACACGCACACGCACACGCACATACACAGACGCACAGACAGCATACGTTGTTGTCTGTGAGCTCTGCTGCTGCTGCTGCTGCTGCTGTTGCTGTTGCTGTTGCTTCTGTCTCTCTTTCATAATTCAAACTTTAGCTGCTGTGTTGTGCTCGTCACGCCTACCGAATTTATGCAACAAAATATAAAGATAGAGTAAGTGTGCGAAGGCGTCAAATGATGGACAGCAAAGTACCCTGTAATTTATTTTAAAAATTAATATAGGCTGATTTGCCTTCTTCTAAATGTTTACATTCAAGTCTTATACAGATTTTGAGAGCATCAAAACAAAAACTGATCGATCTCGAAATACTCTGCAATAGCCCATGATCCTCTGCATAAATGGAGAGAATCTAAATTGCAGGTCTATAGATATCCAAATTGGGAGTAAAGCTTCATTTATTATTTCAATTTCATATTTTTATATTATATTATATTATTATCTTCTTTTATATTCATGGTATATTTACAACTGATAGAGTAATAAATACCCTATATTTTTACTACTTTTACTTACAAAATTATTATAAACATTGTAAGCAAAACATAAGATAAGCCAAAAACTGATTTAATACAAATTACATAAGATACCCAATTTACACACATTTTACATTCAGCTTTACGACTAAATAATACAGTTATATATCACATTTCTGCTACAGCCATCATATACCCAATTATTAACATTTTCAATGGGTATTGTGGCTGTAGAAGCCGTAAATAAAAACTTTACGAAAACGAAAATTAAATACGAAAATAAATTGATAGACTTTGTTTTGAGAGACTTGCCTCAATTTGACAAGCCTGATTGCTTTTGGCCTGGCCGAAAGTTCCAGGCAAAATATTGAATTTAACGAAAACTCATCCGAAAAGAGTTTAGACCAACAATTTCAACCCATTTATGTAGAAAATGAATGTCTGTGAAAATCATAAGAAAAACTGAAATTAATGTTGAGGCGATGGCATTAAATATTAGAGCAGCTAATTTAGTTGAATAAGTAACTTTCTCCTGCTATTTTCTCGGCTGCAAAAGCTTCATTAATATAATTTACATAGTAAGTGTTTTCGGCCTGCTTGAAAATGCCAGGCAAAATTCAGGCAGCACATAAATTAATTGCTTGTTTAAGTTTCACATCAAATGGAATTGTCTGTCTATTCGCTGTGTGGTAAGCCACCCCAGGCCACGCCTCCGATTCGTTTGTTAGCACCAGCCCGCCTCCCTGATACAATTTAATATTTATTGCTTTTTATGCGGCTCGCACAAAACGCAGGCGTCAGATAAATATATACGACAATAATAATAAGTATACGCTAAAGGAGGAGGAGTAGAAGTAGGCCCAGCAGGAGGAGCAGCGGCAGTAGCAACAGCAGCAGCAGTATAGCAATAGCTAGTAAATCACTTGGCTCACAGACAAGGGACACTGCTCCTGCCCCTCCTCTTCGCAGAGCCTACTCTGCGCCATCTCCTTTCCTTTTGGCAACATAATAAGACGACAACAAAAGCGGTCGGCGACAGGGCGCTGGGCTCCGACTCCGGCTCTAAGCAAAGCCAAAAATTGAATTGTTCTCAGTTTGTCAATGTGTCTGAAAGGGCTTTATAAAATTGATTGGGCGGCAGGAGGTGGGGACTGGCTCTAACAGATAGCCGGGCAAAGCCTACTGCCAAATGAGAACTGCCATATGGATATGATATAATTTCATGCTAGAGCAGTCAAGGCTGAATAAGAAACAAAAATAAAAAAACAGAAATGGAAAACCTCTCCTTTAGTTTTACGTTTTAATTTCTCAGTTGTCAGCCCCAGAGAATGCCGGACAGCAGCCTAAAAGTTTCAACCAAACAAAATGCTCAAAATGACAAAAGCAGCTGAAGAAGAAAATGCGCTGAGTTGTGTGTGAGCGTATATGTGTGTGTGTGTCTATATGGGTGTGTGAGAATGCAGCTTCAATTCATTTTTGTGGCACAACCTGCCCTGGATGCTTGGTGAAAGGTGTTACACACCTCGAAGTAATTTGCATCATTTTACGGTTAACGCGCGCGTCCAAGCCGGCCAGCACACAGTGCGTCTGGCGTTGCCAGACCAACTGACACACACACACACACACACACAAAGAGAAAGACAAGCGCTGCCAAGAGGAACGCCAGAATGCGAGTGAGCATTGCGTGTGTGTGTGTGAGCGTGAGTGGAAGCGAGTGCACCAACTGACTGACATGTGAACAGCTGCAGGCCAACGCATGTGGCCCGTTAAATTCAAGAGTCGCACATGCAAGTAGCTGCATGTGACTGCAGGTAGTTGTTACAAATATAAAGACTCTCCCTTAAGAGTTTTAAATGAGTATTAAATTATAGAGTACTCTATAATTCTACAAAAGAACGGCATCAAAAGTGAACGAAATAGAAACTATCTCGCTCTCTGCGAGCTGCGGCTCAGAAGAAGAATAAATACACTTACAATACACACATTTGCTCTTCCCTCCAATATAATTAAATGTGCATGTATGATCTACTTGAAATATCATCCACAGTACACGCTCTTTAACTCTCTCGGTACAAAAGCACACCAACAAATTACTGCAGCATTCTCTTCCCGGAACGGGATCAAAAGAGAGCACCACGAACCTCAGCATCCACAATGCATGCTATCTTGCTCTTGCTGCTGTGCTGTAGCTAAAGCCTACCACCCACAATGAAATTAAGTTCCACAACACGACATTCACTCTCTAAGTAAATGCGCTCTTTCTATGCTGCGTGCATAGATCCGAGTTTGACTCTCTTCAAATCCCCACAACTAGATAATCCAAGCTGGGATGCACATACAGGCATTTAATTTGGCATTTTAGTGCTGGCAACATATTGCCTGTCGCTGCCATTTGCTACTGCTTAACAGTTCCAGTCGTGGGCAGCCCACAGAAAACAAGCCAGCATTGCCATACGCATGAATTGTTGCCAACCAAACTTTATGACACGCTACACGCTATACACACACACACGCTCACGCACATATACACAGTAGTTATTACACATGCAATTACAGGTTATCAACGACCAGCTATGGTCCTGCCTCTTGCTATACCACCCCCCCCCCTCTCACTCTCCTTACCTACCTCTCGCAACGATTGCACAGCTGGCAACGGAAATGACTTTATTATTACGCTCAAACAATTTTTGGGCGACGCGTTGCCAACTGTTTGTGTGCTGCACATAATTTTAATTAAGGTAAACAGTTTATTTACCAAGCAAAAAGGAGAAACAGAAACTGCAGAAAGCAAAACCAAAAGCGAAACAGCGTGTGAATTCAAATGAAGATGCGAAAGAGAACTGAAACAAGCTGGCCAGAGAGGACGAGCTACTAGTAACAGGGGAGTAGACTCGCTGTGGCAGCGGCATTGAGACTTGACAGTTGTGTTGACAGTTTGACAGTAGAGCAAACAGCGGAGTGGAAGTGGAAGGGAAGTGGAAGGGAGACAGAGCGAAGCAGGTGCCGCCACGCAGGTGGTGAGCAAGGGGCGGCTGTAAAGAGTAAGCGAACTGTCGACTCACGCTCTGAATTCTGTAATTCAAGTGCTTGTTAAATAAATCGCATGTTAAATGCGAAAAATTTCTGTATCATGTATGTAATTATGAAATGTGTATATGGGAGAGAAAGGGAGAGAGAGAGAGAGAGTGAGAGAGGGGCAACGCGTCTGTGTGCGTATCATTAGGACTTCCTATTTGAGATGCTTAGGCTAAGCACGTATACATAATAAATGAATTTTGAAGGTGACCCTGAAACGGTAAAGTATATCATTTTATTCAGTTAAAGTTTGGCTAATATTCAAAAAAATTTAGATTTAAATAATATCAATAATATTAAATTTAAATAATAATAAAACATAAATATAATTATTCAAGTTGAGCTATAAAAAAAAAAAACATTAAAAAAATAGAAAATTTCTAACAAAACTTCAGAGAAAAAAAAAATAAAAATATACATAACAATATATTTTGTATATTTATAATAAAAAAAGTAGATATATATTAAATTAAATATTAAATATCTATCCAAAATCCAAAAGCTTTACCTATTACAGCATTCGCCTTAGTATTTCCATTGATATGCTGAGCCTAACGACGTAATTTATATTGCAAATGTAGTTTAAATAATAGTCGAGTCTCATAGCTGGAGCTAAATACAATATCCTTGCGCTAACTGTGTCATTTTGGCCCCAACAAGCAGCAAATTGCACACTTGGCCTGTTAGCAGCCCAACAACGGGTGGAACGGGGCGGGGCGGGCGGTTCCAAAAGCATCCCATGCAATGGCCACCAAACCAAATTGGACAAGCATGAATGGGCGTTAGAAATGTGTGCTAGACTAGCAAATACCCTGGAATGAAATGTGACAAATGGGAATTAAACGAAACTTCTTTTCAGTTGGAATAAAATAATCAATTGCATTAAAAGAAACTAAATAAAATTTATATAGTATATCCATGAGCGACTTTCCCTCTCTTAGGCAACTCTTTTACTTTACTTTTAATGGGCATGCATGCCAACAGTCTTAGCCATGTTGACAATTGCCAAGGCTTCTTGCCATTTGCCCATGCATTTTGCATGTGCTAATGCCAAGTTTTGCATATGTCGCAGAGCCAACCAAGCCCCGTTTTACAGTAACCATTCCGATCTGCCCCCCTCTCTGTCACTCTTCCGTTTTGTGGCTCCCTTGTTCCACAGTTGTATCCATTATTGGCAGCCTTGGCAAATATTGCACATAGATTTATGGCTTTAACATTGACATGACATTTGGCGTTGCAGCTACAACAACAACAACAACAACAACAGCAACAAATGCTGCTCTGCATATTTGTTGAAAATTTTCATGGTAATTGGCAACAGCCAGAGAGTCGAGTTGAGAGTCCTATCCCTCAACACACAAAAAAAAAAAAAAAAGAAAAAAGAAATGTAAAACGAGGCCGAGTCCTTTATTGAACATTTGTCTGGCTAGTTTTTTGAGTCGTAGCCAATTAAAATAGAATTTTCAGTGCGTTGAATGGCAAAACTCAATGGACAATTCAAAGAGCAAATGCTGTTGCATATTTAATGCCATCTTTTGCAACATCAAAAGGCCTGCCCGGCGTTGCCTCTTTTTGTTTCTTATAGCGAAGCGAAAATTGTTTACGCATAATTATGAATCGCAAGAACAATAACAACTCTCTCTCTCTCTCTCTTCTCCATCCCTCTGTCTCTCTTCAATTGATTCAGTGAAGCGTTGATTTTTTGCCTCGCAGCGTTTCTGAAGCGAAGGACTGGGATTTTTATTACAGCCCCGTCTGCTGCTGCTGTTGTCATTCCTCTTGTTGCTGTATTTTGATTATTATCCCGCGGTCGACTTAATTGAGCAATTGCAAAAGTAAACAAAGACATTGCCAGAACCCCCCCCCCCCCAAACCCCCCCTAGCCCGCAGCCCATCATCGCTATTCTTTCATTGACATTTGGGGTTATGGCGCCGCCTCATGCACTTAATAGCAGAGCGCGCAAAATATAATTAAGTTGTGCCTAAGGCAACGCAAACAAACAAGCGACAAAAACAATGCGTACAGAAATCTATTTAGGACTCCTGACCAGACGGACTTCCACTCAGCGTGACTCTGTGTGCGTGTCCTACGGTCAGCTTTAATGACAATCGCCATTTTTATAATTCCTATACATGTGTGAGTGTGTGGGTGTGTGGGTAAACTGTTGTGATAGTCGTTGAAATATGTTGATATCCAAGAGATTTATAGAGCTGAGAGCAGATATTAAAAAACTCAAGCTTAGTCAAGGTATGCTTGAAAATAATACAAATTTTATTTAACAATTAAGAGAGTTGGAGAGAGAGAGAGAGAGTGAGTGAGGGAGAGAAAACGTTTAAGATAGAGTATGAGAAAAAGAGAAAGGACTCGCGAGACAGAGGGAAAGAAAGAAAATTAACTAACTAAACTAACTAAATACATAAATTGTTAAGTCAAAAAAAAATAAATAAATAAATAAAAAAAAAAAAAAAAAATATATATATATATATATATATATATATATATATATATATATATATATATATTTTTTTTTTTTTTGTTTTTTTTAGAGTAGATTAGCAATTTGTAACTAATATAAATTGACTGAGTAGATTATATTAACTAATATGAGATTCACGGTGAGACTCTTACAGCCTCCTCATTAATTTAATGAAAATTTAGCTTTAAGTTATTAATCTGATAATTAAAAAAAACCCCACATCAATAACCTCATTGCCGTCAGGCATTATTATCAATATCGGATTAATACGAATTAGAATGAAATCTATAAGCATTGCATGCTGAATAGATAGTCAGCATTCCCTAAAGCTCCAGCTCGAGCAGCGTCTCATGCTAATCCAATAGATATACCAAATAGGCATCCTTTCAGTGCCCAGACAGCCATGCAAATAGGCCGCAATTGCCACTGGTGCCAAGGCGGGCCAAGTGAGATGCTGAGACGGCCAGCCCAGCAATGGGAAAACAATGGCGTTTGCCCAGTTTTGGGAATGTCTGCTTGGCCGGTCATGTCGTACAGTTGCAATATGCATAAGGCAGAGGGAGAGAGAGAGAGGGAGTGAGAGAGTTGCACATAAGCAGCTGCAACATAACACATCAGCAGCAGCAACAGCAGCAGCAGCAGCAGCAGCAGGGACAGAGGCGAAGAAACAACATTGGCAAACAGCGGAAACGGATGTTTGCCACTCAAATGCAGGCCGAGATGCAGCTGCAACCAGCGCAACAGAAGAGAGAGAGACAGACAGAGCGGCACAGAGAGGGGAGGTGGGAGTGAAGTAGAGCTGTAGGTAGCCCAACACATTGTGTAGTTAATTTCCTTTTCATTATCAAATCATTTTCAGCAGTGTGTAGGAAATTAGAGCGAGTAACAGAGAAGATGCATTTGTTGAGAGAGAGCGAGACTAACTGGACGAACAAGTGCATGATTTATATTGATGACGTTGACAAAATCTAACAATAAATCAATATTTAGAATTTCGGCATCATAAACTAAGCGAGCTAGCACTGAACTTGACATTTATGTGACTTATGTGAATAATAAGCAATTGTTGTTTATGCCGTCCAGCATCATTATGTCCCATGTGCCGTATACTTGATGTGAAATGGAAAGCAATGGGAAAGCGAATTTGATGAAGAAGAGTGACATTGCATTGAAATATGTTTAATCGCAGACAAGTCTTTCAATGTGTAGATTTTGAATGTGAATGTATTTAATATTAATAAAAATAATAATAATAATAATAATAATAATAATAATAATAATAAAAATAATAATAATAATAATAATAATAATAATAATAATAATAATAATAATAATAATAATAATAATAATAATAATAATAATAATAATAATAAAAATAATAATAATAATAATAATAATAATAATAATAATAATTATAATTATAATAATAATAATAAAATTTATTTTAATATTTATATGTAAAACAAAGTTAAAAATAAGTTATAAAAATTAATAAGAATAAATAAATTGGATAATATACAATAATTAATCATATTCACTTCTGCTTACACTACGTATACTTAATGTGATATTAAATGATATGAGATGAAGTTTCCAGCTTAGTGTTTAAAAGAAATTTATAAATAAAAAAACCCTGTTTTTCTATTAAAAATAGCTGATTCTTATTATTGAATTTCCATAAATGAATTCAGTTCTGTGTGAATCTTAATCCAAATTTAATTAACAATATTCTAATACTAATATTTATTTTTGCATACCCAGCTAAACACCAAAATCGAATATAATATAATTTCAATTCAAGATTTCAAGCCCAAACTTCATTTAAATATGTATATTTATTGCAAATTCAAACATATTTATGCCAAACAATCAACAGCAAGGGCAACATCACTTAATTACATTCTTTAGTATTTCGAACACGGCGTATACTTAATGTGACATTGAAAATTCATTTCTGGCCACGCAATTTGCAGCACAAATCATTTTGCATTTGATTTAGCATACTCTTAGGCGTTGAGCACATTAATTATACCACGCTCAATTTGCCGCACATTATTTGCACAAAATATTATAATTTATTCATGCGCATGAAACAAAAGGCGAGCCTAACTCAGCAAATATTTTGAGCACAAACTGAAACAATAAATATTTATACAAATATTATGTGGATTAATAATTTGAAAATGGAATGTAAAAGCGAATGCGAATGCCCTCTGATTCAGCTTATTCAAAAGTGAACTAATATCCGCCTGCTCCTGCAGCTCCTCCCGCTGCTGCTGGTGCTACTTCGATTGCCATTTTTTCCGAGCCCTTTCCAACACTTTAATTTCCTTGTAGTTGAGTTTTTATCGCCCTGATACGGCTCTGTTGCCAGTCCTTGTCCAGTCGCTCTCGCTGCTGCTCCTGCTGCTGCTGTGGACTCTCAGCTCTCCCCGCAGTCACATTTGTATAACATTAAATGCCTCTGAGTATCGTAAATAACAGTTTAGTGTTCATAAATTCAAAGAGAATTATGAATGTCCAGCGGCGGGAGCCAAGTGCAACGTGAGCTGCAGTCGAGCCGGGGCAATGGGGCTAGGCGCTGGGGCGGCGGGACGCTGGTAAGGTGGAGCAGCTGTCAGGCCAAGTGGGAACTTTGGCGCCATAAAAACCAAAAGCAAAGCAAGCGTTGACATCAAAACGCAAAACAGCAAAGAGGAGGCAATGCAGGACGATTGACTGCATTGGCCACTGGCGCTGCACCACACGCACACACACACACACACACACAGACACACAGCGTCTGCTTGGAGGCACATCAAATGCACGTCTCGAACGCGCCGACATCCAAGATGAAGATAAATATGCTGCAGTAATAAAAAGGCTCAGCTGGCCCCTTTGCCCTCCTTGGGCCCCACAAAGGTCCCGCCTCAATGCTCGGCCAGCTGCTCCACTTGTCTGGGTCGCATTTAAGTGACCAAAATGCACATTAAGAGCCGTCCCTCGCTCCTCGCCCGTCGCCCGTCGCCCGTCGCTCGTCGTCCTGGTGTCTTGTCGTCCTTTGTCCTGCGGCTATGACTATGTTTCGTGCCTTGCATTTTAAATGCTCCGACATCAATTTGCAGCTTTGCCTTTTGCGCTTTTAGCTAAAAACTATTTGAATGCCCTGCCCCGCCCGCCCTCAGCCCAGCACATGTCGTCCCTGGTTTCGTCTAAATAAATTAAAAACTTCAACACTAAAGCTGACTCGATTTAATTTCTGCCACGGCCAATTAAACAATGCTTCGGGTTCACTGTTTATGCATTGTTTTGCCTGTTTTGTTTGCTAATTTCGAATTGGACAAGTTTGATAAATAATAGTATGCCCAGAGGGACAAGAAACTCAGGAAAACATATATAGCGTGATCAGCTTGAAATTACTAAAAAAGCAGAGTTTAATTCAAGTTGTTTTATTTTGAGAAGATGATTAACACTGACTAAATTATATATAAATTTATAATATAAAACTAAGAATTTATTATGAAGCATTAAGAGTAACTTCAAAATAACATAAGAACTTTTAAAAGTGAACTATAGAATTTTAATTAGATATCTAGTATGCTATCGCTTGCTCTCTGAGTTGCTCGATTGCTCAGGGTGTTTGCAATTCTAATTACATTACTAGTGTATTGATAAATAAATTTAATGATAATAATAATGCTAAGGCAATGATAAAAATATGGAAAATCGAATGCGAATATAATGATAAATATAATGATAATCCAAGACTAATGTATAATAATTCCCTGAAAATATAATGCACACACATGTAATGATAATGTACTGCTAATGATTCAGCAACAATATGATTATGATGGGATCATGTTTTATTAACATTGGGTTGCTTATAGCATATCACAATTTAATGATTGACAACGACAACGACCAAGTTAATCAATGCCAACGATAATACTTATGTACATCAATGAAACGATCATAAGCCAGAACTGCAACATAAAATGCGCAGTTGGCTATATACTATATAGTATATAGACTTTCCACACATTTCACAGAAAAACTTCTAGCAAATAATAATTGCATTGCTACGTCAAAAGAAATTTCCTTTAACTAGTTTAACAATCTAATACAATTCAAACATCACACAGACACACACACACACTCACACACACTCACACTTGCCAGGTCAACCAGGAGCAATTAATCAACTGAATTTCATTTAACTTTACTTTGTCGCTTTGCACGCGTGCAAAATGTTAACAAAGTTGTTTGACTTTACGGTGTCGTCTGCATCGTTGTGGTTAGCCATAAATGCCATTACACCACACACGTATCGCAGCTTTCAAAGCAAGGGTGCCACGCCCAAGCCCATTCGTCCGTCTGTGCTGCTGCAGCCGCCACTCTAACTAATGCAATAGCAACAACTGCGACGCTTACCTGTTTGCACTCATTTCGCACCCTCTCACCCGCTCTTTCTGTCCCTCTCTCTCTCTAACTCTCGATTGCTCTACCTTTTTTCTTGTGTATTAATTTCATAATGTAATTTTTACTGCTTAGCGCAACATTTAGCAGCAGCAGGAGTAGCAGCAGGATCCATCAGCCGCAGCGTGGCTGCCTGTCCCCGATACGCTTCGAGAGCTGCCCATAAAATAAAAAAGCAAGAAAAAAAGAACTGAGCCCCAATTGAATTTATGGCAGTCGCAGCTTTTGCAAGTGGCAAAGCATTTGCCGCTGCCTCTATGCAGTTTCCCCCTATGACGCTCGCTCACTACTTTTGTGAAAATTCTCTCAGAAACTATAAAGATTTTCTTTGATGCGATAAATGTTCGGATATAAAGCAGATAGTAGAATAATAGTAGATACACGGAAAGATAGTAGATAGCTAGATAGATCATACACATATAGTTAATAGATAGTAGTTAGATATGGAATGATGTAAGTGGATAGTTGATAGATTATGTTCACTGGAACTCAGCCCATCAGGTAAATTAATATTTAATTAATTACTTATTATTTATAGTTATTAATTATTAGTTTTCTTAATGTAAGATTAGATAAAGTTTGCTAATAAAAATACAAACTTTAATGTAAATAAATAAATTGAGTTAAGAAACTTGAGTTAAAGTGTATTATGCAATCGCTTACACCCGCCCGACTCCCATTTTGATGTCCTTCCTCTATTTTCCTTGTCATATTTTGCATTTATTGTTGCCTTTTGTCCGCTGTTACTACTTAAGCTCGTTGTCTGCCTACTCAGGCTTTTCTTCTTAGTCCACTTGAGCTCAGCTTTTCATTCTTGTTAATAGAGAATTTTTGGTCATTTTTGCTATTTATTATATGAATAGTGATTATCGCTAAGCAGCTTTCAAGAGAAGAATTTATTAAAATTGTTAAGATTATAAAGAGAGGTTTTTAAAATTATCTGAGATAGAGTAATCCATATATATTATACATATATAAATTAATTCTTATGCATTGTATTTACAGCTTGGCAAGTCAACATTTATTATATTCATTAGCCAACATGCCTTGCAACTGCACAACGGCTGCGGCAGTAAAATATTTGTTTGGAAAAAACAATTTTCCGAGTCGTTTATTAACACCAAACACCTTTCGCAGCTATGCATATATCATAAATAAAAGCATACATATGTGCTCCAACTGCTTTCAATGAAATATTTCTGCGAATTGCCACCGCTGCTGGTGCTGCTCCTGCTGCTGCACCCGATGCACCTGCTAGCTGCATTAAATTGCAGCCAATAAAAATTTCCATTCACTGTCTTTTGCCTGAAATCTGTTTCACACCTGTGCTCGAAAATTGAATTGTTTGCTGTCAGAGCCAATGAATTGGCGCATAGAAAATAACACACAGAATTCAGCATAAATACTGCAAATAGTTGAGAATTATGGGATGTTACATGAATATCGAGTTTAGGAAATATCGAGTTATGGAAATTGAAAAACGATTGGCTAAAAACGTAATATGTAAGTTGAATAAATATTGACCAGAAAAGAGTAGATGAAAGAGAGAAAACTGAGAAAATTGTCAAGAATTCCCTAATAAATTGGCAAAAAGTAAATCAAAATAAGGAAATTAAAGTATGGTAAATAATAAAAACTCTAAAAATATGTATATAATAAAATATAAAATAAAATATATTTAACAGAAATCATTATAATAAATATATACATAAATATCTAAGACTCCTTCCCCCAGTCGCATTGGCGACTTCTTTACTTTATTTGCGTTTAATATTTGGATAAGATTTTCAGTAATTCATTTCAACCGTTATTGATAGATAGAGTATATTCTGATTGTTTACTTTTGCAAGTGCACAAAACTATTCGCTTAACTGTTCTTAGCCAATTCAGCATAAACTTTTCTATACTATATTATTATCGCTATGCATAAACCAGATCAGCAGCTCTCCAAGAATTCTCAAAATACACCCATAAACAATTAAGCCAACAAAAAATTCTCGCTAATTGCTTCTGCCAGAGGCTTTGAATTCTTGCAAGGCTTATCATGCTCCTCACTTATACTCTCAAAAATAACTAGGCTGTTGAGGTATTCGCTTTAACAGAGATTGCTAGAAAAATTCGGCGCTCTGAATAGACGCCTTAGCTCACTCAGAACTCAACATGCTCTCCTTGTATATTTGAAGTTCATGGCAAATTTGAGTTGCATGGCAATAATATCATTTTATATTTAAAGCTCGAGACGATCGGTCGTGAGAAGTTGCTTGAGGTAAGACTTTAAATCAAATCAATATTACACATATATTATTGTATAGAAGTTGATGCTTTTGTACAATATGGTTAAAATAATAAGATTTATATTCTGTAAATTTTAATACTCAACAAAACTAAATTCTCAGTTTAGATTATCATAATAAATGTTTCCAGTAAAAAGGGCCAAGCAGCTGTCATGTCAATTTGTCTAATAGAAAACTGCGAATTTGCAGCAAATTAAAACTAATTAATTCAAATTGAACAAATTTCACTCGTTTATCTTTTGGCCTAGCGAAGGAAAATTTAACTCGACTCGACTTCTCTCGACTCGACTCGTTAACATAAAATGCAGAATTCCTGTAGTTGCGTATTAATTAATTACTTCTTAGCAGGCGAATTGGCTTTGTTATTGCTGCAAATATTATTATTGTAATTGTTTCTAATACGCTTGATGACTTGCCACGCCTACACACAATGGCATAGAGCCTCGCATTGTTTGCTCAGTGCAATCACAATAATTGTATTGTATTAATTGAAATGTTTCACAAGTCTGTCTATCTCGCATTGCTTCTCATTGTTTATTAGCAGGTCATCTGGCTATGCATAATTAATACAATTTCCTGCATTTCCACTGCGTCTCTGACTTTGCAGCCATTGCATATCTAAGTACTATTTGGCCTATTTATTAATTTACATCAATTTTGTTTAAGTGCGAAATTGCTTTGCTTATTGAAGTCGCCGTACAAACGAGACGACATGCAATATTATTAATAAACTAGCAGCCGTAATCAATGAGAGTCGTAGAATTACTTTTGAGCTGAGCATAACTCTAAATTATGAAATATATAATGATAAGAACCGGGGGAACTTTTAACCCAAGATATTCCATGAGTTGAACTTTAAACAGTTCAAAGTAATTCTAATAATAAGTGATACGATTATATTTATTTTTCATTTATTTATTCATTTTTTTTTTTTGTTTGTAAAACAGCTTACAAACAAATATAATATATCAATTAATATGAATACTATGGATCTACTTTACAAGCTCGCAATTATTTTTATAACTAACTAAACATTAACTAACAATTGTTATCTATAATAACAAATAAAATAATAAGAATAATAAAATTAATAATAATAATAATAATAATAGTAATAGTAATAATAATAGATAATAATAATAATAATAATAATAATAATAATAATAATAATAAAAAAAATAATAATAATAATAATAATAATAATAATAATAATAATAAAAATAATAATAATAATAAAAATAATAATAATAATAATATTAATAATAATAATAATAATAATAATAATAATTATAATAATAATAGTTATAATTACCATTTTAATTTCTGATTTTCTTTAAAGTTCATTAATAAGTCTTGTTTAATATTTAAATCACATTAAAAGCCCATTGCAGCTCTAATTCTATTTACTTCTTAAAACAAAAATAAATAAGAATAATAATATAATCCTATAATTTTTACCCTTTTAAAGCTTACATCAGCTCAAACTATCTGGATTGCAGGCAATTAATATTGAAATCATAATACGCAACTAAAAAGTTAACTGAGCTTTACCAAACTTGTTCTTATTTAAAGCAACACGCCCCGTTCGCCCATGTGCACGCCCCAAAACTGTTGGCGCTCGAAAACAGCGTAATTTAATATAAATATAGCCCGTCTGTCTTTGATAGAGGATATATTTAGTCTGGCTTTGCTTGCAGGCCCTGCCACCCTTGTTACCCCTCGAAGCCTGGCAAAACTGTTGCCAGCTTAGGCAGTTCACACTTTGGCCAATGTCGATGAAATTTATACGCTGTGCGGATTAATATTTAATAAATACAATAACGTCGAAAATGCTCTAACCATTTTTGGCTGTGCTACGATATTAATTCCCTCAGCTTAACATGAATCGGCAACGATTCGCCCGCCCCTCTCCCACTCACAGCCAAAGAAGTTTATGTGAAAGTCATATACTAAACTCAAACATGCATGAGTTGGTGTGTGTGTGTGTGTGTGTGTGTGTGAGCTTAGGGATTTCTTTATGCAAATTTGCTGTAGCAATGTTATTTTAGCCAAGGATGGAAGAGCTCTGTAGCTGCAGCTACAACTACAGCTGCAGCTCAGTCGAAGGCAACTCTGGCCAAATTGTGCTCAAAATGCAGATGAGCGTGTATTAGTGAGTACTCATAAATATTACCATATGCATATGCGTCTTGGCTCCATGCCTCTCTCTCTCCCTCACACACACACACACACACACACACACAAACCTCGTGTTGGCCCTCTGCTTTTTAACGCTTCCTCATCCGCAACAAAAATTTAAATATGCCCCAAAGTAAATCGCACAGATTTATTGAACCATGCCAAACTGCTCCAATTGGCAATTGACGAAGCGTTATGCAATGGCCAAGGCGAGTGCCATAGCCCATATACCCAGCCAAATATTGAGAATACAAAGAGGAAAAAAGACACATATGTGTATGGGAATTAGATTGACGTACAAAACATAAAAATGCAACCCACATAACGGAACTTCACCGCACTTGCCAACAATTAGCACTGCTCTTCAGCTTCATCAACTCCTCCTGCATCTCCTGTTCAATTTTCATAGTTGACTCGCTGGACAAATAGGAATTCTTTGCTGCCAGCCAAATGCAAATGGAATTTCTTTCTTCTTTTGTTATACTTTTTGATGTTCTTTGACTACATATGAGCATATCACTCCCTCTCTCTCTCTCTCTCGTTCTGTCTCGCTCTTTGTCTTTTGTCTCCTGCTTAAGCTGATTGTTTTGCAATTTATTTCACATTTTCATTATGGAATTCATAGCATGCATTTTGCATAGTTTTCAATTTCTATGTTTAAACTTGTCCATTGTTAAACCTGTGAATATAAATATGTCTTAAGGGAGATAATAGAGCTAAATAGATGCTCTGGTGCTTCCTAATAAAATAAAATTTAAAAAAATAAATAAATAAAAGTATAAAATAAAACAATAGCAAAACCTTTCAAATCTGTATTTGAAATTATAAAATATATAAATACATATATAATTACAAATTATCTATCATAATATAATATATAATACACTATAAATAAAAGATATATAAACAAAGAATCTATAAGTAAATGCCATTAATTTCTATTATTGTTGTTGAATACAACATTTACTTATTTGAAATGCCTAACACTTCTCATCAATTCATTGCAAACTTAGTCTCACTCCACTCGATTCTAGAGTTTTTTCTTACTTCCATTCGCATCGCCATGTGGCATATATATAGCATATATGCTTTATCTACAACTCCAACTTTTATTAGCATTTTTCTGCTGTTCTTCCATTTTTTTTCTCGGTTTTTACTGTTTGTTTTCACAGCCTCAATGCTGGAAGCAGTAACACCATCATCATCATCACCAGCAACATCTTCCCCTCCGTCACCTCGCTCCTCCCCCCATACAGCATCAACGTCAACGCTCTTTGTATTTAATGTTTTTTAATGGAAAAACTTTGTTAGACTCCTGCCTGCTGGAACAGTTTTCTTTCGTCGGCATTTGTCATAGCGTAGCGCCTATGCTTGCCAGAGTTTTCCCCCTTTAGCCAATTGTAGAAGTTGCTGCCATTTGTCCTGCGGCAGTCGCTTAAACCACTCGACTGCATTTTGCAACTCGGCGATGTTTGCTTTGCCTTTCGCAGATTCCCACTCGTAGTTGTTATTTTTTCTATTTTTCCTACTGTGCCACTAATACTAGAGTATCTCTATGCCCTGCAAATTAGCAAGTTGATGGCAAGGGGTATGCCTATGTATATAAAAATATATATATATATAATATATATCTCAGGAGCAGCAAACCCTTTGCTCAGCTAGACAGACACTCTCATCACCGTACAGGGTATCTACACGTCTGATACTCTTTATCTACACACTTTTACATGTTCCCTTCAGAGTTTTATGCCTGCTGCATATGGCTCCAACTGACAGCAGCAGCAGCAGCAGCTATCACAGAAGCCAAGGGGATTGGCAGCCATCAGGAGTTGCCTAGCAAACAATTCTTAAGTGCCTTCCAATATTTAAGCAGGCTTCCAATTCGATTGCTGTTTGCTGTCATCGAATTGCGTTGTCTACGCATCTCAAAGAGCAAATCCTGCTGATGTGTGAGGGAGTGGAGAGAGGGAGAGGCAGAGGCAGAGGGAGAGGGAGAGGGACGCTGTTGCGTAAGAAACAACACGCCATGGCGCCTTTTAGGAACTTTTTAAGATGCCTCAACTAGTTTACTGTGTCGTACACATGTGCCTTTGCTTCCCCTTTTCGGGTTCGATTTCGGCTTTTAATGTTGCTCAGTTGCAAAGTTGCAACTTTTATGAGCTGCTCTAAAAAACAAAGTGCGTGAATATTCAATGGATGATGGCCAGAAGCAGAAACTGTACTAGGTATTACCAAAACAAAATCACAGAAATATTTGTTATATATAAATATATATATAAATACATTTATTCTCTCGCTCTCTCTCTCTCTCTCTCTCTCCCTCTCTCTCTCTATCTCTCTTCAATCAAGACTGAGATTTGCTATTTTAGAGACAAGTTTGATTTTCTTGTTATGCAATCAAATTTCAATTTATTTCCCCGCTTTGCTTGAAATTTTCTTTTAAGCTCTTTTTAATTGCATTTTCCGGGCACAAAATATATAATATTTTTCGATTTTCAATTGCTAGAAACCCAAAAAAAAAATCCTGGCCACGCCCACTGGTACAGAAAAGCCTCAATTATTTATGAGCGATAAAAACTAAGCCAATTGAAATTTTCTCACACGTGGCATAAAAGTTTCAGACCAACGAGAGAGATAACTTGCCACAGCGCCATCTAGCGAACAAGTTTGCCGCTTACTGTAAGTATGTGTGTGTGTGTGTTACTGTGTGTGTGTGTGTGTGTGTGGGAGAGTGAGTATTTTTTAGAAAAGCCAGCTGCATGCGTTTGCTTAAATATTTTTCACACACCCATACACACACACACACACACACACACATTCATACGTATGTGTGCGTGGAATACCCGCACGAGGCGTTTACAAAATGAAGTCAGCGTTTTTATGATAGTCGTCGCCGCATTTATGACATAGTCCAGGGTATACATGCGCGTCCACTCTGTGGGCGGAAAGGGCGTGTTTAGTGCTAAACTACAGCAGAAGTGTGCGTATGTGTGTATGTGTGTGTGATGATGTGTTGGTGAGTGGGCGTGATGTGTTGTGTGTTTAGTGGATGCTTCAAATGCGGATATTAGTTGTCGTAATATAAGCAAAAGACACTGAGAGAAATGAGTGTAGGAGTTGAGAACATGTATAGGCTATATATATGTATGTATGTATATGTTAACTCTTTCTGTACCACTTATCACTGCCTTACGCTTCCTTTTATGCCAATACGCTTTGCTATCTGCTCTCTGTATCAAGTATGTATATCATATCATACACACAAGTCGATCATATCATATCATATACATACGTACATACGTCTCATACGTATGCGTAATGTAATATTATTAATTAATATTCCTTAATGCACAGCTAACCTAGCTAACTCTCAATTCAAATACGTCAAGGCTTCCTCTCTTGAGCCTAACCCTAATTCCAACTCTTTTTCTCAGTCAACTTGCACAGCTCTCTAAATTTCTCCGAGTGCATGCAGTAGCAATAGTTTCAGTTCATTCTGCATGTATATACATATATATATATATATATATATATATATGTTTTTTTTGTGCGCTCTGCCTGCCGTAATAACAAAGGCGTTGAACATTTGCCATTTGCGCTATTCGGTTGCGAGTGCTGCACAATTTTATAGCTGCCACAAAGCGCGCGCTGTATTTGCAATGAAAACGCACCTCAGCATACACACACACAGGCACACACATGCACACAGGCAGACATAGCTCATGCACATGAGACACACACACACATATGCGAGGCTATAAAAGTGCGAAATACTCATTTATTAACATGAAGCTTACGAAAATGGTGTAGGTGCGGTTAGGGACATGGCTCCGAGCGAAGATACACACACACGCACACACTCACACACACACATGCTGTAAACCACAGCCAGGACCGGCAATCAACAGTGGCAGATAGTGTTTGGAATGTGGGCGGGAGCTGGGCTTGGGCTGGGTTTGGGTTTGGGTTTGGGTTCGGTTCTGGATTGCGACTTGTCCAGCTGCTTGTAAATGTGTTTAAAATTGAAATTTCAATTTCAGGACAAGCAAACAACGTCCTGTAGCCTGGGTGCTGCAACTGCAACCAGCCAGCTGACTGACGTGCTCAAATGCGCAGCAACAACAGCAACAACAATGTAATGCTCACATTGTTGCATGTCTACAGTTATGCAACGTTGATCATCAATTCCAAAGAAAGTTTAAAACAATTTCCCGCACAATTTTACAACCAGGCCACTTGACAATGTAAACTGCAAAACGGAAAGACGTAGGAGAGCGGCACAGAGAGAGAGAGAGAGAGGGGGGGGGAGAAGGGGAGAGGGGCGAGGGGCGAGAGATTGTCCACATATACGTAATGCCCCAAAAGTGCTTTTGATTTGTGCAACTGTCGCTCTCTATCACTCTCTCTCTCTCTCTCTCTCTCTCTCTCTCTCTCTCTCATTGTCCGTCCCTCTCTCTCTCTCTCTTCTTCCTCGCTCACCGTCAAATTGCTTAATCGCCTGTGCATAATGCAGCCCCCTCCCATCCCCGTCCTTTCACACGTGCTGCTGCTGCGTCTGCTGCTTCTGCTACTCCTGCTGCTGCTGCTGCTGTCGGCTGGTGCCAAATGCATTACATATAGAATGCGTGAAAAATGCATTGCAAATATTCCAGCACAAACATTTTTAATGCTGATCCAAGCAGCCATTCAATCGCACCAAATTTTCGCTTACGGTTTAATTATGCGTGCGTAATGTTCAATCAGCCGTGGCCAGCAGGGGGCAAGGCGACGGGCGCAGGAGCGGGGCGTGCACGGTTTGCCAGTTAGGCTGCTAATCAAAAACACCTACAGGCCGATGGAGCACATAGAGCCACCTACACAACAACAACAACCGAAAGTAGCCCAACCATGTGCATGTGTGTGCGCGTGTGTGTGTGTGTGTGTGTGGCTGACAGTTTTATGAGCTGGTTTCTGGCCATAAAATGCACTTTCGTTGCTGTCATTTGTTGTTGATCCATAAAACTTGCACAAATTGTTGCAATTTTGTTTGTTGGCCCGGCATAAAGTTGAATTTCTGCTTTGCCCAAATTGCTAAAATTTTTAACAAAAAATTGGCAAATAAAAAAAAACATATATATATATATATATATATATATATATATATATATATATATATATATATATATATACATATATTGATTGCAAGTCTAGTCAAGTAAATATCAATAAATTTGCATATAAAACTATCAAAAATTTTAACAGGCTGCTGCTAGTTACATAGCTTGCATAAAGAGAATAATATATGATATGATATATGATATGATATGAAATATAGTTGAAGTTGGTAAATTAATATGCAATATGGATAATATACAAAGCTGATTTTAAACCAAAACTGGCCTAATATTTAAGCCTTTGCCATAATTTGCCTTTTATTGACAGCTTAGTTTTCCAGTTCAAATGATCTATCAAGGACTGCCTTTGCTATACGCACAAGTAAACATCTATAATACATAAATATATATGTTTCTTTGTCTACAAACGCTAACCATTTCAACTACATTTTTCTCATTAACTTGAACACGGTAAATTTGCATAATTCCAACTGTCAATTGCATATATGATTAGTTGAAATACATATAACCAGCTAAGCAAAGCAAAGCAAAGCATTTATCAATGCTCAAATCGTAGAGATAATTGGTTGCAGCAATATATCCAGAAATGTAGCGACATTTGTATATTGTAACATGAATCAATTATAAGTTAAGCCGATTAGCATTAGCTCAAGCTGGCAATGTCAAGGCGAATTATCGATTACAACTGGACATCTAAGCGGCTGAAAACTCAAACTCAAAACAACATGCGGTCTATAAATTACACGAGACAAACAACGACAGTCCCCACAGACAGCTCCGCCTGCTGCAAGGGCATTTGAGTGCTGGGTATAGAAATTTGTGGTGCTCAAAAGTGCACTCGATGCACTCGATGCAGCCGATGCAGCCGATGCAGCCAGGCAGGCTACAAGTTGCAGTCAAGCCAACGAGTTGCTAATTAAATAGTTAACGTGAGATTGTCCACATATACACACAAATTTGACTACAAGCTATAACAATGCATTGCAATGTATTTTGCATAAAATGCCAATCGGAATATATGTGATATATATATGAATATATATCTATGTACTTTAAGACATATCCAATTATGGCTGTCAATGAAACCTATTTAACTTCATTGATGTTAACTTATGGCATGAGTATCATTATACTTGTATAGAGTATGAGTGGTTAAGCCCAGAGTTGGCTTGATACTTGTGAAGTAGCTGAGATGAGTGAAGCTTAAGCTGGGCTTGGACTTGGCTATGTAGCCATTAGTTTCTGTCTGAGGCACATTATTCAGCTGAGTTGGTTCATTCTATATCTCTTGTATCTATTGACTCCATTGACAAGCTGAGAGTGTCGAAAATAATAATCAACTCTCCTTTCTATTTAGTTTTTTTTTTTTATATAATAATAAATGATTTTTGTATTATTACTTTTGTTATTTTTATTTATTAATTTTATTTATTTGTTATATTTTTTTCTTATTTATGTTGCTATATATATATATATATATATTTTTTTTTTTTTGACTTCTATCAACCGCTGTCTAATTTCTTAATTTCTAAATTTCTTAAATATATGTGCTTGCATATAAGTCATTTATAAATAATTTCTTTAAAAAAGAATTAGAAAAAAAAATATATATATATATATATGTTTATAAACTTGTTATTTCTTATATTTATTTTTTTACCTGTTTTATTATTTTATTTTTTATTTTTTTAGTATTGTCATAATTTTTTATATTATTTCTTATATTTATTTTTCTTTCATTTTTTATATATTCCATTTCAATACTCATTTTGTTTATTTATTTATTTTAATTTTGTTTATTTGCTATATTTATTTATTATTATTTCTTTATTTTATTTATATTTATATTTTATTTATTTATAATTTTACTTATTTTTTATTTCCTCAATTTACATTTTCTTTGTTTTATTTTTAAATATTTTATTTATTTACTTTTCGTTATTTTTATTTATTTTTGTTGCTGCCGTTCACCGTTGTTCCATTTCTTTACATGTATATACATCTATATAAATCATTTATATACCAATTCTTTAAACATATATAATCACAAAAGATATCCTATAAATAGCAAGATTATTACACCTTATTTCAATATAATAAACATATTTTGCACATTGCCAAAACTCCTATTTTTCCTGCCCGACTATGGACAGCTTTGCGTTTATCATAAATGAAAGCAACAATAATTGGCAGTCAAACGTGGCTGTTGTCCCCAATCACAATGGGGCAGCTGAGGGCAAATCACATTACAGATTTCTGTAAGGCTAGCAAATTGCGCTGTATACGAGGAATGCTAACGAATGTGGCCAAAGGCAAATGCTCTGCGGTCAGCAGAAAAATCTAAAGAAGCGAAACGCAACGAACCCAAGCAAATCTCGGCACACAAAGAATTTTTGCCACTTAACAAACGGCAAAATTCCAAAAGTCAAAGTAATTTCTATGTATGTGTGTGTGGGTTCTCTATTTTTTTCTGCTACTCCTCAAATTATTTGTGTATTGTCTGTGTGTGTGTGTGTGTGTGTGTGTGTGTGTGTGTGTGAGCAAGGAAATGCAGGAGCAATTTTTATGTGTCTTAGTTGAACAGTTTGGAATGCGACAGCAATTGTTGCAAGTGTAACCAAGCATCATATATATATATATATATATCCAGTATATATATTCACTACTCTACGCAACAATAGCAATCAGCGAAGTGCTAAGCGTGTGGCCAAAAGAATTTCCACTGATTTTTATGATATTTCAATTTTTTCTCCTCTTTTTTGGCATTACAACGCAATTTTCATAGAGGGAGCTGCCTTTTTTTTTTTCTTTGCCAATTCAATTGAAAGTTTCCCCACTTCTTGAGGACTAATCAAGTGCTCGAAATGAAACCCTTTGAGCACACGCACACACACACACTCGCACACCCACCCACATGTTTGACAGCTGTTTCAGCTATATTTTCAATTTACTTGAGAACCCAATTTAAGCAGCTTCTGGGCAGTAGCCAAAAAAAAAAAAAGAAAAAAAGGAAAAGAAGAAGACAAAAAATTAAATAAAAATACAAGTACTTTGCCAAATGCCTCGCCCACTTTTAACTTTCAAATCAAATAATCTGTGCTCCACATAGTATATATCTATATATGTATATCTATGTATCTATGTATCTATAGCATATGGAAGTATTTCATGAGGATTTTATAGCCAGTACGTGTTGCACGCACGCAGCAAAATCAGCGAAATGTGCGCAAAATTGTTAGAAACTATTACAATTTGATATATGCGCAATTTAGTTGAATCTACGAGTATATGCGGCCAAGTTGGCCTTTTCCTTTTCTATTTTCTTTTCGCTTTCCTTTTCTCTGGCGCAGTTGCCATGTCATGCGGCCATTTTGCGGCCAACGGCAGCAGCAGCAGCAGCAGCAGCAGCTGTTGCAAATTTGGCCATAAAAATAAATTTTACTTAGCGATTTACTTTTTATATTCGCCGAAGCCCCAAGTGCTGCTCCAGCTCCAGCCTCCGCATACCCGCCGGAGTGCTCCTCATTCCACATAGGTTTTTAACAAAATTAAATCGAAATATATTTCAAATGAATGTCTAACGATAGCCATAAGCGTGTGCTCAGCCCAAGGTCAAGAGCAAACCGTTAGCAAACATGCAAATCGCTAAGGTGTATCTGTATCTGTATCTGTATCTGTATCTGTATCTGTATCTGTATCTGTATCTGTATCTGTATCTGTATCTGTATCTGTATCTGTATCTGTATCTGTATCTGTATCTGTATCTGTATCTGTATCTGTATCTGTATCTGTATCTGTATCTGTATCTGTATCTGTATCTGTATCTGTATCTGTATATGTATCTGTATCTGTATCTGTATCTGTATCTGTATCTGTATCTGTATCTGTATCTGTATCTGTATCTGTATCTGTATCTGTATCTGTATCTGTATCTGTATCTGTATCTGTATCTGTATCTGTATCTGTATCTGTATCTGTATCTGTATCTGTATCTGTATCTGTATCTGTATCTGTATCTGTATCTGTATCTGTATCTGTATCTGTATCTGTATCTGTATCTGTATCTGTATCTGTATCTGTATCTGTATCTGTATCTGTATCTGTATCTGTATCTGTATCTGTATCTGTATCTGTATCTGTATCTGTATCTGTATCTGTATCTGTATCTGTATCTGTATCTGTATCTGTATCTGTATCTGTATCTGTATCTGTATCTGTATCTGTATCTGTATCTGTATCTGTATCTGTATCTGTATCTGTATCTGTATCTGTATCTGTATCTGTATCTGTATCTGTATCTGTATCTGTATCTGTATCTGTATCTGTATCTGTATCTGTATCTGTATCTGTATCTGTATCTGTATCTGTATCTGTATCTGTATCTGTATCTGTATCTGTATCTGTATCTGTATCTGTATCTGTATCTGTATCTGTATCTGTATCTGTATCTGTATCTGTATCTGTATCTGTATCTGTATCTGTATCTGTATCTGTATCTGTATCTGTATCTGTATCTGTATCTGTATCTGTATCTGTATCTGTATCTGTATCTGTATCTGTATCTGTATCTGTATCTGTATCTGTATCTGTATCTGTATCTGTATCTGTATCTGTATCTGTATCTGTATCTGTATCTGTATCTGTATCTGTATCTGTATCTGTATCTGTATCTGTATCTGTATCTGTATCTGTATCTGTATCTGTATCTGTATCTGTATCTGTATCTGTATCTGTATCTGTATCTGTATCTGTATCTGTATCTGTATCTGTATCTGTATCTGTATCTGTATCTGTATCTGTATCTGTATCTGTATCTGTATCTGTATCTGTATCTGTATCTGTATCTGTATCTGTATCTGTATCTGTATCTGTATCTGTATCTGTATCTGTATCTGTATCTGTATCTGTATCTGTATCTGTATCTGTATCTGTATCTGTATCTGTATCTGTATCTGTATCTGTATCTGTATCTGTATCTGTATCTGTATCTGTATCTGTATCTGTATCTGTATCTGTATCTGTATCTGTATCTGTATCTGTATCTGTATCTGTATCTGTATCTGTATCTGTATCTGTATGTATCTAGTATCTGTATCTGTATCTATGTATCTATGGTTGTATCTGATGTCATGTATCTGTATCTGTATGTATCTGTAATCTTCTGTATCTGTATCTGTATCTGTATCTGTATCTGTCCTCTCATTTACGTGCTTTTCAGCTTATATACGTTTATATTGTCAATTCGTATCTAGTTTAAAAATCAATGTACCTGTATCTGCATCACCGGGGGGGGGGGGGGGGGGGGGGGGGGGGGGGGGGGGGGGGGGGGGGGGGGGGGGGGGGGGGGGGGGGGGGGGGGGCCCCCCCCCCCCCCCCCCCCCCCCCCCCCCCCCCCCCCCCCCCCCCCCCCCCCCCCCCCCCCCCCCCCCCCCCCCCCCCCCCCCCCCCCCCCCCCCCCCCCCCCCCCCCCCCCCCCCCCCCCCCCCCCCCCCCCCCCCCCCCCCCCCCCCCCGCCGGGGGGGGCCGCGGCCCCCCCCCCCCCCCCCCCCCGGGCGCGCGGGGGGGGGGGGGGGGGGGGGGGGGGGGGGGGCGGGGGGGGGGGGGGGGGGGGGGGGGGGGGGGGGGGGCGGGGGGGGGGGGGGGGGGGGGGGGGGGGGGGGGGGGGGGGGGGGGGGGGGGGGGGGGGGGGGGGGGGGGGGGGGGGGGGGCCCCCCCCCCCCCCC